>CM070632.1:38889371-39601871 GCA_036346255.1 Ampelocalamus luodianensis | reverse complement strand
AACTTCATTTTTTGCGCATCTCACTAAGGCCTTGTTTGGATGCTAAGGAAAATATTCCCAGAATAGAAAATCCCATGGTGGATTTTTTTTGTGACACATGGGATCCTGGTGGGAGCATATCCTCTAGCAGAATGTCTCCCGGTGACCATTCAGAAGAAGTGGGGGATGATGCATGAAAAGAATATGCTTGGATGCCATAGAGAGGAGGTGAGAGGGGGTGCGATCGTCGGTGTCAGGGAGAGGAGGCGAGAGGGGCGCTGTCGCCGAAGCCGAAGAGAGGATGTGTGGTTGCCGGAGCTAGGAGAGGGAGATCAGACAGCCGGAGAAAAAGAAGATGCTTGGATCCGCAGCCCCATGCTTCTTCTCATGCTCCAGCGTGACGCGGGCGGTGGCATGCACAAGAGGCTGCTGCACCTCCTCCGTTCATCCCTGGCCGTCAGTGGCCGCCGCTAACCGTGTTACGCCCCATTGCCATCCACACCACCCCCTGAGGCAGCACGGTGGCAGTGATGAGGAAACCGGCGAGCCAGCATCGGGAGCAACGAAGGAGCGGAGCGAGCGACATGTGAACGGGCGAGAAATCCCGGCCTGTGGAGGAGTTTTTTTTTCCTCCCTGTGGATCCCAAGAATTTGGTCGGGATTTTCTATCTCCCTCCCTCACCCAAACGCACATCCGGGCTGGAATTCCCGCGTGGATTTCTCCCCGTGGTGGACTGGGATTCGACTGGCACCCCTGCCAAGCTCGGGCCTTCCAAATAAGCCCTAACAGTGTGGAAACAGCAAAAAGAAAAGCTCTTCATGGAGTACCCGTACAATCCCACATACTATAACTGCTAAGCCACTGTCACATACTCACATGGCACCAAAGGGGTAGAGATAAGTCAAGTCATATGGATTTTTAAACAGGGAAATGGTTTTATATAGTTTAATTGAGAAGACTCCCAAAAAGTCCAATGCTGGTGAATTATGATTGTTATGTTCCGAGTAAGCCCGCAATATTTAAAAGTCAGCCCTACTCCACCATGATGCAAGTCCTTGGTAACCTAACATACGAGAAGAAATTGTAACATATTTTTATTTGTTGATCCAAATTACTAACCGCAGAAACAGCTTGAGTAGATTACGGGTCAGACTTGACATATCATGAAAAGAAATTGTCCAGCTTGTGCAACTTTATTCTCCACCATGAAAAAACTACTACAAGAAAGTACTCCCTCCGATTTTTTTTAATTGACTTTCTAGAATGTGTGTGCCGTCAAACTTTCTAAAGTTTATTCACCGATAGATTTAAAACTATCTAGATTGACTATATAAAAATTATATTATTATATTTGTCGTTAAAAATAATTTTATAATATTATAATTTTATTAGTATATTTTAATGTCATAATCGCAAAAAGTCAAATAAGTCAAGTAAATCATGGAGATAGAGTTGAAAGAAGACGGAGGGAAATCAAGACTTTTCCAACCAGCACCATTGCATGACAGATCACAGAGCCATGGTGCCTTGCAAGAATTTGTCGCGTGTTTTAATACAGGAAGTTAATTATTTCCCTCTTGTGCGGTTGTCCGGCGTTAGCTCTGTGGACCCCACTCCTGCTCTATCTCGAAGTCAATGGCAGTAATGGCAGCTGACGTTGCATTGCATCTAAAAAGTGTGTCCCCTGCACAGTCAGTTCATTTCTTCTTCTTCTTAAGAATGGGCGTGGGAAGGAGTTTTGGTTGATTTGGCCGGTTTTTATCGGTAACACCAAGATTAGCACCCGGTTGAATGAAATTGTAGAAATGTCATCGTGATAAGTTGGACAGATGCTTCTATGTAACATGCAGCGATTTCGGACCGCGGTTGGTGGCATACTCCACAGCAGACCAAACCAAGCGCGAGTGGAAGACGTGAAGGGTGCGACAAGAAACCCGCCACTCTCGAGCAGCGTTGCAGGCTGTTGCCGCTTTTTCATTCCACGGAGCAAGAACGCAACCGGTTTGCTCCCGAGGTACCACACCTCCCTCCTGAGTTTGGCGTACATCACAGCCACACAATAGATCGGACGGTCGTGGTTCGTTGATGACGTGGCCGAGGCGGAGGGAAGGAATGAATAGGAAAAAAAAAGATGCGCGACGAGTATCCCAGATCACATTTTTTTTCTCCACGGAGCACCCACCGCTGTAGCCTGTAAGCTGGCTTTCCACGAGGATACACGACACTACTCCTCCTACGGTACTTGGCTTGCAGTTCTCACGCGAGTGACATCACCCACTCCTGCCGAAGTCAACGGGTTGGAGGGATGGAGACAAGAGCAACAAAAACGAAGCGACACCCCGGCGAGGAAATCAAGGCGTTGAAAATGTGGCCCCCTCTGCCTAACAGGCGGGCCCCACCCTAGGCGTCTTTTAACGCGCAGGGTAAAGAGCCGACGGAGAGTCGTGGTCAACTAAAGTACACGGCCCGTCTAAAATAAAATAAAAGGAAAGGAAAGGAAAATCTGCGGACGATACTACGAGCGGAGCGGTGTGGGAGTAATAAAGACACGCACGGTTCCGAAAGCGACCCCTCATCGGCTGGCCTTTGACCAGCGACAGTATGGCGCGTGGGGCCCCACCGCCCGACACGACAATTAAAGCGCCATTTGATGCGCCCCCACCTTTCGCTTGACTAGTGCACAGGGCCACAGGGGAGCTCGAGCTAACCGCTCCAGGACAAAGTCTACCAAGAGAAAAAGAGAGAGGGGGAGAGATTAATAAATCTTGCGTAAATTACTGCTCAGGACGCATGATCCGAGAGACTCGATCATGCTCGATTTCTATCGAAGTGAAATGTCGCGAAAAAATTCGTAAGAAAATTCCATTCCTAGCCCAAGTTTGCAGTTAAAACCATAAGCCTTTGATTCTCTTTACACAGAGGCTACCAAGTAGGTAGATGCTAGTAGTACTAATCGAAAGAACAACAAATCGAATAAACGTATGCTAGTTGATCGCTCACGCCGCGTGGCCGCTGCCGCTGCCGCTGCCGGCGGCCGGCGCGTGGCGGTGGTCGCCCTCGTAGGTGACGACGAGCATGGCGGGGTCGTCGGTGGCGCGCTCCACGTGCTTCCGCGCGGGGCAGCCCTTGGCGGTGCTGCACCTGTAGTAGCCGCGCGGGTAGGGGGACCCCTTGATGGGCTTCTGCCCGTACTTGCGCCACGAGTACTCGTCGGCCGGGATGTCCGCCACGCGCGACCCCACCGCCGGCAACCGCACCGTGCGCTTCACGCGGTCCTTCCGCTTCTTCGAGCAGTGGCACCGGCCCCCCGCGGCGGCGTCGGAGTGCGCGACGCCGCCGCAGGGCGGCTGCTGCTGCTGCTTGCGCTTGGTCCCCGCCGCGAGCGGCGGCTTACCGGAGGATACCAGCTGGCTCCGGCCCTTAGACACGCTGCCGTCGCCCCCCGCCGTCACCGACGAGAAGAACGACGTCGACGCCGCCGCGGGTGCCTTGCTCGGCTTCGTGAAGTCCAGCGTCAGGCTCTTCTGAGGCGCTGGCTGCGAGACTGCCGGCGCAGGCGGAGGGGAAGGAGGAGAGGCAGGAGGGGGCGTCGACGCGGCGGTAGCCCCTACGGGGCCCCGGCGGAAGCGGGCGTGGCCGGTGCGGTCGAGGATGTTGATGACGCGGCGGAACCTGGAGACGGCCTGCTCAGCGATCTCGCCGAGCGGCGGCGGCGGGCGGTCGGCGCGGGGGGAGAGCGAGGAGACGAGGAGCTCGAGGCTGCGGAGCCCCGCGGCGGCGGCCTCCTGGAACGCGAGCTGCTCCTCCTCGGCGGTGGCGAGGCCGCGCGGAACGTACCCGCAGCCCATCAGGTCCACGGCCATGGTCGCTCGCCGGCGCCGGACAAGAACGGAGGAAAGGTGCGGCCTTGGCTGGTTCTTTGATTGTGGTTTGGGCTGTGTGTGACTCGAGAGATGTGAGGTGAGGACGGATGGGTGGAGAAGGGGGTTTTATAAGTGGAAATCGATGTAGGGGAGAGGGAGAGAAGACGAGGAATACTACCACAGATGCAATGCAAGTCAATGGGGTGGTTATCTTTTTTCATATTACCACCTTGTCCAAGGCAAAATTTCGGTTTGAGGCATCTCATTCTCATAGCAAAGATCCCATTGCTAGGATGCATCGACGAAATATCGGGGAAAATTTACACGACGGCGCTTGTGTGGTTATAGTGTGTGTTTGACTTAACCTATAAAGATGATTGGATACCTGGTACCGGCTTCCATCGAAAAACCACTACTTCATGTAAGGATGGTTTGCGTTACAATATAATTTTATGTAATGTCATCTTCGAATGGTTTGATTTCAGGGAACGACTAGGAATCGGGCGTACGGTCCAAAATGCAATAACCCCGTACAACGATTGTAACATCATCAGACAACAGTTGCAACATCATCGGATAATGGTTGCAATATCACCAGACAATGGTTGCAACAACACAAATCAAAACAAAACATCTGGAAAAAATGCATTAGAAAACATTGCAACATTGCCGTGAACCGTATGCAATATTTTTTCCCTACATATACAACATTTCATCAAAATCCGAAAATCAATAAAAAAAAAAGGGAGAGGGGAACCGAGCCATAGGCGAGCCCGAGCGGCCGAAGGCCGAGCGAGCCAAGCTGGGGCGGCGCCGGCAAGGGGAGGAGGCCAGAGGGAGCGGACCAGTGCGGCTATACTAGGGGAGGAGGAGGCGCTGGGGAGAGAGAGAGGGGAATGAGTGGCTTGGGATGGGGAGGTGAATAACTCGGTCATATTTTTTTAAAAAAAAAAAGTGGGATGAGGTGAATGGTCAAGGCCACGTGGGGTGGAACGTGCGAGGTGTCCAGGAAAAACTCTCGTTCCGAAACGTAAGCGTTATATCATTACCCTTGATTTCAGCACATGGTAAAGTTGCAAGGTTTAAAAACTGTTTTAAATTTGGTCAAATTCGGTGACTCGATACATCGTGCTCAACATTAGTGTAACGGCTAAAACTCGTGCACGCTCTTTGCAATTGAGAATAACTTCGGGCTTGTTCAGTGAAATGACACCTAATGTGAGCACCGAGGGTGGGATCCTAGTTATGGAACGGTGGACTTTGGAGATTACGATTCCAAGTTTCCGACAATATTATATGGCCCCCTTTTTTCCATAGTAGGAGTGTAGTTTTTGGTAGAGGTAGCTAGAGACGTGTAATGTGACTTGGCTTCAAAGTCAACCTTTTGAAACCGGAGGTGAGGTTCCTAGCTAGGACTATGATGTCCATAATTAAAGTGCATAAGTAGCATGACTATCTCCATAGTGTGCATCCCCATTGAGACCACGCTGCTTTGATTTTGATTAATTTAGAGGGTCAAAAGAGTAACATGCCTTCTCCCTTTCAAGCTTAGCCCGTTGACAAATTGTACTGTGCTGCCACGCGTGTGGACGACTCGAGTATCGCTTGGAAACTTCTCATCCGAGGGGGGGAATAGGAAAGTCGTGCTAGCCATCTGCTCGAGGCAGGGCCGTTGGATGGAGGATCAATGGATCGTATTGGTTGCCCGCTGCTTGAATGGAGTAGCGAAATTCCCACGAGCTATCCTTCCTTGTCTTTCAGATTCGAACAGCCATCCTCCCTGTAATTTCCGCAGACCATGCTTGTACTTTTGGCAAACGTCTCTTCAGGCTCCGTTGGAAAATGTTTCCATTGAATTCTTGCTAACACTAAAGAATAACCCGTTTTCTGTGAATTTTTTTTGGATTGTCTATTCGTAGGGGACTGAAATTTTATTAAGCACATCTCACATGTTTTATCCATTGGATCAATATTCAATCATACAACACTTCAATCTCTATATAAATCTAATAATAATAATAATTACCTTAAATTTAAGAAAATTTTAAGACGATTTAGAAATAGCAAATCTGATTTCTTTTTTGTAAGATTCACGTGAAATTTCACGGTAAAATCTTAGCGGCTGGATGGAAAGAGTGAGGCAAAGAGAGCCGTCCGATCTTCGCCACGGGTTTGACCCGGACGGCGGGCCCCACTGGCGGACGGTCGTCCCTGCCGTTGCGTAGTGCTCTCTGCTTTGAAGGAGTAAAAGGGGGCGCTAATTAGGGACCGGGACATTGTGAATCATCATCATCGTCTGCATTATTTTATTTTATTTTCTCTCTCTCCCTCTTTGGTATTTTTTGCCTTAACGTCCACGCATAGATTATGTTGTGACTCGTGCTTCGCTTGGACCTGTACGTGTCATGCTGCTGAACCAGTCAATTGCATTGCTTCTTCCCTTCAGAAAAGGGCGAAAAAAAAATGCATTGCTTCTTGCAAGCTAGGAGCTACGAGTCGCTGTCCTCGTACTCCCAGTCGCAGATCAACACTTTGAAATTGGAATCGAGACGAGCAACAGTGTCTGAATTAGGTTTTCGTGAAATTGAGCAGCCTCTGTGACCTTGTCAAGCTTTAGCTAGCTAGCTAGGCGGGGGCTCCCAGATCGTTAAAGCAGTGGCAGACTGACCGAGCCGGCAAGGCACACAGACAGGGTCAAGTCAAACCAAAGTCAAGGGCATTTGAACACAGAAATTTCACAAAGATTTCACACGGAACAGTCTAACTCTCGTAGGAATAAGGGGGGAAAAACATTTCGCGTTCTAAAATGAGCCTTAAGGTAGTCGCCAAAGACGGCAACGCATTGTCCTCCCATCCTCGGTCTTATTCTTCTCGCACGATGTGTGTCATCAGGCTTTTTGGAATATCATCCATTTGATTTCATGAAACAAAATTACTCCTTCTTGAGAGCCCATATACGAGATAGGAAAAATTGGATATATGCTATTCCAAAACATAGCATTTGGAGATATGCCACTCGGAATCATAAAATTAGATATAGTATGCCACTCTAAAAACACGTGTGATTTGATATATGCCACTCAAGAACACTTTGAATTTTTGGCGGATCTAGCACCTTTTCGCCGCGTATTTGCGGATTTGACCACAGCGGGAGCGTATTTGCACACGTAACAGCCCAAATATGGATTTGTGTTTCAAATGTAAAAAAATGAGTAGAAATTAAA
This sequence comes from Ampelocalamus luodianensis, assembly GCA_036346255.1. Taxonomy (NCBI): domain Eukaryota; kingdom Viridiplantae; phylum Streptophyta; class Magnoliopsida; order Poales; family Poaceae; genus Ampelocalamus; species Ampelocalamus luodianensis. The sequence goes on along the minus strand of CM070632.1, from coordinate 39,594,804 downwards.
ACTTTTCTTGCATCTCGAAGTTTTTGAACTTTTCTGTAATTCTTGTAAAGGAATTGTGGAAAATAAAAAAACCTAAATCTCTAATTGACTAAGTCATGACCCTCCTTTTTCAAATCCTTTTCAAATCTTGTGACCATCCTCTGAAAATATTTTTCCTTGGTGTTAGGGATGTTGTGGGACTCCTCTGAAAAATTTCACAATTTTTAGAAATTGTTTGAATATTTTAAGAGGCTAGTCAAAACCTGTTGACCTTGGTCAAACCCTAACTAAGAACCTTGAAAAATTTCTGGAGAAAAATGCTTTTCATAAAAACCTCTGAATTTTTTCACAAGGTCAATCCTAGAATCAGCAAGCTCCTGTAAAAAATTCAGAATTTTTGGAGTTAATTGCTATCTCTAAATATTTCTCCAAGTTATCAACTTCAATTTAAACCTTTGGTCAAAGTACTGTTGGGTTTAAGTCTAACCCGAGCCCAAACCCTCTATTCTGGTTGAACCCAACCACCTCACACCCTGTCTCAGCCCGTTCAAATCGCACGTGGATTCTAAGCAGTCCGATTTGCATCGGACTGCCCACGCTTGTGTGAACCTTCGGACCTCCGACCGCGCCACCGTTTGTGAGCCGTTAGATGTAAATCCAACGTTTGCGTTTGCGCTCGGTCGTTTTGATCAAAGTGACTCGAGCCAGTTTCAAGTTCTTGATCGAACCTAACCCACTTAACGCACCAGGCTCGTTCAAGCGGCGCGTGTGGTTTGAACCCTTGGATCTTAATCCAACGATCAAGATTGTTTGGGCCGTTCGGACCTCCGATCGTCCCAGTCAATCTCAGCCGTTCAAATTTGATCGGACCGTCTAGATTGATTCAATCGTTTGAGAGCCCTCCAAATGACCGATTTAATCGTGACCCTTCATTTTCTATCCAACCGTCAGGAGTTTGGGTCCGTGCCTTAGGGTTAGGGTCAACCCACTTAACCCTTTGGGCTCGAACCACTTTGCTTTCACTTACATGTGGGCCCTTGCCTCCTGGTCATCTTCTTCTCCCCGCGCTCGTGCGTGTGCCAAAGCACAGGGCATGGGAGAGCTGGCTTTGTCACCTCCATGGCGTCTGTGAGACCCCGGTTTATTAAACTTGTAATACTTAACCTTCCACTGGTTCTAGTATCACAAATAGAATAATCCGCGTCTCGATGAACATGTGCCTCCCAGAACAAGCAGCACACATACATCAATTCCAAGCATGCATCATGTCCATACAACAGAATATAACAAGTCTACTAAAAGACAGACATAATATAAGTTATTACAACACAGCCGACCGGCCAAATGACATAAGTACCAAATAAGTAACAGCGGAAGCAAAAGTTGCCATAAGATGGCTTAAACCAAAAGACGACCGGTTAGCCACATAACACCACAGGGCAACCGGCCGGCCAAGCTAATCGCCCCTAAAGCGCCACGGCACAACTCACAAAAGTGAGGTCCATCGGACTCACTATCATCCTCTGCACAACACAAGCAATGCGGTGAGTACAAAAATGTACTCATAAGACTTACGAGTAGCAAGCCTATACATAGCTACATGAAAGTCGTATTCAAAGGAATGTGGTTATATGGTTCTTTGGGCGCATAAAGCAAGTTTCATTTGCAATATTGTAATAAGTTGAGCAATGGTTTGTAAAATCTGTTTTAAGCATTTAAATAACGGCGAGTAAACATAAGTAACAAGTATCCACCTAGAAGTGACTTTCCCAAAGTCACCACATCATAGCATGAATCACGATTCATACCACCCAACAAGTTTTTAATTTTAAAGCGGTTGTAGTCTAACTCTTGAAAAGCTTATCCAAGCGTGTCCATAACCTAGGGCGAGGCTATTCGAATAGTTTTAATCCTGCGGGGTGTACCAATGTACCCACACCTGACAGCCTTTTGCCAAGCTATTAAGCACACTTCCTTTGGTATGCAAAACGGCTAAGTCCTCTGAACCCTTTCCAATGGAATATGCTAATCAAGAGACGCACGTATGGGGTTAATCCTTAGTGATCTGCCGACGAAATATGGATCACAAGGACCCATCGTGGAGCAAGATACACCGACCTCGTGGTGTTCCCCTCCTACAAGCGTGTCCATGTTGCATATAATCAAATATGCAACCCACCACGCGACTCATTAATTAACACGACCCAAAGTACTCGGCTAAGAGAGGTCCCATATCCCTCTAGTGTGGTTAGCACGCCTTGTAATGCTCGGATATGAGATACTCACAAGTAGTTCGGTCCTTAATTGACCGGGCACCATTCCAATCACACCCAAAAGATCACACCATCTTACCATTGTGCCCAAGTCTAAATTGTTTTCATTTTCAGTTTTAGTTTTGCAATTTAGACAAAGCACAAGACTGAAATATACATATTATAACAGTTTGTGTGATCAAGGTTACTGACAAGTCGATAACCGCCCATTTCTCTGACAACTAAGCATGGCTAAGCATAATAACACGTAAACTACTAAGTGACAAGGGTCCATCCAGCGAACCCAAAATCACGACAAGTAACCTAGGCTTGATGTAGAGGAATAAACATTTCCTCACGATAATGCATCTAGTAGGCCAACTATCGACAATAGTTTAAAACAACATAGCAATGCATACATAGAATTTGCAAACAATATATTAGAATTTGAAAATAGTAGGAACAATATGATCAAATGAATGCTACATCTGCTTGCCTGGTGAAGTGCAGAGTCGATGGTCTTGTGGCTCAATATCAAGATTAATAATATTATCTTGGAACCTAACGCGAAAAGGCGATAAGCAAATAAGAACGAAGAACACCAAATAAATTCCAACAAAAAAACACATCCAAAACTAATAAAATTTACACTACAGCTAGGAATGATCTAAGACAATGACAGAACAAGAATTTTGCAATTTGAACTTAACATGCAAAGATATGAGCAAAATACTCTTTCTCGACCTATATATCAACCTAATTAATAATTAGCACTGTTCATGGCGAATTTTTCCAGAATGATCTAAGGTCTGAAATTTTTATAGTAGGTAGATTATGACATCCTAATAACAGCAAAGTTGGATTTACTAAATTTGGAGTTATACACATTTACTTATGATTTTTCTAAGTTGTAAATCTAGTACAAATCATTTCTGAATTGTGAACATGCTCAAATCCTATTTTATATGAAAGTATACTAGCGACGAATTTAACAAAATTGATTTTGCACAATTTGGATTTATACTGAAAAAGATATGCATTTTTCAAGATTAAAACTATTTACGGAATATTCGAATGGCAAATCAAGTTATTCCTAGTTACACAATTTTACGCTCTTGCAACATGCTTAAATCCATTTTTATAATAAACTAGAGTGGCAACATAATTTATTACCGTTGGAATTATCTAAAGCGATTAAAATGAATTAGTTATGAGTTTCTAAAGTTTTACATCATTTTCGGTTGTTAAACAAATACTTACGAAATACGAACAACCCAAATAAAAGAAAACGACGTGGACAACTCTCAACCCTTGATCTAAAATCCTCGGCTCACGCGCGCCAAAACAAGCGCGCGCGCCAACTCAAAGCGGAGCCCACCGTTGGATCAAGATCAACGGCGCGCGCAGTGTATGCATTCGGACGGTGCGGTTGCACACGATCTCGGCCGTTGATCTCAAGACCGACGGTCGAGAATGATCAAGGCAACCGGAGGGTCCGACGCACACAAAGATCGAGCGCAGATCTAAAAATGAGCAGTGGCTATTGAGCGCGGTTCAAAAGAAGATGCCGACACGTGGGACCGCATGTCGGTGACCTTGAGTCACCGCGCGAAAGTTTAACCCACGTGCGGTGCTGCAGGCCCACTTGTCGCCGAGAGTGGCGGTTAGGGCGGGATTAATGCTTCTAATGATTAACATTAAATAAACACTAATGACTCACGAGATTTGATTTTAACCCCTCGGGCCCACAAGTCGGCGACCGGAGGAGATTTCAAGCGAGGGATTAAATGCGACACCTTAATTAACCAATGATTAACATTAATGATGCCGAACGATGCGAGTTGCACCGAGAGTGATTTAAGGATATTGGGCCCATCGGTCGGTGGCTCAACAACAAAGATTAAGACATAATTAATAACTAATGATCGACAATTAATGCGTCCTAATCGGATAGCGAAGCGGAGCTGCTGCGTGCGGCAAAACCGAGCGGTTTCCGGCGAATCGCGGCGACACGCGGCGTGGCGGCGTGAACAAGACCCAAAATGGATTCGCAATAGCACAAAGAATCTAAGGGTAGCATTCTCGCCGGCGGCGAGGGACTAGAACGCCGGCTAGCCGGAAAACGAAAATGGAACCTTACTGCTAAACACGAAAATCGCGATGAGCTCCACTGCAAGCCTAGGATGCGGGTGCCAGAGCCACTAAGGACTAATAAGAAGCTACCTTAAAGGAGAGGAGCTTCAAAGATGGCCGGAGTTGCTTGATCACGGTGAAAGCTCGCCGGACACGAAGAAGAAAGGTTGAAAACGACACCCTGAGCCAAATGAGTGATACCAAAGCATCAATATAGCTTCATAATGACTCACAGAAGCTACATGAGCAAAGAATTGGAAAATGGAGCACTCACCTGAGCTGAGGAAGAAGATGACCAATTTCGGCCGAATTTGAACAAACCCCAAATTGGACAATTCCTGATAATCAAATCCAAAATTAAGTGAGGGGAAATGTTCAAGACGATAAAGAGATAAGGTTAGGGCAAAGAAACATGAAGGAGGACCACTGGAACACCAAGAACACCAATGGAGCTCCACGGGTCAACAATGGCGGTTTGCCATTTTTGAGGTGTTAAGCTCCAATATTGAGAATGAAGCTTGATGGTGGCCTAAAGAAACACCAGGAGGTATTGAGAGTGCTTATAAAGCTATGAAAGCATTAGGGTTTGCACCACACTTCTTTGGCGGCAAACACAAAGCACCACGCACTACGACAAGGAAAAAGAGGTGTAGACGTGCATTAGGGCATGGCACGGCTCGGTGTACCTCCCATACCCCTAAACGTCGGCTAGGGTGGCTTTAGGGAGCAAGAAATGACACGCCATTACTCCCCTACGTGCTCGCCGCATCACGGAGGTTGAAGACGACCAGCGAAAAGGCTCGGTGGTTCTCACCTCACGATCTAAATCGGACGGCTCTGGCGCCACGCCTCGGGTTTAAAACACAACGGGAGATTGCGAGCCTTACGATTAGAAGCGAGCGGCTCGAGATGGCTCCGTTGTAAACTCAAGTTACAACGAAGAAGTACGCGGCGTTGGATCTTAATCCAGCGGCTCGATTCAAAAATGCAGCCGGAGGGTCCGAAGGTTGCGGAGAATCTCAACGGTTGGATGGAGATCTAACGGTGCGACAATCGCGCAAGCAACCGGAAGGTCCGAAGTCTTACACGCGCTGGCCGCGTGCGATTTAGATCAACGGTGGAGATCCAGCGCGTTTTAAAGAGTTGCTCGGTGCGGTTAGTTGATGGACCGAATCAAGCTCGCTCGAGCCCGAGTCGACTCGAACGACGCACAATAAACCCAGTTTGACTTTGAATTAGAACAGAGACTTTGAAAGATTTATTTGAGGTAGCAAATCAACTCCAAAAATTATGAAATTTTTACAGAGCTTGCTAACTCAGATATTAACCTTGTGTAAAATTTTCAGAGGTTTTATGCTGTGAATAAATCTCCAAAAATTCTGCAAGGCTCTGTTTTAATGTTTGGTGAGAGTCAAACAGGTTTGATCGCCTCTAAAAACATTCAAACAATTTCTAAAATTGTGAAATTTTTCAGAGGGTCACATACCATCACAGAGACTTAGGAAAAATATTTCAGAGGATGATCATAAGTTTTGACAAGATTGTTTTTGGAATAACAAGATTTGGATCAACAAGACTTGTGACAATGCATTTCCATAATTCCTTGAACAAGAATTGATTGGCACAAAAGGAAATACATGATGTAAGAAAAAGTTTTAATTTCTACTGATTTTCTTACATTTGAAACACAAGCCTAAGATTGGGACGTTACAAAACCTCCCCTTACAAGAATCTCGCCTCGAGTTACGTCTACTCGAGAAAGAAGGATGGGTAATCTGCACGAAGACGATCCTCGCGCTCCCAAGTTGCCTCATCTTGAATGGTTTGACCAGAACCTTAAGGAACTTGATAACACGGTTCCTTGTCCTCCGCTCGATTCTTGAGAATCTGAGCAGGATGCTCATGATAGGTCAAATTTTCTTGCACATCGAGATTTTCCAACGGAGTTTCCTCAACTGGAACGGAGGCATTTCTTCAAGTGTGACACATGGAACACGTCGTGCACACCCTCAAGTGAAGCCGCAACTCCAATCGTATGCAACGGCTCCAATCCTCTCGATGATGCGATAAGGCCCAACATATCGAGGAGCTAACTTGCCCTTGGCGCCAAAACGTTGGTGGCCCTTCAAGGTGAGACCTTGAGATACACAAAGTCATTGGGCTCAAAGCTCAACTCGGCGACGACGATCCGCATAGCTCTTTTGCTGGATGGGCCACGCGTAGATGCTCACGAATCAAGCTGGACACGGCTCTCGGCCTCATTGATGGAATCGGCCAAGAATCGCGCTCACGGTTTACGACCGGTTCAATGGGGTTCTACACTTCCTCCCATACAAAGCCTCAAGCGGTGCCATGCCAAGACTAGCTTGAAACTATTGTTGTAGGAGAACTGCGCAAGCGGCAAGCACTTCTCCCACTTCTTCCCATAGGAAAGAACACAGCACGGAGCATATCTTCCAACACTGGTTGACTCTCTCCGTCGACCATCGGTTTGAGGATGATAAGTGAATCGAAAGAAAGAGCGTGTACCCATCGCCTTTGCAGTTATGCCAAAAGCGAGAGGTAAAGAGAACCACGATCGACACAATCGTTAAGTGGCACACCATGCAAACATACAATGCGAGACACATAGAGATCCGCGGTGACTAACACCGAGATTGGTACGCCTTTGGCGAAAATGTGCCACCTTTGTCAATCGATCAATAACAACCGGATAGCATCCTTCCCGGAAGAAGTGCGGGCGGGCCGGTGATGAAATCCATACCAATGGAATCCCACTTCCACTCAGTGCGGCAAAGGCCAAGAAGGCTCTTTGGGCGATGTTCACCTTGACACGACGAGACACGCCGCACTCGGCCACGAACACGGCAATCTCGCTTCATGCGAGTCCACGAATCTCGCCGAAGATCTTGATACATCTTGGTAGCTCCGGGATGGATAGACAAAGAAGTCATGGGCCTCGCGAGAATCAAATCCCGCAATTCCATGACCTTCGGGACCACAAGACATTGTCCAAACCACACAACACCGTGCTCATCCTCGAAAAGCACTTAGCTGTCCCATTCTTGATGTTCTCGCTGATTTGGATCACACCAACATCTGTCTGCTGGGCGGCCTTGATTTGCTCCACCAAAGTCGGTTGCACAACCAAGGTAGCAAGAGAACCATGCTCAATCAATCCCAAATTAAGCGCTGAAATTCTTGAGAAGGGTAGGTTGTTGCTCTTGAAGTGACAAGGTATTGCAATACACCTTGCGATCGAGTGCATCCGCAACAACATTAGCCTTGCCCGGTGATACCGGATGCCCATATCATAATCTTTGATCAATTCCAACCATCTCCTGCTGAGGTTCAGATCCGTTGGGTGAACAAATATTTCAAGCTCTTGTGATCGAATACACCTCACAACGGTTACCAATGAGGTAATGCCGCCAAATCTTGAGTGCATGAACCACTGCACTAACTCCAAATCATGGGTAGGATAGTTGAGTTCATGAGGCCTCAAGCGCCTCGATGCATAGGCCACTACCTTGCCTTCTTGCATAAGAACACAACCAAGTCCTGTGAGAGGCATCACAATAAATGTCAAAGCTCTTACGCACATCGGGAGAACAAGCACCGGTGCCGACGTCAATCGCCTTTTGAGTTCTTGAAAACTCAAATCACAAGCGAATGACCACACGAATTTCTTTTCTTTCTTGAGCAATTCGGTCATGGGCTTAGCAATTTTGGAGAAATTCTCGATAAAGCGGCGGTAGTAACCCGCTAAACCAAGGAAACTCCTCACATCGGTGATCGACTTGGCCGCCCCAAGTCGAACATCGCGACCTTGCTAGGATCTCTGCGACACCCTCTTTGAAGAACATGGCCCAAGAATGCCACTTCCTTCAACGAACTCGCACTTGCCGAACTTGACATACAAATGATGCTCACGCATTTTCCTAACACAATCTGCGGATGCTCAAAGATGCTCTTCTTCACTCTTGGAGTAGATAAGAATGTCATCGATGAAAACCACAACAAACTTATCCAAATACTCTATGAACACTGAGTTCATAAGATTCATGAACAAAGCTGGAGCATTGGTCAAACCGAAAGACATGACGGTGTACTCGTAAAGGCCATAACGAGTAGTGAATGCCGTCTTTGGAATATCCTCGGCCCTGATCCGGACTTGATGGTACCCCAATCTCAAGTCAATCTTGGAGAACACACAAGCTCGATCAAGCTGGTCAAAGAGATCATCAATACGAGGCAAAGGATATTTGTTTTTCACCGTCACTTCATTCAATGGACGGTAATCAACACACATCTGCAGGTCTTGTCCTTCTTCTTTACAAAAATGACCGGACAACCCCAAGGAGATGAGCTAGGACGGATGAAACCTTTGCTTGAAGCTCACCCAATCGCTTCTTGACTCCTCCAACTCGTTAGGAGGCATTGATCTGACGCCTTGGAAATCGGAGCTGATGCGGGCAATACTCAATAACAAACTCCAAGTCTCGAATCGAGGCATACCGAGCAAATCTTGGGGAAGACATCCACAAAGTTACTGGTTCGTGGGCACATCCTCGAATCTCCATGGTAGCTTAGCTTCAAGGGCACAAAGGTGTGGCCCTGCAATGCTGTGAAATCCCAACTTGCTCGCTGAGGGACTAGTGAGGAAAACCATTTTCCTGGCACAATCGATTTGTCCCAAGTGTCGGGACAACCAATCCATACCAAGAATCACATCCAGGCGCGCCAAATCAAGTAAGATGAGATTCGCCAAGAATTCCACTCCTTCGATATTAATGGGAACGCCCCGACATTCTTGATCAGCTCTCATTTCCGCTCCCGGAGAGCGAACAAGCAAAGGAATCCCCAAAGGAACAAAGTGAAGGTCACATTCAGACAAATGATATCGAAATAAAGGAATGTGAAGCTCCGAGTCAAACAAGACTGCAGCGGACGATAACTAACAAGGAACGTACCCAACACGGCGTCGGTGCCTCCCGAGCCTCCTCGGTACCGAGATGTGGTTGACTCGACCACTCCCGACACCCTGAGTCTTACGGATCACCTTCAGTCGGCGTGTGACCATTCCGCGTCCTCCATTAGGGCGAGGGTGCTCCAATCCTCCGAGGGCAGCGCTAGCATAGTGGCCCTTCTTGTTGCGAGCGGCGTGTAACGCCGCAGTGGGTTGCGGGCGCAACTCTTTGAGTCGCAGTGCACGCGTGGTGAAACACGGCTGCGGGGGCGAGCAAGCGCGCGAGCGACCTCGGCGGTGGTGAAGCCAAAGCACGAGCCCCGGTGCGGGCCCAACACGGGGGCGAGTGAGGCCGGCACATGCGCGCACCGATGGGCCTCCCGCTTGCGGGACTCACAGACGCCTTCGCCTTGTGCTCGGCGACGATGGCCTTGTCAACCAAGGCACGAAGTCGACAAAGTCCACAATAGATAGCTTGTCCTGCAGCTCTCGGACAAACCATCCATGAACTTCTCTGTTTAGCCTCATCGAGGCCACCTCACCCGAGCATAACGAGCCAAGTGATTAAACTCGTAAGGTACTCCGATCTGCACTTGCGCCCTCGCTAAGCGCAAGAAACTCCTTCTTCTTGAGCTTCATCGGGCCATCGGGAATGTGGGCCCGACGGAAGCGGTCGAAACTCATCCCACGAGACAACGTGGCTGCGGCCGCATGGCGAAAGTTCTCCCACCAAGATAATGCCGCACCCTCGGTGATGGGATGCAAAGAGTGCCCGCTCTCGCTCCCGGCATCGAGCGATATTGAGCTTTCGCTCAACAAGACGTAGCCAATCATCCGCGTCGAGTGGATCCTCGGATCGAGAAAGTGGCGGCTGCGTCGGAGAAACTCCGCAAGCCCACCACGAGATCGTGGCCACCACCTCCGAGATCTGAAGCGGCGGCCGGAGCGGAGGTGTTCCTCGCAATGACCTCCAAGATCCGGTCCGTCCATGCGATTCCGCTCGATCGAGCGTAACCTCGGCCATGGTCGGAGGAGAAGCTCCTCATCTAAACAATAGGCCGATCACGGGTGGTTCTTGTCATCCTGCTCCACAAAAATAGGTTAAAACACAACTCCTAACAGAGACAAAGAAAACAACTAACCCTAAACAAACTCCAAAAGCTCAAGTAACCACATAAAATTACAGCAAGATCATAAAGACAACACCCATCCTCCTATTATGACTAACTCGTATGGAAGAACGAGTAATCAATTTTTAGGAAGGTAAAATTTCAGAATAATAACTTCTGTTCGAAACAGCTAGGAACAGGGTGAGATATTTATTAAAGAATGGTTAGACACTAAGCCAACTCACATCACTTCTTACCCTTTTATTCCCACAAATTTTAGTGGATTTAACCTCTCATTTTCAGTACTTTTACTACCTAAATGCTAGCTGTCCAGAAATTGTCTTGCTTGCTGTCCAGATTTTCTTCTCAAGCTTCTGGCCGAAATTTGTAGCTCCCAGCAGCTCCTAATCTTCTCAAAACAGCCAACACTTTCATTTTATAACTCTCATGGTTTACCCAAAACCAATCTACTCGGTAAACAACTATCTTTTGAAGGAAGATGAGAGGAAAACTCAGCTTTCAAAATCGGTTCAGAATAGGGTGAGGTAAGCAAGCTAAGATAGATAAGGAGCAAAATCTGAGAACTTACTTAAGATTTTCAGGAAAGCACTGACGTTTGGAAAGTAAGTTTTCAAAATATACTAGGGACGACCAAGCTAGGGGTTTCTACAGTCAAGATGGCTCGATACCAAGCTCATGGAGACCCCTTTTATTAAACTTGTAATACTTAACCTTCCACCGGTTCTAGTATCACAAATAGAATAATCCGCGTCTCGATGAACATGTGCCTCCCGAACAAGCAAAGACACATACATCAATTCCAAGCATGCATCATGTCCATACAATGTAATATAACAAGTCTACTAAAAGACGGACATAATATAAGTTATTACAACACAAATAACCGCCAAATGACATAAGTACCAAATAAGTAACAATGGAAGCAAAAGTTGCCATAAGATGGCTTAAACCAAAAGACGAATGAGTTAGCCACATAACACCACAGGGCAACCGATCGGCCGCCAAGCTAATCGCCTTAAACCGCCACAAAGACAACTCACAAAAGTGAGGTCCATCGGACTCACTATCATCCTCTGCACAACACAAGCAATGCAGGTGAGTACAAAAATGTACTCATAAGACTTACGAGTAGCAAGCCTATACATAGCTACATGAAAGTGTATTCAAAGGAATGTGGTTATATGGTTCTTTGGACGCATAAAGCAAGTTTCATTTGCAATATTGTAATAAGTTGAACATCGCTTGTAAAATCTGTTTTAAGCATTTAAATAACAAATGAGTAAACATAAGTAACAAGTATCCACCTAGAAGTGACTTTCCCAAAAGTCACCACATCATAGCATGAATCCTCGATTCATACCACCCAACAAGTTTTTAATTTTAAAGCGGTTGTAGTCTAACTCTTGAAAAGCTTATCCAAGCGTGTCCATAACCTAGGGCGAGGCTATTCGAATAGTTTTAATCCTGCGGGGTGTACCAATGTACCCACACCCTGCATCGCCTTTTGCCAAGCTATTAAGCACACTTCCTTTGGTATGCCGCAAGACGCTAAGTCCTACGAACCCTTTCCAATGGAATATGCTAATCAAGAGACGCACGTATGGGGGTTAATCCTTAGTGATCTGCCGACAAATATGGATCACAAGGACCCATACGTGGAGCAAGATACACCGCCTCGGCGGGTGTTCCCCTCCCACAACGTGTCCATGTTGCATATAATCAAATATGCAACCCACCACGCGACTCATTAATTAACACACCCAAAGTACTCGGCCTAAGAGAGGTCCCATATCCTCTAGTGTGGTTAGCACGCACCAGTAATGCTCTGGATAATGAGATACTCACAAGTAGTTCGGTCCTTAATTGACCGGGCACCATTCCAATCACACCCAAAAGATCACACCATCTTACCATTGTGCCCAAGTCTAAATTGTTTTCATTTTCAGTTTTAGTTTTGCAATTTAGACAAAGCACAAGACTGAAATATACATATTATAACAGTTTGTGTGATCAAGGTTACCGACAAGTCGATAACCGCCCATTTCTACCGACAACTAAGCATGGCTAAGCATAATAACACGTAAACTACTAAGTGACAAGGGTCCATCCAATAACCCAAAATCACAAAGAAGTAACCTAGGCTTGATGGTAGAGAATAAACATTTCCTCACGATAATGCATCTAGTAGGCCAACTATCGACAATAGTTTAAAACAACATAGCAATGCATACATAGAATTTGCAAACAATATATTAGAATTTGAAAATAGTAGGAACAATATGATCAAATGAATGCTACATCCGCTTGCACGGTCAAGTGCGAGTCCGATGGTCATTGTGGCTCAATATCAAGATTAATAATATTATCTTCTAACCTAACGCGAAAAGGCGATAAGCAAATAAGAACGAAGAACACCAAATAAATTCCAACAAAAAAACACATCCAAAACTAATAAAATTTACACTACAGCTAGGGAATGATCTAAGACAATGACAGGAACAAGAATTTTGCAATTTGAACTTAACATGCAAAAGATATGAGCAAAATACTCTTTCTCGGCCTATATATCAACCTAATTAATAATTAGCAATCGCTCATGGCGAATTTTTCCGAATGATCTAAGGTCTGAAATTTTTATAGTAGGTAGATTATGACATCCTAATAACAGCAAAGTTGGATTTACTAAATTTGGAGTTATACACATTTACTTATGATTTTTCTAAGTTGTAAATCTAGTACAAATCATTTTACAGAATTGTGAACATGCTCAAATCCTATTTTATATGAAAGTATACTAGCAGACGAATTTAACAAAATTGATTTTGCACAATTTGGATTTATACAGAAAAAGATATGCATTTTTCAAGATTAAAACTATTTCGAATATTCGAATGACAGAAATCAAGTTATTCCTAGTTACACAATTTTCTCTCTTCGCAACATGCTTAAATCCATTTTTATAATAAACTAGAGTGCCAACATAATTTATTACCGTTGGAATTATCTAAAAGCGCTTAAAATGAATTAGTTATGAGTTTCTAAAGTTTTACATCATTTTCAGTTGTTAAACAAATACTTACCGAAATACAGAACAACCCAAATAAAAGAAAACGACGTGGACAACTCTCAACCCTTGATCTAAAATCCTACGGCTCACGCGCGAAAACAACAAGACGCGCGCCAACTGAACGGAGCTCACCGTTGGATCAAGATCCAACGGCGCACGAGTGTATGCATTCGACGGCGGCTGCGGTTGCACACACGATCTCAGCCGTTGATCTCAAGACCGACGGTCGAGAATGATCAAGGCAACCGGAGGGTCCGAACGCACACAAAGATCCGAGCCGCAGATCTAAAAATGAACGGTGGCTATTGAACGCAGTTCAAAAGAAGATGCCGACACGTGGGACCGCATGTCAGTGACCTTGAGTCACCCACGCGAAAGTTTAACCCACGTGCACAGTGCACTGGGCCCACTTGTCAGCGACAGAGAGTGGCGGTTAGGACAGGATTAATGCTTCTAATGATTAACATTAAATAAACACTAATGACTCCTGAGATTTGATTTTAACCCCTCGGGCCCACAAGTCAGCGACCCAGAGGAGATTTCCGACAGGGATTAAATGCCGACACCTTAATTAACCAATGATTAACATTAATGATGTCGGAACAGTGCGGAGTTGCACCAGAGAGTGATTTAAGGATATTGGGCCCACTGGTCAGTGGCTCAACAACAAAGATTAAGACATAATTAATAACTAATGATCAGCAATTAATGCGTCCTAATCGGATGACGAAACGGAGTCTGCAGCGCGCAAAACCGAACGGTTTCACGCGAATCGCGGCGACACCGGCGCGCGGCGCGAACAAGACCCAAAATGGATTCGCAATAGCACAAAGAATCTAAGGGTAGCATTCGCCGCGCGAGGACTAGAACGCCGCCAGCCGGAAACGAAATGGAACCTTCATCGCTAAACACGAAATCGCGATGAGCTCCACTGCAAGCCTAGGATGCGGTGCAGAGCCACTAAGGACTAATAAGAAGCTACCTTAAAGGAGAGGAGCTTCAAAGATGGCGGAGTTGCTTGATCACGGTGAAAGCTCACGACACTAAGAAGAAAGGTTGAAAACGACACCTGAGCCAAATGAGTGATACCAGCATCAATATAGCTTCATAATGACTCACGAAGCTACATGAGCAAAGAATTGAAAATGGAGCACTCACCGAAATGAGGAAGAAGATGACCAATTCGGCCGAATTTGAACAAACCCCAAATTGACAATTCCGATAATCAAATCCAAAATTAAGTGAGGGGAAATGTTCAAGACGATAAAGAGATAAGGTTAGGCAAAGAAACATGAAGGAGGACCGCTGAACACCAAGAACACCAATGGAGCTCCACGGGTCAACAATGGAGGTTTGCCATTTTTGAGGTGTTAAGCTCCAATATTGAGAATGAAGCTTGATGGTGGCCTAAAGAAACACGGGAGGTATTGAGAGTGCTTATAAAGCTATAAAGCATTAGGGTTTGCACCACACTTCTTTCGGGCGGCAAAACACAAAGCACCACGCACGGCCGACAAGGAAAAAGAGGTGTAGACGTGCATTAGGGCATGGCCTGGCTCAGTGTACCTCCCATACCCCTAAACGTCGGCTAGGGTGGCTTTAGGAGCAAGAAATGACACCGCCATTACTCCCTACAGTTGCTCGCACGGCCGGAGGTTGAAGACGACCCGCGAAAAGGCTCGGTGGTTCTCAGCCCTACGATCTAAATCGGACGGCTACGAAAGCGCCACGCCTCCCAGGTTTAAAACACAACGGGGAGATTGCGAGCCTTACGATTAGAAACGAACGGCTCAGATGGCTCCACGTTGTAAACTCAAGTTACAACGAAGGGGTACGCGAGCGTTGGATCTTAATCCAACGGCTCCGATTCAAAAATGCAACCGGAGGGTCCGAAGGTTGCGGAGAATCTCAACGGTTGGATGGAGATCTAACGGTCGACAATCGCGCAAGCAACCGGAAGGTCCGAAGTCTTACACGCGCGCGGGCCGTGCGATTTAGATCCAACGGTGGAGATCCAACGCGCGTTTTAAAGAGTGGCTCGGTGCAGTTAGTTGACTGGACCGAATCAACTGGCTCGAGCCCGAGTCTGACTCGAACCCGACGCACAGTAAAACCAGGTTTGACTTTGAATTAGAACAGAGACTTTGAAAGATTTATTTGAGGTAGCAAATCAACTCCAAAAATTATGAAATTTTTACAGGAGCTTGATAACTCAGATATTAACCTTGTGTAAAATTTTCAGAGGTTTTTATGCTGTGAATAAATCTCCAAAAATTCTGCAAGGCTCTGTTTTAATGTTTGACTGAGAGTCAAACAGGTTTGACTGCCTCTAAAAATATTCAAACAATTTCTAAAAATTATGAAATTTTTCAGAGGGGTCACATACCATCACAGAGACTTAGGAAAAATATTTCCAGAGGATGATCATAAGTTTTGACAAGATTGTTTTTGGAATAACAAGATTTGGATCAACAAGACTTGTGACAATGCATTTCCATAATTCCTTGAACAAGAATTGATTGGCACAAAAGGAAATACATGATGTAAGAAAAAGTTTTAATTTCTACTGATTTTCTTACATTTGAAACACAAGCCTAAGATTGGGATGTTACAGCGTCACCCTCAACGGCTCTTAAGCCCTCATTTAATGCGCACCAGGCTTTCAGCCCCAAAGTCGTGTTCTTCAACTGCCCCAGTCGCCTCAGCTTGTCCATGGCAGTGCTAGACCTAGCTCACCTGAGAGCTTGGTCTTTGATCAAACCCTAGCTCCCCGGCTATAAAAAGCCCCCAAGCCCTCCCTTGGTTTCCTTTTCAACATCATCGTAGCTCCTCTAGCTCCCTCTCTGCTCAGAAGGACTCCAAAGCCAAAGAACCCCCAAATCACCATTGACGGTCAGTGCAAGTTTTAATCCGCCCCAGTGCTTCGAGGGTTCTTTTTCAATTCTTTTCGCGTCACTTTGTGCCCTTCTTCATCTCAAGCATTTCCCCTCACTTAATTTTGTTTGACATTCACAGAGATTGTCAAATTTGGGGTTTATTCAAATTCGACCGAAGTTCATCCCTTTCTTCCTCAAGTCCGGTAAGAACCTCCTTATCTAAATTCCTTGCTCTTGGGCCCTCTTTAGGCCATATTGCAACTAACTCTACCATTCTTTCATTTTCATTTTGCTCAGACCGCATTATCTCCATCATCTTCTTCAACTCCGGCAAGTTACTTGGTCGCCGAAGCTCCTTCGGCTATTTTCTTGCCCTCTCTGTGCTAAGGTACCTCCTAGTAGTCCCTAGAAGCTTGGCACTGCTTCTCTGAACCGCTGCTGAGCTCCTTTTTGCTGTTTTCGCTTTCGGCCGTGCTTGTCGCCACCGTTTTTCTCCGGCTCACCGCCGTTCTTGGCCGCCGCCGCCGTCGAGAGTACCTCCATTGAGTGCGCAACGTTATTGCGAACCCATTCTTGTCTTTAGGTCACGCCGCCGTGACCGGAGTCGCCGGCGGTGAGTTTTTCTTTGAACTGGACACGTTGTCGGACGAGAAGCGTATTGTCCATTGTCGATTAGGGCAAAGATTTGATCATTAAATGTTAATAATTGCTTAACACTTAATAGATGTCCTAAACCGTATTAAAAGTCGCTGACAGTGGGCCCCGTGCGTTTAAAACACTGTGCGTGGCTTAATAGCCACTTACTCGTGGGCCCAGCCACTTAAACACCCTCTATTGCACTGTGCGTTATCGTTTAGGACATCATTGATGCTAATCATTGTTTAAATCATAGTTAATCATTTTTTAGAAGTTAATGTTGTCATAAATCGAGCCTTGAGTGATGGAGACGGGGTGCCCGATCTTTCGATGAGATTGATAACTATCGATTTTGGGTGGGGTGACTCGCGATCCGACTACAACCGACGACGACGCTTGCGCCTTAGCAATCGTTGAACCAACTCGAGACGTTATTGATCGTGATGGAAGCGCGATCAACTCGAACACGAGGTTCAATTCCGCGAGCAATCGAAGAACTAGCAAGAATAAGATGTATGCAACTGATATTGCGAATAAGATTGTAGTATAGATGGTATTGAAAACAAAAGTGGGATCCCGAAGGTCGTCTTGACAGTGGTCGTCCGACACAATCAAGAACAGTTTGCACAATGGCTAAACCTAAATTCAACGAAATCGAGTTCTAGCCGGTAGGCGGCTCCTATATGGGAAGACGACCGTGGTGGCGCTGTGGAAGTGGACGCACGCCTAGGGTTACAAGGCCCATGGGCCCAAGAGGAGGTGGCGTAGCACCCTTTTTGACTCGATAAAAACATACGTGGATTGTTTTGTTTATTGTGGTCACTCGGTTGGAATTTGAAGTCGAGGTTGGATCCATTGGAAAGTAGACTTGATAATATTTCAATGAAGTCCAAAACATCCCAAACGGAGTCCGTATGAAGAAGTTACGGCCGCTTGAACTTAGTGCTTTATCAGCGAGTCCGAACTCGAATTGAGACGAGCCCAACTCGAACTCTTGCTTGGCTCGGACCCAAAGTGACGTGATGTCCTCCATTATGCCTCCTATGCTTGTCCATGATTCCACATACCTCTCCTTGGTCCTTTCCCATGTTCCTAAGCACAATTAAATCACTTGCATTAGGTAGCGATCTATTCTCGAAATATATAACCCTATGAACGAATGCACTGGTGATTAAGTTAGCGAGCACGAGCTCGAGTAATTGGTCCTTGTAACATTGGTTGTGGATCACCGTGTGTGTAGGCGGTTGTATCCAAATTAGGGATGTCCTCATCATCCTCCCTTCTTGCATTTGAGTCGTCCTCGACTCAAGCTCATCCTCTTCTCCCAAGTATGGCTTCAAATCTGCAATGTTAAATGTGGGACTAACTCCAAAATCTACAGTGCGAGTCAAGTTTGTATCCATTATTATTAATCTTTTCTAACACTTTGAAAGGACCATCACCGAGGCATCAATTTTGATTTTCTCAATGCAGGAACCTATCTTTTCTCAAGTGCAACCAAACAAGATCTCCTGGTTTAAAAGTTAAATGTTTTCTCCCCGACTACCAAAGAAGTTTATATTTATCATTCATGCGCTCTATATTCTCCTTAGTTGTCTCATGCATTTTTAAAATCAATTCAAAGACGTTGTTTAGCATCAAAGTTCAATTTATCCGAAAATGGAATATGTATTAAATCAATAGGAGCACGAGGCACAAAACCATAAACAACTTCAAAAGGGCACATCTTTGTAGTAGAATGCAATGAACGATTATATGCAAACTCAATATGAGGCAAGCATTCTTTCCACAATTTTAAGTTCTTTTCAACACACCCTAAGCATTGTAGATAAAGTTCTATTCACAACTTCAGCTTGTTCATCGCTTTAGGGATGACAAGTAGTAGAAAATAACAGTTTAGTCCCCAATTTAGCCCATAAAGTTCTCCAAAAGTGGCTAAGGAATTTAGCATCACGATATGAAACTATA
Source organism: Ampelocalamus luodianensis (assembly GCA_036346255.1). Lineage (NCBI taxonomy): Eukaryota > Viridiplantae > Streptophyta > Magnoliopsida > Poales > Poaceae > Ampelocalamus > Ampelocalamus luodianensis. The sequence continues at coordinate 39,575,794 of CM070632.1, read as the reverse complement.
GTATTAGGCACACCATGCAATCGAACAATTTCACGAAAGAATAAATCAGCAATATTGGCAAGATCATTGCTCTTATGACATGGTATAAAGTGAGCCATCTTAGAAAATCTATCAACAACCACGAATATACTATCGCTCCTTCTTTGTTCTAGGCAATCCTAAAACAAAGTCCATCGAAATATCTTCCCACTAACTGAACTGGTAGAGGAATGAGGATTAAGTCGTGACTTAGCTCTTTGACATGTAGTGCACGAGCAACGTAACGCCGACGTCCGCCTCATCTTTGGCCAAAAGAAATGATCACAAGTATATCCTCCGCTTTCTTCACGCCAAAGTGTCCCATCACCCGCCTCCATGCGCTTCTCGTAATAACAACAAACGAACGAGCTAGCTGGAATGCATAGCTTGTTAGCTCTAAACACAAACCCGCATTAATGACAAATTTGTTCCACGTTTTTCCTTCTTTACAATTCAACAATATATCTGTAAAATCAGCATCATGCACATATTGCTCTTTAATAGTCTCCAATCCAAAAATTTTGAAGTCAAGTTGTGAAAGTATGGTATATCTCCTAGACAAAGCATCAGCAATAACATTCTCCTTTCCCTTCATCGCCTAATTTCATGCGAATTTGGTGCTATCCACTACGCAAATCAACCTTCGAGAAAACAACAGAGCCACTCAATTCATCAAGCATATCATCTAATCTAGGAATAGGATGACGGTACCTAATGGTGATATTATTGATTGCTCTACAATCTACACACATGCGCCATGATCCATCTTTCTTAGGTACTAAAATGACCGAATAGCACAAGGACTAAGAGATTCACGCACATACCCTTTAGCAAGCAATTCTTGTACTTGGCGCTGAATTTCTTTAGTTTCTTCCGATTGGTCCTATATGGTGCGCTGGTTGGGCGATGATGCCGGGAATTAAATCAATTTGATGCTCAATCCTCTAAGTGGTGGCAACCCCGTGTATGTCCTTCTGAAAGACATCGTTGTACTCTGCAAAATGTTAGTGACAAAGTAGGACGCAAAGAAGAAGGTGTATCCTCAAATGAAAACAAAGCTTCTTTGCAAACTAATGCATAGCAAATAGAATTACTAGCATCCAGCTTCTATCATATCAGATTTGGTAGCAAGAAAACTAGCACCTTTCAATTTAATTTCTTTATTCTTCACATGAGTAGATTTAGGTTCTTTCTTTTTATGTTGTTTGAAGTTCTTTTGCTACAATCTGATTTTCGCTCTTAGCATTCTCCGATTCTTCTCTCTACTAGCTCTAGCAAGTTCATCTTTAACAATTTGTTCGGAGTCATAGGATGCATCACAATTTTCTTTCCTTGAACATGAGAGAGTATTTATTATTCCTACCATGATGCACACAATCAGATCGTATGCCAAGGTCGCCCTAATAACAATGAACAAGCTTGCATAGGAACAACATCGCAATTAACATAATCATGGTATGAACCCATAGAAAGTTTACTCGCACCATTCGTGTTACCTTCAACTTACCACTGTTGTTGAACCATTGAATATGGTATGGGTGGGGATGAGGGTTGGTCGGCAAAGCAAGCTTTTCCACCATATCCATACTCGTCAAATTGTTGCAACTCCCACCATCAATAATTATGCGAATCGAGCGTTCCTTGACAACGCCCTTGATTTGAAACAAATTATGGCGTTGATTTTGCTCAGCACGAGAAACTTGAGCACTTAGTACGCGTTGCACTATAATGCTCAAATACATGTCGGCATCTTCGCGCCAACATGTTCCTCCTCATGATCGATTCGTCATCAAGTCCTCGCAGGTCGCTTGCAAGCATAGCATATGTTTCATCATCAAAATCACTAGCGAGAGGAATACCCACCATCATCGCGTATGATCGACGCGGTTGTTTGGACAATCACGCATCATGTGTCTATAGCCTTTGCACTGATGGCATTGAATATCCTTAGTTCGTCCCGTCGAAGCAAATCAAGAGGAAGTTTTGTAGACGCCAGGTGATAATTTGGTTACTTCGTAAACTCGTGGTGCTGAATTTGAAGTAGCGAGGCGAGGCTTGTTGAAGGGTGGCGGTGGGGTGCACCGATGGTCGGGCGAGAGGTGCGTGGTGTCCATGAGTTTGTGCGACTGCGGAAGAGTTAGATCGTGTCCTCGCCTCTGGCGTCCTCGCACTTCACGCTCACTTTGCAAGCAAGATGAAACAATCTAGTAATGGAGTTGTATTCTTTATAATCAAGGATGTCTTGAATTTCTCGATTCAACCCTCCCAAAAACCTAGCCATTGATGCCTCCTCATTCTCATCTAAACCACAACGCAACATACCAATTTGTAATTCTTGATAGTAGTCTTCCACAGACTTTGTACCTTGTCTTAAGCGTTGTAATTTATTTAACAAATCACGAGCATAATATGAGGGAACAAATCGATGCCGCATAAGCAATTTTAAAGCCTCCCAAGTGTTAGGTATGTTATTGGGATGTTGACGACAATGTTCTTTCCACCAAAAAGAAGCAAAATCAAGAAATTCACTAGTAGCGACCTAACTCGTCTAATCTCAGGAACTTCATGGCAAGCAAATTTTTGATCAAGAGCTAGTTCCCAATTAAGATAACCATCAGGATCATATTTACCATTAAAAGAGGGAATAGTGAATTTAACCTTAGCAAAAGAATCTTCGTGGTCACGCACCTCACGCCGTGGGGATCTCGCCGCATACCTTGTCGGTTAAAATGCAACCGTCGATGAGCTCGATCGTTGTTATTATTACCCATGTCATTGGCCTCGTGACGTCACATAGTCGAATTCATCTTGTCCTCTACCACCGGGCAGCAGGGGAACAGCGGTGGATGCATGGGCCATCTCGCCAAGGCGCCATAATACCCGCCAAAGAAGTGTTAGTGACGCCGCGCGCTCTCCATCGCGCGAGCGTGGCGTTTGTCTCAATTTGGGCACCCTCAAGTTGAGCAAGTCGCTCATTTGTGACCGACATCTTCCTCAAGACCCTCCGTCACGAAGGTTCATGAGGCGCGAAAATGTTATGACGATTCCCTTCGACGAGGAATATGAGATGTATCCTCATCCGAATGCTCTGCAGAACCTCGCCATTGTTAGCAAATCACAAGTATATGTCCCTAACAACTACTAGGATGTGATGGTTCAAAAGTCGCCACACTCAAGCCTTCTATCGAATTCTTACCAATTCTTACCAAGCAAACAGGGTTATCGGCAACCACCGGTGTCAATGTATCTCTCAAGATTGATGGAGCGATTGCCGTGTGAAGTTCAGCTGTGCGGTTGTAGAAAAGGTGTAGCCGGAAGGCTCAAGTATGGTAGCAATGGATTAGCAACTATCAAATCATAGAAAGCAAGTGAAAAATCGCTCGCAAGCAGGCCGGTACTAGGCTAGACCGCACTAGAGACGCGAGCCTAGAACACAAACGAAAGCACGATGCGCGAAGCTCGAAAGGATGCCGTCTTCACGGGAACCTTAGAATCACTTACAAAGGGTTATGTCAATTTTGAGCAAATTTTGAGAAACCTTTTTTTCGCTCCTCTTTTTTTGGCAAATATGCACCTCACTAAAACTCTTCAAAGTCCTCTTCCGTGCCTAGGAGGTATATGGGTCACAAACTTTTTCTAAAAAGTAGGGGTACAAAGGTAATTAAAAGATACTCTCTCTCTCTAAACTTTGATTTTTTTATCGCGTGTCGAAGTCGATGAATCTTATGTTTCTTTTAGCGGCATTTAAAACAACCTTTTTTCTTTTTCTTTTCTTTTCTTTTTTTCCTCTTTTTTTTTCTTTGTCACAAACCAAACGAACTTTTGTTCTTGGTTAGGTTTCTGGTGTGGCGGTGGCGGGAGGATGGTGGCTTGCCGCGCGGAGGGTGGTGGCTACGGTGGGGCGCGACAAGGGATGGTGGCAACGTGGTGGTCGCGCAACGGCTCTGGTGGTCGTGGCAGCGTGAAGGCAAAGACAGCAGCGGCTCTGCCGGGCGCGACAAGGACTGGCAACGATGGAGGTAGCAGATTGAACCCAAGCGCAACGGTGCGACCAAACGTGAGCAGAACTCGAAACTCTAAAGGAACTAGACACTAAGATCAGCAAAAGACACGACGATGCACTCGAAAGTTCAACAATGCAATGCACTGAAAAGAAAGATGCAATGACGCAATTGGTCTTGGACAGATAGGTGATCTAATCCTATAAAAAAAATTTGGCTTTTTCTGGACTTTCGGAATTAAGCAACCTAACTACGAAAAACAGTAAATTCTCACCGAGCAACCTTGAGCTCTGATACCACTTGATGGAGACGGGGTGCCCGATCTTTCGATGAGATTGATAACTATCGATTTTGGGTGGGGGTGACTCTCGCGATCCGACTACAACCGACGACGACGCTTGCGCTTTAGCAATCGTTGAACCAACTCCAGACGTTATTGACCGTGATGGAAGCGCGATCAACCTGAACACGAGGTTCAATTCCTCGCGAGCAATCAAGAACTAGCAAGAATAAGATGTATGCAATCGATATTGTGAATAAGATTGTAGTATAGATGGTATTGAAAACAAAAGTGGGATCCCAAGGTCGTCTTGACAGTGGTCGTCCGACACAATCAAGAATGTAGTTTGCACAATGGCTAAACCTAAATTCAACGAAATCCGAGTTCTAGCCAAAGGCGCGCTCCTATATGGGAAGACGACCAGGTGGCGGCGTGAAGTGGACGACGCCCTAGGGGTTACAAGGCCCATGGGCCCAAGAGGAGGTGGCGCAGCACCTTTTTGACTCGATAAAAACATACGTTGATTGTTTTATTTATTGTGGTCACTCGGTTGGAATTTGAAGCTGAGGTTGGATCCATTGGAAAGTAGACTTGATAATATTTCAATGAAGTCCAAAACATCCCAAACGGAGTCCGTATGAAGAAGTTACGCCGTTTGAACTTAGTGCCGTCGCAGCAGATCCGAACTCGAATTGAACGAGCCTAACTCAACTCTTGCTTGGCTCGGACCCAAAGTGAGGTGATGTCCTCCATTATGCCTCCTATGCTTGTCCATGATTCCACATACCTCTCCTTGGTCCTTTCCCATGTTCCTAAGCACAATTAAATCACTTGCATTAGGTAGCGATCTATTCTCAGTAATATATAAACCTATGAACGAATGCACCTGGTGATTAAGTTGGCGAGCACGAGCTCGAGTAATTGGTCCTTGTAACATTGGTTGTGGATCAGCTGTGTGTGCAGGCGCGGTTGTATCCAAATTAGGGATGTCCTCATCATTGAGTGCCACTGATTGTGGGCCCACACCTTTTAAACCCTGTGCCTTTAAATCGTTGTGAGTGGGCATTAATGGTCACTTTCATGTGGGCCTGCGTCTTTAATCCCCGCGTTGTGCGTGTGCGCAACGCTTTGATGATTGTGGACCGTCGATTTAAAGTCAATGGTCCAGATCTGTTGAACTTTCGGACCTCCGGATCTCTCAAATCACCGGGGCCCGTTCATTTCAGATCTGCGGCTCAGATCATGTGAACGTTCGGACCTCTCAATGTCTCAAGCAATGTGGATCGTTGGGTCTTGATCCAATGGTGGACACTGTTGGGCTGCGCGTGTTTCAGAGTGCATGGGCCATGCGATTCTAGATCAACGGCCTACGTTTGTCCACGCCTTTTCCGGTTGTATTATATTTTAATAAATCTTCGGTAAGCTTTATTTGTCAACTGAAAATTGTATTAAACTTCAAAATAGTTTTAACACCTTTTCGGGTGATTCAAATTTTGTTAGTTCTGATTTAACTAAGCTTTAATCTAAAAATGGTTGTAAACTTAGTTCTGCTCCAGAAAAATGTGATAGTAGATTTAACTTAGGTTTAACTTTAATTATTGCTCTAAAAATTCAGCAAACTTGAAAAAGACATAAGTAATTCCCTGTAACTCCAAATTTAGCAAACTAAAATTTGTTAGGTTCCTTTATTAATATGATGTAGTGTAGGATAGGTTTTAATGTGGCCTTTGCCTCTGAAATTAATTTTGTGCTACTTTCATTACTTAGAAAAATCTTAAGAAATTTATTTTAACTCCAAATACAGTAAACCCAATTTTGTTGTTATTAGAATGTCATTTTCTACCTACCATAAAAATTTCATGTTCAAAAACTTTTTAGAAATTTGTATGATGAACAGTAACAGAGAACTGTTAAAATTGAATTTCGAGCCGAGTGAAATTGTTTATGCTATAACTTTTGCATGCTTAGTTCAAATGAAGTGATTCTTGTTGCTAAATTCATTTAAAATCATGCTCTTCCTGCCGTGTAAATTTCATGAATTTTGGATAACTTTGAATTTTGAGTTTTTTCGGTGTTCGTCGTTTTTATTGGATTTTCTCGTTCTTGCGATAGGTTCCGAAGAATTTGTTGAATCTGAGAGTAATCCTCTGCAGCAAGAAAGTGATCTCCATCAAGGCAAGCAGATGTAGCATCATTTGATGATATGGCTCCTACTATTTTCAAAGTCTAATATCTTGTTTGCAAAGTTTATGTATGCATGTGCTATTTTGTTGTTAAACTATTGTCGATTAGTTGACCCATTAGATGCATAATCTGTAGTCAAATGTTTACCCTCTTCTACTGAGCCTAGGATTATCTTGATGTGATTTAGGGTTTGTTGGATGAGCCCTTGTCACTTAGTAGTTTACGAGTTAATGTTGCTTAGTCATGCTTAGCTACCGGTAGAATTGGACGATTGTTGACTTAATCGATGACCTTGATCACACAAAAACTTATCATGGTTTTATGTCCAGCATCTTGTACTTTGATATTTGAGAAATTAAAACTGAAAACAAAATATTTTAGACTTGGGCACAATGATAAGATGGTGTGCTTTTGGGTGTGAATAGTTGGTGCCCGAGTCAATCAGGACTGAACATCTTGTGTCACACTATCCAAGTATTTTTGTGTTCTAACCACACTAGAGGGAAATGGGACTTCTCTTGACTTAGTACTTTGGCGTGTGTTAACTCTGAGTCGCAGGAAGTTGTAGGAGGCAGATATTTGGGAGCATTGTAGTTGTTCGAAGCCTTCACCCCTATGGGATTGTTGACTTTCGGCTTTGCAATGTAGCGTATGAGTTTCTATCCATACGAGCGGCTCGTAGTTAATGCACAATATTAGAAACATCTCGTAGGACTTAGCCGTGTCGGCATACCTTTGGAAGTATGCTTAATCTAGTGGCAAAAAGGCAGTCTGAAGTGTGGGTACATTGGTACACCCCTGCAGAGTTTGATCTATTCAAATAGCCTCATTCTAGGTTATGGACACGCTTGGTTAGGTTTTGCGAGAGTTAGACTATAACCTTTTCACTAAAACTTGATTGGGTGGTACGCATTGGGAATTCGTGCTATGTTATGGTGGCTATTAGGTTAGTCACCTCTAGGTTGTTACTTATGTTACTTATTGTTGTCACGATGTTATTTCAACAATTAAAAATAGATTTGATAAATAGACTTCAATCCATTACATTGTTGCAAATGAAAATTGCTTTATGCTTCCAATTAACTATATAACCATCTCCTTGTTTCAGCTTGCGTGTAGTTATGTATAGGCTTGTTACTCGTAATTCTTGCGAGTAGATTTTTGTACTGAACTGCATTACTTTATTGTTGCAGAGGAGGAAGTGGATCCCCAAGGGATCGACTTTTGTGAGTTTTACTGCGGTGGGTGCGACTAGCCTGGCGTCCCGGTCGGTTGCCTTGTGGGTTATTGGCTAACCGGTTGGATTTTGTTATTGCCATCTTATGGCGCTTTTGTTTTCGCTGTCATTTATGTTACCTTGATGTCATTTGGCCGGTCGGCTCTTTTGTAATAACTTTATATTACATATGTCTTTTGCTAGACCCAGTATTGTAAGTTGTATGGAAATGATGCATAATTTTGTAAAGATGTATGTGTGCTGTAATTCTGGGAAGTACATGTCCATCGAGGCTTAAGATATTTAATTGGTAATAGTAGAACCATTTGGAGGTTAAGTATTACGAGTTAAATACCCCGGTCCTCACACTACCCATAAAAGGTAAAGCAACCTGGACAACTACAATGCCTCTCGGTGTGGAGAACCTAGAAAGGATTCCACTCCCGTGCACCCAACACATAAACACCATCCTCATTTTACCACAACACAACACACACACACATCCTCCTACGACTCGGAGCCAACACACGCCAAAGTACTAAGTCAAGAGAGATCCCATATCCCTCTAGTGTGGTTAGCACGCAAAAATACTTGGTTTAGTGTAACAAGATGTTCGGTCCTTGTTGAGTCAGGCACCAACCATTCACACCCAAAAGTACACCATCTTACCATCGTGCCCAAGTCTAAAATATTTTATTTTCAGTTTTAGTTTCTCAAAGTAACGTAGCACAAGGTGCTGGGCATAAAGTCATAATAAGTTTTGTGTGATCAATGTTATCGACTAAGTCGACAACCGCCCAATTCTACCTGTAGCTAAGCATGACTAAGCAATATTAACTCGTAAACTACTAAGTGACAGGGCTCATCCAACGAACCCTAAATCACAGCAAGATAATACTAGGCTTAGTAGTAGAGGATAAACATTTACCTACAGATTATGCATCTAGATGATCAACTAACCGACAATAGTTTGACAGCAAAATAGCACATGCATACATAGACTTTGCAAACAAGATATTAAATTTTGAAAATAATAGCAGCAATATGATCAAATGAATGCTACATCTGCTTGCCTCCTGGAGGTCACTGTCTTGCTGTAGAGGATCATTATCGCACTCAATAATTTCTTTAGAACCTATCGTAAGAACGAGAAAATCCAATAAAAACGATGAACACCGAAAAATACTCAAAATCCAAATTCATCCAAAATCCATGAAATTTGCACAGAAGGTAGAGCATGATTTTAAATTAATTCAGCAACAAGAATCAATCAATTTGGACTGAGCATGCAAAAGTTATAGCCTAAACAATTTCAATCTGCTGGATAATTCCAATTTAATTGCTTTCTGTTACTGTTCATCGCAAAAATTTCCAGGAAGTTTTTGAACATGAGATTTTTATGATAGATAGATCATGGCATTCTAAGCATAGCAAAAATGGGTTCACTTCATTTGGAGTTAAATTAAATTTCTTATGATTTTTCTAAGTTATGAAACTAGTGCACAATATTTTTCAGAGCCAAAGACATAAATAAAACCTATTCTATTCTAAAGCATATTAACAGAGGAACCTATCACATTTTAGTTTGCTCAATTTAGAGTTACAGAGAATTACTTATGTATTTTACAAATTTTAATGAATTTCTAGAGTAATAATTCAATATTAAAACAAGATAATAGATCTACACTGATTTCCGATACAGAACAAGGTTCAAACACATTTTTAGATTAAAGTTCAGTTAAGCAGGACAATAGCAAAGTTTGAATCAACCTAAAAGGAGTTAGAATAAATTAGTTATGTAGATTTGAAATTTAAACAATTAACAGTTTACAAATAAAAGCTTTCGGGCAACCGGAGAAGACGTGGACAAACGTGGGCCGCTGAGATCTAACCAAGGGAGGTCCTAACGGTTGAGATCTAAATTGAGGAGGTCCTGACGGCTAAGATCACACAGAGGGAGGTCCTAACGGTCAAGATCTAACTAAGGGAGGTCCTGACGGCTTAGATCTCACAGAGGGAGGTCCTAACGGTCAGATCTACCCATGGGAGGTCCTAAAAGTTAAGATCTACAAGAGGGGAGGTCCTGAACGGTTCAGATCTCCAAGAGGTGCTCCTGAACGGTTCAGATCTACCCATGGAGGTCCTAAAGTTTTAGTTTACCAAAACCTACGGGGATGGTCTTTTGCAAAGTGGACCCAGAGGGTGGCCTTTGCAAAAGTCCAAGGGGTGGTCTTAGGGGAGGTCTGGGAGGGTGGTCCTAGTAAAAGACCAGGGGGTGGTCTTGACGGCCCAGATCTGCGCGGAGGAGGTCAGGACGGCCAAGATCGACAAGAGGTGGTTCTGAAGGTTGTCAAAGAGGAGGTCTAGCTTACGACAACAGGACTTCAGTACCACTCGATTTTGCTCGCTGGCGACTCCGGCCACGGCGGCGTAAACCAAAAGCGGCAAAAGGTTCGCAATAGTATTGCGCACACCCAGAGAGTACTCTCGACGGTGGAACCAGCCCAAAACGATGGCGAGCTGGAGATGGGCGGCGGCGCAAACCCAGCCAAAAACGAAAATAGTAAAGAGCTCTGCAGCAGTTCAAGGTAGTGGGTGCCACAGCTACTAGGGGCTACCAAGAGACTACCTTAGCACTGGAGAGGAACAGAGGTGCACGAAGGAGCCCTGGCGACGACGACCAGCGCTAGAGTTGAGGAAGATAACGCGGGGACGAAGGTCCGAGCAAAATGAAAAGCACCGAATGGTGAGGATAGTTTCGCAAAGGCCCAAAGGTGGTCCACGAGCAACCAATTGAAGGGAGGAGATCCTTACCGGAGTTGAGGACAAAAGCGAAGAAACGCGACCGAAGGAGACCCAAAACCCAATTCAAGCGATTCCTATGAAGGCAAGACAAATTGAGTCAGGGGATAGGACCACAGTGATGAGAGGGACCAGCGATGCGAAAAGAAAGCAAGGGGACCACTGGAGTGCTATCGGCGATGAGCTTGCTTCACGGCCAACAATGGCGGAAAAGGGCTCACAGTGGTTCGAGCTCAATTAATAGAGAAGGAGAAAGGTGGAGCTATGGTGGAGACTAAAAGAGGCAGAGGTGGAGTTTGGGGACCATAAATAGCTGGAGAGCAACGGAATGGCAAAGGCAAGCTCCATGGAGAACTTGGTCCAAGCCTCTGCCATGGGCGAGTTGAGTGTGATGGGAGCAGGTGGAAGGAAGACTTTAGGGCAAAGCTACTGGCAAGCATTTAATGCACAGACAAGGAGCCGTTGATAGGTGACGCACGAAGTTGACAAAGGTTCTCTCCTACGCCCTATACTGTACCTCGCACGCAGACCAAGGTTGAAGATGACCAGGGCCTTGAGGGCCCACCTGTCAATGAGAGAAAGCCAAAGTGGCCCGAGCCGGAACAAGACAAGTAGGTTGAGTCAAGCCAATAGGCACGGACCCAAACTCGTCAACGGTTGAATAGAAGCGAATGGCTCAGATTACTTGGAAGTGGTCATAGACGGCTTAGATCTGTTGAGGGTGGTCTTGGACGGTCCAGATCGCTTGAGAGTGGTCAAGAGGATCACAGAGGGTGGTCTTTTGTAAAACGACCAAGAGGTGGTCTTTGCAAAAAAAACACGAGGTGGTCGTTACCAAGGGTGGTCTTGAGAGTGGTCTTTGCAACCGACCTAGGGTGGTCTTTGCAAAGACACAGAGGGTGGTCCAAACGAGGGGGAGGTCCGAGCGCTCCCGAAGATCTCAGTGGTAGACAGGAGATCCAACGGTTGAAAGGAACGAGCCCAAGGACCGAGCACGAGTGCGCTAAGAGGTTGGGTTCAACCGTGAGGCCCGAGTCGGACTTGAACCCAATAGTGACTTAGACCAGGGTTTGAAATTGAACTGAAACTTTGAGGAATTTTTAACTGGAGCTACACAACTCCAAAAATTCCAAAATTTTTACAGGAGGTGCTCAACTCCAGGATTGACCTTGTATAAAATTTTTAGAGGTTTTTATGCAAGGCATTTTTCTCCAAAAATTTGTTAAAGTATTGATCTAGGGTTTGACCAACAGTCAAACTAGTTTGACTGGCCTCTTAAAATATTCAAACAATTTCTAAAAATTGTGAATTTTTTCAGAGGAGTCACACAGCATCCCTAGAACCAAGGAAAAATATTTCCAGAGGACGAACACAAGATTATCCAGAAAAGTTTCAAAGGTTCAAGATCTAGGTCAAAAGAGGGTTGTGATTTTGAATTTTCATAATTTGTTTACAAGAATTTTTAGAACATTCATACAACAATAAGATACAAAAAAGTTTTAATTTCTACTCATTTTCTTATATTTGAAACACAAGCCAAGAATTGGGATGTTACATTTAGCACCGTAGGCGACACGGGCCGTGCGCCAACGCCGGAGATCACGCCATGTGGCGTTGGCGCACGACCACCGTGCACCAACGCCGGCCCCGCCGATGTGTGCCCTCCCGCCTTGCCAGCCTAGCCGCCGCCTCGCCACCTCAACCGCTGGCGCACGGTGGCCATGCGCTAGCCCTTCCCTTCTTGCCACGCGTAGGAGGTTAGGTTAATTAGGTGTTAGGTTAGGTTAATTAGTTATTTAGTTAGGTTAGTGTTTAGGCTGATTTTTGGAGAAATTTTCAAATATAGTAAATGAGTCCAAAAAAAATGATTTTTTTGTGAAGCCTCCTGACGCCGTGTACTTGCTTGTGTAAATTTTTTATAGTTTTATTCATTCAAATTTTTTTTTTGCTATTTCGTATAAGTGTTTTGTTCGTACAAATCAATAAATGTAGAAAAAGCTCCAAAAATTATGAATTTTATTTTGAAGGCTCCTCGTGCAGTGGACTTGATTGTGTAATGTTTCAGTAATTTTATATGTTTTGGTATTATCTTGGAAATCTAGGATTTAGGTCGCGAAAATTTTGATTTTAGGTTTCGAAAATTAGGGTTTCATGGTCTCATGTGACTTGGAATGTATAAAAAAAGCTACATTGCAACCGTGCGCGGCCTTGTTTTGCGTCGAGCATGACCCATGGAATACGTAACATGTTCATTAATGACGAGTACAAATATCATCAACAACCAGACAAGAGGTTCGTCCATGCAGTAGTCCACTGCTGCTAGTGCATTCGCCAGTCCTGAATATTCCCACCGACCTCCATTGCCTATATTTTTGGAAGGATTGATGTTAGAAAAGAAGACGTAAAGACTGTAAACATTATTCGGATGAAGTTTGACTCACAGATGTACGACTTGCTGCATGAGCTTGCCGTCCGGGGGGCATGACATGGTACTAACCAAACTGTCGCATTACGTGTTGCGGCGCGTAAGACTCCACCATATGTGCGAACACCAGGTGGTAGGTCGTTGTTTATAGTCCTCTGTCCTGGATGCATTTGTAACAGCCCAAATATGGGTTTGTGTTTCAAATGTAAGAAAAAGAGAAGAAATTAAAACTTTTTCTCACATCTTGAAGTTTCTGAACTTTTCTGTAATTCTTATAAAGGAATTATGGAGATTCCAAAATCACAAGTCTCTTTTAACCAAGTCTTGACATTTGAAAAATTTTCTAGATGATCTTGGGACCATCCTCTGAAATAATTTCCCTTGGTTCTAGGGATGTTGTGTGATTCCTCTGAACAATTTCACAATTTTTAGAAATTGTTTGAATATTTTAAGGGGCCAGTTAAACCAGTTTGACTTTGAGTCAAACCCTAGACCAGTACCTTAAGGAATTTTTGGAGAAAAATACTTTGCATAAAAACCTCTGAAAATTTTATACAAGGTCAATCCTAGAGTTAGCAAGATCCTGTAAAAATTTCAAAAATGTGGAGTTAGTTTGCTACCTCTAAAAATCTCTCGAAGTTTCAGCTCAATCTAAAACCCTAAATCAGCTCTATTGATGGGCTCAAGTCAGACTCGGGTCTCATGGTTGAACTCAACCTTCTCAGCTCAGCCTCAAGCCCCTTTCAATGCGCTACCCATCTGGTCGTTGGATCTCCTACCCACCACTAAGATCTTTGGGAGCGCCCAGACCTCCCTCTCGTTCAGACCACCCTTGGTCACGACCACCTCGTTGGACCACCCTCTTGGATTTAGCCAGGACCTCCCTTAACCTTTTGCAAAGACCACCCTAGGTCGTTGCCAAAGACCTCCCTAAAGACCACCTTCTGCGTTTTTGCAAAGACCACCCCGATGGTCTTTTGCAAAGGCAGCCCTCCAGACCACCCTTGGCGACCACCACTGCTAGCGCCTAGGTGATTGTGGACTGTCCGTGTTTAGATCTGCGTCTCAGATCTCTTTGAACATTCAGGACCTCCGGACGTTACTTTAAATCGTGACCTTCCGTTTCTAATCCAACCACCAAGACCTCCTGGTTCGAATTATGGTCTAACCTAATCCTTTGGGTCTTTTGACCAAACCACTTTGGCCTTCTCTCACTGACTGTGGGCCCCCTGAGCCTGGTCATCATCTTCCTCGCGCACGAGCGCCATGGCAGAGGAGTAGAGCCTTGTCTTTTCTTCTTCGTCCTCGTCAACGGCTCCTTGCTTCCAACATTAAATGCATGCCAGTGACTTTGCCCCAAAGTCACCCTTCTACCTACTCCTGTCACTCACGCTTGTCCGGGGCAGTGCCGTAAGCCCAGTTCACCCTAGAGCTCGACTTTGCTCTACTCCTTCGCACTCTAACTATAAAAGGCTCCGAGCTCTTCCTTAGCTCTTTTTCCACATCGCCTCGAAACCCGAGCACCCTCTCTGTGTTTTTGTGCCCAAAACACTAGAGCCCCCATTCTACCATTGTCGGTCGCTCGAGCTCCTTATCGTCGACGGTGCTCCAGTGGTTCCATTCCAGATCTTTTTGCGTCGCCCGGTCCTTCTCATCACCTTGAGCAAATCCCCTAATCTAATTTTTGTTTGCTTTAACAGGAAGCAACAAATTTTGGATTAGCCGTCGTGTGGCCGAAGGAGGTCGTGTTCGTCCTCAACTCTGGTAAGGACTTCCCCCTTCAATTGGTTGCTCTTGGACCACCCTTAGGCCATTGTGAAGCTGACCTCACCTTTTGGTACCTTGCACTTTGCTCAGACCACCTTCTCCACGTTATCTTCCTCAGTGCCAGCGGTGGTCATTGTCGGAAGAACTCCCCCGACCACCTCTAGACCTCCTCAGTGCTAAGGTAACCTCCTAGTAGTCCCTTAGTGCTTGGGCACTCGCTATCTGAACTGCTGCGGAGCTCCTTTGCCATTTTCGTTTTGGCCGTGTTTGCGTCGCCGTCACTTTTCGGCTCGCCGACGTTTTCAGTCTGTTCAGCCGTTGAGAGTATGTCCCCTGGGTGCGCAATGTTATTGCGATCATTTTGCTGTCATTGGGTTGCGTCTGTTGGAGATATGCCCTAGAGGCAATCATATTGATGATGATATTTCATTGTATCCATGATTTAATAAATGTTCCTTGAATATTGCCTTTGTGTTGATTAACAAGTATGTGACTTGTTTGTGAAACTCTTTACTTGTATGGTTATTCTAAAGTTGTCCCTAGTCGGAGTTCATGTGAGGATACACGTGAATGATTGATTAGCACATGTATCGGTTGATGACCATGTTTCACAGGTCATAGACATGGAGATGTCAAACCAATAATGTGGACACATGTTTAGAACATGGGGTTGGACCGACCCAACATGAGACATAGTAATTATTCTTATGGTTCTCTCTACACAATGTATACGCCTTGTCCTTAGACACGAGATTGTCGCATGTACTTGATATGTGAATCGACCTACTTAGGGGCTATCAAACGCTACTCAAATGCTGGGTAGTTATAAAGGTAGCTTCGGGTTTGTCATGAAGCATCTTTGCGAGGCATGGTCGGTCGAGATGGGATTTGCCTCTCTACGAGAGAGATATCTCTGGGCCTCGGTGATCGGATCCAGAAATGCATGGCCATGCTACTTAAGGTTAAGAGTTAACCTAGTAAGGGATTAGGATCACGAGGATCGAGAAAGAGTGGTCGACTTGGAGCTCGACCAAATATCGTGAGGCAAAGGGATTGGCATGTACATAACGTTGTGATGGTTCGTCCGATATGATCTTTACGTGCGTTTAGGAGTTGGCACGTCTTGCTAGAGGCGCTACAACTATTGACCAAGTATGTGTACTTGCGTCATGTCTAAACATCGTGAACCTATAGGGTCACACACTTAAGTGAAGCCTAATTGGATTGGATCCGAATTAGATCGGCATTGAGTCCTAATGGGCCTCTATTCGTAGAAGCCCATTATAAGGGCGTCTATAAAAGGAGGGCGGCGCCGGTTAAGGGTTGAGTTTTTCGTGACATCCCCAAACCACGCCGCCTCCTCCTCCCACGCCTAGTCGCTGCGCGGATCTAGTAGTCGGCGTCGTCGCTTCCTCCGTGCGTGTGGATACCTTTGGGCGCCGCATCGCGTGGCGTTGGGACGAACCGAGTCACGTGGGACACCGCGACGAGGGCGGAGCCGACGAGCAAAACGCTACGCCCGATCAACTTCCGCACGGCGTCTAAGTCATGTTGTCGTAAGACCACCCCTTTTGACAACCTTCAGGACCTTTTAGGATTAGATCTTAGCCGTTAAGACCTCTTTGGGTTAGATCTTGACCGTTAAGATCTCACTCTGTGAAGATCTTAGCTGTTAGGACCTCCCTCAGGTTAGATCTTGGCCGTCTAGGACCTTCCCCTTTTTAGAACTTGACCTCTAGGACCTCCCCTGGGTAGATCTGAGCCGTTCAGAACCTCCCCTTGGAAATCTGGATCGTTCATGACCTCCCCTCTAGTAGATATTATCGCCTAGGACCTCCCTTAGATTAGATCTTGACCGTTAGGACCTCCCTCTGCGAGATCTTAGCCGTCAAGACCTTCCTCGTGTAAACATTAACCCTTAGGACCTCCCTTGTAGATTTGGACCGTCAAATCTAGATCTGACGGTCTAGACCTTCTCAGGGCGCGTTGGAGCCTTTTCGCACGGGTGCTCGTGTGTATTGTGCTCCCGTGCGCTGGAGCCGTGCGATTTCAGATCTATGGCCCCGACCTCCCCGGTTGAGTTAGTTTTCAAGAAAAGCCCAAAAGCTCTTATTTGCAAACTGTTAAATTGTTTTAAATTTTAAAAGTGCATAACTAATTCATTTTAACATCTTTTAGAGTGATTCAACTTCTGTCATTATCCCGTTGAACTGAAATTTAACCTAAAATTGTGTTTGGACACTATTCTGTACTAGAAAATGATTTAAGTTGTATTAACTTGTTTTAGCATTAATAGTGCCCTAGGAAATTCCTTTAAACTTATAAAATGCATAAGTTATCCTCTGTAACTTCAAATTGAGCAAACTCAAATTTGTTAGGTTCCTTTATTAATATGCTATAGTACAAGATAGGTTTTAATGTGATCTTTGCCTCTGAAATTAATTATACCCTAGTTTCACAACTTAGAAAAATCATGATAAATTCATTTTAACTCTAAATGAAGTAAACCCACTTTTGTTGACCTTAGGATGTCCTTATCTATCTATCATAAAAATTTCAAGTTCAAAACTTTTCTGAAAATTTGTATGATGAACAGTAATAGATAACAATTAAAATTAAATTTTCTTGCACACAGAAATTGTTTAGACCATAACTTTTGCATGCTTAGTCCAAATTGAATGATTCTTGTTGCTAAATTTATTTAAAATCATGCTCTTCCTTCTGTGTAAGTTTCATATATTTTGCAGCACTGTGGATTTTGAGTATTTTTCGGTGTTCGTCGTTCTTATTGGATTTTCTTGCTCTTTCGATAGGTTCCGACGATTGTGTTGAGTACGAGAGTGACCCTCTACAGCAACCAAGTGACCCCCAGCAAGGCAAGCAGATGTAGCTGTAAGATCGAGGAGGCCGACTAGAGGGGGGGTGAATAGGCGTTTTTTTTTTTAAAAAAAACTTCTATGTGCTAAAACCAATTTCTAATACGGAAGCTTATAACAGTATGGTTTTGCACAATTAAAGCCTAAAACAACTAGGTTCAAACTAAGTGCACCAACAATACAAGACAATTGATAATAATGAATCAAGCAAGGACTTGTAAGCAATTTTAATTTAAGCAATGAATAAGCAATTTAACACAAGGTATATAAATTGTGATAAGTAAAGCTCCAAAAGCAAACCACAAAAGACACGACGATGTTTTACCGTGGTGATCGGAGACTTGCTGGTCTCCCCTAATCCACGTTGAGGCAAGCCCAAACCAATTGAACCGGCTCCACAAATTGAGCACCCGCCTCCGAGGTAACTAATACCTCACTCCACTAGGATTGCTCTTACTCCACTCCGGAGATGGCGAGCACCAAGCCACTCACAAATAGCCCGGGTCTTCTCTCAAGTTTCTTTGAGAAGATCACCGACGCACGACGCCTACACGCCGTCTAGGTGTCGGCAAACACTAAGAGTAACAAGTCTTAGACTTCCACTTGAACCAATCAAGTGTCTAAGCTCAAGTGAACACTCTGTTCACTACCTAAGGCAACACATGCACAAAATGCTAGAGAGGGCTTGCTTTTAGCTCAATAGAGTGTCTAGTGGTACCAGCTTTTTCCATTAATATGATCACGGTGGGTATATATAGTCTATACACCCAAACTAGCCGTTGGGAAAAGGAATTAGCACAGTAACGGCTATAAAACTAGCCGTTGCGAAAAGGTACGCTATTACCGCCAACCAATACGTGATAGTTCCGATAAACAGTAGTTCCGCACAACACATTTCGGTATTACCGCAAAACCGAAAGAGCAACACATGCTCAAAATTTCAGCTAAGGGCAAGAAAAACATGCGTTCTAGAATTTACGTACCGCTAGCATATGAACGGTAGTTCCGCTAGTCCGATCATACCGCGCACAAAGCGCCGGTATTACCGTGCTTCCAAGAGAGCAACAAATGCTTCTCCAAAAGACACGTACCGTACAGAGTCCTCCGGTGCTACCGCATTTCCAAAAGAGCAAGCACACACAAAATATGTCTCTTTGGAAAACTCGTACCGCCACAAAGGCCGGTACAACCGCACTTCATCAGAGCAACACATATTTGCAAACTAAAATCACATGCTACAAGGATTATCCATGAGCCACAACTATTTGCAAAACACATTTGAAAATATTGACAACATGTTAAGTTGAGCTAGAGCAACCTCAATGAGCTATCAACACATGACTAACTCAAGCTACTAATCAAGACCCCTTTTAATAGTACGACAACCTATACTAGCAATCCAGTCTCCCAACCAAACACCGAGACCGGTAAAAGACTAGGAATAAATTCTTAGCCCTAGCTAGTCATACCTTAGCCTTGCACATCTTCTTGAAGCTTGATGACGCACATCTTTACTTCAAGTCTGGGTTCTTGACTTGATGATCAACTCATGATTATCTCCTCATCTCGATCATCATCAACTTATGATGAATTTCTTCTTCGAGATATTGACATGCATCAACACATGATATACTCTTCTCTTGACCTCCATCAACACATGATGGATCTTCTAGACTTTATGATCAACATATGATCATCTCCTCTTCAAAGTCTTCATATGCATCAACACATGATGCATCCTTTACTCAAACTCTTTACTTGAATATCATCAACACATTATGATATTCTTCTCTTCGAGATCTTGTCTAGAACATCATCAACTCATGATGATTTCTCTTCATCCCGAGTTTTGATTTAATGACTATCAACACATGATATCATCCAAAGTCTTCAACCACCTAGAACATAACCTATTCATCCAACTCATGAAAAATGTTAGGTCTACAAGGTGATTGTCATTAATTACTACAACATACCATGTAATACCCCAAAAGTATTAGAAAGAATTAACGGGAGAGAGTTATTTGAATTTCAACTGTTTTTTCAGGATTTAAAAAATGATTTTAGAATTTCTCTTGAAGGGGATTAAATCTTGGGCCAAAGGCCCATAGTCTTGGCCCATTAGGGGCAGTCAAAACCCTAGGGTTACTGTAGCTGCGACTGCTCTGATGCGCCGCCGCTCTGATAATCACACCCTCCCCTCCCCAAGCAACCCCATCCTCCTTTGGTGCCTCCCTTCCTCGCCGTCGGTGCTCTTTGCTGCCGATCAAGTGAAGAAAGGAGAGGAGATCATCTTCGCGGGGCCAATTCTTCATCTTGCTGCGATTCTACAAGGGTAACGTCGCGTGTTCTTCGTTGGTTGATACGTAGTGGTTGCGGTTGATGTCGTTTGGTAGATTGATTTGCGTCGGTTTAATAGATCGCGTTCTGCCCAGATTATTGCGCGGTCAGTTTCGTGTGTTTAGAGGCCGAATTAGGAGTTTTGATCTCCTAGAGTTTTGTAGATAATGTTCTTAGTTTTCAGTGGCCGCCAAGAACTCCCAAATCCGATTAACGGTCTGAAACTTATGAATTTTGTAGTGTCGCTGTCCTGCTGATCTGTCAGTATTCGGGCAGATCGTAGTAATCTGGATAAAACTGCTAGTTAAAGTGGAAATCAGAGGATCTTGTTATAACACAAAATGTAGGTATTTTCCATACCTTTTCATAGAGATAAAGAACGCAAGATTTGGACTTTCGTATCAAAAGTTATGGTGGTTTTAGTGTACTGTCCAGAGAACCCGACGTGAATTTTGTTGTCTTTTAATTAGCTTGATAGGATTATTAGATGACTGAATCAGGAGGACTCACCAACTAGGTTTAGATGGAGATTTTGTTAAGCTTTAATTAGAGTCCAAGAACACCTCATTTGGATCTCTGTACTAAAAGTTATGAATTTTAGAACGTGACTGTCCACAGAGGGACAGAATAACACTAGAATTTGGGGTAGGGTTAGCGCTAAAGGAACTATTGCGAGTTCGCGTTTACTCTTATAGTTGTTTGGCCTATTACTGTTATCTTAGTGTGCGTTATAAATATGTTCAGGTGGTGGTTTGTTCGGAGGCAGCCCTTACGCACATCCCTCGTTCTCTGCGATTAAGGCAAGTATAGTGATGGATATGATAGAAAACATTGCATGCCATTGTTTGATAAATACCAGGAGTATTTGTGTTATCCATGATTGTTATGGTGGTATGTTTGGTATTGTTCATGGTTTCTAGCGATATGAGTTACGTGTTATTCATGGATGTTTGAAAGTTATGCAGTCTATGATACATGCTAGTATTGATATATTAGCCATGTTTTATTGATAGTATGATATGCTGGTTAAAGATGAGGAATGCTTATGATACGGGTGACTGTTAATCGTGTATGGTATTGATGTTGTTCATGCTTATCGTAAAACGGTAATTGTTCATGTGCACCATGAGAGCATTCATAAGACCTGGTAACGTGGTGACCAGGAATGCATATTTGAGGTCCTCGTCACGTAGAAGACGGGCTTGAGGTCCCCACATTCGTGGAATGTGGGCATTGAGAAGAGGTCCCTATCATGTAAACGATAGGCTTATGGTCCCCACACTTGTGGAGTGTGGGCTTGAGGTCCCCTATACTTGCGGAGTATTGGGCAATTAGTCCCTGTGCTTGCGAGCACTAGCATGGGTACGCAGCGACGGTTGCATACCTCGCATTACTGGTGTAATGCGCAAAAGAGAAAGAGAAAGATAAAGAGCATTTGAGCATTTGCATAGCATGAGCATGTGATACTTTTGGTGTGTAGCTGGATGGATAATAATTAACGATTTACCCTTATGTATGCTGTTGATGCCATGAATTGTACTTGCTGAGTCGGTGGACTCACTCTTGCTTTTATTGTTGTTTTAGGTACCCAATCCAAGAACGACATGCATGGGAGGGAGTAGCTCTATGTTTACACGCACACTACCATGAACCTTCTAAAGTTGATTAAATTTCAAACCATGCCTTAATAAATGAGCGAATTGCTTAAAGGATTTTATATGATCATGTTTTTGTGTTGGATTATTTGTAATAATGAAGACTAGCATATTTGGATATTGGTGATTATGCTTTAGTCACTTAGTATGTCATGAATGCCTAAATGTTCGATTGTTTAATTTGGATACATGTAATTGTTGGAATCCTTGGCAAAGTTAGCTAAAGAGAGAAGGTTCTGCCGGAATTTAGTAAGGTGCCTTGGTTTTAATCTGCTTGGTTGATAGTTTAGTAGCATTCCAGGCTCGTGTTGGGCTGGGGTGTTACATACCATTAACTCATAATGATGTGGCAAGATACCACAATCTTTCCCTCTTTGGTAATTGATGACAACCAACACAATTACAGATAATTGAATATAATTGGTATGAGTATACATAAACCGCACAAGTTATATATACTCAAAAGATATATGAGCATATATGAACTAAGCAAGTCTCATATGCTCATATGAATATATACGAACTACACAAGTTGTATATATTCAAGTATATGAGTATATATGAACTACACAAGTTACATATACTCATACGAATATATTAACTACACAAGTTAAATATATTCAAGGATATGTTTCAAAATAAAGATCCTAAATATATGTAGACAAAACATAGAGTGAACCCCCCCTAAATATGTCCATACACGAATGTGTAATGGAAACATATGCACATATCCAAGTTAACCTTTTTGGTGGAGTTTACCCTATATTTTGGATCCAAGGAATGCAACAAGATATAATAAGAAGAAGTAGAATGCATACCTCTTGTAATTTTATCTTTATATTCAAACGAGACTAAACATGAGATATAGCAATATAGAAGAGTTAGTCTCACAAATAGATTTATCAATATGAACATACCTGTTTGGATTTCCCTTTTATCTCCAAGCTGAGATTGTTTGGATTTTTGCTTTTATATCCAAGTGAGACTAAACATGATATAACAATAAGAGTGTTAGTCTCACAAGTGTATTTGTCATTAATCACCAAAATATTCCATTAACACACAGGAGTCTAGATCCTTTAATTTCCCAAAATACATAATGGCAGGTCTAGATCTTTTAGTAGCATCATTTGATTATATTGCTCCTATTACTTTTAAAGTCTAATATCTTGTTTGCAAAGAATAAGTATGCATGCTTCTTTGTGTCAATGTTAGTTTTGTCGTTTAGAGGTAGCTAATCCTATTGCATTGTTTCCCTAAAATTGTTCATCCTTGCCACTGCCCTAGGTTATTATTCTCACTGGTGAATTAAAGTCCGGTGAATGATTTATGCTCTTTTACTATCTTTACGATATGATGCTTAGCAATGCTTAGTTACCGGTAGAATTGGGCGGTTATCGACTTAGTCGATGACTTTGATCACACAAATCTTACAATTACATTATGTTCAACACCTTGTGCTTTGGTTTATTTGTGGAAACTAAAATTGAAAATAAAATATTTTAGACTTAGTCACATTGGTATGATGGTATGATCTTTTAGTGTGAATGGAATAGTGCCCGGGTCATCAAGGGCCGAGTTACTTGTGTCACTAAGCCAAGTGATAATTGCGTGATAACCACACTAGAGGGATATGGGACCTATCTTGACTTAGTACTTTGGGGTGTTAATTAATAAGTCGCTGGTGGTAGTGATAGAGGAAAATGTTCGTTTTGGGATGAAAGGGATGGGGTTCTGGTTAGGTTCTCCATACCCAAGAACACCCACAGTTGCTTCGGCCAGGTGGTGTTTTTGACTCAACGTATGGGTCCTTATGATCTTCGTCGCCGGCGGATCACTAAGGGTCAACCCCCATATGTGCGACTCTTAATTAATACAATCCATTGGAAATGTCTCGTAGGACTTAGCCGTACCGGCACACAAAGGAAGTGTGCTTAATAGCTTGGCAAAAAGGCGGTCTGAAGTGTGGGTACATTGGTACACCACTGTATGGTTTTGATTTATTCGAATAGCCTCGTCCTAGGTTATGGACATGCTTGGTAAGGTCGTGCAAAACTAGACTACAACATTTTAATTAAAAATTGATGTGGGTGGTACGAATGGGTAATTCATGCTATTATGATGATGGCTATTGGGTTAGTCATCTCCAGGATGCCTTTATGTTACTACTTATTGTCTCGCTGTAATTTGAACAAATAAAATTCAGATTGTTAAAACTGCCTTCAATCTATTACTTATTGCAAATAAAATCTGCTTTATGCTAAAAATGAACATTTAGCCTTCTCCTTTGATTAAAGCTTGCATGTAGTAGTATCTAGGTTTGTTACTCGTAAGTCTTGCGAGTACATTCTTGTACTCATTTGCATTGCTTAATTTTTGCAGAGGAGGTTGATCCCCAAGGGATCAACTTTTGTGAGTTTTGTTGCGGTGTAGACGACTAGCTTGGCGGCCCGGTCGGATTGCCTTGTGGGTGTGTGGCAAACCGGTTGGCTCTTGTTCATGGCCATCTGATGGCATTTTGCTTCCGCTGGTTATTTTTGCTCTTTAGCCTGTCTTGTGACCGATTAGTCCCTTTTGTAATAACTATTATGTATGTCTTTTGTTTGTAAAGCTTTAGTTCGGTTGGATGGAACTTGTATGGAATTGATGCATTGTTTTGTAAAAGGGTGTGTATACTGCAATTCTGGAAAGTATACATTTTCCCGAGACACGAGATATTTTATTTGTGATGCTAGAGTCAATGGAAGACTAAGCATTACAAGCAAGGGTCTCACAACATTGCGACTGCATGAGGGAAATCATGATACCATGGACACCATATGATGTCGCTCTCGTGCAACACCATATGTCCAAAAGTGCTAGTGAGAGACATTGCTATAAAAGATTGTAAATTAAACATGCTAGCTTTTTAAGATAAGCTAGCTTAATTAGATTATGCTCCTCTGTTCTTTAGTGAATGCATTTCTTATTATTTGATTTCGCCTTAAGACCAAACAAACACTACAAATTAATGTACACTACTTTATTAATTAATTACTACTAAGTATTTTGTAACTAATAAACACTGTAAATTAAAAATTATGAACAAACTACCTGCGAGTGATTGATGCTTTTGGTGAAAAAGTTAGGCAAATGGAGAAAGGCCCTCATTCAGATGTTTAGGCAATCAGAAAAAGTAAGTACACAGTGTCAGGAGGCTTCACAAAAAATTTCATATTTTTTGGACTTATTTACTATATTTTAAAATTCCTCAAAAATTCAGCCTAAACACTAACCTAACTAAATAACTAATTAACCTAACCTATAACCTAATTAACCTAACCTCCTACGCGTGGCAAGCAGGTAAGGGCTAGTGCATGGTGACCATGCGCCAGCGGCTAGTGCATGGCCACACCCGTGCACCGAGGTGGCGGGTGGTGGTGTGGTGGGGTCGATGGCTGAGGTGGCGGGTAGGTGGGCACCGTGCGCCAACGCCACATGGCGTGATCTCCTGCGTTGGCGCACGACCACCGTGTGCCTACGGTGCTAAATGTGCAAATACGCTCCCGTCGTGGTCAGATCCGCAAATACGTGACTAAAAGTTGCTAGATCCGCCAAAAATTCGAACACTTTTGCCCCTGTATCTTCTTCTTCCTCCCCTTCCCCACCACCATGAGGAGCTGCTGCTGGGAGCCTAGGAGTCGAGGTGGGAGAGGCGGCGCGGCCCTCGCCAGCAGCGGTAGAGATGCCGGTGGTGGCCATGGCGACGAGGACTGGGAGGATGGCTAACGGTAAAGATGCTGGTGGTGGCCATGGCGACGAGGGCTAGTAGGATGGCTTTGGATCTCTTCTTTTTCCTCTCTTCCCTACCACCATCCTCCTTCTTCCCATGTTGCCGTTGACACCCTTTTTCGACACCCGCCGCCTCTGTGAGCTATCCGTCAGTCGCGTCATCTCCATTCGCAGTGCGGCGGTATATCCACTGGAGCATGCCGCGGATGTTAGCGGCGGGGGTGGACCTGGCCTCACGGGCGTCTAGCGTCGCGAGAGATTCAGTAGTGGAGGTTGCGGCGGCGGCGGCAGCTAGGGCCTTGTCCAGGGAGGTGAAGCAGGAGGCGAGGTCTTGGTTGAGCTCGGCGAAGTGGGTGAGTAGGTGCTGGACCTCGCCGGCGGCGAAGAAGTAGAAACAAATATAAATGTGGGATCAGGTCGCATCAATTTGACTCGCACAAATCTCTTCTTTTCTTTTTGTCCACGTATGAGTACTTTATTACTCGACAATATGATAAGTCAAATCTGATCGTGCAGCTCAACTTGCTGCCCTGTCTGTGCATGCGGTCCAAGTCAGACTTGCAAGTTCAAACAAGCTAGTGTTACTAATCGCTTTGCGTTTATTTATCTAGTAAATGCGTAGATTAATCCACGGTAAGGGCAAACATAATAAAAACCATGTCTAACACATTTCACATCATATAGATACAACTTTATACACAACCTATTCAATGCATTATATCTAATAGTTGGCCCACTCAATTAATACCATAATTTTCTATTAGCTAACCTCTCTCACTCTCTCCTCTCCATCTCTCCTCCCACGTTCTCTCCCACCCAGCCCGCGTCGCCCTCTCTCTCCCACCGCCTCCTTCCCATCGCCGGCCGCCACCACCCTCTCTCTCCAGTACCCAGATCTGTTTGGATTTGAGCAAGGGTCGCCAAGAGTCTTGCGCTGCGATGGTGAGGCGTGGGCGCACCGTGATATAGCACTATATGAAGCATCACTTGAATGTGTTTGGCTTGGACGTGTGACTAACCACATCCAGAAGTATTGTGGCATTAACACCGTTGATACCCTCACAATTATCTATGAAGATAATGCTGTTTGTGTTGCACAAATACAAATGAGTTATGTTAAAAGTAATATTACAAAGCATATTGCTCTTAAATTCTTCTATCCTCATGAACTCCAGAAGAAAGATGAGTTGAAGATCTTGCAAACTAGGTCTTGTGAAAATTTGGCTGATTTATTCACTAAGTCTCTGTCTATGGCCAGTTTTCAACGATGCGTTCATGGTATTGGGATGAAGCGGCTTAAAGAGTTACAGGGATCGGGGGGGGGGGAGAATCTCTTGAATCACAATCCACTTAAGGTCCTGAAGTTTTGCCTTAATTCTAAAGTTAACCCATAAGGTAGAGAGGTTGCACTCTTTTTCCCTTAGTGAGTTTTCCCTGAGGATTTCTCACATAAAGGTTTTTAACGAGGCAACGATACAATACAAGTTGCAGATGCAATGTACTCTTTTCTCCGATCCCTTTTTTCCCACTGCGTTTTTGGAAGGAGTTTTTAATGAGACATATGCATGATGCGATATTCGCCCAAAGGAGAGTGTTAAAAACCATGAATTAAGAGTTGATGGGCATAATACCGAAACTACCCTTCGTGTGTTTTAGTTTATAAATAGGATCTCTCTATACATAGAAAGAGACTGATCAATGAATAAATATGCTCTTCTATATTATGTTTTCATCTGTTGTCTCTTTATCGATTTTCTATTGTATAGTAATTTTGGTTGATCGTCTCCCCGCTATTACTACGTTATTTAACCACACGTACCAGCCGTTCAATGCTTATGCTCACTCTATCCCAGCTGACACAGCAGCATAAGCCCAACTCGAAGAAAGCCCAAGCCCAACTCGAGAAAAGCCAAGCCTGTTTCCGAAAAGAAGAAGGCGGAGCCTAGCGCAACAGGCGGACATGTGGGCCAGACCCACACGTCAACGAGTCCGTATGCAGATTCCAAAACGGATTTCACCGGGCAATTCATGTCGGAAATGGATCGGGATGTGCCAAACTAGGAACGCCGCTTGTCCACGTGGCAGAATAGGTCCTGCATTTGGCTTGTTTTTCTTTTGAAAAATTCCCTACATGATTCATCAATAAGACACCAGTAACATATTACAAAGATTTAAAGTTATTGCACGACATATAATGAATTGCCCCCTTTCTTTTCTTTTCCGTTTTCCATAGCTTTCACAGATCACACAAAGCCGTCTTGAGCTCTTGATAGCGTTACTGTCTGCATGCTGGGGCCTATGCCCTGGTGAACTGAACACCAGTACTAGGGGTATGAGGATTTAAATGGCACCTCAACTTATCTAGGATTAGCAAGGTTAGTGGTGTGTTTCATTGTGTCCACAGATGGCTAATCCAAGTTCTGGGCCATGCTTGGTCTTTCTGTCTCGATCACAACAACCACGCCCCAGCGCTAATCGATGTACTTAATTATGCTGCATGGATCGCACAAAGTTCTCGTGAAATAATTATGCATCCCAAGTAGGCCATTTACTCACCTGTTTATATTTTCGTATCGCTGAATTATCTAGGTGAACGTACTAATTCGATTTTGACTAATTACTAATGGCCCTCTTATTTTATTCACCTATTTTTGCGTTGGATCAGACCGACTCTTCTGTGTGGGGTCGCTAATCAGAGCGGCATCTCGATCATAATCTCTCGAGCTACAGAATATAGATGAGGAGGAGCGCCAGAGTTCCAATCGATTTAATACGTGTTGAGGTTAACGCGAGTGCGTGGTGGTGTGGGAACGAACATATACAAACGGTCACTGGTCATGATAAATGAAACGAGGATCATGTGGCGCCTCAGCGATTAAAGCCGATTAAAGCCGATTAAAGCCAATACATGTGGTTGTACGAGATGATACAGTTTTTTCTAGCAGGTTTGCGCTATCGAATGTGAACAAAGCGCGAGAGTGTACTGTGCCATTGGTACATATGATTTGATTTTAGACACGTATGTTTCGTACATGTTTTGTTCGTACACGTAGCGGCTTTGTTTCAAGATACGTATGTCCAACCGTACGTGCTATAGATATAGAGACCCTTGAACAACCGATCTGATCAGCGTGGAAGAGCTGATCGAGTACGTGATTTGTCATCCTTATCTTGTAACCATAGGAGTAGAGTGGCTGTGTCCACAAAATGTTAATCAGCCATGCATCCATGGA
This sequence comes from Ampelocalamus luodianensis, assembly GCA_036346255.1. Classification (NCBI taxonomy): domain Eukaryota; kingdom Viridiplantae; phylum Streptophyta; class Magnoliopsida; order Poales; family Poaceae; genus Ampelocalamus; species Ampelocalamus luodianensis. The sequence goes on along the minus strand of CM070632.1, from coordinate 39,547,226 downwards.
CAGCTTCTAGATGACTCATATGTCGCAACAACGACACACACACAAAAAAAGCATTGCAGTAGCTGAAGTACTAGTAGATTTAGATTTAGCTCTCTCACATGTTTCCGGATCCTACGAGTGTACTCAACAATAGTACTGTAGTAGGTACGATATAAACAGCAAAATATTTACACCAAAGATTTCAACATAGCAAAAAAACACTGTAGTTATTGATCTAAACAGTTGTTTTTTCGATCCGACAGTGAGGACGCTTTCTAATGCAGGACAGATTCATCTCCCTATGTAAGAGGAATTATTCTGTCGCAACCAACAAATTAGAGAAATTATCTATGGGGCTATTCTATTCTATATCCCAGATTCCTCCAACAAATCTGGTCCACGGTACAGCTTAAATACGAGCTCGCATGTTAGCATCTAAGCTAGGGTTAGCGCTAGTATTTCCGCTAGTTAGCCTATCGCTTGTCAGGTATAAGAAAAGAGGGGGCAAATCTGTGCATGGAAAGCTCATGCAGTCAAACCTGCTGGCTAATTTGGGCCTTGTCGAAACTTTTATGTGGACCTGTTCACTTGGGCCAATCGAAAATCCTCTCTCACCGGTCAGTGTCGGAAATGGAGGTGTGGCCACTTAGCTACGCTTGCTTGGCGACCTGGGAGGTAATGGGATTCTCCACTAAGCCACTCTCCTTCTTTTCTGTTTTGCGTGCAACTTTCGAACTTTCGAATGCGCTAGAGTTCGATTTCCACCAACTATAGATTGAACGGGTTATTTGTCGGTTATTTATATAGATAGTAGGATTGTTTCCAGAAAAAACTCTCATGGGAACAAAACCCTTTTACGTTGAACAACGGTTTATTTGTCGGTTATTTATATAGGTAGTAGGATTGTTTTCAGAAAAAAAAACTCTCATGGGAACAAAACCCTTTTACGTTGAACGGTTTATTTGTCGGTTATTTAGATAGACAGTAGGATTGTTTACAGGAAAACTCTCATTGGAACAAAACTCTTTGCCCTTGGGTATCTAGCCCAAAACCCCTTTTCATTTGAAACTTCTGTATCGTTTTTTCCTTGTGAGGCACCCAAAGTTCCAAACAACTCTTTCAACTTTTGAGTAGTTCTTTGTTCGTGTGGGGTTGGATTATTCGTTAAGAGTTCCAACAGATCTTGCGGAAGTTATACGGTCTTTTGTGAAATTCTTACATCCCAACTAGTCGCTTGCGCTCCAAACATTTTTTTTTTTCGTTTTATGAAAAAGGTCAAGCAAGTGACTGAAGCAGTGATATAATCTGGTAAGCCAAGCCCTCGTCAGATACATGAAAAATAAAGGAACAACTTTCATTAAATCCACCCTAACTTATTCCAAAAACGACCCCCGCTTGCCGTACCAAGCTTGTCCAAACTTATTTCTTAATAAAAATAACCCCATTAGGCCACACCATGGTAACGACGGTGACGTGACCAAAAAAATGTTATTTTTAAAATAAGTTAGCATGGGGTTATCTTGAAAGTATTGTTAAATACAAGTCATTTAGTAAGAAATATTCAAAAAATAGAGAGAGAGAGAGAGAACAAATTTGGTTATTTTTGGGCCATCCTGAGACCGAGCGAGCCCACCAGAGTCCTTCTCCAACCTTTTTGGTGGGCCCACATATATAAAACTCGCTGCCTGTGGTCAAGGTTGGACTTGGAAACGCCGGGATGGAGATGCAGAGCCAATCACGGCCGTTGGTTGTCCACGCTGCGGTACGGGCGTCGCCAGATTGGGCCTGCTTTCCCGTCTCCTGTGCCTTTTCATAGGCCCCCCGGCAATTGTTTCTATCCCCAGTTTTGGGGCCCATGTGTCCCTCTTGCAAGAAACCCCTGAACCACCACCGCTCCAAGATCAAATCGGCATGGAAAGAGATGAAGGGATTTTGGCATCTAATCTTATCCAGTACTCCTACCTACAAGGCTAGGGTTTGATTGTGTCCGCAGATAGCCGAACCTACGTTTTAAAACATAGCAGTAGTAATTTTCCAGGAAGCAAACACTAGTAATTATCGTGTAGTTTACTTAGAGTTCATATGTTACAGATATGACGTAAGCTTACTCCTAATCACGCCTACTCTGCGACCAGCGAGCCTACTGTCAAATTTCATTAACCGGTGGTTCGAGTTTTTTTTTTCTTCTTCCGTAACCGGTTCTCGAATCACTGGTCACACCCAGCATACAGACGTTCCGGATTGCCTTCGCCGCATGGCAGCAGGAGAGAATGAGAGCCGCACGGCGCAGCAACGCCGGGCTTGCTTGCTTGCTTGCTTGTACGCATGCGCTGAGATGGAGATGCATGACATTGCTGCAAGTTCTACACTGAACTAGCCGTACTCGCACTGTGCGGAGGGGGACCTGCTGTCCTGTACGCCTGCCTGTATGCGGCATGGCAGCGCGTATTCGTATCCATCGTACAGCGAGCGACCTCTGCCGTGCGGCTGTGCCTGTGCCCTCCAGTTTTTTTACTTCTGCCGTGCTAATCAGCTTCCTTCGTGCTGCAGCTCCTTGCTCTTAATTTCCCGTTCTTTTGTGTTCAAGCCAAACCACGTCCTTATTTTTTCTCTTCCTCTGTTGTTAAGGCAAGCTAATTAATCGCACAATGCTACGTACGTGTTCCCGGCAAGCAATTCGTTCCTTCTTCCTTGCTTTTACGCTCTGTTAATCAATGGTGGAATTTGTTACTAGAACACCAGCTAGCTAGCAGGAACCTAGCGCTGCTCGGTTGGTGGAGGAGTCGTTAACGCTCCACTCACTCATGCTCGAACCTTTCTTTAATGAATGCTAGAGCTCCTAGCCAAATTTCAAAAAAAGAAGAAAAAAAACGTCAGCTTGCTGAAGAGTTGCAGACTTTCAACAGGGCTGCTACGGCCTTTGTCTTACACATGGGCACATGATCAACAAATCACATCTCATTAAATAACTGTTTTGATTGACTATTTGATTAGACGGTTGATGACTAGGTATTTACGTTACGTGGTTTAATTTCTCTGTGCTCACATACATTCTAGATATTATGTTTGGTTAAAATTATTTTGTTTGGACTGCACCATTTCTAGAGGTCATTCTCCTGTGACCAGAGCGAGCACATTCTTGTATACTTGTACTCAGTGTCCTACTAGACACTGCTCCACCTGTTTGCTTGTCCAAAAAGCGATTACATATCCTACTACTAACAGTAGATCTTTATGGCCTTATGTGGAACTTATGGCTTCCATGTAAATGTACAAGCCCCAATCATTAGGCGCATATATGTGATACCTCCGGTAGTACAGATTGTGACCATCAGGGGCGGATTCAGGAAAATAAGTTATTGGGGTCACCATAGGTACATTGAGATTATTATAGGCATGAATTAGTAATGATGCTTTGTAATAGCATCATAAGCATTAATTTCTTCATGAGTTTTACTAAGTGGCATTGGGGTCACTTGACCCCAACCCTTATACGCCAGATCCGCCCCTGGTGACCATACTTTTTTTAAAAAAGATTACGACCATACTTGTTGGGAAACAGGTAGGCTACACTAGCGCAAATTAAAAAATTCTACCCGTAAACCAAGATCACCGCAGCTTATAGATCACGGTCTTACCACTAGACGCGCAGTGCGAAGTTGATGCAAGACGTCGGGCAGTGTAGTCGCATTCGATTGATGCAAGACGTCGGGCGAGTAGTCGTACTACTTCCTCGCCCTCGCCGCGGCGCCCCACGTCATGCACTCCTTTCTTGCGGTTCGTCCCAACGCCACGATGCAGCGCCTCAAAGGTATCCACACGCACGGGAGGAAGCGACGCGACGCCGGACTACTAGATCCGCGCGAGCGACTAGGGCGTGGGAGGGTGGCGCCGTGGTTTGAGGATGTCACGAAAAACTCAACCTCAACCAACGCCGCTCTCCCTTTTATAGACGCCCTTATAATGGGCTTCTACGAATAGAGGCCCATTAGGACTCAATGCCCGCCTAATTTAGATCCAATCCAATTAGGCTTCACTTCTTAAGTGTGTGACCTATGGTTCACATATGTTTAGACATGACGCGAGTACACATACTTGGTCAATAGTTGGTAGCGCTCTAGCAAGACGTGCCAACTCCTAAACATACGTAAAGATCATATCGGACGAACCATCACAACGTTATGTACATGCCAATCCCTTTGCCTCACGATATTCAATGAGCTCCAAGTCGACCACTCTTTCTCGATCCTGTGATCCGAATCCCTTACTAGGTTAACTCTTAACCTTAAGTAGCATGGCCATGCATTTCGATCCGATCACTCGAGGCCCAGAGATATCTCTCTCTGTAGAGAGGGCAAATCCCATCTCGACCGACCATGTCTCGCAAAGATGCTTCATGACAAACCCAAAGCTACCTTTATAACTACCCATTCACAGAGTAGCGTTTGATAGCCCCTAAGTAGGTCGATTCACATCTCAAGTACATACGACAATCTCGTGTCTAAGGACAAGGCGTACACATTGTGTAGAGAGAACCATAAGAATAATTACTATGTCTCATGTTGGGTCGGTCCAACCCATGTTCTAAACATGTGTCCACATTATTGGTTTGACATCTCCATGTCTATGACTCGTGAAACATGGTCATCAACCGATACATGTGCTAATCCATCATTCACGTGTGTCCTCACATGAACTCCGACTAGGGACAACTTTAGAATAACCATACAAGTAAAGAGTTTCACAAACAAGTCACATACTTGTTAATCAACACAAAGGCAATATTCAAGGAACATTTATTAAATCATGGATACAATGAAATATCATCATCAATATGATTGCCTCTAGGCATATCTCCAACATCTCCCACTTGCACTAGAGTCAATCTAGAAGATATCTAATACCCATAGCTCTTGTGTGCGCCTCATGCTTAGGCCGTGGGAGAGGCTTCACAAAGGATCTCAAATATTCAAATCCGTGTGTATTTTGCATATCTTTAAATCTCCTCGACAAGGATCTCTCGAATGAGATGAAACCGCCATGAGATGTGTTTGTTCTTTTGGTGATTCCTCGGCTCCTTGGCTTGCGCAATGGCCCCACCGTTATCACAAGAAAGATCCGAGGACGCACGCACTAGGAACCACACCTAGTTCAGCTTATGAACTTCCTTATCCAAACACCTTCCTTTGCCGCCGTGGCCGCAATGTACTCGGCCTCCGTTGTAGAGTCGCAATAGTCTCCCGCTTGGAACTCTTCCAACTTACCGCACCACCGCTCAAAAGGAACACAAAACCCGATTGCGATTTGTAATCATCTTTGTCGGTTTGGAAGCTTGCATCGTGTAACCATTTACAACGAGCTCTTCCTCACCTCCGTAGACTAGGAACACATCCTTAGTTCTTCTCAAATACTTGAGGATGTTTTTAATCGCTGTCGCTGACTCTCACCGATCACCGTATCCGCCAGTAACACTTAGAGCATAGGAAACATCCATGTAGTACACATCATAGCATACATGATAGATCCAATGGCCGGAGCATATGGAATCTTACTCATGCGATCTCGCTCATCGCTTGTCGAAGGACACCGAGTCTTGCCAAGATTTATGCCATGAGACATGGGCAAGAACCCTTTCTTTGCCTCCTCCATGTTGAACCGTTTCAACACTTTGTCAATGTAAGTACTGCTTAATCCTATTAGCCTTTTGATCTATCTCTATAGATCTTAATACCTAAAATATATGCCGCTTCCCTAAGTCCTTCATTGAGAAACTATTTTTCAAAGTGAGGTCTTAACGGACTCGAGCATAGGAATATCATTTCCAATCGGTAATATGTCATCTACATATAAGATTAGAAATACGAGTGAGCTCCCACTTGTCTTCTTGTAAACACAAGATTCTTCTTCGCTTTTGATGAAGTCAAACCTTTGACCACTTCATCAAAACGAATGTTCCAACTCCGAGATGCTTGCTTCAATCCATAAATGGATTTTTGAAGTTTGCATACTTTTCTAGCATTGTTTGATCGACAAAACCTCTGGTCGTATCATACACGCCTCGTTAAATTTCCATTAAGGAAAGCCGCTTTGACATCCATCCGCCATATCTCATAGTCGAAATATGCAAAGAATAGCTAGAATGATCCGTATTGATTTAAGCATCGCTACAGTGAGAAAGTCTCATCGTAGTCAACTCCTTGAACTTGCCGAAACCTTTGCGACAAGTCGAGCTTTATGGATATGAACATTTCCATCCATATCAATCTTCCTTTATAGATCCATTTGCACTCTATGGTTTTAACACCATCAAAGTGGTCAACCAAATTCCAAACTTGATTGTCTCCCATGGATGCTATCTCTGATCTCATGGCACTATGCCATTTCTCGTAGTCCGGTCCATCATTGCTTCCGCATAGGTCGAGGCTCATCATTGTCTAACAATAATATATCTCGCATTGCGGAGCCTTTCCGACCTTCGTGGTGGTGGTGCTTCCTTTGCCATGGGTTCCTCAACTTGTTCTCGCCACATGGGCATCATTCGCCGAGTCTTCCCGATTGGTTCATCTTGAACTTCTTCAAGCCGCACCGTTCTTCCACTTGTCTCCCTATTGAGAAACTCTTTCTAGGAAAACACCACTGAGCGACAAACACTTTGCCCTCTAGTCGGTTGTAGAAGTAATATCCAAAGGTTTCTTCTGATATCCCACGAAAATGCATTTATCCGACTTGGGTGTGAGCTTGTCCGATCAGAGTCGCTGACAAACGCCTCACATCCCCAAATCTTTAGAAAAGACAAACTGTGACTCTTCCTACCCATATCTCATATGGTGTCTTAACTACGGATTTAGACGGCACCCTATTAAGTGTGAAAGTCTGCTTTCAGAGCGTAACCCCAAAAGGATAATGGTAAATCGATCGCTCATCATCGATCGAACCATGTCCAACAAGGTCCGACACGCCGCGGATACCCCGCTTCTGAGGCGCTCCGCGGTGTTAGTGTGGAAACAATTCGCAACTCTTCGGATGATTGCTAAATTCATGACTCAAATACTCGCCACCACGATCGATCGCAGAGCCTTAATTTTCTTGGCACGTTGATTTTCAACCTCATTCGGAACTCTTTGAACTTTTCAAAAGTTTCGACTTATGCTTCATTAAGTAGACATAGCCATATCTACTAAAATCATCAATGAAAGTTATGAAGTAATGAAATCCACCTCTAGCAATCGTGCTCATTGGTCCACATACATCAAGTATGTATGATTTCCAACAAGTCCGACGCCTCTCAAAAGAACCTTTGAAAGGTGATTTGGTCATCTTACCAAGCAAACAAGCTTCACATGTCTCGTATGATTCAAAATCAAACGGTTAGAAGACCATCAAGATGGAGCTTCTTCATGCGCTTTTCACTTATGTGACCCAAACGACAATGCCAAACGAGGTGGGATTCAAATCATTAGGTCGAAGTCTTTTAGCATTTATGTTAAAGATAGGCGATCATCAAGATTTAAAATAAATAACCCATTCACAATGGGCTAAAAGCCATAAACATTCCATTTTTAGAGATCAAACAACCATTGTCTTTACTTGCAAATGAATAACCATCTCTCATCAAACATGAGGGGATAAAATGTTTCGACTCATACTAGGAACATAATAACAATTATTCAATTCCATAATAAATCTTGAAGGAAGCTAAAGTTGCATGGTGCCGACGGTCAACGCAAAGAACCCTTGCTTTATTCCCGACGCGAAAATCAACTTCACCTCTTGCGACTCCTCTACTTCTTATTAGCCCCCGCATCGAGTTGCAAATGTGAGCAACTCGATCCGGTATCAAATACCCAAGAGTTAATAGGAGAATCTGCGAGAAAATGTCTAAAACATTTATGACAAGTGTACCATGGGTGGAAGTCTTACTTCCAGCCTTCTTCTTGCATTCATCTAATCCATGTACTTCTTGCGCTTTCTCTTCCAAAGGCAGCTTTACAATAGAAGCATACTGTCTCACCTCGTGTCCAAAGATTAGGCTTAGGCGTTGGCTTGAGATCATATCTTTAACCTTACCCTTATTCTTTGGCCATGGCTTCTTACCCTTTTTCTTGAAGCTAGACTTGTTCTCAGACAACCATCACATGGCTAGGCCCTCGCACACTTCTTAATGTCATTCTCTCATTGCTTTGAGCATCCCACAAAGCTCATTAAGGCCCTTATCCGCCCATGCATATGGTAGTTCAAATGAAATGCCCATAGCTAGGTGGAAGAGACGCTAAATGAAATCGCTGCCAACTCTTGGCCAATTGGAAAACCAAGTTTATCCAAAGTCCGATCAGAACCAACCATTTTGATCACATGTGGGCCTACGGTGCACCTTCTCATAACTTGCATTCCGAAAAGCCTTAGAGACATTGAACCGCTCACCCTGGCCCGTGTTCGAACATGTCCTTAAGCGCTATGATCATATCATACGCTTCGATCCTCAAACCGCTTTTGAAGGTCGTTCCATGCATGCAAGCATAAGACAAACTAATCTCAAGAGAGTCATCACATGCTTTCTTGTAGGCATTTTTAACAGCAGCAGACGCATTATTTGCGTGTTCTTCCGGGATTGGGGTGTCTAGAACGTTTTCCTTTATCCGCCACGAGAACAATTTCGATTACATGACCAAATCAATAGTTTGTTCCATTTAATTTCTCTTTCTCAAGAATCGATCGCAAAGCAAAAGGGTGTGCGTGGTTGCTAGATGCCATTGATCTACAATAGGAAATGCAAAATACTAAGACAAATAAAACCATGATAGAGTAAACCGTATTAAACAAATTTAATAGAATGTACTCCCACTAAAATCAACATCCTCTGTTGATTCTTAGCGATTCAAGATCCGCAATTAACGAGTCTACTAGTGAGCTTTTGCATCACCGCTAGGAGACAAGGTACTTCGGTAAGCAACACCTTGCTAATCATATCTCTATATGACTCTTGTTGTTGGGTGACATCTCTATGCCCTGGCGCCCAACCTTTATGCCCCAAGGCCCATAACCTTTATGATAACCTTGTTAAGTTCACCAATCCTTATGCATGTAAGTATCCGATACAAAACCCATCTAGTCAAGGAAAGTTGATGGTGCCCTAATTTTATAGACCCACCATCAATTTACAAGACATGGGATGGTGCAAAGTTTAATTGGGAGGGCATATGTTTAACTTAACATTTTGTGAGGGATCGCTATACTTCTACCATTCAAACATGCATAGGAGTAAAACAATAGGAATAACATTTACACAGTTGTGACTCAGTATGGCCCATTTTCTCATGGTGATCTCCATCGCCATAGAATCTGCTCCACCATGATGATCTCCATCTCCATGGTTCATGTGTGCCATCCTCCAAGTGATGTGTCCTCCGAGTACTACTATAAGCTATTACTCATAACAAATAGTAATAAAATACATGGATACTAGGAATCATCACAAGTCGGCACGCAGTCGTTAATACAATACTTTGGCAACACAATGGCTCCAACCGTTGTTGCCGCATCTACGACACGCAGTCATGCAAATATTACAAACATGCATCACATACACATTAGGCCATACTGTCACATACATCCCGCAAAAACAAGTTTATGCATAGAATCGCAATCTACGGATAGGGGTCGAGGGGTTTCCATGGGTTCGAAGGCGCGCCGCGTATCTCCAAGGCGTCGGAATTAAAAAACAGAGATCCAATCTATGCAATTTTTACATAGGATTTTGATCGGCAAATCATATTTACCACAAATCGACTCATCGTTCCGATTCGACCAATTTGTATGATCTTCGCATGCCGCAACCGGTTTTACGTGTCACCGTTTCACCCCGATGGCGAATCCGACCGGTAGGGGTATGTTGTTTCACGACCTTAGCAAAGATGATCACGGTACATCGATTATTAATCTAGGTTCCGATTCGATCAATCATATTGATCTTCGCATTCGCAATCGGTTTTACGTGTCACCGCTCTACCCCGATGGCGAATCCGACCGGTAGGGGTATGTTGTTTCACGACCTTAGCAGCATGATCACGAAACGGATCAATCCATTACGTAACTATACAATCGATCACATCGATCATACCGATTTACATATCGCCATATGCAAATCACCGAACCTATAACATGACAAAGAACCGCTCGATACCATCCGTTGGGAAACAGTAGGCTACACTAGCGCAAATTAAAAATTCTACCCAGTAAACCAAGATCACCGCAGCTTATAGATCACGGTCTTACCACTAGACGCCGCAGTGCGGAAGTTGATGCGACGACGTCGGCGGTGTAGTCGACTCGCTTGATGCAAGACGTCGGCGCAGTAGTCGCATTACTTCGTCCTCGTCGCGCGCGCCCCACGACACCTCCTTTCTTGCGGTTCGTCCCAACGCCACGTATGCAACGCCTCCAAAGGTATCCACACGCACGGAGGAAGCGACGACGCCGGACTACTAGATCCGCGCGAGCGACTAGGGCGTGGGAGGGTGGCGCCGTGGTTTGAGGATGTCACGAAAACTCAACCTCAACCAGCCCCGCCTCCTTTTATAGACGTCCTTATAATGGGCTTCTACGAATAGAGGCCCATTAGGACTCAATGCCCGATCTAATTTAGATCCAATCCGAATTAGGCTTCACCCCTAAGTGTGTGACCTATGGTTCACATATGTTTAGACATGACGCGAGTACACATACTTGGTCAATAGTTGGTAGCGCTCTAGCAAGACGTGCCAACTCCTAAACATACGTAAAGATCATATCGGACGAACCATCACAACGTTATGTACATGCCAATCCCTTTGCCTCACGATATTCAATGAGCTCCAAGTCGACCACTCTTTCTCGATCCTGTGATCCGAATCCCTTACTAGGTTAACTCTTAACCTTAAGTAGCATGGCCATGCATTTACGGATCCGATCACTCGAGGCCCAGAGATATCTCTCTGTGAGAGGGGCAAATCCCATCTCGACCGACTATGTCTCGCAAAGATGCTTCATGACAAACCCAAAGCTACCTTTATAACTACCCATTACTGAGTAGCGTTTGATAGCCCCTAAGTAGGTCGATTCACATCTCAAGTACATACGACAATCTCGTGTCTAAGGACAAGGCGCACACATGTGTAGAGAGAACCATAAGAATAATTACTATGTCTCATGTTGGGTCGGTCCAACCCCATGTTCTAAACATGTGTCCACATTATTGGTTTGACATCTCCATGTCTATGACTCGTGAAACATGGTCATCAACCGATACATGTGCTAATCCATCATTCACGTGTGTCCTCACATGAACTCCGACTAGGGACAACTTTAGAATAACCATACAAGTAAAGAGTTTCACAAACAAGTCACATACTTGTTAATCAACACAAAGGCAATATTCAAGGAACATTTATTAAATCATGGATACAATGAAATATCATCATCAATATGATTGCCTCTAGGGCATATCTCCAACAATACTTTTGTGCTGTCCGTTTTAGTTTGTGATAACTGATGCTAGATAGGGAAGCGCACTACGCCATGTGTGGAGAAATAAAAAAAAAATTGAGAGCTGCAGTGAGTATGAACATAGATAAACATAGATAATGTGGTTGTTGGCTCATCCTAAGTTTTCTATTTTTTATATGAATAAGGAATAAACTTTTGAAATGCAAAAATATGTACCGAACATAAGCATGAGAAGACATGTATATCGTTCAATTCAGATCCATCTCACACAACAAAAATATATGAGTAATAGGAACAAATAACACATGCTGGTTATATGTAATGATATATGCACTACCACAAACCAAAGCTTCATCGATTAACTAAGATATGACATTGTGAGAAGGCATAACTAATCGGAAAGAAATATGAGTGCACCGTGGTTATGTGAACTTGCACCTTGAAGTTTTTCTAGCAGGTTTGCGCTATCGAATGTGAACAAAGCGGAGTGTACTGTGCCATTGGTACATATGATTTGATTTTAGACACGTATGTTTCGTCATGTTTTGTTGTCGCGTAGCGCTTTGTTTCAAGATACGTATGTCCAACCGCGTGCTATAGATATAGAGACCCTTGAACAACCGATCTGATCAGCGTGGAAGAGCTGATCGAGTACGTGATTTGTCATCCTTATCTTGTAACCATAGGAGTGAGTGGCTGTGTCCACAAAATGTTAATCAGCCATGCATCCATGGACAGCTTCTAGATGACTCATATGTCGCAACAACGACACACACACAAAAAAAGCATTGCAGTAGCTGAAGTACTAGTAGATTTAGATTTAGCTCTCTCACATGTTTCGGATCCTACGAGTGTACTCAACAATATCGTAGTAGTCGATAAACAATAAATATTTACGCTAAAGATTTCAACATAGCAAAAACATTTTATTGATCTAAACAGTTGTTTTTCCGATGGACTGAGGCGCTTTCTAATGCAGGACAGATTCATCTCCTTGTAAGAGGAATTATTCTGTCGCAACCAACAAATTAGAGAAATTATCTATGGGGCTATTCTATTCTATATCCCAGATTCCTCCAACAAATCTGGTCCACGGTACAGCTTAAATACGAGCTCGCATGTTAGCATCTAAGCTAGGGTTAGCGCTAGTATTTCCGCTAGTTAGCCTATCGCTTGTCAGGTATAAGAAAGAGGGGCAAATCTGTGCATGGAAAGCTCATGCAGTCAAACCTGCTGGCTAATTTGGGCCTTGTCGAAACTTTTATGTGGACCTGTTCACTTGGGCCAATCGAAAATCCTCTCACCGGTCAGTGTCGGAAATGGAGGTGTGGCCAAGCTGCGCTTGCGGCGACCTGGGAGGTAATGGGATTCTCCACTAAGCCACTCTCCTTCTTTTCTGTTTTGCGTGCAACTTTCGAACTTTCGAATGCGCTAGAGTTCGATTTCCACCAACTATAGATTGGGGTTATTTGTCGGTTATTTATATAGATAGTAGGATTGTCTCCAGAAAAACTCGTGGGAACAAAACCCTTTACGTTGAACAACGGTTTATTTTCGTTATTTATATAGGTAGTAGGTTGTTTTAAAAAAAACTCTCATGGGAACAAAACCCTTTTCGTTGACGGTTTATTTGTCGGTTATTTAGATAGACAGTAGGATTGTTTACAGGAAAACTCTCATTGGAACAAAACTCTTTGCCCTTGGGTATCTAGCCCAAAACCCCTTTTCATTTGAAACTTCTGTATCGTTTTTCCTTGTGGGCAAAAGTTCCAAACAACTCTTTCAACTTTTGAGTAGTTCTTTGTTCGTGTGGGGTTGGATTATTCGTTAAGAGTTCCAACAGATCTTGCAAGTTATACGGTCTTTGTAAATTCTTACATCCCAACTAGTCCGCGCTCAAACATTTTTTTCGTTTTATGAAAAGGTCAAGCAAGTGACTGAAGCAGTGATATAATCTGGTAAAGCCCTCGTCAGATACATGAAAAATAAAGGAACAACTTTCATTAAATCCACCTAACTTATTCCAAAACGACCCCTTGCCGTAAAGCTTGTCCAAACTTATTTCTTAATAAAATAACCCCATTAGGCCCACCATGGTAACGACGGTGACGTGACCAAAAAATGTTATTTTTAAATTAAGTTAGCATGGGGTTATCTTGAAAGTATTGTTAAATACAAGTCATTTAGTAAGAAATATTCAAAAATAGAGAGAACAAATTTGGTTATTTTTGGGCCATCCTGAGACCGAGCGAGCCCACCAGAGTCCTTCCCAACCTTTTGGTGGGCCCACATATATAAAACTCGCTGCCTGTGGTCAAGGTTGGACTTGGAAACGCCGGGATGGAGATGCAGAGCCAATCACGGGTTGGTTGTCCACGCTGCGGTACGGGCGTCGCCAGATTGGGCCTGCTTTCCCGTCTCCTGTGCCTTTTCATGGCCCCCCGGCAATTGTTTCTATCCCCAGTTTTGGGGCCCATGTGTCCCTCTTGCAAACCCCTGAACCACCACCGCTCCAAGATCAAATCGGCATGGAAAGAATGAAGGGATTTTGGCATCTAATCTTATCCAGTACTCCTACCTACAAGGCTAGGTTTGATTGTGTCCGCAGATAGCCGAACCTACGTTTTAAAACATAGCAGTAGTAATTTTCCAGGAAGCAAACACTAGTAATTATCGTGTAGTTTACTTAGAGTTCATATGTTACAGATATGACGTAAGCACTCCTAATCACGCCTACTTGCGACCAGCGAGCCTACTGTCAAATTTCATTAACCGGTGGTTCGAGTTTTTTCTTCTTCCGTAACCGGTTCTCGAATCACTGGTCACCCCAGCATACAGACGTTCCGGATTGCCTTCGCCGCAGGCAGAAGGAATGAGAGCCGGGCGCGCAACGCCGGGCTTGCTTGCTTGTTTACGCATGCGCTGAGATGGAGATGCATGACATTGCTGCAAGTTCTACACTGAACTAGCCGTACTCGCACTGTGCGGAGGGACCTGCTGTCCTGTACGCCTGCCTGTATGCGGCATGGCAGCGCGTATTCGTATCCATCGTACAGCGAGCGACCTCTGCCGTGCGGCTGTGCCTGTGCCCTCCAGTTTTTACTTCTGCCGTGCTAATCAGCTTCCTTCGTGCCAGCTCCTTGCTCTTAATTTCCCGTTCTTTTGTGTTCAAGCCAAACCACGTCCTTATTTTTCTCTTCCTCTGTTGTTAAGGCAAGCTAATTAATCGCACAATGCTACGTACGTGTTCCCGGCAAGCAATTCGTTCCTTCTTCCTTCTTTTACGCTCTGTTAATCAATGGTGGAATTTGTTACTAGAACACCAGCTAGCTAGCAGGAACCTAGCGCTGCTCGGTTGGTGGAGAGTCGTTAACGCTCCACTCACTCATGCTCGAACCTTTCTTTAATGAATGCTAGGCTCCTAGCCAAATTTCAAAAAGAAGAAAACGTCAGCTTGCTGAAGACGTTGCAGACTCCTCAACAGGGCGTAAAGATCATATCGGCCTTTGAACCATCACAACGTTATGGGCACATGATCAATCCCTTTGCCTCACGATCTTCAATGAGCCCAAGTCGACCACTGTTTTCGATCGTGATCCTAATCCCTTACAGGTTAGACGGTTAACCTAAGTAGCTATGGCCATGCATTTGATCCGATCACCGTGGCTCTAGATATCTCTCTGTGCAGAGGGCAACATACCATCTCTACGACTATGTCTAAAGATGCTTCATGGTCAAACCCAAAGCTACCTTTATAACTGGACCTGCACGAGTAGCTTGATAGCCTAAGTAGGTCATTCTCATCTCAAGTGACACACGAGCAGCATTCTGTGTCTAAGGACGCATACATTGTAGAGAGAACTCAGTAAGAATCCTTACTATGTCTCATGTTGGGTCGGTCCAACCCCATGTTCTAACATGTGTCCACATTATTGCGTTTGACATCTCCATGTCTATGACTGAAACATGGTCATCAACCGATCATGTGCTAATGGCATCATTCACGTGTGTCCTCACATGAACTCCGACTAGGACAACTTTAGAATAACCATACAAGTAAAGAGTTTCACAAACAAGTCACATACTTGTTAATCAACACAAAGGCAATCATTCAAGGAACATTTATGTGATACCTCATGGTAGTACAGATTGAAATGATCATCATCAATATGATTGCCTCTAGGCAAGTATCTCCAACCATACTTTTGTGCTGTCCGTTTTAGTTTGTGATAACTGATGCTAGATAGGAAGCGCACTACGCCATGTGTGGAGAAATAAAAAAAAAATTGAGAGCTGCAGTGAGTATGAACATAGATAAACATAGATAATGTGGTTGTTGGCTCATCCTAAGTTTTCTATTTTTTATATGAATAAGGAATAAACTTTTGAAATGCAAAAATATGTACCGAACATAAGCATGAGAAGACATGTATATCGTTCAATTCAGATCCATCTCACACAACAAAAATATATGAGTAATAGGAACAAATAACACATGCTGGTTATATGTAATGATATATGCACTACCACAAACCAGCTTCATCGATTAACTAAGATATGACATTGTGAGAAGGCATAACTAATCGGAAAGAAATATGAGTGCACCGTTATCTGAACTTGCACCTTGAAGCAAGGTTAGTAAGAATACAAATGGCCTACCTCCTGACACCAATCTTCGATTTTGAGATTGGACACTTTTCTTCGAGAAAGGCATGAGCAAACCGGCAGTTGGCACTTTTCAGAATCATCATGTCTTTTACAAGGATCAAGAGAACGAAACATCTTATAATCGAATGAGAAGGTTGAGCAACCTTGTGGCTCAAGCCTTACAATCTATCCACTATACCAAAATTTACATGATAGAGTCGGTCACATCCCATCCAATCACTCGCCTCTAAACTTCAAAGCCATGCACACAAAAAAGCAACCCATTTATAAATTTTATACTCAACACAAGGATCAAACTATAGGACAAAATTGGTTTTTGACACGAACATCGTAACCTAAAACTATGGAAAAAAGCCAACATGCATCATTGACTTTATCAAACATATGGCAAGAAGTAACAATTTTTCCCAACCGCCATCTTTCCAGGCAAATGGAAATATGAACATGAGTAGTGTACCTCCATGTAGGTTCCAGATGAATAAAATGTCATCTCAGATTTCAAGAAACACTTCAAATATTTACTAAAACCAACTAACATATTTCAATAAAAGATACATTATTGAGGAAAACATTCATTAGTTATGGAGCATAACACGTGACATCAATCTATCCAAACCACAAACACCACTTGTTATAAAAGAAACACTATCTAACAAAGGAGTAGAATTTTAGGATCAAAATAGGGTGGAATGGGAAATGGTGGAGATACTATACTCACCGAGATTCCCATGGGAAAACCAAAATTATGTTGGAACCGTGTTACCATTAAAGGGATGATGGGTATAAATCTTGTACACCATGGGAGGAGTGATGCATCTTTGCCCGATATTGACGACACTGAAAGTCCAAGAAGGATCAACAAAAGAATTTGCAAGTTGAATTTTAAGTATTTAGTTTCACCAATAAGATACGGAGACTTGCTTCATATTTGGAATTACACAAAAGATTTTTCATCGAAAGAGGTCACGAAGACTTTTGGAAAACGTTAATATTTGCGGCTTATTTGGCAAAGAAAATAGAGTACGTTATAAGAAATCAATCACTAGTTGGATATTGGGAAGAAGTAATTTAATCATTCAATTTTTTCTTATTTTATTAGTAGCCTTATAGTAGTCTTAAATTTTTCATTTTGATGAGCCTCATTTTGAGGAATTCATGGAATAATCTATTTTCATGGAATAATGGCCTTTGTAATGTACAAATTAGCCATATATAGTACAAGCTATATATTCTTTTATTTTGTAGAGAGCACACAATTTGTATCAACAACAACGATACAACCTTATTTTTAAAAATCAAATAAAATGCAATATAAGCTAATGTAATTGTTTCTTTTATAAGACAAAAAGAATATTTGGTTACAATATTGCATGAGGTTCATAATGAGAAAAAGTAAACTCTTATATTTCACCAAACTATATTGTTCATAAAGAAGTAGAAAGGAATTGTTAGAGGCCAAACAAAAGTGAACAAATTAGCGAGGAAAACTTTAAAACTAGTGATGCCAATAGTAAACCCAATGCATTGAAGAGATGATGCTCCAGCTTGATGAGGGTAAAGAATTCAATACGCAACTCACTAAATTAGCATATATTGGCTCCCAATTTGCACAATCTAAGCCAAGATTTTGAAATGGGTGCAAAACATGTTAAATGCATTAAAATGACAAGAAAGATAAGTACTTGCGTATAGACTTGCATTCTTAAACTCCTACATGTTCTATTCTATAGAAAACACTTGTTGCATATGGCAATGATGTCAACATATCTAGTTCATTTGATGTTTTCCACCTCAATAGCATGGCATGGACATAACAAAGGGGTACCACATAAATGGAATAGTACTTGATAAAAACATTCAAACATGTATATTTACATCGTCGGACTACATTAAAAGCTTGGTGATTGCCAAAGCGATAGACATCCGCAAGAGCTCTAGAGAAAGAGAAAGAAGGGGCCATGACATTTAAAGTATAGTTTAAATAATGTGGATCCAAATACGCCAAAATGCTTTAAATATATATTTATCCAAAATGCAAGTGATAGTTCAAGAAGCTTATTACGGATCATGGATGAGGATGATGTACTCGAGAGGGTCAATTAAGAACAGAAAACACCACCGATGATCACCGCTAGTATGACGGAAGGGCCAGAAGAAAGCACAAAATGCCGAATAGGAGATACAAAGCAAAATCAAAAGAAGAAACATGAGCAAAAGGGGCACTCAGAGGAAGAAGAGGCAACCAAAAAGCATGTGAGGGGGAGGAAGAGAAAATATTGAAAGCGACCTCTGCCGTGCGGCTGTGCCTGTGCCCTCCAGTTTTTACTTCTGCCGTGCTAATCAGCTTCCTTCGTGCTGCAGCTCCTTGCTCTTAATTTCCCGTTCTTTTGTGTTCAAGCCAAACCACGTCCTTATTTTTTCTCTTCCTCTGTTGTTAAGGCAAGCTAATTAATCGCACAATGCTACGTACGTGTTCCCGGCAAGCAATTCGTTCCTTCTTCCTTGCTTTTACGCTCTGTTAATCAATGGTGGAATTTGTTACTAGAACACCAGCTAGCTAGCAGGAACCTAGCGCTGCTCGGTTGGTGGAGGAGTCGTTAACGCTCCACTCACTCATGCTCGAACCTTTCTTTAATGAATGCTAGAGCTCCTAGCCAAATTTCAAAAAAAGAAGAAAAAAAACGTCAGCTTGCTGAAGAGTTGCAGACTTTCAACAGGGCTGCTACGGCCTTTGTCTTACACATGGGCACATGATCAACAAATCACATCTCATTAAATAACTGTTTTGATTGACTATTTGATTAGACGGTTGATGACTAGGTATTTACGTAACGTGGTTTAATTTCTCTGTGCTCACATACATTCTAGATATTATGTTTGGTCAAAATTATTTTGTTTGGACTGCACCATTTCTAGAGGTCATTCTCCTGTGACCAGAGCGAGCACATTCTTGTATACTTGTACTCAGTGTCCTACTAGACACTGCTCCACCTGTTTGCTTGTCCAAAAAGCGATTACATATCCTACTACTAACAGTAGATCTTTATGGCCTTATGTGGAACTTATGGCTTCCATGTAAATGTACAAGCCCCAATCATTAGGCGCATATATGTGATACCTCTGGTAGTACAGATTGTGACCATACTTTTTTTTAAAAAAGATTACGACCATACTTTTGTGCTGTCCGTTTTAGTTTGTGATAACTGATGCTAGATAGGGAAGCGCACTACGCCATGTGTGGAGAAAAAAAATAAAAAAAATTGAGAGCTGCAGTGAGTATGAACATAGATAAACATAGATAATGCGGTTGTTGGCTCATCCTAAGTTTTCTATTTTTTATATGAATAAGGAATAAACTTTTGAAATGCAAAAATATGTACCGAACATAAGCATGAGAAGACATGTATATCGTTCAATTCAGATCCATCTCACACAACAAAAATATGTGAGTAATAGGAACAAATAACACATGCTGGTTATATGTAATGATATATGCACTACCACAAACCAGGCTTCATCGATTAACTAAGATATGACATTGTGAGAAGGCATAACTAACTGGAAAGAAATATGAGCTGCACTGGTTATGTCTGAACTTGCACCTTGAAGCAAGGTTAGTAAGAATACAAATGGCCTACCTGCCTGACACCAATCTTCGATTTTGAGATTGGACACTTTTCTTCAGAGAAAGGCATGAGCAAACTGCGGCAGTTGGCACTTTTCAGGAATCATCATATGTCTTTTTACAACAGGATCAAGAGAACAGAAACATCTTATAATCGTAATCTGGAGAAGGTTGAGCAACCTTGTGGCTCTACAGTCTTACAATCTATCCACTATACCAAAATTTACATGATAGAGTCGTGTCACATCCCATCTGAATCACTCAGTTCCTCATAAACTTCAAAGCCATGCACACAAAAAAGCAACCCATTTATAAATTTTATACTCTAACACAAGGATCAAACTATAGGACAAAATGATGGTTTTCTCGGACACGTAACATCAGAACACTAAAACTATGGAAAAAAAGCCAACATGCATCATTGACTCTTATCAAACATATGGCAGGCAAGAAGCGAACAATTTTCCCAACCGCCTTCATCTTTCCGTAGGCAAATGGAAATATGAACATGAGTAGTGTACCTCCAGTGTAGGTTCCAGCATGAATAAAATGTCATCTCAGGATTTCAAGAAACACTTCAAATATTTACTAAAAACCAACTAACATATTTCTGAATAAAAGATACATTATTGAGGAAAACATTCATTAGTTATAGGAGCACAGAACACTGTGACATCAATCTATCCAGAACCACAAACACCACTTGTTACTGTAAAAGAAACACTATCTAACAGCTGTTGAGTAGAATTTTAGGATCAAAATAGCAGGTGGAATGGGAAATGGTGGAGATACTATACTCACCGAGATTCGGCATGCGTGAAAACCAAAATTATGTTGGAACCCAGTGTGTTACCATTAAAGGGATGATGGGTATAAATCTTGTACACCATGGGAGCGTTAGTGATGCAGTAATCTTTGCCTGATATTGACGACACCTGAAAGTCCAGCTAGCGCATCAACAAAAGAATCTTGCAAGTTGAATTTTAAGTATTTAGTTTCACCAATAAGATACGGAGACTTGCTTCATATTTGGAATTACACAAAAAGATTTTTCATCAGAAAGAGGTCTACGAAGACTTTTGGAAAAACGTTAATATTTGCTGGCTTATTTGGCAAAGAAAAATAGAGTACGTTATAAGAAATCAATCAGCTAGTTGGATATTGGGAAGAAGTAATTTAATCATTCAATTTTTTTCTTATTTTATTAGTAGCCTTATAGTAGTCTTAAATTTTTCATTTTGATGAGCCTCATTTTGAGGAATTCATGGAATAATCTATTTTCATGGAATAATGGCCTTTGTAATGTACAAATTAGCCATATATAGTACAAGCTATATATTCTTTTATTTTGTAGAGAGCACACAATTTGTATCAACAACAACGCATACAACCTTATTTTTAAAAATCAAATAAAAATGCAATATAAGCTAATGTAATATGCCTGCTTTCTTGAAGTTATAAGACAAAAAGAATATTGTAAGCTACAATATTGCATGAGGTTCATAATGAGAAAAAGTAAACTCTTATGCAGCCCAGTCCAAACTATATTGTTCATAAAGAAGTAGAAAGGAATTGTTAGAGGCCAAACAAAAGTGAACAAATTAGCGAGGGAAAACTTTAAAACTAGTGATGCCAATAGTAAACCCAATGCAGTTGAAGAGATGATGCTCCAGTTTGATGAGGGTAAAGAATTCAATACGCAACTCACTAAATTAGCATATATTGGCTCTGCCCAATTTGCACAATCTAAGCCAAGATTTTGAAATGCTGGTGCAAAAACATGTTAAATGCATTAAAATGACAAGAAAGATAAGTACTTGCAGTGCTAGACTTGCATTCTGTTAAACTCCTACATGTTCTATTCTATAGAAAACACTTGTTGCATATGGCAATGATGTCAACATATCTAGTTCATTTGATGTTTTCCACCTCAATACTGGCATGGCATGGACATAACAAATGGGGTACCACATAAATGGAATAGTACTTGATAAAAACATTAAGCAAACATGTATATTTACATCGTTCGCACCTACATTAAAAGCTTGGTGATTGCCAAAGCGATAGACATCTGCAAGAGCTCTAGAGAAAGAGAAAGAAGGGGGCTCATGACATTTAAAGTATAGTTTAAATAATGTAGGATCCAAATACGTCAAAATGCTTTAAATATATATTTATCCAAAATGCAAGCTGTATAGTTCAAGAAGCTTATTATGGATCATGGATGAGGATGATGTACTCTGAGAGGGTCAATTAAGAACAGGAAAGCACCACCTCGATGATCACCGGCTAGTATGACGGAAAGGGCGTCGTAGAAGAAAGCACAATAATGCCAGGAATAGGAGATACAAAGCAAAATCAAAAGAAGAAACATGAGCAAAAGGGGCAGACCTCAGGAGGAAGAAGAGGCAACCAAAAAGCATGTGAGGGGGGGGGGAGGAAGAGAAAAATATTGCAACCAACGAAGGGTAGTGCTAGATCATGGTGCACCGACGCTCCAGACGAAAAATAGAAAACTGAATAGTTATGGCAAAGCTAGTTAAACACTTTTTAATCATTCAAATTTGAAAGTCAAGTTGATTACATAGAAGGTTATCCTAAAACCTGCAAATATCATCATGCGAAATATATCTGTTGAGACATTTCCCAGAACAATTAATATGATGTTTTGTGTTCCCTGAATAAACTCAGCAAATACCAGATCTCAGCTGCATTTCTTTGTCATGTATAGTAACACAATGTCGATGATCGAGTCACTGATCTTACAAAATACAAAGAGGAAAATGGCTAAGAGTTCTTGGGGGAGAATTGAGTTGCTCTTTATTACAATGAACTGGCTATTATAGAGGTGCCTTCTGGAGGTGATAGACTAGCCCTAATTATACTGAGTATGTTGTGTGCTATGCTTTAGATTGCTTCAGTTAACTTTAAGCAATTGTCTTTAGGTCAAATACAATTGCCTTCTGATCCTCCCTTTGTTGTTCGTCATCCATCTTTAAATAACTGACGAAGATGTGGTAGTTACTTCTAGAGAAGACACCTTTTGGAACCATCGAGTCTGGTCGGAGGATCAGTTGCAGTTAGTGAAATGCTAGCTAATCGCTAGTTGGTGTTAGCAGGAGGCGAAGTAACTATGATATAGTTACTATTAGTGACTTGGGGCTACCAACGTCGTGTGGTTTGGGGCTAATTAGACACATGTCCCATTTATCACACGAAAGGGATATACTTGGAATCGGGTTGAAGTACCAGTTCAAAGCTTCTACAAGCAGTCGTCTGGTCGAGTAATGGGTACAGGGCCCCCTTTGACCAGGTTACTCATAGAGCAACCTCTGGAGTTCTAACGACCACAAGAGTCGTTAACCACGAGGTTCATGGCCACATAGGCTGTGTGGCTTTTAATTAAATGTAAAACTAATATTTAAGAATTTAATCCTTGTTAGCTAGCCCCCGAACTTTTAAGTGAACTTGTAGTGTGAACCCTCTCCGATGAAATCCATATCGGGGAACCCTTCATTTTAATGGCAAGAATAATGAAGC
Organism: Ampelocalamus luodianensis; assembly: GCA_036346255.1. Lineage (NCBI taxonomy): Eukaryota > Viridiplantae > Streptophyta > Magnoliopsida > Poales > Poaceae > Ampelocalamus > Ampelocalamus luodianensis. The sequence continues at coordinate 39,523,933 of CM070632.1, read as the reverse complement.
GGTTGGCATTCACTTTAAAGTTGAGTAGTTGCCTAAGGAACCGAAGGGATTTGTGTCTGTTGGACTTTGGACAATTCCTTTTTATAGTTAAAGAAGTGCGCCTATAAAATCCCTCAGTGCGCCATCTTAAGTATTTTACTCTCTCATATTTTCCTTCAACTTCCTTTCATTTTCTCACCCAAAAACCAACAATGTCGGATTTAATCTCCAACTGGCTAGTTTCCGATTTGAGCAAGAAGAAGCTCAAGGCTTTAGAGAAGAGCGAGATGCTCCCTAACCAGACTTTGATCTCTTGGAGATTTGTGGTCGGAGAACATTTTCTGAGTGGCAAAGTGGGAGAGATCCCCGTTTGCCTCGCATATATCGAGTGCGGGTTCAGGTTACCAGCGCACCCGTTCCTCTCCAAGGTTCTTGAGTTCTACGGAGTTGAACTGGTGAAACTCGCTCCTAACTCGATCGCCAACCTCGGCATCTTTATCTATCTTTGCAAAGCGTACCTGGGGATCCCACTAGATCTGAAGGTCTTCATGTACTTCTACAAGATGGCGAGGTCGGGGAAGTCGACGGCTTCACCAGCGGATTGCGCTTTGCACCTCCGTGATGGAAAAGTGGAGGAGTACATTCGTATGTACTCAAAGTCTTCGTCGTCATCATGGAAGAAGAGCTAGTTCTATATGCAGGTCACCAAAGGAGATAGCCTCTGCTTTGTTGGCAAGGTGGCGATCGAGAACCCAAGGTGGCGATCCTCCATGAAGGAGGGAAAGGTGGGGAGATGGATTGAGGCCATCCAGTACCTTAACATCAGGGGCCTAACTTCTTGGCATGTGGTGAAGGATTTCTTCACACGCCGAATGAGCCCTCTGAAGCTCCGAGAATGTGTCATGCTTTGGTACATTGGTTGTGGCGATACCACTAGGGATTCGTCAGAATGTAAGTCCTGAAAAATTCTGACCAGTATGGTTTATTTTAGTTGATTATTTTTGTGACCTTATAGTCTCTTTTTTAAGCCCTTTCCTCTAAAGAGATCAGGGACTGGACCAAGATGATATATGCCAGGGAGCCAAGTGATAGGGCTGACGTTCCCCGGATTTTGGCTGTTAACTCTCTAGTAGAGAGAATAGAGAGGTTTAAGGTAAAAAAAATAACCTTTTTTTTCATCATTCATGTATTTTCTGATCGGTATGCTATAATACTCCTTCAATGTGTAGTCGGCCCGGGCGGATATTAGCGAGCTTGCCGAAAGCTCAAATCATGTTGCTGCCATGACCACTTATGCCCCAACAACCACTCAGGATGGTGACCCCTCGGAGGTTAAAACAGAACCAAAAAAGAAATATACATTTTAGATGAAGAATTCCATCGTCAAACTAACCTTGATTTTTAATTAGGCGGGAGAGAAAGAAAATCCACCGACCGAAGCTATGGTGGTCATAGACTTCGGGGCGGTGGTGATCGTCCAAGCAATTGCTTTTGAAGCAACTCTTCTTGAGGTTGATGAAACCACAATCTTCGAACAAATGGCCAGTGAAGTTATCTCCAACCAAATAATCAAGGAGATTTCTTTCGACCTCCGATCGGAGGATGTGAGGGGTCTAACCAGCCCTACCGAGTCATAACCGACAAAATTGGTTGAAAAGAAGAAGAGGAGGAAGAGCGCTTTGGACTTTGCTCTAGGGCGTTTCAGCTTCAAGACCAAGAGTACCAAGTATGTAAAACAAAGAGCCTATATAAATTCATACTTTTAGTTTTTCTTTCATTCCGCCCTTCCTTTCTTTTGCTTTCATAGATCTTCTGGTGTTTCGATTGCTTTGGATCAGGGCACCTCTCATGAGGAAACTCCTAAGGAAAGGATTGTCGAGCCAGCTCTCGAGCAGGTGGATGTGCGAATCCCCGCTCTGGAATCCTTGGTGACTCTGACCCCGCCTTTGGATCCCAATAGGTTCTGCCTACTGCTGGGATCGAAGTGATTGATGTGGAGAGGAGTCCTGCCATAGTTAGTAGGTCTCCTCATCCCAGTGACATCCCCAATCGTCTCGAATTTTTTATGATAAAAAACTTGAGGCGGCTTGGAGGAAGATCTCAGACTGTCAGTCAAAAATAGGACCTGGGATCATTTACTTTGATTATGCGGAGAAGGCGTTCCAGGTAAAATACCTTCGACCACTTTTATGGCATTTCTATGAAGTTTATTTAAAACCTAAAGAAGCTTACCATATTTTTTTATAGCATATGGTGGAAAATGTCAGTGTGGTCAGAGAGCTGACCCAACGAATAACTTTTTTGGAAAAGAAAAACTCCAAATTGAAAAGTGAGTACTTCTTCATGACTTATTCTTCTATTTTTATTATTTCATTCCTTGTTATTTCTCAATTTCTCCCCTTATTATATTTGACAGAATTGGAGAATTTCGAAAAAGAAGTTAAGGCTAAGGAAGCCATGATAACTTCACTTGAGGAGAGATGCCAAGCAAAAGATCGGTCCATCGAAGACTGATCAACTAGATTTAATGAGGTCTTCCTCAAGCATAAGGAAGCCATTGAGGCTTTCGAGAAGAAAACTCAAGGTAATTAATCGTAGATCCGACCAGTTTATTATTTTTAGTTTATTTCTTTAACTTTGATCCACTCGTGCAGAGCAAGCTCAAAAACTAACAAGAACAGAAAAACTCTTGAGTTTGAGCAAGATAAGGAGAAGGAGCTCGAGATGACTCTTCAAGAGAAGATCCTCGCCTTCGACAAGATGCTTTCCGACATAGGTGCAAAAGCATTTCTATCGGCCTCAAAGGATCCGATTGAGAAGGCAAACTATCTTGGTCGATAGCTCGAGAATCTCTAAGGTCTGCTCGCAACCTCTCAGAAGAACCACACGAGAGACTATGAGAAAAGCTGTCATGGATGGAGTTAGCTTTGCTCTGGCAAAGCTTAAAGCCTCCGACCCTTAACCTCCAAGTGCTTGAAGTAGATTTCAACTGCTCGGAGGAGGATGCAGTTAAGATTTTCGAGGGAGTAGTACCCTTCAGAAATAAGGTTGCAGAGGAGATGAAGGTCGGATGTCCATCTCAAAGCGACCATTCTAGTGACTCCGAGGTTTAAATGGATGTAATATAACATTGTCAATGCAAAAAACTTACCTTTCGTTAATAAATCTTATGTTTATCTTTTCAACTTGTGTACTCATATATTTCTTAGCCCCCGACTGCTTATGTAGTAGAAGAACTACGGAACAAGCGGTAGACCAAGAAAAAGAATACATGTTGTGACCAATGTACAAAGTATGTGCTGATTATGTTGTAAAAATGATTTAGCTAACACTAGAAAACCATTTTGGTCGTCAGAACCAATGTATGGTTTCGACTAGTTTTAGATCTATTTCCATAATCGAAATATCATTTCAGTACATTATATGGTCGAAAGATGCCATAAGGCTTGTTTTGATGATATGACTGAAAAGAAATTATGCACAGTTGTATGCAAAAAATGATAAGTGCTCTTATTTGTACACATTATCTAAGCTGGTCGTAAGAGTCGCTAAGAGTCAAAGACATGATTGACACTTCACGAAACGTATTCATTCTCAAGTTCCGACTGGCAGCAAAGATCGTAAGAAATGGACCATCACTAGGAAACTCCTTCCAGTAGGTAGGATCACGTGTAGAGAGGAGAGATTTCGACTAAGAGGCTTTCCATGTCTCGACCAGTAGCAAAAACAAGAAAAGAACATAATGTTGATGTAAAGAAAGAAAGTCTTTTAGTATTTAAGCATGTAAGTAACTATATCTAGTTGTCTGTGTTATGCTCCTTTTACTTGTTTTTTTCTTTGAGAAAAAGAGTGTGCTATCATTCGTGAGAACCATCTCTGTGATGGTCACGATAAAGACCTTTATAGCATTTGAAAAATATAGCCAAGCCAAAAAGTAAAATATATCCTTTAAAAGGATGTCAGAGGATAATTGACCATTTTCGATGATTTTAGACACTAATAGTATGTGATCAAGCAATGCATAACATGAATATAAATAACATCACTCATCGGAAATTAAAGAAGTAATGAATATTTATTGAAATTGAAAATAAAAAAGAACAATTATACATAGAACTTACGCAATTGATTAGTATTCCAAGAATTGGACATAACACACCCGTCTGACATGGCTAGTTGTACTGAACTAGGTGTGGTGACTTTGACCACAGTGTATGGACCTTCCCACTTAGGAGAAAGCTTGTTGCGATTTGCTTGGCTCTGAATTTTTTTGAGAACCAGATCACTTACAGCTAGACTGTGAGGTTGCACTTTATGATTGTGGTACCTTCTCATGGCTTGTTAGTAAACTGTTGATTGTATCAAGGCTTTGTTTCGTCTTTCTTCAAGGAAATTGATGTTGTCGAGTCGTCGTTCTGTTTGATCGTTCTCATTATAACAATCGGTTTGAGTAGAGCCAATTTTCAATTCCGAAGGAAGCATAGCTTCAACACTATAAACTAGAAAAAATGGTGTTTTACCGGTCGCACAACTGGTCGTGGTCCGAACGACCCATAATACAGAGGGAAGTTCTTGAACTCAAGCTTTTGACCGTTTTATTAACTAGTCGAATACTCGTTGTTTTACTACTTGTATTATTATACCATTAGCTCGCTCGACTGTCACATTACTCTGTGGATGAGCCATGGAAGCGTAATGTATTTTGATGCCTAGATCCTCATAGAATTCCTGAAAATTCCCGCTCGAGAACTGGGTTCCATTATCCGTGATTATATGACTGGGTATACCAAATCGTGTGATCATATTTTTTATGATGAATTTCTTAGCAGCTTCAGTTGTTACTTTAACAACTGGCTCAACCTCTATCCATTTTGTGAATGTATAAATCATGACAAAAAAAGAATTCAAAGCCCCCGGGTGCTATTGGAAAAGGTCCCAGAATGTCTAATCCCTAGGTTACAAAAGGCCAAGAAAGAGGTATTGTCTGCAAAGCTTGTGCCCGCTAATGTACTTGCCGACTATGAAATTGACATTGTACGCACTTTGTCACAAGTTCTTTTGTATCATGGAGAGCAGTTGGTCAGTAGTATCTTTGCCTGAAGGCTTTACCGACTAGGGTTTTGTAGGAATGATGTGCTCCACAGACTCCTCCATGTATGTCGGATAGTAGCTTTTTACCATCCGCTTGAGATATACATCTCATCAACCCTCTGTGAGCTCCCCGTTTGTAAAGGATTCATTCGATCAAAATGTATGATTTGGCTTTTTGAGCTGTATGATCGACCTCTACATCATCTTCAAGAAGTGTGTCATACTGAAGATAATTGTAGATTGATGTCATCCAATCGCTACTGGGATTGATCTGTATGACCCCCAGTGGTGTATGTGTGTTTTCAGAATGCTTGACCACCGAGGGTGTATCGAGTTGCTCGAGAAAAACTCCAGGTGGGATAGATGATCTTGTTGAAGCCGTCCGTGCCAACTGGTTTGCTAGAAAGTTTTTCTTTCTAGAAATATGTTGGATCTGGAAACTAAAGAAGTGTTTTTCAAGTTTCTGTACTTCCGCTAAATAAAATGACATCTTGGTACTTGAGCATTGATACACTTTTCCAACTTGATTCGCTACTAGTTGAGAATCGCCTTTCACTAGTAATCTGCGAATCCCGAGCGCTTTGGTTGCTCGGAGTTCTGCCAGTAAACCTTCATATTCTGCCACGTTATTTGTAGCAGGAAAAATTAACTGAATGACGTATTTAATGTGTTCTCTAGTAGGAGATATCAGGGCAACTCCAGCCCCGAGCCTTTGACCATCAAAATACATGGTCCACCCTTCGTGGTATTCGTACTCAGGTCCTTGGGTGGGTTCAGGGTTCGTCCATTCGGCAATGAATTCTGCTAAAGCCTGGGACTTAACTGATGTTCATGAGATGAAATAGAGGTCGAACGCCCCAAGTTCGGCAGCCTATTTTGCTATTCGTCCTGTTTCCGAGAACTTGACCAAGAAGATATCCAGTAGGTACGACCACTCTGAGGGCCTGAAGGAGACCATATAGTAACTTTTGTACTTGTGGATATCGTTCCTTTGGTTCATGTAAGACCTCACTTATGTAATATACTGGTCGTTGGATATTGTCAAGTTCAACGATAGTACAACACTGATAGTCTGTGGCATCACAGCCAGATATATCAGCAATGTTTCTCCTGATCATAGAGAAACAAAGATCGAGGCATTCGTAAGGTACTTTGAGCTCCTCAAAGGCATCGTTTGCATCTTTAGTCCATTCGAAACTTTCGTGTTTTTGAAGAAGCTTAAAGAAAGATAATCATTTTTCTCCTAACCGTGTTATGAAACGACTTAACGCTGTCATACAGCCGATTAGTTTTTGGACTTATTTCTTTGTGGTCAGAGGGCGCATCTGGTTAATAGTTGCTATTTTTTGCTGAATTTACTTCAATTTCCATAGCCGAAACTAGGAATCCAAGATTTAACTTAGTTATGCCTCTCAAGTTATTGAAGGTTTCGTGCAGGTCAGAGACATGATCTCTAACGTTGATGCTCTTTACGACCAGATTATCAACATAGACCTCTAAATTTTGACCTATCTGCGGACTAAAGGTTTTTTTTGCATTAGCCTCTAAAAAGTAGTACCAACATTTTTGAGACTGAATGGCATCTTAACATAACAATAAGTGTCATATGGTGTGATAAAAGAAGTTTTCTCTTCACTATTTGTACTCATAATAATCTGATGGTACCTTGAATATACATATAGAAAACTTAACAACTCACACCCGGAAGTAGAGTCTACAAGCTGATCAATGCGTGGAAGGGGGAAGTTATCATTTGGACAAGTTTTATTGAGATTTGTGAAATCGATACACATTCATCATTTCATGTTTCTTTTTCTAACCATTACAGGATTAGCGAGCTACTCTGAGTGGTCGACCTTATGAATGAATCCAGCATTGAGAATCTTGTCGATCTCTGACTAGATTGGCTCCTTTTGATCTGCTATTAGAGAGGAGAGAAGGGCGGGGAAGGAGAGGGCAGCGTACTATGTGGGGGCTCGAGGTGGCTGAGGGTTTCCTATGGGGTGAGGCAACCTGACATGATCTCGACCATCCGCTGCGATTCCACGGGTGAGCACCAGCCTAACTCTAGTCACCCGATCGCACTCCGACCACCCACAGGCGTGCAGAGCCTGACCCCTATTACAAAAATCCACAGGGGATTTCGGCAAAACAGCTGACGTGGCACAGCTCCCTGAAACCACGACTTCACGGGAGAAAAAAGCTGTTCGCTTTTGCCAAAGTCGTCGCATTCTGCGCTGGAAACATGTGGCTCGCGTTTATTTCTTCTTCCCTTTTGATAGAGAGGATTGTGCGCTGCGTTTTCGAGGAGCTTCACCAACCACTCGCGTACGCCGGGGCAATTCGGACGCTGTGGTGTTACCGCCCTGCCTGCTTATTTCCTCGCCGCGCTGCATCTATGACGCCGCGTCCACCGCCGTTAGATAGGCAGCTATGAGCTAGCTGCCTACATGTTCACCCACCGCCGGCCGCGCGAGCCCCGAGCCAAGAATCACACTGCAACGCGCATTGCATTCCCACCTTTTTTTGTTTTGTTTTCAAGAGTCACGGCTGAATTATCTCTCGTTTAGGGTCTGTTTGAAACGGGTATTTTTCACGATTTCTAAGAAAACCAAACTCTTTCCTGCGAATGTGTTCCCGGCAGGGACTTAGAATGCAGAAATATCACGCGATTCCCGTGCAACGGTGTAACTTAGGCGGAGTACTGAATTAGAGATGTGGTTAGACCATCTCCAATGTTGTGTTTTAGCCGGTTCAAATGAGGAGAGAGAAGATATTGAATCGATTCAATACATTAGAGGGGTTGATTCCAACAAAAAAAATACATAGAATCGAACTCTAGTTATGAATCGATTCAAAGCATTAAACAATTCATATAAGTATTAAATAACTACATAGGAGATAGTGCGGTTGAGAGAAGATATTATTATTTTGTGGTTTTTTAATGTAACGTGAGTCCCAGTTATTAGTAGGAATCGGTTCAATACATTGGAGAAAAATAACCTCAGTTCCTAAAATACTTATGTGGTATAACTTCGAATCGATGTCAGTTCAATACACTAAAGATACTCTTAGCTAAGTGTATTTAAGATTTGGGTACACAGATTCTGAGCACACGTATTCTTCCTTATTCCGTGGGAAAAGATAACTGCATACTAATAATGTGCAAACAGTATCGCCCTCGGAAGACAGAAAGTAGCTATATAGGCCCGTGACTCATGCATGCACACCCAACGCAACGGTCGGTGGGTCAAACACCAGATGGACAAATGCGCAGGATCCAACCAGGTAATCACATGGCCGTGACTGTGAGTGAAAGCAAATAAGGCTCCAAAAATCCGATCAGCCAAACGGCGCCAAACGAGCGACACCCACCCCGTGAACACGCATATATTGCTCCTAGTCCTTCCTGACTTCCTCCCATGCCTGTCATGGGACAACCCCTCCTATCCTATGTGGCTGTTTCCTACGTGGCAGTAGCCCTAGGGCCGTCGGTGTGCCCGGCGAGCGGTTGGGCCCAAGCAATTGTCGTCGCAGCCGCCGCTCGCCGCCGGCACCACCCAGCTGTTCTAAAGCCCGAACCACCATCACCATAAGCTTTGCCTTGTTATTCTCGTGGCATTTTGCCCATTCCTAGGGACAACTTACCTGGTACGAAGTTCAATGTACTAAATCAGGCTCTGTTAATTTATCGGCCAAAGAGAACCGACTTACGTAGCTTTCTAAGAGCATCTACAATAATTTGTTTCTTAGTTTGTTACTAAGAAGAGAGGGAGTACTCAATTTAATAAAAAGAAACAAGTTTTCCAATTAATTATTTCTTGAGCTTGTATCTAATATTTTAATTGCTATACACAAAACAAATTTTTAGGTAATAAGCATGTTTCTAATAGCTATTTTGTTGTTTCTTATGTTTTGGTATTAACAATTTGCTTGTTTCTTCATCCAGAAACAAGCCCACCTTCTCTCCTTCACATCACCTAAATACTGATGTGTTCATCTCTTAGTAACAAATCACATAGACTATTGTAGATGCTCTTACTAAACAAACCATATGTCAGAGTACTACTTATTTCCATAACAATACACATTACTCCGTCCATTTAGAAATGTATGATATTGTAAAAAGCGTGCAGTCAAACTTCTCTTACTTTGGCTAATAATATATGAAATACTATTTAGATTGGTCATGAGAGAATAGTATCGTTAGATTTGTGATGATAAATATTTTCATAATATAATAATCGGTTTTGCTAGTTTTAAGTTGCCTGAAATTTTCTTAAGTTTAAGTCACTTGTTGTGACCATTGGATTTGTGTAGAGATTGGTGTGATCATATGATTGGATATTGATCTAATTAATGTCATATGATTGGATATTGATCTAATGGTCACAACAAATGACTTAAACTTAAGAAAATTTCAGGCAACTTATGAATAAACAGTCCCTATAATAATCTGTTATCTTTTACTAATATAATCATATGAAAATCAGTAGTTAAAATTGGATATTCAAGATCATGCCAATATTTAAAATGTCATACATTCTTAAACAGAGAGTATAAAATTAAACCAATACATGTATACGTGGGGAATGAATCCACTGCACTGAAGGTATCCCTGCCTGCCGCGCGCGGTTGCCACATACACGCCACTGACTCCTGTACGGGCGTGTGAAAGCGATCGAGACCCGTCGAAACCAACAGCGACTGCGCAACGAACTGCGGCCAGATCCGGCCGACGGCAACGCGCAAACCACCACCCGAGCCGCTCGCCTCGCGTACCCATCCATGCTTACACGCTCACACTTTCGCCGTCCATGCAAATCCGTCGAGCGGTTACGAGAGAATGAGTACGAGTGAAGCTACCGACCAACTAATTTAAGATTCGCCTGGCTAATTACTAGTCATCAATTAGAGGCCCGATGATTTGATCTGTGAGTCAGAGAGCTTAACGAACACGCCCAACCAACCCAATAATTAGCGATTAGCGATTAGCGATCAGGGGTACATGGCGCTTTGCCTGATTCCTCTCTTTGTTTCGTTAATCTTGTTGCTCTCTCTATGGAATATGCGATGTAGTATATATACGTATTTGAAAAGGATGTAGCATAGATTTAGAGGTTCACCAGTATAGATTTCACTGTCTCATGTCGCAGAGAAGGAAATATAGATGCACAAAGGGAAGCTGAACTGTGGCCAGATGCATTGGCATAGCCAGCCTGTTCGCGTGGGTCACTTATCCTATAAGTTTATGCATAAAAAGTATAGCTAGTACTAATATTTATATATAAGTCCATAAAAATCTAAAGATTATAGATAGAAACCCTGATCAATGCAATAGACAAAATTGCTAAGTTGTATATCTTCTTAGGTGGCATTGACCTACCTTAATTCAAAACACTGAAGATGCTCTTAGAGGGCCGGGGCTTCGTATTCCATTCTTTGATTGGTTCTATCGAATATCGATGGGTGAGAACTGGTTCTCGACCTGCTATAGGTAGAAACTGGCGAAATCCTTTAACAATTTTGTATTCCCATATTCGAACTCTAAATTTAAAATTAGCCATTAATTAATTCTCCTTTTGGCTTTTGGAGAATTTGAATGGTTTTGCAGTTGTACATGTTTCCTATAGATTTCAAATGTAAATTTGAAATTTGAATTCAAACCCAAATTATTTTGTGTTCCTTGGTTGGGATTGGGACCAGAATCACCGGCGGTATTCCCAACGGGAAATGGCACTACAGGATGACCAACACTCACAAGCTACAGTACTTAAGCTACCGCTGCTACCGACGCCTATTCGGCCGCTGAGAAGACTTTCCCAACGGTAGTTACTTCCGCAGCGGGACCACAGGTTGCGAAAAGGAATCCTCAGCGGTAGAACAAGTATCAATGTTTAAAGTTAAACCCGATTTACAAGCTGGAAATTTATTTTTACCGGACATACTGCTTGCAAAACCCGATTTTCCATGGCTGTACAGCAGCTTGCGAGTATGGAACCCTGATTTGGACAAGCAGCGAGCGCTTTTCTTTTATGTCCGGAATTTTGCTCTATCTAATGATGGATCCACGATTAAAGAAGAGAGAAAAAAGTCTACTTTTCAACCCTGAATTTTTTAAAAAGTCCGAAATTAACCTCTAACTCTAAAACCGGACATCCTACACCTTTAACTATCAAAACCGTTCATTTTACCCCCTCAACCCAAACTGTCTTGGTTTTCGCTGACGTGGGGCCCACATGTTAGTCCTACTTTTCCTTTCTTCCTCTTTTTCTCTCTCCCCTCTTCGTGCCTCCACAGTGCCGCCCCCTCCCTCCCTGTCTCCCTTTCCACAGCGTCACCCCCGCCGCCTCCTCCTCCCTTCCTCTCCATGCCTCTCTCGCCGCCTCCTCCGCCTCTCCATGCCCCCGAGCGCCTCGCCGCCTCCTCGCCTCTCTCTCTATCTCCTCTCCTCACGCACGCCTCCGGCTCCGCTTTGGCCTCGCCCTCCTAGCTCGCTGACCGCCTCGCCTCACTTCCGCCCCGTCCGTCGCCTTTAAAGCATCGCCTCCCCCTACTTAAGCCACGCACAGAGCTCCTTCTTTCGGCCGCTTCTTCCCTCTCCTCATCTTTTCCTCCACCAAAAATCAAGGAGCCCAGAGAGCTCAGGGCCCATTCGCGGCCGCAAGCTGCCCCGCCGCCGTGTCCCTTCAATGTTTCGACCACACCGACGAGATTCATCAATGGCCGAGCGCGTCAGCATGCGTCCCCAAGCCCCTTCTCCTTTTCCCCCAAACTAATTTCTTCGTTCATCACAGGTATTCACCGGTTGCTTCGTCTTCTCCCCTGTCGACCAAAACCGCCGCCCGAACCGCCATGCCCCATCCATGGACCTCCGGCTCAATTACTCGCGGATGGAGCAACCCCTGGCCTCCCCCATGGCTCCCCACCTCCGGTCCGAGCTCTCCCCACCGGAGCATCGCCCCCACGGCGCCCCTGTCATGCCGCCCCCCGCCCACGTCGTCGGCTCGCCATAGACCTCCTCCGCCTCCACCACCAGCTCCGGTGAGTCCCCTTCGTAATGCTGAAGCTCGTGCTCTCCCTATTTCCGTCCCTCTCCCATTGGAGCTATGGCGCCCCTTTTTCTCCCCCATGGCCGGCTGCCACGAATCACCCCCAGCCCACCACCGGCCACCTCGTGTTGTGCCATTGCTGCCCATGAGCTTGCCTCGGCTGCCCCAGTCCATTTTGCCCGTGCTCATCTGCTGGCATCGACCCTCCCGCCGGCGCTACCCTCGCCGCCCAAGCTCTGCCGTCGTCCTCTGTTTCCATTGCAATGTGTTGCTCTGTGTCAAAACCACTGACACGTTAGCGCCACATCACCTAAAACCGCCTCTGTTTGGATTGAGGGGGTAAAATGAACGGTTTTGATAGTTACGGGTGTAGGATGTCCGGTTTTGTAGTTTAAGGTTGATTTCCGGACTTTTCGAAAAGTTTAAGGTTAAAAAGTAAATTTTTTTCAAAAAAAAAACATCCTTCAACTGAACTCCAACTTAACCCACAAAAAAAACCCTGTGAGAAGTATCACTCTCAGAATCAGACATCTGTACAAACATAAAAATTAATAGATATGTCAATAATAGTGCATCTGAGTCAAATAGATAAAAAAGGTGACAATATTACATAGGTTCAACAATAACAAATCTGATTCAAATAGATAAAAAAAGATGACAATATTACATAGGTTCAACAATAATAAGAGGATACAAGCCATAGCATCACAGCCATGAAAATCACTAGTTTCCATACTTGGCCACGCACTTCCTAGTAAGCCGCTTAAACCTATTGTCGATGGCAAGGTCATGAACATCTCCTCCGATCCTTTTTCACAAACAATTCGGTTGCAATGAAATGTTCATTGGTTTCATAGCCGGCACCACAGGCAACCACATGCTCCATCACTTCTTTAATAGAGAACTTCCTTCCTTACTAGAAGCATATGAGTTGGTCAAGTAGCAATACTTGACATTGCTTCTTTGATTAGTATTGTTGTCCCTGCCTTAGGCTTATTTCCTTTATCTTGGACAGCCCTTGGTGGCCTCTTACCATTAGCATTGACAGAGAAATCTGCTCCAACTTATTGGTGTCAAAATACTCATTACCACCTTCTTCCTCTAGGGTCGATCAATGAATGCATCTTCTTGTGTTTCACCACCATCATCATTAGAAGGACAACGTTTGATGGAGCATTGGCCATATGTGGAGACCAATGATCCACACCAATACTAGTGATATCTGCAAAGCACTTTTGGATGTCATCTTCATTTTGAAGGCCTAATTTTCTCGAATTTACCACAACCCGGAATATCCTAAAAAGATGCAACATAGCCACATGATTATGAGAAAAACAATTCTAATTTATAATCAAACAGTTTGAGATAAAATGAACCACTTACACTCTAGCTTTCTTCCACCACTCATCATCCATAACAATGGTCCCCTTTACAGGGCACCAACCGGTTCCTCGTCGCCTCAACATCAATTTTTCCACGCCTTGTAATCTTCTTTCAACTTGTCCCATTTGTTTTTATCCGCCCTTGGTCGCCACCAAACCAGTCTATCTTTCAAACCCTTTTCAACCTCAAAGATACCCAACATCGCTTAAATGAGTATTGGGACGGTTGCCTCTCCCAACTTGTTCAAAGAATAGTTGGCAAAGGACCCGAGTGGCCTCGAGGTTCCAATCAATTTCTGGCATCTATAATCGAACTCACAACAAAAACTCAACACATTTGATTTAGGATACTACGTAATGCATGCAATTCCACCAAATCGAACAAATGGCGGAGTAACAAATATACTGAATCAAATCGGTACCTTGCAAAGACTTGAAGGAGCCGGCCGTCCGCAAGGAGAGGATGCGGGTGGGGCAGATCGGCAATCGATACAGTGAACGAACCATGTCCGATGATGATATTATCCAATTGCTGACACGAATTCGAATTAGATGCAGTCATCGACAAATAAAACAGATGGAAAAGTATGCAGCACATGGGAAAAACATGCTAATTGTCAACTATCAGACTAAACATGCTAATTGTCAACTATCGTGAAATGCATGAAACTTGAACACCCTGATGAATCTTGGGCTGGCTTCCCTTTGATAGTGAAAACATCATGGAATTGATTGCTAATCGCCAACCGCATGAAATTGGACTTCTTTCTTCCATCGTCTCGTGGTACTTTTGGTACGTAAATTATTCTAGAGGAAAACTGTGTGATACTTCTTAATTTCATAAATGTAAATATACATCGCTAATAGTATTGAATTGATTCATGAAATACACGTAGTAGTTTGATTAATCTTGGTCGAACAATTTACTCCTATATCATCGCTTGGAATGCATTCAGATCAATTATTTAAGCTACCCGACCAAGTTCTTGGCTGCCAGATTGTATTCTCTAAAAGGGATTAAGTAGCCATGGACTATTTGCAAAGTTCAGACCAGACAAAGACATTCTAAGGAACTGAAAAAACTTTGATCTAGGAACTTCTTTATTGTATTATAAGCTAACTACAACGAAATTATTGGTTTCATTGTTGAGCAATGGTGCACTCCTTGCTTTCACAGAACAAGTAAGAATTCATGATGTACTATTAAGAATTCACAAAACAAGTAAGAATTCAAACATAAAGAAACATAAAGCTTAGAGGTGGGGAATCTGGAAACGGCGACTGGTCGGAGATGGGTCGACGCCAAGCCGTCGGTTTGGTTTAGAAAGTGGAAACATAAATCAAAACAAGGCAAAAACAAAGTGAAAAATCCACCACGGGCGGCTCAGATCTCGCCTTGGCCGACGGCCGAACCCCCGACCGGAAGCGCGCCGCCCACGTCCCCTAGCCCCACCGCCGCAGCACGACGACGCGGCGCGGACGGCGAGCCGCCCGGAAGCGGGATCCGACGAGACCGCCGCCGTGGAGATGGGTTTGAGCAGCGGCCGCCTCATCATCGCGCCGCTGCTTCCCGCGACCGCGGTCTCGTGGTGCATTCATCGCCATGCGAGTGGGAGGCAGCGCGCACGGCGCATAGGCGCGCGACGACGGCCAAAGAACAGAGAGAGGAGGGTCGCCGCTTACCGACTCGGCGCAGACCGGGCGGGAGGAAGACGCCGACGGTCGACGACAACCACCGCGCAGAGCGACGAGGTTCTGCCGCGCACCGAGTACCGATCCGGTGGCGCGAGACGAGGTAGCTCCGGCGGGGTGATGGGAACGGCGGCGACCGCAGCAGCGCGGTAGGCTTCAGCCGCCCGCAGTGGGAGAGAAGCGGCGGCGCTCGGGCCGGCGCGGTGGGGAGAAGCGAGAGGCGCTCGGTGGGAGAGAGGCGCTCGCTGGGGAGTAGAGTCTGTTCGAGATCGAAACGTTTTTTCTCTATAACCGTGGCAAGGTGGGTAATTACTGAAACTCCGTGTCTAGATTCATTTCGAGGATTCCTGGAGTGGGAAAAGAGGTGCTCCACCAAAATGAACTAGAGCTCTACCAACTCCACGAAGAGCAGCTGCTCCATCAATTTATGGAGTTTTGGTGTTTGGCTGATTTTAGGCAACTCCCCCTTAGAGTTTTGGAGTAGAGCTATGCCAAACACACCCTAAACCCCAAGGCTCAGACGTACGTAGTCTGGACACCGAGCCTTTGGCTCCACCTTACGCCACCAACCAGCCGAGCCACCGGTCGTTCTCACACGCAGCGAACTTTATCAATACCGCTAGATTGGCGCAGATTCTGGCATTGAAACATCTCCTGATCACCATAATCCGAAGCTTCGCGCCCACCCGGCCCACCACCAGCCGGAGCACGCGGAGCAGCAGTATAAAGCCGCACCAGCTCCTATTCTTCGCCGTGCCACTCCACTACACCGCACAACCACCAGCACATTCCAAGAAACAGAGCAGCAGCAACCATGGCGAGGTCGACTCTGCAGCTGTCCCTGGCCGTCCTCGCCCTCCTGGCCGCCCTGTCGGAGGCCGGGTTCTACGACCGGTTCGACGTGGTCGGCGGCGACCACGTCCGCGTGAACGACGACGGCAAGACCCAGCAGGTGGCGCTCACGCTCGACAGCAGCTCCGGCTCCGCCTTCAGCTCCAAGGACAAGTACCTCTACGGCGAGTTCGGCGTCCAGATGAAGCTCGTCGGCGGCAACTCCGCCGGCACCGTCACCTCCTTCTACGTAAGTCTGTTGCATCGGTTTCATCCTTTTCGACGGAAGGCGGAATCTTACGCTGTTTTCCGCGTTTGTGCAGCTGTCGTCCGGGGAGGGCGATGGGCACGACGAGATCGACATCGAGTTCATGGGGAACCTGAGCGGCGACCCGTACGTGATGAACACCAACGTGTGGGCCAACGGCGACGGCAAGAAGGAGCACCAGTTCTACCTCTGGTTCGACCCCACCGCCGACTTCCACACCTACAAGATCATCTGGAACCCCAGTAACATCATGTACGCACCCAGTCCCCCCATTAATCGATCTCTGAATGATTCAGTTCAGGAGGTTCAAATTAATCCTCCCGGGAATTGGTGGGTGCAGATTCCAAGTCGACGACGTGCCGGTGAGGTCGTTCAAGAAGTACGACGACCTGGCGTACCCCAGCAGCAAGCCAATGACGGTGCACGCGACGCTGTGGGACGGCAGCTACTGGGCGACGCGGCACGGCGACGTCAAGGTCGACTGGAGCAACGCGCCCTTCGTCGTCTCCTACCGCGGCTACTACGCCAACGCCTGCGTCAACAACGGCGGCTCCTCGTGGTGCCCGGAGGGCACCGACGCCTGGATGAACAAGCAGCTCGACGACGCCGGCCTCGGCACCGTCGCCTGGGCCGAGCGCAACTACATGTCCTACAACTACTGCGCCGACGGCTGGCGCTTCCCGCAGGGCTTCCCCGCCGAGTGCTACCGCAATTGATGAGCAATCGAATCGATCGGTCGATCGAATTGGTTCGTTTCTTGGCAAATCGATGAATCGCTCCATCGAATTGGTAGATCGAGATTTCTTGAACTGTTGCTGTTCTCGCTGTTCATTCGGTCGACATATGTTACTTGTGCCATTTTCCATGTACATTTTGCCATGCATCTGTTCTTCATTCGTTGTTTAATTGTTGCCGGGAGAAATCGAGGTGAATTATTCTTGTTACCCAGCAAGTGTTTGGTTACATATGCCCGGTGGATGTGAAAGTGAAGGTGTAAAGGATGTAAATTTGCCATGCGTATATGCACATGATGTTGGGTACGAATAAACCGTAAATTACAGTACATCTTTGGATTTGTTGCGATTTTCTGTTGGATCTCTCGTACATGTTTTCTCAGAGTTGTCTGCGGTGCGCACGCGGTTTCGTTAGATTCTTGCGAGTTTTAATTATCAGCGGGATGCAAGAGGACATGTGACAACTGTGTGCTTCGCTGTTCCGGTTTCACTCGTACACATTGTACAGGAACAGAAGTGCTAGCCAGCTTGCTAGCAGCCATGTTCTTCTTGGCAGGTTGGTGCCCAATCTAGCTCTCTGTAAGTAAAAGGGCAGTAAATTCCTGCTGTTAATTAACTTGGCAATGCAGACGCAATTCGGGAGTGAGTACCTCTTGACCTGGCTCGATCCATCGCTCTGTCAACAAAAATAAGTGAGTAGTTTTTTTGTGGTCTCCAACGCAAGACTTAAATATGGTTTTATATATCATTATACCAGCTAAAATAATATATATTATATATTATGAAAGTACTACCAGTATTATTTTCATATACTCAATTTATCAGTGGCGGGGCCAGAAACTTGGTGTTAGGGTGCACACACAACACACAAAACAACATCGGGTACAATTAGTTCAAACTAGGGAAAAAACTACCGGTTGGGGAAAAATTTCGGAGCCTAGCGATACACTCGATTACCGGCGGTTACCGGAATTTTTGGATTTATTTTGTCTGAAATTTTCAAATCAAAATTTGAAATTTTTGTGAAGTTAAAACGAAAAATACAAACAAAAAAAATGCATAGCCAAGGTTCGAACCTAGAACCAACCTCTTCAAGCTGAAGGGTGTTTCTACCACTGGTTCAAACTACGCATCGCCCAACGAAACAAGGAAAACATCAAGAAAAAAAGAATGGAGAAAATTGTCTACTAGTATCTTTTCACATGTTATTACTATAGTAATCAATTTAGAAAATGACTTGCATAATAATATGAATATGAGAAAAATTGAAGTTGCTCCATGCGTACCTGCAAAACCATTGGTCTTAGTGGGTGGCGCGTCGCTTACTATGGCTTGCTGCTCCCACACTGGTGTCACTCTTCCCACCGCGCTCCTCTCACGCGTCACTGCCGCATGAGCCGCAGGAACCAAATTGAGGAGGAGTTGAAGTATTGGAGATAGAGATGGTTGTGGGCTGGTGAGTGATGAGATGGCTGTGGGCTGGTGGAGGCACGAGCGGGGCGTGAGTTGTGAGATGAGCTTCCAATAGAGTGCACGCCAAGGAGTACAAGAATATGGTCCAAATTCAAAACTGATCTCTGGAAATATTTTCGATTTTTTTATGTGTCCAGACACCCCTACTGGCTCCACCCATGATTGTACCAGAGATAAATTACTGGTACTCTGTAGGTATGCATCAGGAAGTGATTGTTTCAGTTGGCGATTGTAACTAGCCGAGATGGCACTATGACAGGAATAAAAGGTTACGCCAAGAATCGAAACGTTTCGTCAGAACAGATGCCAAAAACCTTTGCTAGCTTGTAGAACTAGTCTTTTGTGATAGTATTCCCTATGATCGATTGTACAATGATTTAGGAAAGTGCGGGTGTGGGTGCCTCACTGCCTCATTGCCTAGTGACTTGCTCTGGTTGGTGGCCTGGTGGGTTGAATTATTGAAATAGTTAGCCCAAATGACAAACTGCTGAGTGCTTATACCTAGTTGAAAAAAAACTTCATTTATTTTTTGGGTACCCAGCCGCCGCCCATGCAATTTATACATTTTAACATATATTACAAAACCTTGGCTGCAAGGATCCCACTGGAGTACTGTTGTTAAAAAGACGAGAGGCAAATTGAATGGAACACAATGGACACATGCTAATGGGAAAAAATAAATCCTATCATCTATCACACCTTTTTTTTCTTTTCAAAAGTAAACATCAGGCCATCTGAATTCCGAAGGAATGTTACTGGTTCAATTAATAAGACAATGCACACTTGCTCTGCAACATCGCACCAGCACCAGTTTATCAGCGGCGACAATTGGCAAGTCCAAAACAACGGCACTAGTGCTCTTTCCTGGAGTTGCAGAGGATTTTTTATTAATTAATTCCTTTTATTATTTATTTTTATTGTTAACCCCGCAAATTTTATTTCTAATTCTGATATCTTTGATCACACCACCACCTGTGGTGTGACAAAATAACACTATCACGCCAGCTCGTATCTTGTCAAGCTCTTGTCATGCCACCGGCATGACATGATGGCAGGTCACGCCACCACCAATGGCGTGACAAAAAGTGCTATTTATCAGACTTATCCTACTTTATCACGCCACGAGTGGTGGTGTGACAAAAATGGCTAGAATTAGAAATAAAGTTTGCGGAGGTTAACAATAAAAGTAAATTAAAAAAATAATTAATAAATAAAAAAGTTCGTTGCAGAGAGAATAGCAATGATTAAGGCCAGAGATTATCATGAGCATTTGGTGCTGAACTAAAGTGGCTAGGATTTGGGCGAGTGGAGGACACAGAATAATGCTTATCTCTTGGAGGGAGACTCGCCTGCATGCTTTTCAGCTCAGCTTATCAAGAAATGGACGTGGAAGGGACCTGGAATGCTGTGCGGTGATGGGGGCCATTGCTACACTGCACTGAATGCCTTGTGGGTTAGAAATGGAATAAAGCTTGCCTGCTACTTGGCCTACTGAATGTACTAATATTGTAAGTGGGGGTGCGATTCTTAGACCTAACTGTGCTACTAATTAGCTATTAATGGTATTCGAAATGGACCTTTCTGACGTTTGATTATCCTGAACGCAAACGTGGTAATATGGAAATCAATGGCTGAACTGAAGATGCTGTGCCAACTGTCTGAATTCCGATGATTCTTTTTATGATTACAGGATGCACATATGAAAAACAAGAAAAGAAAAAGAAGAACTGCTGTGGCATCAACCAAGGGAATAAATCTGACTCTTTAGAAACGATTTTGGATCTCATTCCCACCTTTCAGCTCACGCACTTCAATTCTTATTCCATTCCTGTCATTATCCAAACAACAGAACTACAGTATTTTCTAGTGGAGTACGTTTTACTCTAGTATGCGGAGACAAGCGTTTTATATATAAAAAAGATTAGTGCAGAGACAAGCGTTTTATATATAATAGTTCGCAGAGAAAAACGATTTAGTGCGTAGACAAGCTTTTAACAGTGCACTACTATTCATGCCAGGCATTTCACTATAGCAGTTCACCTACTTTCAGCTATGCTATGGTTGACCGTGGCTTGTCACCAGTGGCCAGAGAGTGCAGATTACTCCTACATTGATTGCATCTGCTATCCTCATTGGAGCAGTTTCAGAATTGGAAGGTGGACCAGGTTAATTAGAAGATGTCAAAATGTCAAGTGCTATGGCTCATCAACTACTTGCATAGTTGCATGTAGAAGACTCTGTATCTCATCATGAATTATCAATAAAATCTCTCCTTCCCCTAGCAAAACATACACGAGTAGCTAGAAATGATTTCGGGTCTCATTCCAATCACAAATTTCAACCCCCACACTTAGAATTCTTAACTGCGGTATTTCTCAATGCACGACAGACATTTAACGAAAGTTGGCCTACTTTCAATTCTAAGACGACACACACAAACAGACACAGAGCACCTACTTTCATGCATGTGACTTCTCATGCCTACCAATGATTTATAAGATTGAGAAACAGAGGTTCTAGGCGTAGTAAACAGAGCCAAAACCTGTGAGTGGACTGAGCACGATCTGCCTGGCCCATGCTCCCAGCCGGCCAGCCCAGTACGGATAATGTTAATCAGCCTAGTAATGCTGCACCCCATCAATAATGCTGCACCCCATCCAGCTCAACAACCGGTGTCTCCCTCCCACTCTCTCTCCGTTTTAAAAAAAGCGTCCCGTTGGATACAACTTCAAACGTGTATTTCGCTTGAGGCATCTAGTCTAAGGCTACCCTCAAACTTAAAAACTGAAGTATACCCTCCTAGGACGCCACCTGTCATCTTCTCTATCTATCTTCCACCTCCCCAACTCAAAAAATTTCGAAATGCGAAATTTCAACTCGGGAAAATTTTGAAACATGTTTTTTTTGTATGAGGGGGAAGAAAATAGATGCCACCACATGTCGCGACGAGAGGGCGTCCTCACCGAAGAATTGTTGATGGTAACATGAAATTAGCAAAACCTTGCTGTGATGTAAGGCAACATGTGCTATGCATCAGTTTTTTGTGTGCACTCATGCTGTCATGCAACCAACTTTTGGTTTAGGTACCAAATCAACATAGAAAAGTTGAAAAAGTTGACGATGTAGTCTATAGAGTGTTCTAGCTCAGAAAATTTCAAATTCAACTTTTAATCCTTGTTTCAAAATGTAGTTTGTTGTGAATAGTACCATTTTCCATTTCCTTTTCCTTTTGATTTATCATTTGTCATTTTTCCTCATTTTTGTTACTCTTAACATAGAACAAATTTAAACATGAAAAATACATATGTAGCTAGAGTAAATTAAGAAGTATGTCTAGAGTTTATTTTTCCAGGAATTTTTCATATTGATTTAGTGCCCAAACGGAAAATGATTGCATGAGTGATAAAGGGTGATGGTATAACATACGTTGCCCTTGGTTTTGGTAACAAACTGGCATGATTTTTTGTTTAAAAAAATAATGATGTAGTCTATAGATTCAGATCACAAACCAATAGGGTTTCGCTCTTTTCGCCTTGAGTCGGCGAGCATGCCAGAAATGTTAAATTACTAGTGTCGTCGAGCAATCCACGAAACCAATCAACACAACTAGAAGCAAGAACAGTCACAAAATTAAACAATACAAAAGTAGAATAACAAATATACACAAGATGTAGAGAGAGCAATCCAGCGATCTTCTTTATTCCAATAATCTTCTATGTACATAAGAGATAGCCTCTCCCCTACATTTATAGTCTAAGAGTCCTTTGGTATGTGCCCACATCTCCAACTTGGAGAAGAAGAAACATAGGTGGGGTCACAAGAGCTGTTGTACCCTCCCCTTAAGGGGACGGTTTCGTAACACTCCCCCTTGGGCGAATACTGCAACATGCACATGCCTCCTTAAAAACTCCTAAAAACCTTGTGGGAAAAAAGGAATGGAAAAAGAGTGCATTGCATACGCTAGTGGTATTGTACTTGTTGCCTCATTAAAGACCTTATGTGAGAAACCTTCTAGTAAAAACTCACTATTCAGGGGGAAAAAAAGAGTACAACACTTGATCTTGCTGATCATATCATCTTCTGGATTACTATCCTTCTTGCATAGTATTTGATTCTTCAAAAATAAAAAGATATATGAGCTATTAGTCAAGGAAGTGCTCCCTGGATTCTACACCTCTTTAAGCAGTAAAACCTTCAAGATAACTTTAGATGGTGATCATCAAATTGAATCCTTTAGGTAAATCAAAGTTAAGACTTTCATAGTCTAAAGTATGATGATCAAAGTTTAGCATATATGCTCCCCCTCAAGATGACATCCGTTGGAATCTTCCTATTCCAATGTCATAATAACATTTCTTAAAAATTAAACATAAGTATCGATATTGTGGGTAAATCTACTAGATTATCACAATGTTTAGTCTTCTAGACATTTATCCCACTATTTTTCAAGAGATCGTGAGGATAAAATAATTTAGGAGCGATGTGCTTAACACTTTCAAATAGCCACTATTTAATTGTGCAACACAAGCAAATATTTGTCCTTTCATAGGACTATGGGGGTAAACCTAGTTGCAATGTCACATACCTTCTAGATGTAACTTATTAAGCCTCTTTATCTGGGGCTAAAAATATGCAACCTTTTTTTGAGTGGATTTTTAAAGTCACAACCAATTAGTCCTTTCGTAGAACTATAAGAATTAGCTTGTACCACTACAAAATAATATACAACCAGCCTAAATTTGGCACTTAAGGGATTAATCATGTTGCCAATATCACCAATATACTTGCACCTTTATGGTACTAGAGGATGCCGTCATCCTACTATCTTCCTGGTGGAGATGCACTATATAAGTGCATATTTTGCACACTTCTGGTATTATGGTTCCTCATTTTATACTTTCAGGTCTACCCACTTTTAGGGATTATATAGTCATTGGTGAGATTTTAGACATTTTATTCCTTCAATGAACATGCTCATTTTTCAGATTAAGACTTATTAATAGGTACAAGATTTATATATGTTACAATTTTCTTTCCTTTCTATTAGGAAACCTGAGTCCTTCAAGGATCTCTTTGTACAGATTTTTAGAATCCATTAACTGTATATTCTTTATTCATGCCATTTGTCCGAAATACAATAAACTTTCATTCATAATAGGAGAGTACCGGTCTTCTACAAGGACCTATGAACCATTGTTGTGCACCATCTCATTTTTTTGCATTATGACCCATAAAATCTGAACTTCCTATTCCAAGACATACATTTAGCGATTATGGTTCAGTCTCAATTGCATTCTTCATTTGACTCAATACGAGTGCTTCAAGCAGTCTACCATGGGCTTTAATTCCGATCCAGGTTCTTAGAGAAACATTAGCAATCGTAGAGACATCATTGTCGACAATTATTCCTTCTCCCATATCCTCATAATTAGAGGTTATAGTGGATTTCCCTGTCCCTACTATATGATCATCACTTCATGGTCTTTACTCTTGCTTGTTCTGCATTCCCAGTATTATGGTTTGCACGTGCTTAAGTTGCTGGATTTTCATCTTGATGATGAGTATATTTCTTCTGAACTTCCTACTCAGTCTCTTTGTGAGGTTACCTTCTAGGTGAATTCTCTTCAAGAGTTCTAAGGAGTGTTTAACCATTATTTGAGTAGTATCATTAGACCGTAGAACCCACAGGCGTCCCTACAGATTTAGATCATTGACCAACAAGTCATTCTGCTTAGGTGAATATACTATTCAAAAGCCGGGGCATACCACTTTTAGCGATGAGTTTCCTTCCTGCAAACTCAACTTGATTATTCCTTTATAATTTATTAAAAATATATGGCAAGCTCCTGCTTCTGGCTTACAGGAGTATTAACTAAACCTCTAGTTTAACTTGGCTAGTGCGTGAATCTTAATACAAAAGATCTTTTTCATGTAGAAAATATCAAGGCATTCAACAATTTCAGGCTTTTCACTCCCCCTAATGCCGAGATTAGATCTTTATTTAATAGCATACCACAAAAATCCCCCATCATGGGCACTGGATTAATGGAATTTTTGATCTAATATATATCCCCAACTACAAGCGGAGGCCCATAGATGTATGTTATGGTGGTTATATTATGTGGGAAATATTTCATTCTTTCAACACACACTAATTTCACTTTGGGGGTTATTCATTATATGCAGTGAGCTAGATTTTAATTAATGCAGTGGCATAAAAAAATTGCATGACCCTAACATTTTATGGGTTGTCCCATCTCCTGGTGGGCAATTATTATGCGACAAAGATCCCATAGGAGGGCCAAGAGTCGACAAACTTGTTCTATTGTCTAGCTTCTTTATTCTTTGCCCAAATTTTGGCCCAATTACTCATACAAGGTTTTAAACTAATTTGGATAATTCAAACTTCAAATTTATAATTATGCAACATGTTTTCTATGGTCATAAGTAGTATGTTCTAAGAATATAATATAAATCTACAGGATGCTCTATGAGAACATAAACATAATGTTGAAACATAAAACTTTGACTAAATTAATCTGCATGGAAATACTGGATTTTCTTATAGGATACAAACCTAGTTGAGTCACCTAAAAGATTCACTATTCTATGGGTTGAAGATTCTATAGGAATAAAATGATTATTTAAGTGTGTGATGAACAATATATGTGGCTTCTATTCATAATGCCAAAGTAAATATGGCAAATTTAAACCATTCTGGATCATTATAATCCAATAGGTCATTGTCGTTTATTTTGGGAGTTTGTTTACTTCGGGCAAATTAAATAATTGTAAATGGTGATACGGTTTCTCATCGCTTTTATCAATGTGCATGTATCATGGCCGATGGGCATAGCTTTGCTTCAGGATACACTATGTATAGCGAGCAACAACACTTCATGCATTGCGGCAAGTGGCTGCCCTTCTTGCGCATCGACATTTGCTTGCTGAATATACACATAAGTTGCCCCACCATAGGCTACAAAGATTACGGCCATGAACAACGTAACATGAATGTCATTCCCCATATCTACCTGATACTGACAATCATTATGCAATATATTTATTAATCTTCCAAATAATCTAGATTAGTTAATTGCTTCGGGCTTATTTTGCTTCTGGTTTCTACCTAGGATATGCCATTATGCCTGCCATAGGTCTTGTTTTCCACATTTTCCATATGCCTCTTCATAACAAAATTTACATCCTATGCCCAAATTCCTCCCCCTTTTCACGCTAACCATAAAAATTTGAGTGATAGAGTATGCTTCCTGCATTTGCTTTGAATCAACTCAAATGCTTCTAGTAATATATTGCAATCATACTACTACTATAATACAATTTTTATTTGGCGCGACACCAACACATATCCTGTAAATTTCAGCCTATAGGGTTCTTAAATAAGAAACAATGTGGCAGCGGGTGGAATCATATAGACTTCAAGTCTAAGGGTGCAAGTTATTCTTTACTTGTTCGAGGATTATACAATTTTCTTAGCCAAAATGAATCTTCAGAGATTGACAGAAGGCCAATCAATTCCATTTGTTCATGTCCCGCCGTGAAATTATGTTTCCCTTTTGCCTACTAGGCATTAATGCACACAAAGAATTAGTGGATACATAACCTATGTGGTTAATTTGAGGCTTAGTGGATATCAAGAGCATATTTTCATAACTTTTCTAATAGGCAAGGCAATATATTATTTAGAATGTCAAGTGTATATTCACAATTTTATTTCATACAAGATTAAATATTTTACTACAAGTAAGAGATGCTACTAGCAAGCATTTATTACTGGTAAGATGTGCTACTAGCAGACGGTAAGATAGGTAAGATAAGAAATCCTATACAACAGGTAAGTTCTACCATTTTCAATAATTTGCCCTATTTTCTTGGGAAAATATATAAATCTAATGTAGAAGTTTCTAGCCTAAAACAAAAGATAAGAACTTGCTCTACAAGAGTATAACCAAGTTCTTCATGAACTATATCTAACCTAATAATGCAACTCGTGTAGGTAAGACATCTAATCATAATTAAGGGTAACAATGAGAATGTTGTAGGTCTCCATATATCCTCCATGAACTTATCCATAGTCTGAATGCACATGCTTTATTTCCCTTCCTCTATACTTCCTATGACCTTTTCGGCGGCTACGAGCATACCCTTTCTTCCGAGTATTTGCATGTTCCTCTTGAACAAGCTTGCTCCTTATGGGACTAGGAGTGTGATTCTTCATCATGAGTGTTGAGGAACCGTCGCTGGCGAGTCCAGTCCGAGCGATTACCTTGTAGACAAACTCAGAATCGTAAGAACAATGCATGAACACAAGAACAAAATAAGAGATAGAACACAGAGATGTAGGGGGACTTCTTGCTTCTCTTTATTCCTTCATCCATTGATCAATCCTTTACAATGAATAGCACCCCCTATTTATAGGTTACGACCCTGCTAGGGTTTGGGATGGGGCGCCCACTAATGGGCCGACTGCAGGGTCAGGCCTATGGTTTCCTAATACTCCCCCTTGGGCACCCATCCTTCATGTCCATGTCTCGTCAAAACTCCATAAAAACCCAGTGGGAAAAATTTAGAGAAGGAGTACATGATACACATTCTGCTGTGATGCACGAATTGCCTCATTAAAAACCTTAGCCGAGAAACTTCAGGAAAACTCGTGAAGGGAAAAAGAGTACAATCCACCCAATTTCATTTAATCTCCTGGATTTATTCTTTGGGTACTCGATCTTCATGATCAAGCTTTAATAATGAGTTCGTGAAGGTTCTCCCCCTAAATTCTGCACTTCTCTAAGTCTTATCATTCCAATTCACATATGCATCTTTCAAAGTTAGACGCTGGAAGTGACTTAGTGAATAAATCTGCAAGATTCTCACATGACTTAATATGCAGTACTTTAAATACGTTCATCTTTTGCAATTCATGAGCATAGAAGAACTTGGGGTTGATATGCTTTGTGAGAGGATTCTTCACATAACCCATCTGTACTTGTGCAACACAAGCTGCATTTATCTCCATAGATAATAGTGGGGGTTAATGCGGCATTCAATCCACATGACTGCTGGATGCGGTGAATCATCCGCCGAAGCTAAGCACATTCTCGTGAGGCCTCGTGTAGTGCTATTGTTTCCGAGTGGTTTGTCGAAATCGGTACAAGACTCTGTTTAGACGATTTTTATGGAATTACGGTTCCACCACATAGGAATACTGTAACGTCCCAAAATTTGACTTTTCAAAAATCTTTTGAGTAGTTTAGGTCCCTGGAAAAATTCACCAATTTTATTTGAATTAATAAAGCTTAATCGGGAATTTTCCTAAATTAAAAATATTTAATTTGACTAATATAAACATGAATTAAATAAAAACTTGTGTTATTTGGCTTCCTTGTCTTTCAAGGAATTTTTGGGTATTTTCTGAGATTTTTTCAGATTTGTTTGCTATTTATTTGATCTCCTTGATTTTCGGCCTTTTTATTTAATTCCGAAAATCCAGCATTTTCTCTCTCCTACCACATGCTACAGTTCATCATTGTTTTCCTTTTCCTGAGCCGAACCGAGTCCGTTCTCTGTACGTAACAAACTCAAATCTTCCAAATGCGATATCTTTCTCTACGGTGCATATAAAGCGAGCCGTTTTGCGCCTGCGTCCGTATTGATCTCCTCTTCCAATCCTCTGATTTTTTCCTCCAAACCGATCTATTTTCGTCGCAATCTCAAAAACCAAGCTCTAACGAAGGTCTTCTCGACAATGCGCGCCGTCGAGCGTCCACGGACGAACCGTCTGCGCGTTGGCCAGCGTCGTCGCCCTCTACGTCACGGTTCCATCCACTTCGCGAAGATCGCCGAGCACCGCCGGCCATTAAAGCCAAACCGTGTTCATCGCGTTTCGCTTCCTCGGTGAGTTTTCCAAAATCCGACCGCGCCATCGCGTCGGCTCGTCGTTTCCTTTCCGTTTTGCCTTCGCCTCATTGCGGACGTCATCATCTCCATGTGCGGAATCGGCGGCGCATGCTATCACTGTTAATGCATATATGTGTTCGATCGTGAATTAATTGCTTAGTTCTTTCGACCTTCTCTATTGGGTGATTACATTTGTCAACCAATCTAGCCACAATTCAAGTGTGCATCTCTATGTTAATCTATTCTCTAATCCTTGCATTACCAAACCTCCTACAATCTTGCCTAAAAATCCGCCTGTAGCTTCAGTTCCTATTCATGCATGTGTCCCAGTACGTATGTTGTTTAGTTGGATGACTTTCTTTAGATTTCTTTCTCCGTTAATCCATGTTCTAATCTTTGCTCTGTCCATCACAGTATCAAGTCGTCACCTCCTTGTGCCATTGTAATATCCCGAAAGTGTGAGGATCAACTATCGGAAGAAAATAATTTAATCGGTAGCGATCAAATTTATTCGGGGGAATTGTTCTTCATCAGATCTTGTAAAGAGAGGGGGTTCTGGTTTTCCACGGCAACTGGGCACAGGCCGTGGCCCAGTGGGCTGGCGGTCCTTCTCAAGAGGGGAGGCATCATGGGCCTAAAGCCCATGTGCCCCCACACCCCTAACCCTAGCCACCTCTCCTTTTCCTTGGCAGAATTTTCCCCTCACCCCTTCCTTGGCCGCCGCACTGCCTCTCTCCTCCCTTGGTGCCTCCACCTTCCCCTCTCAAGATGAACCCTCCATTGCTGCCACCTCGGAGGATTTCACCTTTTGGCCTGCGCAAGGAGGAAGAAGAAGAGGGAAAGAGGGGAGAAAAGAGGAGATGAGAAGGATCTTCTTGAGTGTTTGATCAGCGTCTCCTAAGGTTCTACAAGGGTAATGAGAGCGTTCTTTGCTGTTTAAGTTGTATTAGATCTGAATCGATTAGTTTGATTGGGTTAAATTGCTGCTGCTACAAATTCAATTCTGTCCAGTTTCTTGCGCGGCCTGTTTCGTATGCTTAGAGGCAGAATTAGGGATTTTGATCTCCTAGAGTTATTTAGAGGATGCTCTTAGCTTTCGGTGGCCGCCAAGATCACCTCATTCCGACTTTCGAGTCAAAAGTTATGATAGATTTACTATATGCTGTCCAGAATCCTGACGTGAATTAGCAGTCTCTGTATAGGTTGATATATGGCCTAGTTAGAGGGTGATTCAGAGGTCTTGCCCATAACAAATTTTGAAGGTGATATCACTAGCTTTCAGGATTGATAAATAACACCTCATTTGGATTTATAGATCAAAAGTTATGCACTTCTCTTTGTGACTGTCCAGATTGTAGGTCAGTCTGTCCAGATTGTATGTCAGTTTCTATCTTTAGTTTTGACCCGTGTGCCACTTTTTGTTAAAGGCAAAATTTTAATGTCGTGCCAACTAGGTTATTGTAGGTAATTTCATAAACTTTTCATATTGTTAAAGAACACTCAATTCGGAGTTGTAGTTTAAAAGTTATGGACGTTTTAGTTCTGCTGTTCTAATTGCTCAGTCAGATTCTGTTCTGCTATTTCGTTTGACAATTAGCAATTTAGTTTGGCCGAATTGGGTTATCTCGTCAACTACAAAGTTGTAGATATATTTGTTAAGCTCGTGTAGGATCTGGGCTCATCTCTTTTGGAGTCCCAGATCATTAGTTTTGGTCTTTACCGTGCTGCTGTCTGATGGGATTCCATGTTCTTCTTTGGAATTTCAGATTCGGGTTATGACTATGTTTTGGGTGTGCAAGAGGGTAGTGTAGAATATTAGTTCATGATGGGCTCTATGTTGTTCTTATTTCGGTTATTTAATTGTTTGGGCCGCGAGCCTACGGGTTTGGGGCGCCATCGTTTGCTGCTAACAGCGTGCATAGCCTTGAAGGCAAGTACTTTGTTGGTTTTAAATCTTTGTGATTGTGAATGTTTACATGAATATGATGTGACATCTTGTGATACCGAAATCTGAATTGGTTATGTTCTATCAATATGTGGAGTAAATGCAGAAAGATGATATTAGCATTATTCATGTTCATATCATGCATCCTTTTATTCATGCTATGTCCACGGGAGTGGTGTAAATCCACCATTCCAATGTGGGTAGGTAAGGACATTGTCATGTCAGTCCACGGAGTGGATTGAAAGACCCATCAATTCCGGTATGGGCGCGTAAGACCCATCAATTCCGGTATGGGCAGCTTTGGACACCTATATGAAGCGTTCTTCATATAGGACTTGGATCCAGCACTTTTGTTAAGGTGCGGGCTTAAGTGAACACCGACCACGGGTGTGTCACTCGCTATCTGGTATAAGCATGTGTGCAGTCCATCCTTGAGTACATTCATTCATGCCATGCATTCCTAAGTTTTCATTCGATGTATGCTCATATTCTCTTATGATGATGACTTGTTTATATGTGTGTTATGTACTTGAGAGTCGTGGACTCACTCTTGCGTTGTTTGTTTATTTTAGGTAACCCACGATGTTGGCTCACTTGGGAGGAGTAGACACGCACTACTTGTTCACATCATCAATTCATGTTCAAGATTAAATTTAATTCTATCTTACATTCGTAAATGATGAACTGTAATAATAAATTTATAAGTGGTGAAGGAAGGATACCTTCTCCACATTGATGTCAATTATTCTTTGCGTCTGAACTTTCATTATCAATGGCTGAAATAAATAGATTAGATGGTGAAGGAAGGATACCTTCATCATGTCTTAGTTGTTTGATACTATCATTAGTTGATTTTATTCCAATTCTTCGCATTATGGATGTATGTTAGATGTTTTAGGTGACATCTTGGCTTCAGAATAGCCGAGTGTTCTGACCATAACCGACAGCACGGCGACCTTCATGCATCCCTCATCGATCCTCATCATTGTTTATCCTCGTGTGTTGGCTCCTATCACTAGTCTTTCTAGATGTTAATTCTTGTCCCTAATCCGGTTTACCATGCTGTGCTAATCCCTTGCGGTGAATCGGTGAAACCTCTGTCCTCTGTAGCTTTGCATCTATGTTGCTTGCTAAGTAATCTTCTCTGTTCCTCGTCCATAACAATTGCTATCTCTTTGTTTCTCTTTCAATCTATGACAATGGGCCCCGTATGTCATACAAGATAATAAATAAGTATCTCATCTCACTTACATGTAGACCCCACATGTCATCGTCTTAATTAAAGCCCTAGATTATTTCTCTCACTTACATGCGGGTCCCGTATGTCAGTCAAATCTTGGTCAACTCTGTTCATGAGCTTGGTCCACCGTGGACTAGCATATCTCTATGGACCTGGTCCATAGACCGATGTACCACATGTCAACCCCTAATTCTATTTTTGAATTAATTTAATTCTTGAAAATCCTTTTATCTTATTGGTCACCTTGTCACTTCTCTACCTTATTTAGGAATTATTTTAATTCTAGAAATCCATAAATATCCGTTGGTCCCACCTATCATACACTCATTCTTTTCTAATATTTTCGGAATATAATATTTTGAGAATATTACAGAGCTTTTCATCATTTCATGTGAATTCCAATCTTAGAGAGCCATATCTTCTTCATCAAATTTGATTGAACCCATTCAAGTTTCTAAATTCATCTAAATTCAATATCTACCTTTCAGTACCATTCAATTTCAATTTGGAGTTTATTTGATTTGTCTTTTTGAATTTAGTTTGTTTTGCGCTTTCTTTCTCGTTAGACGCCGAAGTCCCGGAATCGTCCGAAGGAGCTGAAGAACAAGCAAGTAGAAGATTGAAGATAAAATGAGAACATCATTGCTATAGAAAGGCAAGTTATACCTTTGATCATATTGAACCCAGTTTTCAAAATTACTTTGATTTAAATTATTGCATTTACTTTAAGTAATTATTTAAATGCTTTTGGGTTTAGCTATTAATCCCATTTGTTATATCCACTTTGTCTATTGTATGTCATAATCTTTTGTCACCTAGTCTGGTTTATATTTAGTTGGTGCTATGGTATTACCAGCGTGGGTTGGTTAGTCTGAGTAGATTGCTTAGCCATGTAACGAGTCATCATCATCACTGAGTTGCAATTATAAATTTGACTAAGTGATTATGGAACTATGTGATAAAGCTGTGTGTCTTGTGTGCTATTACTTTGTGGATGGCATGTGTTGCACTAAAACCAAGCCGGGTGGTAAAGGATTTAGGCCGAGGCAAGTGGTGGAAGTGTGTGATATGGTGGAAGGCGTGTGCTTGGTTTGATAATGCGTGTGATTTAGTTAGAAATTGGAAGTCTTGCCTTGGTCAATTAAGGACTTAACTTTGTGCGCCATTGGCCCAGAGCCTTCTTTGCGACCACATGCACGGTATGGGGCGGGCCTAACTTAGTAAGTTATGGATTCGGCATTGATGTTCGGTGGATAGGTTAGGTGTGTGTGACGAGGTGGAGGTGTGATTACTTAGTGGTTGCATCGCGGGACGGTTCGCGCTTCCACATCGGCGGTGTGTGTTATGCCAAAGCGCCGTTTGGGTTGGCATAGCGGTTTGTAAGCACATCGGGAGTGTCAATGTTTGAGATGAAGTTTCTGAAAGGTTTTGTTGTGATCAGCTCTGATCCAGTTGATTGCATCTTGTGGGTAAAGTGTACAACCTCTGCGAGTGTTAAACAATCTATTCGAATAGCGCGTCATGATCATGGACATGCTCGGGGACTTCACGAGGGTAGATTTTCATAAAACCTTTGGGAAGGGACAGCTGTGTGATTTAAGTCATATGGCTATGTGAAAGAATTTGATTAGGCTATGTGTCTTTGTGAAAATAACTGTTAAATTAATATTATCTATTTGTTTTTAATTATGCTTTCAATCTATTATTTGTATTCAATTGCAAATGTTGCATTTCTGCAAAATAATCACAGAAGCCATTTCCTTTGGAATAAGCCTGCATCTATACATTGCATTCGTGGTATGACTTGCAGTGCGGTTGTGTACTCACACTTGTTGTAAAACTTGCGCCCAAACCTCGAAATGGAGGAATCATCGGTCGACAAGGTCTACTTCAAGGATCAAGAAGAACTAGGTCGCGCACTTTTGACCGATTGCACAGTGGGCATATGGATGGGCTTCACCGGTTATTCTGTTTGTTCATTCTGACTTCATTGAGCTATTAAGCCTTCCGAGGCATTAATTGTAAGCTTTTACCTTAAGGTCTTTACTCGATATTTATTGTTATTTGCCTATTTATTAGTCATCTTTGTATATGGAAATGATATTTCATCGATGTTGTCCTTTGTGTGCACTAAGCGTGATCTGGACTAGTCACGATATACGGAGGGTCTAGAATTGCATTTTTTGGTCCCTACAAATACATAGCCTGTTTGCTATTTAGCTGTATGCGGGTCCTACAAGTACCCGTTATTTGCATTGCCATTCATAGTTAAGTCTTTGTTCTTTCTGTAGAACAGACCAAGTTCTTTGCTTCCTTAGAGGTATCGGAAGATATCCTTTATTCCCTGTCAATGCCTTTGGTAGGTTACGCACTATACCTTGCTAGTAGGTTCACGACAAATACAATGTCCGTTCTAGTACAGTTTGCTAAATACATTAGTGCTTCTATTACACTTAAGTGTGGGAATTCCGGTCCCAGGACTTCCTCCCCCTCTTCTTTAGGTCTGCACGGGTCTTTGTCTTGCTGCAAAGATCTCCTGACCATTGACACTTTCAAAGGGTATGCCTTTGCAAAGTCGAACCTTTCTAACACCTTACAGTGTGGGTGACTAATGCACTAGCATCTCTTGAGGGCATGCCCAAGTGCAAGCCTAGGCAATATTTGGTTTTCACCCAAATCTTTCATTTGAACTCCAACTCGGTAGAGCTTGCTTTCTTAATATCCTTGAGGTTAGATGATATTGGATCAACTTCATACTGCTGAGATTATACAAAATCCATTCTGGGATCGTCGTATAAATACATAGAGATTATTCTCATTGTTCGTGTAGCCTTTTTTTGCATAGAAAGTCACTTCAAGCGATTATACCACATTGTGCCTGATTGCTTATGTTCGTACAATCACTTTCTGAGTTTCACACTGTACATATTTCTATTTGCTCTGTTTTGGTTCGGGACAGTGATACATTCAGGTATCTTCATATAAATGTCCGAATCCAACATTTCATAAAGGTATGTTGATACCTCATCCATCCATTTCATTTCTAACTTCAAATTTACTGCCATTGAGATAAATATTTAAAAGGGAGTTCCGCCCATGACCGGAGAATAGGTTTCTTCATAATCATCTTCTGGATGTCCAGTGAAAACTTATACAACGAGGCTTGCTTCTTTTAATTTCTCTTTCGAACAAATACCACTTATACCCTACAGGTGCACAAGGGGAGGCGATGCGACTACAGGCTAAGCGTCTTTCTTTTATTCGGAGAGAATAATTCGATTTCTATTGCCTTCTCCTAATCTTCTCAATCGATCTTTTCTTTCATTTAGCGAGCGATGCAGGCTCTGAATCAAGATTGATGATTGTGGTAAGTTTCTTTGCAAAGTAAATGTCAACATTGGCTGTTGTCATATTCAAAGATTCTCTCGAGGTCATAAAGTTTATAGCTATTTCTTCAAAGGCGATTCTTCTAATGCTTCTACTTGCTCACTGCGCTTCCAATTGGGGCAAGTCCTTTAGTTTTTCGCTCCGATGTGTGCGCACATCCATCTGATGTCTCCCTTCATGGGGATGTTCAGTGCAGTATGCCTTTTACGAAGGTTCCATACCGATGCGAGTCTCAAGCGGCTCCCCTTCTAGTTCTAGGGCACTTGGTGACCGGTGTATCAAGTCCTTCTTATCCTTTTTCACCAAGCGTCCCGATTACTTTGGATTGAGGGCCGGAGTTCTCGTCCTTTTATTACGAGGCCTGCGGGCGGGATTAGGGATACCTTCAATGGTATTTCAACCCTCTCCGGTGCATTGCTTGCAGGCAAATACTACTTATTCACGCTCTTCAAATCACTAAAGTAGTTTGGCAGTTGATTCGCTAATGCTTGCAAATCAATTATCTTCTGGACTTCAATTGTCTTCTAGACTTCAATTCAATTATCTTCTGGACTGCAATTATCTTCTGGACTTCTCTATTTGCTTCACTAGTGCTCGGGTCATATGCATAGATTTCAATTATCTTCTGGACTTCAAATGTCTTTTAGACTTCAATTATTTCCCGACATTATTATCAAGGGTTGATTTCCTCCCCCTAATGACGGGAAACTAACCTCATCTATTGTACTTCAAATGTCTTCTAGACTTCAATTATCGGGCATTATGCAAATCTCGATCATAGGGTCCAAATACTTGATTATGGATCTTTGTCTCATAACCAACGTATATCGGACTTTGGAGAAGACCCAATGCGATTCAACTGCGGTGGTGGTATAGGTATATACCCTTGCGGTAAACCTGCGAAGATGAGAAGTTTTGGTCGACCCTTACGCTAGTTGCATAAGTGGATGGATGTTATAGGCCGACGGTCTAAAATTGATGAGAGCTGCTGCGAGCAGGACTGCGTGTCCCCAACATGTAGTTGGTAAATTATAATTCTTCAAAGTTCTGCTAGTCCATTCTAGGTGTGGATATGCGGTACAAAATGCTCAACTTTAATTCCCATTTTCATGCAATAATCACCAAAAGCTTTCGGAGTGAGTTCCCAGCGTTGTCCATTCAGGTGGACTTCTCATGATGATCAGGGAAAAAATATTTCTAACTTAATTATCTGCGAGATTTAGCTATGCAAAAGCGTGATTTCTCGTAGATAATAAATATATGTGCGACCATTCCGAGGAAGCATCGATGATGTAATATCCCGAAAGTGAGTTAAGAATTGAATCGAGGGAGATTAATTTTATTCGGGAGAGATCGATTAATCGGGGGAGGATCAAATAGAATTTGGGAGGGACCTTTAGGAAGTTTTCTCGATTAGACTCTTAGAGAGGGTTAATGCTGTTAGTCCTCAACTTTGGCTTGGGCTTGGCCCAAGTGGGTGCAGTGGTGGCCGGCCAAAGAAGGGGGTGGGAAGCCTCTCCCTAACCCTAGCCGAACCAGCCCCTTTCCCCTCCCCTCTCCACCCCACTTCCCCAATCACTGCGCCACCTCTCCTCTCCCTCCCCATGCCTCCTTCCCCACAGGTTGCCTCCCCTTGCGCCTCAATCTCTCCCCAAGATCCCCTCCTTTGCAGCCGACCAAGAAGAAGAAGGAGGGAAGAAAGAAGGAGAAGAGAAGGAAGAAGGAAGAGAAGAAAGGGAGAGGAAGAAGTATCCATAACAGGGAACTCGTGGTGATCTCCATCCGCATGGCGTGCCTTCGTCGTTTCAGCAAGGGTAACCGTGATTCTTTGTTTTGGGGTCGTTTTCTAGTTGTTCATTTCGGTTGTCAGTTCGTCGGTTTTCTGCAGCAGATAAGTTTGTTGATTTTGATTAGGCTAGAGGCAGATTTGGGTCTGGGTGTCTCCTATAAAGTTGTAGATATCGTAGTTACCTTTCATTGCCGACAAGAATCAAGTCATTCGGACTTCGGTAGCCAAAGTTATGAATTTCTTAGTATTTCTGTGTTTCTGGAGAGAAGCAGAATTGCTAGTGTTGGTTAACCTGATAGAAGCGCATATTTAGAGGGTTTCAGAGGTCTCACCATAACGAAAAACTAGTATAATCCTCTTAGCTTTTAGGAAAACTAAAGATCACTAAATTCGGACGAGCGTAGAAAGTTATGTTAGTTTCTTTGTCGCTGTCCAGAAACCCGACGTGAAATGTTTGCTCTGATTAAATAGATTGGTAGGACTGGTAGATGACCGAATCAGAGGTCTCCCGACTAAGTTTATTTAGACATTTTAATTACCTTTTCAAAATGTCCAAGATCATCCTATTTGGACTCCTGAGCAGAAAGTTATGAATTTTTGAAGTCTGCTGTGCGCATGACCGATCGCTAGAAAATTAGAAAAGTTAGAAATGATAAGAAGTTAGCGATTTCGATTGTAATGTTATGTATGATTTTGGTCAGTATGCTAGTCTTAGTTTGGGGTTATCTTCTTGTCAGGTGGCGAGATCCCAAGGGCAGCACCCACTTCGCGTCGCCGTTCTCGCACGGTTGAGGCAAGTATTCGGGTTAAGTAAATTTTTGTTGCATGCTATGATTGAGGGTGTAATGTTCCTTTGTTGCCATATGAAAGTGATGTTGAGATGACCCTAGTGGTGTTGATGTTTGCATATTATGATTGCGATTATGTCATAATACTCTGTTTACATTATTAAAGTATATGTTGAATCGAGATGAATGAGAAGGCATAGATATTTTATTTATGCATATTTTGAGCATATTGAAACTTGGTCATAAGGTGACCAAGTGAATCGATTGAGTCCTGTCGGACAATGGCAGGCTTGAGTCCCCACATTCATGAAATGTGGGCAATATATCTGAAGGTCCCGTCATTTTGATGACGGGCAAAGTCCTATACAAGTTGAATGTATAGGCTCTTGGTCCCTGTGCGGAGGGCACGAGCATGGGTATCCATTGACGGATGAATACCCGCATTCACGGTAAAATGCGTAAAGAGATAAAGATCAAGAGTGCATAGCATTATCATTATATTCTTTTAATATTGAAATGCCATGAATGATGTTGTTTAAAGTTGTTTATCTTTGCTATGTCTTTATGATCATGTAACCTTGTTGATACTTCTTTGAGTCCTATGGCTCACCCTTGCTTTGTTTTGATTTAGGTACCTCTGCAAAAATGTCATGCATGGGAGGAGTAGACTTTGGAGAGCACGCACTACCTCCACGACTTTTATGCATTTGTTATCTTAGTTCCACACAAGGAATAAATGACTATATTATAACCACCTATAGATGCTTTTATGATGATGGTTGTAGGATGATTTATGGAATGTGTGATTGGTGTTGCTTATTTACTCTCATACGATTATCATTTATGCATGATTGAATTGGAATATTGGAAATTTTGTCATTATTATGTTTACTGTTAGAAACTTGGTTTTATTGATTATACAAAGGAGACTACATCGAAAATTTGTAAATTCGTTCTAGTTGTAGTTAGCCTTGGTAGCATTCCAGGCTCGTTCTGAGTTGGGGTGTTACAGTTGGTATCAGAGCGGGCTGTAGGTCCATGGGTAATGAAATATTAATTTTGACACACTAAGAACATTAGGCGGGGTTGGGATTTTCTTTTGCATTGCATTACGTTACGCTTCTGTCTTTGTATGACTATTATTGTGTTGTCGATGCAAGATATTTTGGTTCTAGTTAATCTTATGCTTATTGTGGTTAGTTTTGTTGTGTTGTTCATAGATGGCAAGAGCGGAGGTCGTGGTGCGTGGCGGCGGGTGCGGCGAGGCCAACAATGCCCGCGAAGTTCGAGTGCATGGCTGGTGAAGCAAGTCCTGAGTCGGAGGAAGAGGTTGCTTCAGACTCACGGGATCGAGCTCCTCGGTTGTTCGGTTCTTTGTCCCAATGGTGGCCCGCGGTGGTACCGCGGTAGTTACTATGGGATTGCATTAGTGGGCATACTGCGCCTTGATACCTTTGATGGATTGGGCACTCCGGTGGATGCGGCCAGCCCAGCTGCGTCACATGGAGAGGCACTTTGGTGCTCTGGGATGTCGTGCGAGTTGAGGCGCGATTTGTGGCATTTCAGCAAGGGCAGCGGACATCGGTGGGAGGAGTCTTGTGGCTAGGCTGCTGCTCATGGCCTGTTACATGGGAGATGTTTGTGGAGCAGATTTGGAGGTTTTATCCAGCATCTTTTGTGGAGAGGATGGAAGTCTCAACTGAGAACTACAAGTAGGGTAAGATGGCGGTGTCGAGTCTGAGCGGGTTTAACAACCTAATCCGCTTTGTTCGGCGGTGGCCACGGATGAGCGGAGAAGGCTAAGAGGTTTGCGGGGCTCGGCGGGAGTTTAGTCGGTATTGGGAGCTCTGGCTGCGCGACTTTAGTTCCACTGTAGAGCAAGCCGGGGCATGGAGCTAGAATGCAGTTGGGAGGATTTACAGTGCAGGAAGTACCATGGTTACGGAGAGTGCGGTGGCGATCGGAAGAAGAACTTGATGGAGGTAGTGGGTCATCTTT
Organism: Ampelocalamus luodianensis; assembly: GCA_036346255.1. Lineage (NCBI taxonomy): Eukaryota > Viridiplantae > Streptophyta > Magnoliopsida > Poales > Poaceae > Ampelocalamus > Ampelocalamus luodianensis. The sequence goes on along the minus strand of CM070632.1, from coordinate 39,484,369 downwards.
GAAGCGGTTCTAAAGTTTAAGGGCCTGAAATTCTTCCAAGTCCGAGTTTTCAAGGTCACGATCATCCTCTACTACACGACATGTGGCGAGTGCTCCCAGTGCGCCCGATCCGGGGCAAGGTATGAAGTGTTTCAAATGTGGTAATGAGCATCGCGGCGGAGTGTTCTTGAGTGCGGATCTTGTCGCCACTTGTGGTGGGGAGGGCCACAAGGCGTTGGTGTGTCAGCGGAACCACGCGGTATAATCAAGTGGGAGCGAACGATGTCGGCACGAGCGAGCGATTTCATCTCGGGGTTGATCACGGATGTTAGCGGCCACTCCTACTCGATCTGAGTCGGCGCGGCCTTATCTTCCTTATCTGGAGAATTCCACCGCCGGGATACTTGCAGCCTCGAGTCGCTTGCGGCACCGTTTCGATTCGGCACCTTGGCACCTCACAGAGCGCGCGCACCATACGAGTGTTGGGGCTCCTTCCGGCCGATTTCTTATGGCATGCAAGCCGGCGAGTCGGCGAGTCGTCGATGTGGTGGCAGTGCGCTCTAGTGGACTCGATGGAGCATTTGTACTTTTGATTCGAGAGCTACTTTCTCTTTTGTATCGTTAGAGTTTGCTAGCGAGGCCAAGTTGAGTATCGATCTATAGCTCGATCGGTTTTAGTTAACTCTCTGGGGGAATCCTTTCTAGCTCCACAGTTTGTCTGGTTGTGTGATCTCCTTGGATGGGGAAGAATTTATTGCTAATCTAATGGTCATGAAAATGGAGCCGTTTGATGTTATTGCAGGTATGGGTGGTTGCATAGCTATCGGCGGTTATATCACATTTACGGAAGACGATAACCTTACGGGCACCTTACAGGCGGGAGGTAGTATTTGAGGCGCCCCTCTTACTCTCTTTGCGTCTTTGGCTAGTACGTATCACAGTAGTCGAGCGCGAAGAGTGGGTTTCTTTGTCTCTGGTGGGAAGTCGAGTTCCTCTTTGTTGCGAAATTAATTCCGGTGGTTCGAGAATTCTTAGATGTTTTCGGTGAGTTGCGGGGATGCCCCACCACGTCGGTGGAGTTCGAAGCGATTTAGTGCGGGTGCCGGCCGGTTTCTATGACCCTTATCGTGCAGCACGTCCTTTCGGGGAGGAACTAAAGAAGCAATTGGATGATCTAAGGCGAAGGATCTTATTCGACCTAGCATATCTCGTGGGAGCTCGGTTTTATTTACCAAAAAGAAGGATGGTAGTTGGCGCATGTGTATCGATTCCGTGCTCTCAACGGTGACCATCAAGAATAAATACCCTTTACCCGTATTGAAGATTTATTTGATCGGTTGAGAGAGGTAAAGGTATTTTCAAAGATAGACCTTGATCGGGCTATAATCGATTCTGTCAGAAAGAGGATATCGAAAAGCGGCGTTCTCTACAAGGTATGGGCACTTTGAATTTAAAGTTATGTCTTTTGGACTAACGAATGCCCTATTTGCTTTCATGGAGACTATGAGCGAGGATCTTGCATGAGTATTTGGATGATTTTGTCGTCGTCTTTATTGATGATATCTTGATCTATTCAAAGAGTGAAATTGAGCATGGCGTCATCGAGGATGGTGTTGGAGGCGTTAAGAAAAAATAGGTTTTATGCCAAGCTTAAAAGTGCGAGTTACGGATGTGCGAGGTGGGATTCTTGGGGCATGTTATCAATGATAAGGAATACCGGTTGATCAAGTAAAATCTCCACGATGGTAGAATGGGAAGGCCGACTAATGTCAAAGAAGTGAAGCTTCCTTGGTATGGCGAGGATATTATCGGCGTTTTGTGCGAGATTTCTCCATCATTGCGAAGCCGTTGTCGAGCTCACACGAAAAAGATGTGAAGTTTGGTGGGATGATAATTGTGAACTTGATTTTGATTTTGAAGGAAAAGCTAGTGGCGCTCCTGTTCTCACTATTCTGAGCCTAAGCGATTCACAGTCTATTCAGATGCTTCTCGAGTTGGGTTGGGTTGTGTGCTCATGCAAGATGGTAAGGTTTTGGCTTATCGTCTAGGCGGTGAAGAAACATGGCGAACTACCCAACACATGATTTAGAGTTAGGCTGCGGTGGTGTTCGCCTTGAAGCTTTGGAGGCATTATCTCTATGGTGAGTCTTGTGATGTTTTACCGATCACAAAGCCTTAAATACATCTTTCTGCGAGAGGACACAGATCTAAGGCGCGAAGATGGTTAGAGCTGATCAAGGATTATGATCTCACGATTCGGTATCATCGAGCAAAGCCAGCGTGGTGGTGATGCTCTTAGTCGCAAGCGACACGGCTACGATGGATTGTCTAGTTGCAGTTTTGGCCGTATGGGGATATCTTATTGCTATGCGAGTTCGGCTCATGCGAGATCCAATTTATTTTAAGTCGGCTATTCCAGTGTGTGCGGGAAGCTGTGAGTGACCCGTTATTGCAAAGAGTCGGAGGCGTGCGGATTTGGGCAAGGAAGGAGATTTTAGCTTGGATGGGTTTGGAGCTTTGCGATTTAAAGGTCGCTTGTGTGTGCATGAAGGCGGAGTTAAGGATGACATATTAAGGAGGCACATCGCACACAGTATCTTGTTCATCAGTGAGACAAAGATGTATCGTGATCTGAGCGAAATTTACGGTGGAAGCGAATGAAAGTGGATATTGCTAATTATGTAGCCTCTTGTGGCGTTTGTCGACAAGTTAAGCGGAGCATAAGCGTCAGCGAGGGCTATTGCAGCCATTAGAGGTTCCCCAATGGCCATGGGATGATATCTCTATGGACTTCGTTGTTGCATTGCCTCGTTCACCGCGAGGTAAGGATGCGATTTGGGTTATAGTGGATCGATTGATAAATCGCACATTTATTCCCATCTGCACGACTAATTCGCTAGTGATTTGACTCCTATCTATTTGCGGGAGATTGTGAGATTGCATGGAGTGCCAAAGACTATCATTTACGCGGGGATGCTAAGTTCGTATCAAGTTTTGGGAGAGTTTGCAGAGTGCCTTGGGCACACAACCGCTTTGATCTGACTTTCCATCCTCGAGACAGGCGAGGCGATCGAGCGCACTATTCAAACCACAGGAGGACATGTTGAGGTCATGTGTCTGTCTTGGAAAGGTAGTTGGGAGGATCAATTGCCCTTTGCGAGTTTGCGTATAATAACGGCTATCATTCAAGCATAAAAGCGCTCCGTTTGAGCTTTTATATGGCGTAAGTGCAGAGTCACCTCTTTCTTTGGGAAGCCGTGGGTGAAAAGCGATTTGGGACCCCAGGGTACAAAAGCGGTTGAGCAGTGGCCTTGGTGAGGCAGAATCTATTAGCGACTCAAAGTAGACGGAAGAGTTATGCGGATGTGAGGAGAAGAGATTTGGAATTTGAAGTGGGAGATCAGGTGCTCTTGAGATTGTCCCCCACTAAAGGTATTGTCAGGTTCGGTACCAAAGGAAAGCTTAGCCCAAGGTACGTTGGGCCATTCACGATCTTGGATCGGATCGGGAAGTTGGCATACGCTTAGACCTGCGGAGGCTATGCGAGGAGTGCATAACGTTTTCCGCGTGTCTATGTTGAAAGTTCCTTCGTGATCGAGCATCATGTTTCATTAGAACCCTAACCATTGACGAGGATCGACATTTGATTCTAAATCGGTGCGAATCACGGAAAGATCGAAAAAGAGTTGAGAACAAAACATTGAAATGCGTTAAGGTGCTTTGGTCGCGTGAGACGAAGGAGGCCACTTGGGAGCTGGAGTCTGCATGCGAGCTTTATCGAGTTTGTTCATCTGGTGTGTACTCTTGTTGTCAAGTTTCGGTTTGGTTTTATTTCTTGAAGTTTGGAGTTTAGATTCGGTGTCGAATCTGTTAAGAGGTAGAATGTAATATCCAGAAAGTGAGTTAAGAATTGAATCGAGGAGATTAATTTTATTCGGGAGAGATCGATTAATCGGGGAGGATCAAATAGAATTTGGGAGGACCTTTAGGAAGTTTTCTCAGTTAGACTCTTAGAGAGGGGTTAATCGTTGTTAGTCCTCAACACGGGCTTGGGCTTGGCCCAAGTGGGCTGGTGGTGGCCGGCCAAAGAAGGGAAAGCCTCTCCTAACCTAGGTGAACCAGGCCCCCTTTCCCCTCCCCTCTCCCACGCCCCACTTCCCCAATCCTGCCGCCACCTCTCCTCTCCCTCCCCACGCCTCCTTCCCCACAGTTTGCTTCCCCTTAGCCTCAATCTCTCCCCAAGATCCCTCCTTTGCAGCCGGCCAAGAAGAAGAAGGGAGGGAAGAAAGAAGGGAGAAGAGAAGGGAAGAAGGAAGAGAAGAAAGGGAGAGGGAAGAAGGATCCATAACAGGAACTCGTGGTGATCTCCATCCGCGCAGTGTGCCTTCGTCGTTTCAGCAAGGGTAACCCGTGATTCTTTGTTTTGGGTCGTTTTCTAGTTGTTCATTTTCGGTTGTCAGTTCGTCGGTTTTCTGCAGCAGAGAAGTTTGTTGATTTTAATTAGGTTAGAGGCAGATTTGGGTCTGGGTGTCTCCTAGAAAGTTGTAGATATCGTAGTTACCTTTCATTGCCGACAAGAATCAAGTCATTCGGACTTGGTAGCCAAATTTATGAATTTCTTAGTATTTCTGTGTTTCTGGAGAGAAGCAGAATTGCTAGTGTTAGTTAACCTGATAGAAGCGCATATTTAGGGGTTTCCAGAGGGTCTCACCATAACGAAAAACTAGGATAATCCTCTTAGCTTTCAGGAAAACTAAAGATCACCAAATTCGGACGAGCGTAGAAAGTTATGTTAGTTTCTTTGTCGCTGTCCAGAAACCCGACGTGAAATATTTGCTCTGATTAAATAGATTGGTAGGACTGGTAGATGACCGAATCAGAGGTCTCCCGACTAAGTTTATTTAGACATTTTAATTACCTTTTCAAAATGTCCAAGATCATCCTATTTGGACTCCTGAGCAGAAAGTTATGAATTTTGAAGTCTGCTGTCTGCGGTGACCGATCGCTAGAAAATTAGAAAAGTTAGAAATGATAAGAAGTTAGCGATTTCGATTGTAATGTTATGTATGATTTTGGTCCAGTATGCTAGTCTTAGTTTGGGGTTATCTTCTTGTCAGTGTGCGAGATCCCAAGGCAGCACACACTTCAGCGTCCGCCGTTCTCATACGGTTGAGGCAAGTATTCGGGTTAAGTAAATTTTTGTTGCATGCTATGATTGAGGGTGTAATGTTCCTTTGTTGCCATATGAAAGTGATGTTGAGATGACCTAGTGGTGTTGATGTTTGCATATTATGATTGCGATTATGTCATAATGCTCTGTTTACATTATTAAAGTATATGTTGAATCGAGATGAATGAGAAGGCATAGATATTTTATTTATGCATATTTTGAGCATATTGAAACTTGGTCATAAGGTGACCAAGTGAATCGATTGAGTCCTGTCGGACAATGCAGGCTTGAGTCCCCACATTCATGAAATGTGGGCAATATGTCTGAAGGTCCCGTCATTTTGATGGCGGGCAAAGTCCTATACAAGTTGAATGTATAGGCTCTTGGTCCCTGTGCGGAGAGGCACGAGCATGGGTATCCATTGGTGATGAATACCCGCATTCTGGTAAAATGCGTAAAGAGATAAAGAACAGAGTGCATAGCATTATCATTATATTCTTTTATTATTGAAATGCCATGAATGATGTTGTTTAAAGTTGTTTATCTTTGCTATGTCTTTATGATCATGTAACCTTGTTGATACTTGCTGAGTCCTATGGCTCACCCTTGCTTTGTTTTGATTTAGGTACCTCTGCAAAAACGTCATGCATGGGAGGAGTAGACTTTGGAGAGCACGCACTACCTCACGACTTTTATGCATTTGTTATCTTAGTTCCACACAAAGGAATAAATGACTATATTATAACCACCTATAGATGCTTTTATGATGATGGTTGTAGGATGATTTATGGAATGTGTGATTGGTGTTGCTTATTTATTCTCATACGATTATCATTTATGCATGATTGAATTGGAATATTGGAAATTTTGTTAAATGTTATGTTTACATTAGAAACTTGGTTTTATTGATTATACAAAGGAGACTCATGAAAATTTGTAAGTCGTTCTAGTTGTAGTTAGCCTTGGTAGCATTCGGGCTCGTTACGAGTTGGGGTGTTCTGATGAGCACCATAAAATATCTTCATGACCCTTGCAGAAATTTGAGTGTATATAGGGCTATGAGATGTCTCCTGAATCACAGTCCGGGAATGCGAGGACTTCATTCTTTACTTGCAGAGCAAAAAGGTCTAGTAATTAATTTCCCGGTGGCACATGCAGGGCACACCAAATCTTTCTAATTTGGGAAATTCTTTACATTCATATTATGTCCCTGTGAATTGTTAATTATATTTCTCATCATTCTGAGACCTGGGCGGCATAATCTATCATGCCAGAGATAGAAAAGATTAGAGCTTCTAAATACGGTTTTCAAGGCAGTACAGGCTGCAGGTGCCTTAATATTAGTGTAGTATAGCCCAGTTTCATATGAAGGAAGATATTCTTATGCTATTTTTCACTTTCTTCATGCTTTGTAGTGGCGGTATTACAGTACCATACTCTTTTGGTCTCTACATGGAAGCTGTTAGCGCAAATATCCTTGAGAGTTCTAGTCGATTAGGTACAACAAGTCTTCTTCAATGACCAAAGTTGTGCCCGTTGAGAGTATAATTATGGCCCTTCCTGAGCCTATTATACAAGTATCGCTGCCTGCGATTGTCGTAAGACTACCAGCATTCTTGCTGATTGATTGGAAAAATTTCCATTTCTCTCAGGATGGTATTCGTTGTGCCGCTACATGCTAAGCATACTTCCTCCATAGGGCGCCACACGCGTTCTAATATAATGTACTTTATTAATATGTAGTAGAAAGCAAGCAACACATAAATAAAATACTTCAGATATCAGAACGTAGCTTGCTATTATAAAAATGGGAAAAATAAGCCTTGCAGGACTCATAATAAGAATTTAATGCTTTGCCCTCCTAGAGCTTGCAACCTTTATTCAATAATTCAAAATTCTACTTCAATTATAAACTGCAAGTTTCTATTAAAGATCCAAGTGCATTGCGTGCACTAGATCGAATCGGCGAAGTATCCAGGAACTTCTACTTCAATCGGCTCCATGCGTGATCTTTTCCTCTTGGGTAGCTACGGCTGCGACCGCTGCGATATCCAAAGGAGGGATGATGGGGGCTGCTACAGGGCTGTCCACATTCATAAGTGCAAATAATGGATGTGAATCCTCCGTGCCTGCAATGGCGAGGTGTACTTCATGCTACCATTTGCCCTTCCTCTTAAACTAAAAAACATCAATAACGTGCGACCCACGACCTTACCCTTCTTTCTCCTCTCATTCGTGAGAGGCTTCATCACCTTATAGCTGCTAGTAGTGGCTTCATGGCCAACATTGCTACTATGTGGCTGCGAGATGAATTTCTTTCTTAGAACATCATCTTGAGTTTCTGCAACTTGCATAATGTCAATTAATTCAGCACACTTCAAGTAGCCGTTTGACGATAGTTGCTTGCGGATTGCACCGCGTTCGGGTGAAAGGTAAAGAGTCTTCTCAATCTTCTACTCATCTGTGATTACATTATCACAGAATCGAAGACTGATACAAATTTTATACAAAATCTGGCCATGCTGGGTCAGTTCTTCGAACTACTGGTTCGTGATGCTAGTCATATTTATATTCATGCAAAAAGTTCAAAGGATTACTGCTAGTAATCTGCATAAAATGGTTGCAAAATTCTCATAATGCTCATCGAACTCGAGTTCGTATTCCGTATTTTTCTATGCATTTTCATGATTTCTTGCTATTTTGGTGATTAAAAGCAATATAAACAATCACAGATAATCAATACAATAAATAAATTGCATAGAAATAATAATAACAAAGTTAAACATGCTTCAAAAGTTCAAAATATGCAAAAATTTAGATTCCCGAGGCCCTTTTCTGCAGGAAAAAGACTGTCAGCAAATTCTGTAACTTTCAGGGGTTAACACGCAAAATTTCAATCAGAGAAAAATTTGCGTGTAAATTTCAAATTTCTGAGGGGTTATTCTGCAAGGATATCCATAATCCAGTAAATTTCCCAATTCTAAGGGGGGTTTTTCGCAAAATTTCCAGATCCACAAAGAATTCTTGTAATTTTCTGAACTACAAGGGTCTTCTTGCAAAATTTCCTCACCTGCTTAATTACCCTCGTAATTTTTAGAATCACGAGTAACTTTGTGCAAATTTCGGGATTTCTTTTCCTGAATTTTTCTTTTTCACAAGCCGCTCCCCCTTTTTTTTTCTCTCGGCCGGGCCCTTCTTTTCCGGCCCGTTATCAAGTGGGCGGCCGAGCCCAGCCGACCAGGCGCCCACCCACCGCTTCAAGAGTTCCAAGCGGTGGGTTTCCCTACCCTGTTCAAGGTCGGCGTGGCGGCGTACCTGCGCCCGGCGGCAATAGCGCGTCTGCGGCGGCGTGGCGTGAGCGGCCGGCGAGTGCGGCGGCGAGCGCCGGGCTCGAGCGGCGGGGCGGCGCGGCGGCGGCGGGCGGCACGAGCAGCGGCGGCTTCAAGGTGGCGGCGGCTGCAAGGGTGGCGCGCACGGCGAGTGCAGCGGCACCTTGGCGGCGGCGGAGGCGCGCGGTTGCGGCGGCTGCCGGCGGAGTCTTTGCGGCGGCGCTCCGACGATTGCTTCAATGCGGCGTGGCCAAGAGCGATGCGGTGGCGGTCAGATGTAATGAGAGTCTCACGCGGGAGCTACTGGCCGGGCCAGCGGCGTTGCGCATGGCGGAGCGGCACCATGTAGCGGCTCCAAGCCGGGCACCTCCCCCCCACCAGCGGCGCTTTGTGCGCGGCGTCTCCGGCGGCGCTTCGTGCGCGACCGGCGGGCATCTAGTGCGATGGCACATGCGACCGGCGCAGGCAGCCATGCGGAGCCGAGGGCTTCGTGTTTTTTTTCTTTCTGGTGCATGCGAGTTGTAGAGGCTCCGGCTTCGGGCCGATGGCAGTGCCGTTCGCATGCGGCGGCGGCTTCAAGCCATCGTCAATTTTTTTCATGTTTACTGTTCATCCATATGTATGCGATGCCATGCGATGTAATGTAATGCAGAATTGCAACATAGGCGCGGCTTCGTGCCGACATGTGCATGCCTGTCGCGTGCTAGCGGCGTGGCTCTGTCGTTGCCTCTGTGGCGATACGTGATGGCGGACTATGCCGACTGGTAACGTATCGCGGAGGTAGTGACAGCCGCTTGCAGGCGGTGCCGTGCACATGGTGCCTTTCATGCGATTGCATATACAATCTACGGTACAATCATCATCTACTCTTTCATGCAACCCACCGATCGACTTGGCCGGCGACTTCAAGTCGGCTCGCGGTAGATTAGAGCGGATTTGCACCGTAGGAAAACCAATCTAGAAAGCCAAATTTTCAAAATTGAAAGCAATCTAGAAAATGATTCAATCTACAAGCGTCGTTCATCGACGGTTATCTTTCGATCGAGAGAGTCGATTGTCGCGATAACGTGTTGAGGAACCGTCATTGGCGAGTCGATCCAAGCGATTACCTCGTAGACAAACTCAGAATCGTAAGAACAATGCATGGACACAAGAACAGAATAAGAGATAGAACACAGAGATGTAGGGGGACTTCTTGCTTCTCTTTATTCCTTCATCCATCGATCAATCCTTTACAATGAATAGCACCCCCTATTTATAGGCTACGACCCTGCTAGGGTTTGGGATGGGCGCCCACTAATGGGCCGACTGCAGGGTCAGGCCCATGGTTTCCCAACAATGAGATCACTCTACTTCTACGTACTAGTAGGACAGAGACCTATTTAGAATACTCGGCATAGTTGGTGTAATGATACTGCTTGTAAACCCACGTTTTTAGGGTGGAAGGTGGACATAGTCTTCTCAATCATATCAGCTTTAGTAAACTACCTCCTTACATTGCCTAGATCAGAGACAATATGGTGCATGACAGGATTATATTCCGCTGTGGACTTCTTATCCCAAAAGTGGCAGTTCGATTTGAGTATTGTGCCTCCAAGGACACAATTGACTTTGGCACGTTTGTGCGTGTGGTCGCACTTCCTACGTGGCGGCGAGCGACGACATTGCATGCATCATGGCTTAATTAAAAGATAAGGGTATATTATTAATATCAATATTCAGTGTCCAGGTAAAGTGGTTACTTCCATCCAAGGTAGGCTAAAACCCTCTTAGTGATGTCTAATAAAACCTATATTATTCATGCAATTTTCTATAGAATTACTACTGGTAAAATAATTAAAATGCATGAAACGAATGCAAAATAGTAAAGATTGGTTTAATCTATTCAATAGATAATTTTCGTAATTTCCATAATTTTCCTAGCATTGTTCTTATACTTGGGACTTCGTGCCCAAGAACACTCGGGACCTTGCATCCGAGAACGCCTGAGAACCATGCATCCGGGAGCAATTAATTACGTGTTCTAGTAATTTTCTGAATTACCAAAAAACCCATAAAATAATTGCCCCAAACACACAATGCTAGGAAGAGAAACATAAAAGTATGATGCTTTCAGAATATAAATTAACTAAATAGTTAAAGTGGTTAACCTAAACCACATGGTCTAAGTTGTAAAAGAGCCTTAGAACTCACTGTTCCAGCATAAAACCCGAAAACCCGAAGGTCTTTCCTGCAATAATGCCAAAAATATGAAAAATATCTTAAATCCCAAAACTCCAGGTGTGTTTTTGCAAGAAAATCTTAAATTAAAAAATGTTCGTAATTTCCTAATTTTGCCAGGGACCTTTTCAAAAAAATTCCAAACAAGCCCCTTTTTTATTTTCTTTTCGAATTCTATCTCCGTATATGGGCCGGATTTGGTCCGATCCATTACTAAGCTTGGGCAGGATTTCCGAATTCGGCATGTTCCCCTTCACATCCCAAGTGGTCCACCATGGCGGGTGCGATTGTGAGCCGCGACGGTGCTCGGGGCAGTAGCGGCATATGGGACAGAGTAGAGGATGATGCTCGCATGCGATAGTGATGGTGAGCCGTGCGGCGCGGCACATCTCGCGCTTTCGGGCACGATGTTGAGGCGGTGTGGAGTAGATCTGACGGCGTAGCTTCGAGCTTGCGACGGTGATGGAAATTAGGGTGGCGCGGCTTTGAGCACGATGGTGCGTCCAGCTGTAGGCTCGATGGTGGCGTGTTGGATCAGAGGCGCGCGCGTATGAGAGTGAGATTGGTGGGAACAGAGTGCAAGCCAGAGCCATGGGCAGAGGTGGTGCACGGTAGTTCTATGCCAGCAATGAGCGACGGTGGTTGAGTCGACAGTGAGGCGTATCAGAGTGGAGGACGATACCGGCTGTTCATGTACTAGTGATGCTGAGTGGCAGTGTGGCGCTGATCCAAGGACACCATGTAGAGGTGTGTGGTGAAGCCGATGAATGATGAGAGCGGGCGACGCGTTCCGCGAGTCATTTTTTGCACGTCTGCTCGACCGCTTGCTAGCGACGGCGTGGTCAAGCTGGTGTCCAGGCCGACGATCATGTTTTTCTTTTTTTCACAGATCAATTATAGATAAGACAACGAACACATCAAGGTTCGGATGACCGATGGACAATCTCGCAACCGGACCATCCCTGTACACATGTCATGTAGGGAGAAGTTAGCCGCTAACTCACCGATTGCGTCAACCAGGGATAAACCGTAGGACATGACTGGCCACGAGAGAACATCGATTCATGCAAACTAAACAAGCAACTAGAAATGATTTACTAGATTGATTCTCGCTATTATAAGGGGGTTGGCGAGATGAATCTGACGACATACCTGTAAGATCGAGGAGGCCGGCTAGAGGGCGTTTAAAACAATTATGCGCTAAAACCGATTTCTAATGCGAAAGCTTATAACAATACGGTTTTGCACAATTAAAACCTAAATCAACTAGGTTCAACTAAGCGCATCAACAATACAAGTCTATTGATAATAATCAATCAAGCATGGACTTATAAGCAATTCAATTTAAGCAGTGTAAATGATACTATTGCAATCATACACAATGAATAAACAATTTATGGAGTGTCTATACAACATGCGACTGATTTTTTCTTGGAAATCAGTCACTTTTTGAGCCATCAGATGAAGATCCAATGCTCCAGATATCACCCCCATCTCTATATCCCTAATCTAATCTCACTTCCCACCCTCTCTCCCTCTCTCTCACCAATCACATAGCACTAAAATTGAAAGATGTATAGCAGTTCTCAATACATAGTATAAGTTGCACAATGTAAAGTAAGAATGCAAACCACAAAAGACACGGCGATGTTTTACCGTGGTGATCAGAGACTTGCCGGTCTCCCCTAATCCACGTTGAGAGAAACCCAAACTAATTGGGCCGGCTCCACGAATTAAGCCTTCCTCCGAGGTATCAACACCTTGCTCCACTAGGGTTGCTCTTACTCCACTCCGGAGATGGTGAGCACTAAGCCACTCACAAACACCGGGCCTTCTCACAAGCTTCACTTGAGAAGATCACCGGACCACGACGCCTCCACCGCCGTCTAGGTGTCGGCAAACACCAAGAGTAATAAGCCAAGCCCCTTGCTTGACTCTCACCACGTGCAACGAATGCACAAGCTCAAATGGATACAAAATCCAACTCTAGATGCAACACATGCAACTAGAGACCTCTCTCCTTGCTCACAAAGTGCAACACATGCACAATTGAGAGGAGAGGCTCACACTAGCTCAAGAGAGTGAAATAAAGTGCCAAAGATTATTTCTCAACCGGCCAAGGGGGTATTTATAGCCCCCATAACAAAAAACTAGCCGTTTGGAGCCGTTACAGCCCAAAAAACTAGTCGTTGCAGCATTGGTGCGGTACTACCGCAGTTATACGGGCGGTACTATCTTTATGTGGTACTACCACTGTTATAAGGGCGGTACTACCGCAACTCATTTTTCAGCACAGACGACTCTCGGTAAAAATGTCATAACTTTTGACTCCGATGTCAGAATTGACTGATCTTGGACTCTATGAAAGCTTATTCAGAGGGCTACACAACCCATCTATTTGATTTGATCTCAAACACATTTTATCAAATAAAAAATCACAACTCCAAAAAGCCACTACCATGGTCTAAGTCCAAAGTATTAGCAACAAGCAATCTTAGACCATGCCAAGGGAAAATACATGAATCTCAACAATTTGCAAAACACATTTGCAAACTTAGATCATGCCACAAGGAGTAGGTACATGGACTTCAACCATTTGCAAAACACATTCGCAAAGTATAGTCACATTCTACAAGGATTAGACGCATGAGCCTCGACTATTTACATAACACATTCGCAAATAATAGCATCATACCACGGTGAGCTAGAGCAAGTGAGATTGAGTTATCAACACATGATGAGACTCAAGCTACTAGACAAGACCCCTCTTAATAGTACGACAACCTATATTAGCAATCCGGTCTTCCAACCAAACACTAAGACCAGTAAAACACTAGGAACACATCCTTAGGCCTAGCTAGTCATACTTTTGCCTTGAGCATCCACTTGAAGCTTGATGACGCACATCCTCGCTTCAACTTCGGGTTCTTGATTTGAAAGCTCATCAACACATGATGACTTTCTTTTGCTTCGAGATCTTTACTTGATGCCCATCAACACATGATGACATTCTTCATCCTGAGTCTTGATATGCATCAACACACGATGCAATCTTGACCTCCATCAATACATGATGGATCTTCTCTTGACTTGATGATCAACTCATGATCATGTTTTCTTCGAGATCTTGATATATATCAACACATGATACATCTTCTTCTTGAACCTTGACTCGATGATGATCAACTCATGATGCCATCCAAAGTCTTTATCACCCATGGAACATAACCTATTCATCCAACTCATGAAAAATGTTAGTCCCACAATGTCATTGACACTAATTAACAGGATATACCTGTATTAAAATACTTCTAAACAAGCCAATACTTTTAGATGCGGTACTACCACCAACTAACACGCGGTAGTTCCGATAATCGGTAGTTCCGCATAACACATTGCGGTACTACCGCAATACCGAGAGAGCAACACATGCTCAAAATCGCGGCTAAGGACCAAAAAGCATACGTTCTGGAATCTACGTACCGCCACCATATGAACGGTAGTTCTGTGAGCCGGTCATACCGCACACAAAGCGTCGGTACTACCGCGCCACCTTGGAGCAAACCAAGTTCAAAATACAACGCTACTGGAAATTCCATACAGCACAGAAATCGGTACATCTGAGGTGCGGTACTACCGCGCTTCCACGAGAGCAACAAATGCATCTCTAGAAAATACGTACCGCCACAAAGGCTGGTATAACCGAAGTGCGGTAGTTCCTCTCAAAGGAACAACGGCGGTAGTTCATACAAAGGCACCGGTACTACCAATCTTTGTTGAGAAAAGCAGAACACCAAAACAAGCTCTCGGAATAAATATACATGCCATGTAAAACCGGTACTACCGCACATTGGTAGTACCGCTTACCAAATGCGGTTATACCGATTTCCACTGAAGTTCTTCCAGAAGCTTTTCGAAATGCAATGCATGACTCCTTTGTCTTGAGCCATGTTGATCTCTTATCACCTTTGTATTTTCTTTTCATGTCATCATTTAAACTCTGGGACTAAGCCTTACAAACATCTTAGCACACATGTTAGTCACATGTAAATAATTGAATATAAAGCAATATGAGTATATATAAACTACACAAGTTATATATACCATGAGTATATACGAACTACAAGTTGTATATACTAAATATGAGTGTATACGAACTACACACGTTGTATATACTCATATGAATATATTAACTACACAAGTTAAATATATTCAAGGATATATGAGCATCTATGAACTACACAAGTCTCATATGTTCTCATATACTTATATGAATATATTAACTACACAAGTTAAATATATTCAAGGATATGTTTCAAAGTAAAGATCCTTAAAATACGTGGAAAGAGAGTATGGATCAATACTAATGAAACCACAAAATATAGAATGAACTCCCCCTAAATGTGTGCATACACAAATGTGTAGTGAAAACATATGCACATATCCAAGTTAGATCTTTGGTGGAGTTCAACCTATATTTTGGATCCGAGGATTGCAATAGGAGGAAGTAGAATGCATACCTCTTGTATTTTCATCTTTATATCCAAACGAGACTAAGCAATAGATAATCAATAGAATTGTTAGTCTCACAAATAGATTTGTCTTTAATGAATACATTCCTGTTTGAATTTTTTCTTTTATATCCGAGTTGAGACTAAACGTGATATAACAATAAGAGTGTTAGTCTCACAAGTGTATGTGTCATTAATCACGAAAATACTCCATTAACACATAATGGCGAGTCTAGATCCTTCAATACCGTGATCTATAGAGCAGTCATGCTGGTAACGTGTTAAATTACTATTTCATCGTGCAATCCACGATACCAATCAACACAACTAGAAGGAAAACAATCACAGAATTAGAGAATGCAAAAGTAGAATAACAAATAGACACAAGATGTTGAGAAAGCAATCTGACGTTCTTCTTTATTCCAATAATCTTCTATATACATAATAGATTACATCTCCCCTATATTTATGGCAACATATCTCGTGCACATGGGGTATTGGTGGACAAATGGACATAGCAAATCTAGATCGTCCAACACGAAATCGGCGGCCAAGATCAAGCGTGCAAATCCCACCTCCCACTTAATGTGGTTTTGCAAAACGCCTGCCCAAAATCTCTCTCACATTTCACCCCCACGCTCCCCTCTTCTATCCCAAGCCCCATTCCCCAATCACATGCGCCACCCCCTTGCACCCCTAGGCTACCCCTCCTCTACGTCGCGCCTCTCCCCCTACGCCATGCGACCTGCGCCACCGTCATCCTCGTCATCAAGGACATCGACTGCTGCTTCGACGCCGAGTCGAGGGAAGACCGCAAGACGCTGGAGCAGATCGACGTCGACTCCTTGGATGACGACAGCCTGTCGGGCAAAGCATCTAATCGGGAGCTTACCAGCAGCAGAATATAACGCTCTCTGGGCTACTCAACTTCATGGACGGGTTGTGGTCAACAAGCGGTGAGGAGCGCATCATCGTATTCACCACCAACTACAAGGACCTCCTCGACCCAGCACTTCCCTGGCCGAGGAGCTTGGGCATGCACGTCAACACGGGCTACTGCTGCTGGGAGGCATTTAAGACACTGGCCTGGAACTACCACCTCGTCGACAGCCACCCGCTGTTCCTGGAGATAAAAGAACTACTCACACATGTGGAGGTGACGGCCGAGGTGTCCGAGATGCTGCTGCGAAGTGAGGACACCGATGTTGCGCTACGAGTGCTTGTAGAATTCCTCCAAGACAAGAGACAGAGGACAAGGAAAGAGTCAGAGGACAAGAACGACGTAGCAGAGAAGGCATTGTAGTACTAATTCTTCAGTATCAACATCCCCTTTCACAGGCCATTTTATTTCAGGAGGAGATTAGGTTGACACGGTAGAAACATGGATTCTATTATGCATCAATCATGAGAACACAAAATTTGGCTTTCGATGCCTTTTGACTATTTTCAGTCTTATGGTTCTGAATCACTATACTTATCTGATCAATGCAACTGTTATGTACAAGAATCTACGAGTTGGACAAAACAAAACTCACAACACAAAAGTCTGAAAGATAAAATCTAACAAAACTTTCAACTGTTATTATTTCAGTGAATAATCATGTCATTTTACAGTGCATCATATCAATACATTGTACCAATTTCAGACTTTCAATGTATTTCCTTGCAAGTTTTTCGTGGAACTGAAAACATCGGCTTCTTCGGTGGAACCTACTACCGCTAAAATTCATTAGCTGAGTCCCAAACTCTTGTAAAATTTGAAGGTCCTCCATCTCTGTTCCTCTCAAATTGACAGCTTAAGGCTAGCTCTTCATTACCTCCTTTCCCTAGTTGGGGAAAATTTGGTCATTGCAATATTTCACCCTTGACATCATAGGCTATCAAACATATGCTGAGGCGAGGGTGGGCGATGTGGAGTGCTACAGCGGGGGAGTCGATGAGCGGACGTGCTGCGCGATGAGGGAGCGGTGCGATGAGGACGACGACGATGAAGAGGATGACGACAAGGTGGAGGAGGTCGGTGATGCGGCAAAGTTGGGCTTGTCGAGGTTCGGCGTGAGCGGCAGACGTGTGGGGTGGGCTTGGGTGGTAGCCGCTGCCACTACAGCCACCAACCCCGGCGACGTGCGATGCTCCGGATCGATGCGGTGTGCGACACCTGACTGCCTGCCTACGAAGAGGAGGAGGAGGAGCAAACTGATTTGGCACGGGGAATTAGGGATCAGCTTAAGGGTGTGATTGCGAGATACAAAATTTGGGCATGTGGTTTTTTCACAAAATAGAGTTAAGTGGGTGGGATTTGGTTAGCTGTGATCTCGGCCACCGATTTCGTGTTGGATGGCCAAGATTCGCTTTGTCTATATGTCCACCAATACCCACATGTGCATAAGATATGTTGCCTATATTTATAGTCTAAGAGTGTTTTAGTATGCGCTCACATCTCCTACTTGGAGAAGAAGAAGAAATCTGGATGGGGCCACAAGAGTTGCCGCACCTTCCCCCTAATGGGACCATTTCATAACAAGAAAGATCAAGGTATGTGGATCGAGAGTCTCACCACCGAGATTAGATCGATCTGGTGGGAGAAAACTGAGTGTAATACAACTCAGAGAGGCGTATACGAGGGATATTTCCAAACCCTAGTCCCTGGCGACACAAGGATCCCTAGGCGAAAAAAGCACGCAACTTCTTTCTAGACAAGAACTCCATTTACAACATATTGAAATATGTTGTGATGAATATTTTGCTTACTATCATCGTGATTTGTCTAACAACTATGTGATGACGTATGTCCTATTTAGTTGTGTTGTCTGATGTACTGATGTTATGTCGTGCGTCGAATAATTCTGTACAACCTATGTACTACCGCTAATTACAAAGTTTGTTTGTAGTGTGCTTAATATTGTTTCTTATTACTTTCTATTTATGTTTCTTATTGTGAACAATGTAAGTACTTAATTTCTTGTTTCTGTTTATCACTAATTTGAAAAAAATTTATGCACAAAAATCCAGGTTCTGTCGTCGTTTGGAATGGTGACAGGAGTATGTCACCAATTCAAATGGTGACTTACGTCTCTATCTCCATTCCAAATAGCAACAAAGACATTTAATACTGTTTGGTTGGCGACAGGATCTTGTCGCCAATCCAAATGGCAATATGACTATTTCGCTATTCCAAACGATGACATAAGTCCTTTTTGTAATTTTATTAAACGGATACTTATTTATGCAATTCTATTAAAAATGTATTGTTAAAAAAATCTAAAATTGCCATCCAACTCCCACCTGATCGGCCACCACACCATGGAAATGCTATATTCATTCCGCCACCCACCTGCCGGCCCACGGTCGAACAATGGTCGGCCAGAGGAGTTGGCGCACCGTGCGGCCCATGCGCCCTTAGTCCAGGCACTCAAAATCATTTTCATTGCATGTTAAGTGTTGTGCCTTCGGTGCAATCACTTGGCTTGAAACAGATCCGATTTCGGGGGCCTATAGCGTTGGTATCAGAGCCATACTGACTGTAGGTTAGAAATAGCACGGGCGTTAGTTCTAGCAAGTATTGAGTCAAAGTATTTTAAATTAGCAAAATAATTTCATCAAGTTTAAGTTTTGTGAATCTTTTATTCCTTACCCATCCTAGTCTCTAATTCTTACCTCACTATTCATTTGAATTGTGCAAAATATTTTTTCCATTGTTCATCTCTCTTTTCCAAAAATAGACACGCTAAGTAGTCACCGGCGAAGAGCATTGGTGAAAGGACGAGAAGACAGTGCCTTGCTGTGATATTAGGGTTAAGTTAGGGATTATTCTTAGATTATATACCCCTAATTATATTCACTAGCTTGTAGACGTTGGATTGTGCAATACGATTATTTGCTCTCTTTTGTTCCAAGTAGTTGCTATTAATGTATGGTGTGTTTGCGGTTTGCCTTCAGGCGTTGTATTTCACAAACATGCTAAAAACTAGCCTTAAGTTAAAAAAAAATTGTGTGCAGTCCCTACTGCTTTTATTTTTTCATTGCCCGTCAGTGGTAGTGGATCGCGATCGAGTCGTACGGTCTTTGAGAAGAAGATCGCATTTTAACAAAGTGACTAAGTTTTTCCGCCCTATTCTTTTCCATCCGAATCTCGGGGATGAGATTCTTTCTAATGTGGGGAGGTTTGTAACACCCCAATTTTCAGAATCAGGATGTTAATATTTAATTTGGCGATCTAATAAAATTTTGACTCTGTTTTAAAATTTTCGGGTTAAGTAAAAAGATTGCTTCAAAAATCAAATCGAATTAATTAAAAGGTTGCATTTAAAGTTTAATTGAGTTGTTTAAAAAGTTGCATAATAATAATAATAATAATAATAATAATAATAAGTAATATTAAATCAAATTGTTTGAAAGACTGCATTTAAAAATTTAAATTACTTCGAATTCTTCCTTTAGCGTGCATATCAAAAATCATGACATGCCATTCATTCATTCATATCATTGCTGTTACTTCTGAGTCGACCGACCGCAGACGAAATACCTGCGTGTCCTTTCTCTTCCCCAACTTCTCTCCTCGCAATCACCACCAAAAATCAAGAATCACAAAGCAGAGCTAGGCAAAGTCACAAGCCACTTCCCATTTCGTTTCTTTCTCTCACCCCAACCGAGCCACCCACACCACACATCCCCATTTAGAAATTCCAGCCGAGAGCGCCCCTTCCCCACTGCTAACGTGCAACTCTCTCCCCTCTTGAACAGAACACCCTTTTCTAGTCATCCCAAGCAAGAACTCTTGTACATGTACATTTCTCCACCTTCTCTCCTTCCGTTCCCTTTTAAGAACCACAAACCAGCCAATGCATGTTATATGGTAGCGTTCCCCATCTCGAGAGCTTTCCAAATCTACGATTAGTTTTCACATGCAAGTTTGTTTGAGCCTTTTGCAAGAAGAGGAGGAGATTAAGCAGTGGTTTGGAGGAGTAGCAGCGGCATGAGCACGCACGCTGGTGCTGCTCCAGGGGCAAGGCAGCCGGCGGCATGCAGCATGCATGCAGTTGAGGAGCTGCAGTAGCGGGAGCAAGGTAGCGAACGCGTGCTGTCTGTGGCCAGCGGCGGCCTGGCCAAGGCCGGGCGCAGGCGCAGGAGCGGCCCCATGTGCGGTGTCGTGGCCCAGCACAGGAGCGGCAGAATGGCTTGGCGGCATCCTGACGACCACCCGGTGAGGCGGTGCGGCATGGCACGGCTAGCATGCATGGCACGGCCGGCGTAGGCGCGACGCCGAGGCGGAGGTGGTTGAGTTGGTGGGTGGCCGTCGGGAGGAAGAGAGGAGGAGCAGTTGAGTGGCGGCAGTGCATGCGTGCGACGGCCGGGCGGCACACTACGACCCGACCAGAGGCGAGGCCGACGCAATGCACGGCCGGCATTGGTACGCTGCATGCGACAACACCAAGACGGAGAGCGTGGCCGGGCTCGGCGACATGAAAGACAATGGCGGCTCATGCACTCGGTCGGCATGCATGCGGTGTGGCCAAAGCCGAGCCGAAGGCGCGACGGCTTGACAACGGCCGAGGCGGAGCGGCTGAGGTGGTGGAGGCGTGACAGGTCTGGGCCAACGGCATGAGCACTGAGGAGCCGGCCGAGAGCGCAATGCATGCATGCGACGGCCATGCATGCAGCGGCGCAGCGGCCCTAGTGAGACGAGGCGGCATGACGTTACACGCGTGAGCGTAGCATCAGCAAGGCGGCTCCGTGGGCGTGGCCGAGAGCAACGGCACCGAGGCGGAGCCGGCATGGCGTGTTGCGCATGACATGGCGGCGCCGATACGGAGCGGGACACGGACATGGATGCAGATGATATCGGCGACGACTACGGCGGACACGGACGAGCGGGACACGGGACCGGCGACGACTACGGCGGAAGCGGACGGAGTTTTTGGCGGATACGACCAGTTTGCAAACCGTATTTACACTTCTGACCATGCGCAAACTGTATTTGCAGAAATGACAATGCGGGCGCGTGGTCACCCCGCGCCCAGTGCTGTCGTCGTGCCGCCACGTCGCATGGGCGCACGCCCACCCTGCGCCAGCGCTGTACGTTTTTTTTTCAATTTTTCTTTTTTTCAAATTTTTTTAGACGTAGAGATTTTTTTTTAAAAAAAAAATTGCTACAATGGTGGGCGCATGCTCACCCTGCGCCCACCACTATAGAAAAAATTTTGTTTTTTTTAAAAAAATCATTTATGTATATTTTTGTAAGAATTTTTAAATATAGTAAATAGGGTCCAAAAATTATGAAATTTTTTATGGAGCCTTCTGACACCGTGTACTTGCTTGTGTAATATTTTTAAAATTCTATCCATTATGAATTTTTCTCGAAAATGCATTTAAGTATATTGTAAATAGGGTTTCATCATTTCATGTGACTTGGAATGATTTCATGAAATTTTGTCCATTATCCCACCGTCCTCCTCCCTCCTCACATTGTCGTCGCCTCATCCGAAATGCGCACCAAATCTTCACGAATTCCGGCGCCAACACCGCGACTCCTTCTCGCTCATTATAAATACCGAACTCTAGCACTTGCTCGTCGCTTGCCTTGATTGATTACTTCCCGAATGACGATCGATTACTTCCTCGAAGGCGGGTAATTTGTGCTATGCTTTTGCCGTTATTACAGTAGTCATAATTAGTCGATCTTAGTCACTAGTCGTAATTAGATAGTTTAGGGGTAATTAATTAGTCGTAATTAGTTAGTTGACTAGTTATGAATTAGTTTAGTAGTAATGAATTAGTTTAGTGGTAATGCGTTGTTAGTCGCATGTAGGAAAATGTTATGGCTTAAATTGGATACTTATCTTTTCTTAATTTCAAAAAATTTAGATGTGTTTCATGAACACTGTCTTTGAGAAGGGGAGGTTTCGTGCGAGTTGTGGTGCATACTTGGGGTTTGGGCTACGTCCACCGACAGTATCATGACTTCACTATCAACAAATGCGGCAAGGAAATGTAGCGCGTCAAGGTCACCGTCTACTCGAAGAGCCATCTACGAGGAGACAGACCCTACCACTTCACGGTAGAGAGAGCGGACAAGCTCGGGATGCAAGATGAAACCCTAATGTAGATGCTATTCTTTATCTTGCATCGGACTACAGTTTGGATAGGCTTGTACATAAACCAAATAGGAAAATACGTGGCGTGCGAGATCATATAACGATGTCTGTAGCCTTGAAACGCACACGAGTCGGAGGTTACGGTACATCGTTATATGATCTGCATGCCACGCATTTCCCGGTTGGTTCATGTACAAGTTTATCTAGCTTGTGGTACAATCTGATATAAATAATATCATCAATGTAGTGATGATATTAGATACAATATTAAAGAATATCATCCAATGCGGTGATGATATTGGATTGCATTGGGATGTTATGCGAGTGACAATTCTTCTTCCTTCCTTGAGATATCTCAATGGAGTTGAAATGCAGCGTATTTTATGCGCGTTTTTATACATTCTAAGTCACATGAAATGATGAAACCCTATTTACAATATACTTAAATGAATTTTTGAGAAAAATTCATAATGGATATAATTTTTAAAATATTACACAAGCAAGTACACGGTGTCAGATGGCTCCATAAAAAATTTCATAATTTTTGGACCCTATTTACTATATTTAAAAATTCTTACAAAAAATATACATAAATGATTTTTTTTATAAAAAAAATAAAAAACAAAATTTTTGCTACAGTGGTGGGTGCAGGGTGAGCCATAACGAGTGGTCAGCCCTTTGAAGAAACGAGTTCCTCCTATGTGGAGGTATTCGAGGACGACAGACCCGACTAGAGATTACGAGGAGGGTAAGTTAAATTCTTACTTTTGGCTCTCATTTTGGTTAATCCTGGATTGGTCTGCGGAATGTTCTATCTGTTTGCACAGATCTTTCACAGGCAGAGATTGACACCCTCGTCAAGCTCATCTGTGAGAAAGGTCCACCAAATGTGGTGGCTCCTCAAATCCTAGCGGTTCTGTCTGTAGAAGAGAAGAAGGAACACCTAAAGGTAATCAAAAATTTACTTCATCTTTAGGCTTTTATAGTTGTAGAAATACTTACGACTAGGAGTTTTTGTCGTAGGAAAACTTACGACTATACACGGGTTGTAGAGGAACTTACGATCAGGCTATGGTCATAGAAGAACTTACGACCACCTAGTTATGTTTTTTTTTCTGATTTTAACAGAAAGTAGGCATGGAAGACCACCAAGACGACGCGGAGGTCGAATTGGTGGTTATTGGAGTAGTGGAGGAAACAAAGCAAGTAAAATCTCCTTCAACCAAAAGGCGTCGGCTTGTGAAAACTGATGACAAAGGCAACACAAGCTCGAGCCCTGTTACTCTGAGCAAGCCTTTTGCAAAATTCGCTACAGACATGACTGTTGCGGAGAAGTTAAGGGCGGCTGAGGCTACCATAGCTCTTAAACGCAAATCCCCCAGGACCAAGGTACCCTTCTCTTACGATAATAAGACTTTCGCAGTTTCTACCTCTCGTGGCTTTGTCAAGCAGCTGGAAAAGGAGAACTAGAAAAGCTTCATATCTTTTGTGAAGGAAACTGCTGCTCTAGTAGAGCTTGAGGTTGAGAGGAGCAACGCTCTTAAGGTGGTCGAGACAGGTCTCGACCACCCATGGAGTCAGGAGGCTCAAGAAGTAGTGACTCTTGTCCCCTACTTGAGTTCCGACCAGGAGGGGTCGAAAAGAAGTCGAAGAAATCTTCTGTTGGGAAGGTTGCTTTCAAATTCCTAGTTAAGTCTAGGATGCCGAGGTATATGAAAAGGCAAAAGTGTAAGAATAGCATTTACCCTTTTGTTTTTCATGATTTTAACATGCTTGTTTTTTTGTGATCTTAGCCCAACTCCTTTAGTCCACGAGGATACTTCTACTGAAAAGTCTGTTGCTACTTCTTCAGTACATGAAGGAATGACAACGGTAGTGGTTGAAGGGTCAGCCACTATTCCTATGATGGAAGAAGTTGTTGCTACTGAAGTTGCTACGACCACTGAGATGGTCGTGGAGACTGAGACGACGGAAGTAGCAGCAGAAACCTCTAGGCCAAAGCGGTGGATCATCTGATCACCGCGCTGGGAAGGAAGTTGTCATGGATGCTCCTCCCGGTCCCCGAGGAGAAGCTCCTGTCACTACATCAAAGAAAGAAGAGTACTTTAACTTCTGTTCTGATTTATTTGGCCCTGCTTCTATTATGGAGTCTTCTGCCACTAGATCCCATGACCGATCCCTCACCCAAAGGATATTCTCGACAGCGGAGAGATTTTCAATGACGAACGTCTTGAAAAGGTTTGGCGAGATCGTATCAAAAAAATGGATGGGTTAAAGAATCCAACGACAGTTGTCTCCATGTTTGCTCGGACAAGCATGAATGTAAGTATCTGACGATACCTATAAGAATGGTTTTTTCTCACTTCACACTGTCTTCCTCCTTTGCAGAAAGCTTTGGAACAAATTACCACAGTTTGTGAATACAACCGGCAACTTGTCAAGCTACGACAGGAGAAAGCGGAACTCTGCAAGTAGGCAGAGAGATGGTAAGTGATTGATACTTGTAGTCGTTTTATGTTTTGACCACTTGTACAGTACTCGTAGGGGGACTCGTAAGAAATCTTACGACTTTGGTACTGGTCGTAGAAACTCTTATGGCCACAAAATTGTCGTAGAAAAACTTACGACTGTGAGGGTGGTCGTAGAAAAACTTACGATCACTTGGCTCCGTGTTCATGTCTACCCTTAAACTCTACAAGTTCAAGAGTGACGAAAAGACCCTAGCTGATTCGCTCGACTATGAAAAAGCCGAGACGAAAAAGCTAAGGGAAGAAACATATAACCTTCTGAAGAAGCTTCAGGAGGCAAATTCTGCAACTCAACAGTTGCAGGAAGAAATAAACAATAAGTCCTTGAACTCACGATTGCTTATGATTTTGATCTTCACCTTTTTGACTCTTATTCTCTCTCAAAAAGCGATCAAAGCGAGAACCCTTCAAACTGAGGTGGGAACTCTTCAAACCGAGGTCAGAGAAAAGACATTGGTAGTTCATGAGATTTCTCGCATCGCCAAGGCCAAAGATCAAGAAATTGAGAAACTGGATTATCAATTAGCAGGTAAGTAACTCTTTACCTCCTACCAAATTGGTTTTCTCATCTCATAAAAGTTATTTTATCTGACCAACCTCACTCTTTTCAGAGCGATTGGTCGAAATAAAATAACTCCACGAGGCTTCGACTTGTACCCAAGAGGAGATGAAGTCGATGAAGGTCAATCTTCTAGACAATATATCTGTTGAACAATGTACTCGGTGGGCTACGTGCTGAAGAAATCATTCTTCGTGAAGACACGATGGCTGTTAGCATGAATGCCATGGGGAGCAAGTCGGTAATTTGCAAGAGTTGGTGACCACTCTCAAGATCAACTGGACCGACTCGATAAAGGAAGCGGTCAAAGGGGTTGTAAGTTATGTTTTAGCAAAACTTAAAGCTCGTGACTCCAACATTAACCCTCATTCAGTTGAAGCCGACTTCGACTGCACTAAAGTTGAAGTGGAGCGGCTGATTGAGGATATGCAGTCGATTGGCGAGAAGGTCGTAGAGGAGATGCAAGTAGGATCTCCTCTGTCAGTCGTAGAGTAGTTAGCAACTCATAAGATAATGAATGAAAAAGATAATTAGACCAAATATATGTGACTCCATTCCTTCTTACTTTTTCCTGCAAATTATCTTGTCGAGTAGTTTGTAACTCAGAAGATAATGGATAGAAAAAGAAACCAAGACTAAGAATTGAAGTCATGTTTATAACTTTATCCTAGCTCCCGACTATTTACTTAGTTTATTTGAATAACCTAAGTAAATAGTGAAAAAGGGTTTCTAAAAACAAAGAGGTTTGGTTAACTTATAGTTTTCGATCACGATTATCTTGCACTGGTCGAAAGCGTAGAAACGAATCGACGCTAGGAAGTTCCTTCTAGTGAACAGGACCACATACAGAAAGAAAAGGCTTCGACTAGGTGATGTTACCATCTCTGACAAGATTAATCAAATCAAGAATGGCAACTTGAGTTACACAAACATCTAGAGGACTTTAAAAATTCATTCGACCTTTCTCGGTGTACTCGATAGGTTTGCCCTGATAGCAAGAGTAGGAAACGGGACGACGCTAGGAAGTTCCTTCTAGTGGGTAGGACCGCTTGCAGAGAGGAGAAGCCTCGACTAGGTGTGTTTCTTCCTCCGACCAGTTGGAACTGATCGAGTTTACCAAAAGCAATCGAATAAATCTCAAGAGTGTACTCTTCTTAGAGTATTTTTCAAAATGAAAGATGAAATAAATTAAGGTGACAAGAGTTGGCTTAAAATCATTCGACTATGTTTCTTGAGCCCAACATCTTTGTATTGGCAGCAAAAGGTAGGAACAAGGTGATACTAGGAAGTTCCTTCTAGCAGGCAGAACCACATGCAGAGAGGAAAGACTTTGACTAGTTGTTGTGACCTTCCTTCGACTAGTGTAAAGAAAAACTGAGCGTAAAAACAAAAATCGAAAAATTATAAAAGCACTACTCAAAGGAAGACAATAAAGATAGAAAGAACCAGATACTTTATTATCGTGGAAGTTTGTTACACGTAAAATTTGCACAACTGGTCGATGTTCCAAGAGTTTGAGAGAACCTGGCCGTCTTCCATTGCTAGTCATACCGATCCTGGACGCGTAACTTCGACCACAGTGTAAGAACCTTCCCACTTGGGGTAAAGTTTGTTCCGATTAGACTGGGATTGGATAAGCCTCAATACCAAGTCACCTACAGCGAAGCTGTGAGGTTGGATCTTACGATCGTAGTATCTGCGCATGGCTTGTTGGTAGACCGCTGAACGGATTAAAGCTTGGTTTCTCTTCTCTTCGAGCAGGTTATTGTCGTCCGCTCGAAGTTGTTCTTGGGCAGAGTCGTTAAAGTTTTTAACTCGTGCCAACCTGATCTTTAGTTCTGGTGGAAGCATGGCTTTGGCACCGAAATCTAGAAAAAAACAGTGTTTCACGTGTAGCCCGACTAATAGTCGTACAAACTGCCCATAATACTGAGGGTAATTCTTGTACACAAGCCCTCGAGCGCTTGACAAGCTGGTTGAAGACTCGAGTTTTGATTCCCTACATTATTTGGCCATTCGCTCTTTCGACTACCCTATTGCTTTCGGGGTGGGCAACGAAAGCATAACATAGCTTGGTACCCAACTCGTCGCAAAATTCCTGAAATTTTGCGCTTAAAAATTGTTTACCATTATCTGTGATTATTCAACTTAGAACTCCATACCGAGTAACCACGCATCTCATAACGAACCATTTTGCTACTTCCGTTGTTATCCCAGTCACAAGGTTGGTTTCTATCCATTTCGTGAACGTATCAATAGCCACAAAAAAAACTCGAATCCGCCTGAAGCTCTAGGTAACGGTCCTAGGATATCGAGACCCCAGGTCGCAAAAGGCCAAGATAGAGGGATAGTTTGTAATGCCTGAGCGGTTGGTATGTCTGCCTTCTATGCAACTGGCATTGAACACACTTTTTAACCAGTTCTTTGGCATCATAGAGGGTTGTTGGCCAGTAGAAACCTTATCGAAAGGCCTTATCGACCAGCGTTCTGTAGGAAGCATGAGTTACACAGATGCCTCTGTGTATGTTGCGAAGGAGTTTTAATCCTTCTCTCCGCGGAATGCATCGCATGAGCACCCCTTGAGTGCCTCGTTTATAGAGTACTCCTTCGATCAAAGTATACATTCTAGCCTTTTGGGATAAACGATCTGCCTCGAGATCATCATCGGGTACGGAACCCGTCTGAAGATACTCGTAGATAGGAGTCATCTTGGTATCCTCGTATTCTAGAGAGGCTATCTCAATAGGAGGTGTCTCTGGTTCTTCGACCAAGGACGGCTTCTGGAGTTGCTCCAAGAAGACTCCTTTTGGTACTATGGACCGAGAAGAAGCTATACGAGTAAGCTGGTATGCGAGGAAATTATTCTTTCGAGGGATAAATTGTACCTTGAAACCAAGAAAATGCTTTTCATGCTTTCGAACTTTTGATAAGTACCGAGACATTGTCGGATTAGAGCAATGGTACTCTTTTCCGACTTGATTGATGACCAGTTGAGAGTCTCCTCTCATGAGTAGTCGGCGAATCGAGAGCGCTTTCGCAGCTCGTATGCCAGCTAGCAAACCTTCGTACTCTACCACATTCTTAGTGGCCTGAAAGTTTAATTGTATGGTATACTTTAAGGTCTCTCCGGTAGGAGATTCCAGGACCACCCCAGCCCCCGAGCCACTTAAAGTAAGTGACCCATCAAAGTACATCGTCCACTTGTCACAACGAGGAGTATATTTAAAACATTTCTTCTCACATATTAACTAGGTTGTCATCAATTACCAAAAAGGGGGAAATTGAAAGCATATAGGCCCCTAAAAATTAGTTTTGGTAATTAATGATAATATGTGAATATGGGACTTATGTGTTTGTTCAGTATTTACAAGGTTTAGTCCCATTGGTGAATATGATCTTGAAGATGCATGCTAAAGGACAATGTGAAGATAAATATGGATCAAAGTTAAGGTACAAGTAGCTTAGGACCCTTTTACATTTTACCGGTCTTAGGAGAAATGGTTGGAAGACCGGATTATAGGTTAAATACCGTACTATTAAGAGGGATCATGTCTAAGTAGCTTGATAGCATGCTCTTGTACTTTGAGGATCAATTTAGGATAATGCATGCATTTGAATTTCTTTTTGAAAAGCATCCATTGCTCTCTCAGGATAATCGGTAGTACCGGCGTGTTAACGCGGTACTACCGGTCAGAGGTACGGCCGGGCTTGTAGTGCGGTACTACCGCACCTCGGTCGTTCCGTTTAAAAGGCGGTATGCTTTTTCCAGAGAGCTGTGTTTTTGGGATTTCGGTGAAAACCCTCAGAGCGGTAGTACCTCTGTTCAAAAGCGGAACTACCGCACACCTCCGGTAGTACCGATTAAGTGACGGTACGTTTTCTCCAGTAGAGACCCTTTTTGGGATTTCTCGTGGAATGGTAGTACCGCTCCCATCGGGCGGTATGACCGGGAAAGCGGTAGTACCGCATATTACTTGGCGGTAGTACTGCTCTGCAAATAAAACGGCTATATCAGTGCATTTAATGCCTTCTGTTGTAGCCGTTACAGAGTAGTTGGTGAAGTGTGGTAGTACCGCATGTTACTTGGCGGTAGTACCGCATTTCGCTGAAAGTTGGGGATTTCCTCCCTAACGGTTATAATTGTTGGTGGGGGGGGGGGTATAAATACCCCTCCACCTGCTCAAGCACAGGTTGCTAGACTACATTGAACTCATATAGAGCCTTGTGCATTCATTCCACACCTCCAATTCAATTGAGCATTCATTGTGAGGTGTTAGAGCCAAAAACTCAAGTGCATTCATTCATCCTAGATTGATCCCATTGCACTTGTGAGTTGTCAAGCGAAGGCCATCGATTTGTTACTCTTGGAGTTTTACCGAACTCCTAGACGGCTTGGCGGCGCTTGCACAGTGATCTCTTCAAGAAGGTTGTGAAGAGGCCCGGTGCCGAGATTGTGAGTGGTTCGGTGTTCACCATCTCCGGAGCGGAGGAAGAACAACCAATAGTGATCGAGGGAAGGCTTAATACGTGGATCCGGCTTGATTTGGTCAAGTTTCCTCAACGTGGACTAGTGAAGACCGGCAAGTCTTCGATACCACCAAAAAAAAACCTTCATTGTCTCATTCGTGGTTACTTCTTGTCTTTACTTATTCCGCTTTTACAATTCTAGCGTTTATCTTGTGTTAAATTGCTTAGCTAGAATTATATCTAGTATTGACATTAGCACTTTATTGTAGTAAGTTGCTTGATAGTTTCTTCATTATACTGTGTTAGGAAGTAATTGCTAAAACTTTTGTGCTCTAAGTTTAATTTGGTTGATTAAATTTAGAAACCTCTTATTCACCCCCCCTCTAGTCGGTTATCCTTGATCCTACAAGGAGGGTATATAAAAGTTTTTGGACCTGTATCTCATCCAGGGCACTCGTAAACAGAATGTTTAACAAGCTATCATCATCAACTAACACTCGATTTACTCGACAGTTGTTGATGGTGGGTTCGACCACGATCAGAAATCGACCTGGTTGAGTCGAAGGGATCAGGCAATCACCCTTCTCGAAAGAGATGGTGACTTTCGACTACTTCGGCATCTTATTGACAAGAAGAGAGTCGATTGAGTTTACTGGCACTCGACAGCCTTGAGCTGTCACCTTGACTTGTATGCCGTGATCCCCTATAGATGTGATCAATGGTGTGCTGTGGATCCTGAAACGACTTCTCCTCATCATTCGACTCCTTTCGACTACTCGTTTGACCTACCTATTCAAGAGTAGGAAGTGACCCTTTGCCGGAGTAATAGTCTTCGAGTTTTCATAGAAAAAGCTGGCAGTTGCGAAGGTCATGTCTTTCCTTTTTTATGAAAAGGACACCACCTAGGTTTGTCATTCTTCCGATCGGGGTGCTTACCTTTGCCTCGGTCGGAGTTTTGTTTGGAGTTACATGGCTCCTTGTCGCTTACTACTAAGACCTCCTTAGAACCAGTGGCTTGAGAATTTTTTACCCTTCGCCTTGTTCTTGGATTTCTTAGCCTTTTTGTCCTTCTTCTTACCACTTTCGCCTGCCTCTTGAAGAGTTCAGCGACAGTGGTAGGAGAATTCAAAGCGATATCCTCTATTATCCTTCTACTACGGACTCCCTGCTTGAAGGCTCTGATAACAGATAAGTCAGAAACATCTGGAATTGAATTACAAACCTGACTAAAATGCCTGTTGAATTGGTGCAGAGTTTCGTGGTCGTTCTGTCTCATCCAGTGCAAGTCGTCCTCCTTTCCAAGGCGATTGTAGGTGCCCTGGAAGTTCGCCAGTAGAAGGTCGCAGAGGTGACTCGAGTGGCTGGATTAGTAGCCACGATCGAGCTGACCCTTCGAGCACAGTCGGAAAGTAATTTCCCATTACATGCTCTCCTCCTCCTGCCGCTCGGATAGCTGTTGTGTAGATATGAAGGAATTCAATGGGATTTTGAGTTCCATCGAATTTCTCCATGTTCGTTGGTCGAAAACGAGGTGGCCAGCGAACTGCTCGGAGGTCGGGTGAGAACGCCCGACATCCGGTAATAACTTCCTGGCGCCTTCTTTGCAGGAAAGAAGGGTTGACATCGCCAGGTGATCGTACTCGACGATACCCAGTCACAGGTGGACTTGACCTATAGTAGGCCTTAGTCTTACGAGGGATATCCTCCTCTATTCCGTCTGTTGCCGCAAATTTCGACCCTAGAGTGGTGAGCGATCACCTCTCTGGGAGCTTGTCGATTTTCAGATGTTTGAGGAGCCTTCCTCAAGTTAGGAGAACGACGTGATTTACAATCGTGTCGATCTCCGTGCAATGAGTTGGTCGAACGACAGCAGATGATGGAGCTGTACTGCTACGACTTCTGGAATAATGTCGATGAGGATGCTCAAGTTTTTCCATCGTGTTCCGAAGCCTTCGTGCGATCTCTTTGGTGAAGAGATCGTAAAATGGCGCTCGAGCAAGCTCTTGAGTTGGATTCTCAAGAAAATCGTTGATGTGTTGGAGTTCCTAAGCTTCCTCTGACCGATACTAAGCGCACCTAGGATGATTTTTCTGGGCCACTATTCTTCTCTATCGAGTTATCTCAGGATCGCCCATACCAGACCCTTGAGTTGGTTTCCGTGGAGTGCGAGAATGTTGAGGATTTCCGCACCCTCATCAGGGTGTTCACTCTGTTCATCAGCGGTGGCGCTCTTGCCATTGTCACGAGGGGACGTAGTATGTGCTCGTTGGGGAGCATCGTTAGTCTTGCCTCTGGGAGAATGATCATTATTAGAGGGAATGACGAAAACCTCTCGTTGAGGACCTCCACTTGCGCTCGAAGCCTCCTCGCTTGAGGAGTAGCCGAGAGACACCATTTGGTGACTTGGAGTAAACCCCTCCAGGAAGGGGAACTCCGGGTTATAACCGTCTCTGTCCGCAGGTGTGCTCTGTGATAGGATGGTCGAACTTGCAGGAAAAACGAGTTTGATCCCCTTCTCTGCAGAGTTAATCGGAGAGAGAGGACCACCAGGTGTCGATGAAGCTCTGGAATGATGGCTTCCAGAACTTGCCTTGCCAAGTCGGATTGCCTTAAGGGGACTTGGACACTCAGAGGGAAAACTCTCGTCGTGTTGTGAGTCTGCCTTGGGGCAATCTTGTTTGTGGTTGGATTGACCCTTGCCCCCTGAGGAAACTAGTCCCTCAGTTTGACATACTGTTGTGGGGGATAAGGATCCCTCCTCAACTCTACCGGTGGTGTGCTCTCTGAGATTTGATAGAAGATCTCCAGAGGCGGCAATACCATCAGATGATTCAATACTCGGCTCGTAATAAAAAACGACATCCATGTCGACATCTGCGTAATCGACCAAGTCGAACCAGTTCTCCTCGTTCCACTCACCTGCTATGGAAGCATCAAAGAGAAAACAAAAACTGTTGACAAGGAATTACCAGAAGATCCCCACGGTCGGCACCAACTGTCGATGTTTTAGAACCAATCTTACGTAAAGCTTGTTTGATTCGGGGGTCTCTACAAATTGATCACTTAGACAGAAAAGACATAGGGATTTATATACAGATTCAGGCCTTCTCCAGAGAGAATAACAACCATACTCCTGTGTGTATTGTATTGTGTATGCTGGTTACAATCAGTGGAAAGACTTAAGCTTGTTCTACTACTGATTGCGTATGCTCGATTGTCTTGTATAAATCAATTGCCCCCTCCCATTTCTCTCTGACTGAAGCTTTTTTTATAGTACGTGTAAAGCTAGTCGTTCTAGGTCAAGAAGCGTCTCATTACTCCGTATAATGGACGTAATAATGGTAGTAATCACTGAAGGACTTACGACTATGGGGATGGTCGTAGAAGAACTTACGACCACCAGGTTGGCCGCTCCCTTAAGATTATAAGGGGTATACTTAATAGCCGTATGACGTCATATTTACCCATAATATTAATTACAGATAGATAGTAAAATGAGGATTATTAGATCCTCGTCAGTGCTATTCTTTAACTCCTAGTCGGTTGCCTTGGGTTATGTGGCACACTTGCTGGACGTTTTGGTTTATTTATATTGCTTCTGCGGCTACTTAATGTTATCATTTGAATTTGACCGGTCGGTCGCTTTTGTAATAGTTGTATACTTAAGTCTTATGTTGTATATCTTTTGATATATTGATGTATGAATGTTGTATGGATGTGATGGACAATGGTGTTTGGATATGTACATGTTAGCCACTAATCCTTGGGAGCTAACATGAGATACATATCCGGGCACTCGAAATCGTTCTCGTTGCATGTTAAGTGTTATGCCTCCGGTGTAATCACTTGGCTTGAAACAGATCCGATTTTGGGGGCTTACAACGTGTATAAATCGGAAGGTTAAATAAAAAATGCACTATTCATAGGCCCCACCAGTCATTCTCTATGGCTAGCACAGCACTGGTAAGAAAAAGATTAATTGCTTTAGAAAATTCGAAATCTATTAATTTACACACTGAAAATTACATTAACTTCTAAAATGCATAACTAAATCATCTTAACTCCAAAATAGATGAAATCAGTGTTGATAATTTTCATTTTAAGTGAACTTATTTCTAAAATAGGTTTCAATCTTACCTCTGTCACAAAATATATAATTTTTGGAAAATGATCCCAAAACTAATTATTTTTACACTATAAATTGCTTTTAACTTAGAAAAATTCATAATTAATTCATACAAACTCCAAATGAGTTGAACCAAATTATTTTAGTCTTATAATAATATCATCTATTTATCTATGTAATCCTTGTACCCACCACTGCTCTATAAATTTTGACCAAATAATTAAAATCAGTGAAGAGTAACAGATTGTATTGTTTGAAAATCTGAATTTCAAACTGCTATAACTCTCACATACTAAAATCTAAATGAAATAATTTTTACACCTAAATTCATATAAAATCATGACATAGATACTGTAGAAAATTCATGTATTTTTGAGCACTTTGAATTTTGAGGTATTTCTCGGTGTTTATCGATATATTTATTCCATTGAGCCCGAATCGATCGACGTAGATTCCTTCGCCACCGAGAGTGAACAACTCGAGTTCTAGCAAGGCAAGCATCATTTGAACTTTCCTTTTTGCATCATTGATCCTAGTTTTTGATAATTTTGTGCAATGATAATTACTTGCATGCTATTTTGTAATGTCGCTATTTTTGTGATGTGTACTTAGCTATATCCTATTCATGAGGTTATCCTTGAATTATTCCAGTACCTACATGCTTAAGTTAGGATGTGTGAAATATATGGCATGGGATTGCTTAGCCATGCAAGTCTAGATACGGTAGATTGATTGTCAGGAATAACTCGATAGGGATACATAAATTTTCTTATCTTCTTCTTATTCCAGATCTTCGTATCTATTTCATAAGTTAAATTTTGTTATTTTAAAAGAGATTTGGGTCTAGAAAAGTGGTTGTAGTGTGGGTACCTTTGTGCACGAGACTTGGGTTTGTGGTTGTCTTGTTTGGACCATCAAGGACCGAACTTTGGTGATGTCGTTAATTCAAGTAACACTCGTACTACCACACGCGATATTATGTATGCCGTTTGGTTAAGGGGAAGATTTCATTAGTTTAGACCACAGGTGGTGTGAGGACATAGCGACCGTGAAATCCTATATTCCTTAGGAACCCAGTGTAATATATACTATGCAGGTGAGCACGATTACTTATGTTGGTGTCGCCCAACATACTAACTACCTTACACTGGCCCCTTCGACACAACATGCTTGCCCCCTTAGCATTTGCTATATGAATTTGTACCAAGTTGGGATTTCCTTTTTCATGGGTGATCTAACTCAATAGGATCTTCATGCTAAACAATATCAAATCTCGATCTACCTGGCCAACTCACCAAAGGCAGTGTGTTTGGTTTACCGGCTGGCGAGTCGATGTGGGTAAAGTTGTACTCTCCTACAGGGTGTAAATCTATTCGAATAGCTGTGTCCATGGTTACAGATGACCGCTTGAATTCGGGAGTCATTATTGTTAGACTTTGAATTAAAATTGACATGGTTACAACTCGGTTTTTGGCATGAATGGGTATTCATGCATTTTAGTCTATCAAAGTGAGTTACCACTTTGGTTTTTGTTTGATTGAATTGTTTATTAATATATATCTATGTCACATGTTTACCTTTGCTTAAAAACTTGTTTACAAACCTTGGTCAAAATATTTTCGAATTAGCAAAATATTTCATAAAGTTAAGATTAGGTACATCTTTTATTCCTCATCTATCTTTATACCATTTCTTACCATTTTCCGATGAAAGCACATGGCGCGGAATTGAACACCTTCGCTAGGATCCAGTTCGGGGAAGACCCCCAAGTGAGGCAGTTAGCAAGATTGGTTCATATCATGGACCAAGTCCATCGGTGTGCTATGCATGAGTTGTATGAGACCCGACAACATCTCGTGGTGGCCCAAGAGCACCTACAACTCATGTGTAACATGGGGCTCGTTCATCGTAGTGTACTTTACAATGCGAATGAGGTCTCCCCATATGCTTCTGCACCACGGAGTACCCTCTTCCCAAGTGAGAGGACGAGTACCCAATTATGGGACGAGACATCAAGCCCGTATGTCAGTGGGTTTTTCTCGCACCCATAGGCCGGAACCTGCTGGAGGCCACGTGGTAGAGCAAGGATCTCCGTTACTTCTCGTTAACCCATTGGACCCCGTAGACATAGAATCACCCGGGTGCCAT
The DNA here is from genome assembly GCA_036346255.1 of Ampelocalamus luodianensis. Lineage (NCBI taxonomy): Eukaryota > Viridiplantae > Streptophyta > Magnoliopsida > Poales > Poaceae > Ampelocalamus > Ampelocalamus luodianensis. Next base: position 39,448,238 of record CM070632.1, on the reverse strand, counting down.
CTTTTAGATGAGTTCCCCGTGAACTTCGACCGGAACAATATATAGAGTGTTAGAGTAGTAAGCTCGCTGTCCGTCTTGTGTCCAGCGAGCATGTATCTTTAGATTCATGTAATAGATTTATAGTTGTCGAACTCGTGATGTTTTCTTACAAGAACTTTTGTTTCGGGCAGTTACCATTCACCTATAGGCTTATACGAATGTAATTGTATCGAAAAACTATGAATTGAATTTATGGATCTTGTATGGCACTAGTGCCTTAGTATGCCCATTTGGTGCTTAGTTTTTTGTGCATCTTATACCATTATGCATGCTTAGTTAAGCATTATATGCTTGCTGTTCAGATTTTAATCCACCCTTTTTGTGAGCACGTCCTAAGTCCATTTTCTAACTATCCATGTCACAACAGGATGGCAGGACCAAACACGCATTCACGAGCTCAACCTGATGGGGGATCTCCATCCCAGGGACCCCGTTCTGCTGCCGTGAGTGAGCTTTATGCACGGGTAGGACATGGTGAGCCTTCCCATCAATAGACTCTGCCACCACCTCCTTCAATGGCGGAGGTTTTGGCCCAAATTGAGAGGACCCGCATGGATCAGACACGGATTCTCGAGGCCATTGCTTGCATCACATCCCCAGCTCCCATCCCAGCAGGAGGAGCCACCTCACATCGGGCTCATGGAGGACTCGCTGACTTTCAGCGAACAAATCCCCCAACTTTCTCGAGCTCTGAAGACCCCATGTAGGCGGAGGACTAGCTCCGTACCATGGAGAAGAAGCTAACCATATCTCAATGCACCGGCACTGAGCGGGTCTTGTTCGCTAGTTACTAGTTGGAGGGAGCCGCTAGCGCATGGTGGGACAATTTTTACGCCATGTAGCCCGATGGAGACGTTCCATCTTGGAACGAATTCAAGGTGGCCTTCCGTGAGGCCCACATCCCCGAGGGCATGATGTTGATCAAGCAACAGCAATTACTTGCTCTCAAGCAAGGAAGGATGAGTGTCATAGAATATTTGCATGAGTTTAACTTCCTGGCTCATTATGCTCCCGTCGACGTCTCCACGGACACGCGTCGTCAAAGTCGTTTCATGAACGGTTTGACTAAGGAGATGCAACTTGCTCTTACTGTCCATGACTTCAGGAACTTACAACACATGGTCAATAAGGCCATAGTGGTGGAGAACAAGAGTCAAGCCTTAGATGAATCCAAAAAGAGGAAGAGTGCCGTGCTGATTTCAGCAAGCGGCAATTTTTCGAGGCCGCGCATCGGGCAGCCCCAACCGCCCCGGTTTCAAGCTCCAGCACCACCAAGGCCACCTACCTTTGTACCAAGACCTCCACCACCTCCGGGACAGCGAAAAATGGGGAAGTCTACCCCGAGTAGCAACAACTTCCCCCCGAACGTGACGTGCTTTCACTGTGGCTGCACTGGGCACTACACCGACCGGTGTTTGGTGAAGGCACGTGGGATGCCTCGAGTCTACCTTACTCCAACTCCATATCCAGCGAGACCACCTCCACCTTCAAGGGAAGCGGCTAAGCCCCCTCAAGCTCCAGCAAGTGGTCGAGTCAGCCACGCCACCGCCGAGGAGGCAAACGATGCACCAGACGTCGTTTTGGGTACTCTCTTTGTTAATTCCAGTCCAGCTACAATTTTTTATTCTGGAGCATCCCATTCATTCATCAAGAAGTCATTTGCTGCACAACATCAATTTGAAATGCATCCACTTCACCCACCTTATCACATTCAGTCTCGGGATCGGTCATGCAAACCGATCAAATCTGCCGACGTAAAAGTGAAGATTCAAGAGGTAGATTTTTGGCCAACCTAATAGTAATAAATTCAGTGGGAATTAATATTATATTAGGGATGGATTGGCTGTCCAAGAATAAGGGAAAGATCGATTGTGCTCATCGGTCAGTTGCTGTCACAAGTGAAAACGACGATCAAGTCGTTTTTGCTCCAAAAACTGTCGGTTCTCATATTTATGCTCTGGAAGTGAGTACCACTCTTGAAATAAAGAGGGTACTAGTGGTATGTGACTATCCAGATGTCTTTCCTGAAGAGCTACCAGGCATGCCTCCTGGTCCCAAAGTCGAGTTCGTGATCGAGCTTGCACCTGGTACTGCGCCCATTTCAAAACGGTCATACCGAATGCCTCCAAATGAGTTGGTAGAATTGAAAGAACAACTCAAGAAACTTGAAGACAAGGGATTCATTAGACTGAGCTCCTTACTTTGGGGATGCCTAACAATCTTTGTCAAAAAGAAAGACAAGAGTTTGTGGATGTGTGTTGCCAATCGTCCGTTGAACGAAGTCAATGTCAAGAACAAATATCCGCTTCCGCGGAGTGATGATTTGTTTGATCATTTGAGTGGAGCCTAAGTTTTCTCCAAGATTGATTTGCGTTTGGGCTATCATCAAATCAAGGTTAGAACTGAAGACATTCCAAAGACAACATTCTCTACTCGTTATGGTCTGTACGAGTACACTGTCATGTCCTTCGGTTTTACAAATGCACTCGACATACTTCATGAATCTCATGAATTTGGTTTTCATGGAGTACCTGGACCAGTTCGTCATTGTGTTTATCGATGACATCCTCATCTACTCTAAGCCTGATAAAGAACATGAGAAACACTTGAGGCTTGTGTTGGAGAAGCTTCGTTAACATCAATTTTATGCAAAATTCAGCAAATGTGAGTTTGGCTCCATGAAGTGAGTTTCTTGGGTCATGTGTTATCCAAGGGCGGTGTCGCTGTTGATCCTAGTAAAGTGCAAGATGTACTGAACTGGAGGCAACCCAAAAGTGTCACCGACATTCCTAGTTTTCTCGGACTCGCAGGTTACTACTGCAGGTTCATCAAGAACTTCTCCAAAATTACGACGCCGATGACCCAACTTCCAAAGAAAGAAAAGAAGTTCGAGTGGTCGGCAGAATGTGAGGAGAGCTTTTAGATCTAAAAAGAATGTATGACCAAAGCTCTGGTACCCATTCTGCCTGATGTTCACAAAAGCTTTGATGTATATTGCGATGCTTCTCGTCACGGGCTCAATTGTGTGTTTATGCAAGAAGGCAGAGTTGTGGCGTTTGCATCAAGGCAATTGAGGCCACATGAAGCAAATTATCCCACACATTATTTAGAGCTAGCAGTTGTATTTCATGCTCTGAGGATTTGGCGATATTATCTCATCGGTAATCGTTGCGAGATCTACACCGATCACAATAGTCTCAAATATATTTTCACCCAAGCTGATCTGAACTCGAGGCAAAGAAGGTGGTTCGAGTTGATCAAAGACTATGATATGGGACTCCATTATCACCCGGGAAAAGCAAACTTAGTAGCCGACACGTTGAGCAGAAAGTCTCAATGCAACTGCCTGTCGGTAACCCCTATTTTAGCATGTTTGTGCACTGAGCTGCAACAGCTGAGCCTTGAGATGGTTGAAGAGGGTTCTCTTGCTGCCCTAAGTGTGATTTCCACACTTGAGGACCAGATCAAAGAAGCCCAGAAAACGGATTTGGAGGTGACTCAAATCCGGAAAGAAATGAAATAAGACAAGGCCAAATGCTTCACTGAAGATGCACAAGGCACCCTATGGTTCAAGAACCGTTTTGATACGGGGGAAGCCCGATCTTCTCAGTGAGGAACCGTGGATAGTTGATGCGAAGTAGACGATGTCGCTAGCTGAACACTCGCGCCAATGCACGAACCCTCAACTCTTCGGAATACGCCCAAAACACACCGGGTAGTTGTTCGTCGCGAGACCACGAACGACGAACGCCAAGTCCCCAATTCCCAATGGAACGACGGCTTGACCTTGGATTGCAGAACAAAACAAATGGATCGCCTAATTCTCTCTCAAAGTCCTCGCATGAACTGTGGTGTCGAAAGAACAAGCAATAGCTATGTTTCAATCTTATGCATAAACTGGTCTACCTCTATGGTGCGACCATGGGGGGTTTATATAGCCTCCCACGCAAGCACAAAACTCGGATGAACAAGAACTGTGTGCTACAAGAACGAGTCCGACCTTTGTTCATCGCTACAAGATTCCGAGTCCGATTATCGCTTCACGTGAACAGAATCCGATTCAAAAACGTCCTACTTTAATTTGGAAATTTAAACTAATCTCCTCTCGGTTTCCCTTGTATTGTGAGCTTTCCTTCTCTTAGCTTATGCGAATTTGTTCGATGCACTTGATGCTTCTTTTATGCCAATGTAACCCTTGTTGCCATGTCACCATATGTCTTTCTTGACCGCCCGCATGTGCTAGGGTTTTATCCACGAGCACGTTCCTCTCGTTGGCCACATGAGTTTCTTCTCCTTGTTGGCGCATGTGTTTCTCCTCCATGAATTTGTTCCTGGCCTCCCTCTCCTCCCTCTCGGTTCCAAAGTCTTTAAATTTGTCAAACCCGAGAATGCACCAAGTATTGCTTTAGGTAGTAACCAATTCTCATTGGCAACAAAAGGAAATTCATTAAGAAACAAATGCACTGTTGTTTGAGAAGTTTAGCTCCTGCTTCACGAATAACCTCATAAGTAGTAGGATATCCTCATCATCCTCCTTTCTTCAAGAAAAGCCGTCCTCGGCTTTTGATAACTGAAGATGTGCTAGACAAATAATACAACGTATATGCATGGTATATATATTTGTCATCCAAACTCCTTTCGCTTAGCACATGATGATTTGTTTGAAAGTGTAATAAACAAAAGAACAACGTATATACGTGGTATATGTATACATCAATTGTTGTGACATTCTCGTTGTTTCGCACAAAATAATTAGGATCATAGCAGCCATAGGATGTATTTGATATATACATTGCGATACTTTCATTCACATCATTCTCCCTCCCATGAGAAAAAGTCATCCTCGACTTTGGTAAGTACATGGACAAGATATAAGAGGGACCCACTAGATCAAGTTGTTCAAATATTGGAGAGAAAAATTTTAGTTTCTTCCATGCTTCAACTCGACTACGTTGTTTACATGCATAGGAGAAACAAGTAGGCATCATATTGCGTTCTAAACAATAGGCACTTGTATTAAAATCCATCTCAAAATGACCATGATATTTCTCAATAGATGGTTTGCGCAAAACATGCAAGTTTAAATCAGCAAGATTATCACAGGTAATGCATATTCGATAAACATAGAACTTGTCATCTACACCATAATCTCCAATCAAATTGAATGTATATGTGTAGGCATAAGGACTAACGAGTGATTTTAAACATGAAACTTTAGCAAGATTCTCAATCACACTAGATAGCTCTCTATGAACATCGAACATGATATAGTATAAAAGATCATCAAAAGATATTTTAGTAAGAACGTCCTTATGGGTAATCAATTCCACATTATGTAAATTGAGCGTACAAATTTCATAACATGGAATATTCAAAGGAACACTAGAGATCGAACTCGTACGTACCTCTTCTTGATGAGTATGCAATTCAACACTATTACTGTTACCTTTACCATCCTCCTCAGTTGTTGTAGGTGTTGTAGATATCAAATCATCATCATGAAACCATTGGATCGCAAGCACTCTATCCCCCACCGTGGTTATCTCCTCGTCTTTCACGTCCAACGGTCTGGGCCGGTTGTTCAACTTTCAACTCATTTTCTTTAATATCAACCTCACTTTGACTATCATCTACTTCTCTCTTTTACATTGGTGCATCTTTCTCACACTCAATAGAGATGCTCTCAACCTCACATATGGTGGAATCACACTCACTCTCTTTATCATTCTCACTCAATTTGGCTATGTGGCACTCATTCTCATATGGGTTTGGATACATCCTGTCCCCAAAGATTGTGGGTCACAATTGAGCAATTACCAGAACCACAAACTCTTCATGAAGCAATGGGGCAGCACTACACGAAACATGTACTGAAGGGAATGTCCCATGCTCGATCGTCGCCTTCACATGTGATATACTAGCGGCATTTAAACCTTTTCGTGGACAAGTCAACTTGTCAAGTAGAGAACGCTTGTCTCGGCGAGGTACAAAACGTGCCGGAAATGTTGCTTCATCTGCTCCCACGTGATAATCGGCAATTCATGGCGCTCCATACGCTATTTAATAAACCGCTCCCACCAATGTGTAGCATAATCACCAAGCCACTAGACGCAAGTAAGAGCTTCCTCTCATTGGTATAGTTGTGCATCCGAAATAGAGTATCAATTTCTAGCTCCCAAGTGAGATATTCTTGTACATCCGCATGCGACCGTAAAATATAGGGATAGAAAATTTGGGCTTATCGTGAAAATCCTTACGATGCACGTTTGGTTGATTGAACATGGCGTGCAGCTCCAAGAAGTTGTTGTTGATGTCCGTGCGTAGTTGCGTAACCTCCTCTCCGAGGTTGTTCAATCCAGTCGAACGGACCCAAGCTCATCGCGCACACCATTATCACGATCATGAAGTTGCTTTTGAAGCGCCCCACACAACCGTATACTCCGTCCACGTAATCGGTGGATTCTCCCGATGACTCGACATGGATACAACTCACAAATAGCAAACGAAATTATATCCGGGTTAGTAAAAAAACTTGCTCTCACGCCGCAACTCACCGTCCCGAACACAAAACAAGCTTACCGCTCCAAAGTGAATCAAGGACGGCAAATCGATAGATTGACAAATGAGCGACCTTAACCCGTAATGTATGAGCGTAACCAAGAGCAAGGGAGTACACAAGCGGGTGTAGGTGGAGCTCGGACGGTATGTGTATATCCTATGCAATCTGATATTCAAGGTATTGTAAAGCTAAGTAATAATCCAAGCTAGAGTATTTTGCCTATGTGCTGATCCAAAAGGTTTAAGCGAAGTGTATGAACGCACAAACAAAGATAAATATGACTTAATGCAAACAAAGGAATGAGCTAGTGAGAGACAAACTGAAATTGAGATGAAAACTAGCTCGTTTTTGCACCAAGTACTATGAGAGACGCTAGCCAATTGCAAAGATATCAATGTTAGGGCACAAGATTGCTCAAATAGATTAAATACACAATCTGAAATTGTGGACTAAGGTTTACTCTTCCCAATTTCGGCCAGCCCCTTTTTGTTTTTTTTTTTCAAAACCGCATGAACAAAGCTCTTCGCCCTTCGGCTATTAAGGAAACCGAAAGGAAAAAATTTGTCTTGGTATTTGCGGGTTTGATCTTTTGTTTTTTAATACCTTTTCAAGCCGTGGCTTTTTCTTGTAACCATTGTCTTTTCCTCTTTTCTTATTGCAATGGCCGAAATAGGGTTTGCTCCCCTCTTGATTGCACAAGTCTCACAATTCAACAACGTGTAAATAAACCAAAGAACAGCCCTAGTGCAATGTACAAAAGCTAGTCTCAAGGATGAAAGGATATAAGTGAAGCTCAAGAAACCCAAAGTGTTTCGGTCACTATCTCTTTGGGTGCTAATTGAGGAGTTCAATCGGCAATTTGGTACGGTTTATGTGAACACAACGATTAAACAGCGCAAAAGGAACACATGGATCAGCACTAAAAACAAAACTCTAATGGATGAAAACTTAACTAAACGCACAAGAAATAACAGATTAAACTACGGTTTTGGTATTGCAATTTTCGGTTTATTGGGCGATAGGATAGAAAACGAATCTAACTACGGTAAAGAAATTCTCACCGAGTAAACCTAGAATCGATACCATATGATACGGGGAAGCCCGATCTTCTCGATGAGGAACCGTGGATAGTTGATGCGGATGTCGCTAGTGAACACTCGCGCCAATGCACGAACCCTCAACTCTTCTGAATACGCCCAAAACACACGGGTAGTTGTTCGTCGCGAGACCACGAACGACGAACGCCAAGTCCCCAATTCCCAATGGAACGACGGCTTGACCTTGGATTGCGTAACAAAACAAATGGATCGCCTAATTCTCTCTCAAAGTCCTCGCATGAACTCGGTGTCGAAAGAACAAGCAATAGCTATGTTTCAATCTTATGCATAAACTGGTCTACCTCTGGTGCGCCATGGGGGTTTATATAGCCTCCCACGCAAGCACAAAACTCGGATAAACGATAGAATCGTGCTACGATGAATCGAGTCCGACATCGCTCATCGCTACAATGATCCGAGTCCGATTCATCGTTCACGTGAACAAGAATCCGATTCAAAAAAACGTCCTACTTTAATTTGGAAATTTAAACTAATCTCCCTCTCGGTTTCCCTTGTATTGTGAGCTTTCCTTCTCTTAGCTTGCGCGAATTTGTTCGATGCACTTGATGCTTCTTTTTATGCCAATGTAACCCTTGTTGCCATGTCACCATATGTCTTTCTTGACCGCCCGCATGTGCTAGGGTTTTATCCTGAGAGCATGTTCCCTCTCGTTGGCCACATGAGTTTCTTCTCCCTTGTTGGCCGCATGTGTTTCTCCTCCATGAATTTGTTCCTGGCCTCCCTCTCCTCCCTCTCGGTTCCAAAGTCTTTAAATTTGTCAAACCTGAGAATGCACCAAGTATTGCTTTAGGTAGTAACCAATTTGTAATACCTCGAATATCAAATAGAGAGAACATATTATTCGGAAGAGAAATTTATTCAAATTTGAATGCATTAAAGTTTAGAGGAAAATTGAAAGAAAATTCAGGATTTGAGAGAGGATTGGACCTTCGGCTTTTAGCCCAAGGTGTCCTAGCCAAGTGGGCGGCCTTGTAGTGGAGTCAAGAAGGGGGTCTCCTTCCCCAAAACCCTACCCTCTGCTACAGTACCGCGCGCATCAGTAGCATCGCTGCATCTGTAGCAGCCCCCTCCGTGCTGCTCTACCAAGATGAGGAAGAAGCTCAGGTGCCGCGCCATGGTGGAAGGAGAAGAAGGGAGAAGGAGAAAGGAGGAGGAAGATCATCTTCTCCAAGGTTCTCCCACCTACGTCCTGGTTGCTACAAGGGTAACGAGTGCCGATCCTCATCGTTTGATTAGTGGTAGATGTGTTTTGGTTCAATTTTGATTATATCGATTTGCTGCGGTAGAAATTCGATTCTGTCCAGATTGTTGCGTGGACTTTTCGTGAAGTTAGAGGCCGAATCTGAGTTTCCCATCTCCTAGAGATATGTAGGTCTTGTTCTTAGCTTTCGGTGGCGCCAAGATCACCTAATTCCGACTTTCGAGTCAAAAGTTATGATAGATTTAATATCTGCTGTCCAGAATCCTGACGAGAATTAGCAGTCTCTGTTTAGGTTGATATATGGCCTAGTTAGAGGGTGATTCAGAGGTCTTGCCCATAACAAATTTTGAAGGTGATATCACTAGCTTTCAGGATTGATAAAGAACACCTCATTTGGATTTATAGATCAAAAGTTATGCACTTTTCTTTGTGACTGTCCAGATTGTAGATCAGTCTGTCCAGATTGTATGTCAGTTTCTATCTTTAGTTTTGACCTGTGTGCCACTTTTTGTTAAAGGCAAAATTTGAATGACGTGCCAACTAGTTTATTGTAGGTAATTTCATAACCTTTTAGATTGTTAAAGAACGCTCAATTCGGAGTTGTAGATTAAAAGTTATGGTTGTTTTAGTATTGCTGTCCTGTTTGTTCAGACAGAAGCTGTGCTGCTGTTTTGTTTTCTTTATTAGAGAAGTTTATTGGCCGAATTGGGAAATCTCATCAACTTGAATGTTATAGATATGTTCGTTAAGATGAGGTAGGATCTGGACTCATCTCATTTCGAGTCCCACGTCATTAACTACTGTCATTTTCGTGCTGCTGTCCCGACACGCTTTTTGGGTTGCAGCCTGTTTTTCAGATTAGGTTTTATGGCGATTCCTTGGGAGTTCAAGGGGTATTGTAGACTATTAATTCGGGTTGGATTCTATGTTGTTCTTATTTCGGTTATTTAATTGTTTAGGCCACGAGGCTACGGGTTTGGGAGCGCCATCGTTGTTCGCTAACGCTACGCAACGCGAAGGCAAGTACTTTGTTGCTTTTGAGTGCTGTGATTGTGAATGTTTTCATGAATATAGTGTGACATATTGTGTTACCCGAGATGCGGAATTGGTTATGTTCTTTCATTATGTGGAGTATATCTTGAGAGATGGTATTATCACTGCTCATGTTCATATCATGCATCCTTTTATTCATGTTATGTCCACGGAGTGGATTGTAAGTCCCACCATTCCAATGTGGGCAAATTTGGACATTGTCATGTCCCGTCCACGGAGTGGATTGAAAGACCCATCAATTCCAGTATGGGCACGTAAGACCCATCAATTCCGGTATGGGCAGCTTTGGACACCTATATGAAACGTTCTTCATATAGGACTTGGATCCCCGCACTTTTGTTAAGGTGCGGGCTTAAATGAACACCGACGGGTGTGTCACTCACTATACCCCGTATATGCATGTGTGCAGTCCATCCTTGATTACATTCATTCATTTCATGTTTTCATAAGTGTTCACTCGATGCAAGGTTCGCATTCTTAAATGGTGATGTCTGTTTGTATATGTGTTCTTTTCTTTCATTGTACTTGCTGAGTCATGGACTCACTCTTGCGTTGTTTGTTTATTTTAGGTAACCCCGATGTTGGCTCACTTGGGAGGGAGTAGACACGCACTACTCGTTCACATCATCCTATTCATGTTCAAGATTAAATTTAGTTCTATCTTACATTCGTTAATGATGAACTGTAATAATTAAATTATAATTGGTGAAGGAAGGATACCTTCTCCACATGGATGTTGATTTATTACTGCGTGTGAACCTTCTTTATTGATGATCGGTATTAAATAACTTAGAAGGTGAAGGAATGATACCTTCACCATGTCTGTTTAATTTAATGTGCCTTTAGTTGAAATACTTAGTTCAAATTCTTACGCATTATGGATGTATGTTAGATGTTTTAGGTGACATCTTGGCTTCCGAATAGCCGGGTGTTACGCTTGGTATCGAGCGGGCTTTAGGTCCGTGGTAATTGAATATTAAATTGACACACCGCGTACACGATAGGTGGGGTTGGAAATCCATTGTTTCGTATTTCTATTGTTATGTTTCATTCGTTGAGCAATTGTTGAATTGCTTTTGTATTATCTTTCTTGTTGTTAATCTATGATATGTTATGATATTCCATATCTATGAATCTATTCTATGATTGTCATGATATGATCATGTATAATCATAATTGATTATATTGTTTAAGCGTGTCGATGATGGAGGTTAAGAAGTGGAGGCCGTGGTTGTGGCCTGGACTTTGTCGATTGCACCAAAGATTTGTGGTAGCGAATAGAGTAGTATCTACCCGAATACCATAGTGGAGTGTTGAGGGTGAGATTCTTTAGAAAATATTATTCTCTTCCTTGGTTCGTATGTGGCGATTCGGTAATAGTTGCGTTTGATGAAGTTTTCTTGAGTTAGTGTTTTACATTTCTTCCGATGAGTTCTCATTGCACTTTCTTGGTTCCATAAGTCGACTACTTGTTCTCTGATTTGGTCTAAAGTTGTTCTTGGGATCGTTGGATATCGGCAAAAAAAAAAACTTATCTTTTCTTGGGAGTTCGCCTTCTTATTGGAGAATGTGAATCATTTATTATTGAGTATTCAGATGCTCGAAAGTTTTCATTGCAAATTCTTTAACATGTGAAAGCTTTGACTTTATGTATTTCTTTTGGATTAGTTCGGTGTTGGAATGTAATGCCTCTTTTACGAAAGATTAGGTTAAAATCTTTAAGTGATGTCTTGACATGCTTAAGTACGAGGTGTTAATTAAATGAATTAATTATTATGGTATGAGTTATCGATTTGGGTTATTAGCTTTGTGCAAATAGTCTATTCTTAACTAGTATCCGTGGAAGTGAATTGCTTAAAGTGAAATGTCGTTGTATTTGAGTGCAGGATGAGTTTTAGATAAGAGGTTGTTCATATTTGTTCAAGAAGCTATTGTTGTTAAGAATTGTGGAAAAAATGTGGATGTATCGGGTTGATCTTTACGATCGGATAATCGATAAATTTGTTAGATAAGTTGAAATCTAGGTCCTCTTTCGCTTATTCTAACCGCTAGTGATGGTTAAGTTAAGGATGTGTTCGAATGTTGTCTTAATAAATATTAATCTTGAATTTGTCTTCTATTTGGATCTTGATGATCTTATTTAAATGATAGCTTTACTTGATTCTTGCCATGCTAAAAATTATTGAAACATGTTTAAATGACTAGATGAACGATGATGTATCGCCTTGTGAAACCTTGACTTATGTGTCCTATATTATTGAAGATAAGGACATTTTATTCTAATTGCCGATCATAAGTTAGAATGCCGATTATATCCTCTTAATCATTGTTGAGGTTGCAAACAGAGGTAGGATCATGTTTGTGCCATGTGTGGCTAGAGAGCATTTAGTGTGTACTATCTTGGCATCGAGTGTCACTAAGAGTTAAATGGATGAAAGCTAATCGAGATTTCTGTTGGTGTACATTGGTGAGATTGTCATGTTCTATTATCATCTTGTTGAAAGAGTTTGTTTCAATTATAAGGTTTTTGCACTAGGTTTTCCTAGATCAAGTATATGTAACCTTATTTAGATTTTAGAGACATGATGAAGTAGTTCATTGTGATTCTTTTAAAAGTTCATGGAGTGTTAAGAGATTTGATGATTCTTGCCAATAGCATATTATTTCGTTGATTAGTGTGATTGTCGATGTGGTTGTGATGATAATGTTCAACGAAAAATCATTTGCATGATCTTGTTTTAGTGAAAGTGTTTGAGTTTTGTGTTTGTTATCTTTGGACCTCATGAGTTATGTGGTAACTTTGTCTGCATTTGAGCAAAGAGACGGGTTGAAAGATTTTATTGGTTCTTAAGTGGTTCTTATGATTTGGTCTTAAGAGCTTATCTTGTTTAAGCGGCAAAGTGATGTAGTAATCACAGAAAATAACTTTCTGGTTAAAGGAAGGAGTGAAGTAAAAGTATTTGAGATTTAAGTCGCGTTTAGCCACTTGCGCTTTATTTGGGTGTGCTTAAACCTTATGCATTTGTTCCATAAGAGTTTATCAAATTTTCAAAGGGCATTACCTTCTTCTCATTTGTGGTTTGGTATTTGCTTTCAATAGGGCTTGAGCCTCGACTATTGATTTTCCTTATGTTTTCCGAGTACTTTGCCTAAGTGACTATTTTTTCTTGATCCTTTGTTCCTTTGCGGGTGGCACATGTTTTCCTAGTTGAAGAAAATTGATTTCATTCGCTCTTCCTTTTGAGAAAGAATCAATCTATTCGTTTCACGGAGTCTTTTGAGGTGTTTAATGATTGTAGTTGTGAAACTTTGGGTTGGAAATTATTCGATGAGCATTGGAGGATGAAATAATTTCGTAATATAGTTATTTAAGAGGAGTTTATCTCATTAGAAGGTTGCCTTTGGAGGTTAAACTGATTGCATGGTTACAACTAGTAGAATCTATAGCGAGACGTAGTCCAAGTTCTTTTGTTTATTTCAATGGAACATAGAATTATCCAAAGTATGAAAATCTTGATCAATGTATTAGAGTGTCGCGGTTGAGTACCTTATGGTTGTGTAGATGAAATATGATGGTGTTGTAATGGGAGTAATATTAGCAAAGTGATCGATCGTTAAAGAGATTAAAGAGATAGCGAGATTGTTGGATTATTGCCATGAATGACTTGGACGTAGTAAGTAACTCTCTAAGAATTAGAATCTTGATAAAGATAATTGGATCGAAGAAATGTTTTTGTGTTGATGTCAATGCGCGAGTATGTTTGGATTGTGAGAATTTTAGGGATTTAATTTGAGGCTTCCCCTATCTTCTATATGAGAAGTTCATGGTAGGAGTCTTGGAGTTTAATTTTGGGCTTCACATTCTTTTTGCTAGGACCTTGAGTCTCCCAATGATTATGTGTAGAGAAAGTAGAATAAGGGTGGATTCCGAACAATGGGATGGTCATTGATAGAACCCTTTTGAGGAAGTATATGAATGTGTGTCTTTGGGAATTTCGAGTTGTTTATTCTTAAAACATTGAGGTGATGTGATTGCATGTGATATCTATTTTGAGATGCATTGGAAGTCATCTGTCAAATTAATTCTGTCGGTAGAGGAGTTGTTGAGAGAAAGTTTCAGTGTAGTCGATAGAGCCTCTATACCGAGGTGTGGATGATGTATTTCGACTTGAGCATAGCGTTGAGAATGCCAAGTTAAGAGAGATGAGTTAGGGTGTTATGCGATGAATTGGAATTCCAAAGTTTGAGAGAAGTTTTATTCCTGAAAGAGAAACTGAGAAATTGATGCTTCCTAAAGTAGAGACACGTTTTCTTGATTCTTGTTTGAGCTATGTGTTTTGACAGATGTCTTTCGCAAGTTGAGCTCGACATTTATGTTGATATGTGTGATTCTTTCCATTCAGATTTAATAAATGATTTTTTTGGGCATTCAAGTGATTTCTCCTTTGGATTTCGTGACGTTTATTCGCAAACTGCCACTTGGAACGTGGAAAGGTTTTTCGTGATGAAATTCCGATTTCTGTGTTTGACTCTTTAGTACTGAGCTGGTAACGCATAGATGCGATGTGAATCTTTCTTTTTCAGATGGGTTTTGTCGGTAAAGGGTTTGCTTAAAGAGAGCTCATTGTGTGTTTCGGTTAAAGGAGGTGATCCTTATTTTAGTGAAGAGTTCAATTGAGAGGTGGAACAAGAGTTCGTGTTCTATGTGCATGTTGTGTGGTTCAAGATCAATTGGAAGGTTAGCCAAGGTACTTTGGGTTGTTTTCGTTAGCTACGGGAATTCGGAAGTTGGCGTATCGCAAGGACCGTCTCGGGTCCATATGTGGTGTGCTACATTTAGCATGTTTGGTGCCGAGTGAGTACCTGTGAGAACTAGAGTTTGAATATTCGTTAACGTCATTGACCATCGAGTAGGATCTTACCTTTGAATCTCTTCGATGAGTGTACTTGGCAATGTCGGATTGAGTGTTAGGTCGATGTAGTTTACGTCAATGTCTTGTGGTCTTGTCGATCGAGAGATAGGTCATTTGGGACTGGAGTCTCGCATGCGAAGTTTTATCCGTTATGTTTGCTCGGGCATATGTTAATAGATGTTTCTTTTAGTGGCAATTATTCTTTCGTTTATTTCGACGGTTAGAATTGAGTCGAATTCTGTTAAGGGGGTAGAATGTAATACCTCGAATATCAAATAGAGAGAACATATTATTCGAAGAGAAATTTATTCAAATTTGAATGCATTAAAGTTTAGAGGAAAATTGAAAGAAAATTCAGGATTTGAGAGAGGATTGGACCTTCGACTTTAGCCCAAGGTGTCCTAGCCAAGTGGGCCGGCCTTGTAGTGGAGTCAAGAAGGGGTCTCCTTCCCAAAACCCTACCCTCTGCTACAGTACCGCGCCCGCACTGTAGCATGTGATGCTGTAGCAGCCCCCTCCGTGCTGCTCTACCAAGATGAGGAAGAAGCTCAGGTGCCGCCGCCATGGTGGAAGGAGAAGAAGGGAGAAGGAGAAAGGAGGAGGAAGATCATCTTCTCCAAGGTTCTCCCACCTACGTCCTGGTTGCTACAAGGGTAACGAGTGCCGATCCTCATCGCTTGATTAGTGGTAGATGTGTTTTGGTTCAATTTTGATTATATCGATTTGCTGCGGGTAGAAATTCGATTCTGTCCAGATTGTTGCGTGGACTTTTTCGTGAAGTTAGAGGCCGAATCTGAGTTTCCCATCTCCTAGAGATATGTAGGTCTTGTTCTTAGCTTTCGGTGGCCGCCAAGATCACCTAATTCCGACTTTCGAGTCAAAAGTTATGATAGATTTAATATCTGCTGTCCAGAATCCTGACGAGAATTAGCAGTCTCTGTTTAGGTTGATATATGGCCTAGTTAGAGGGTGATTCAGAGGTCTTGCCCATAACAAATTTTGAAGGTGATATCACTAGCTTTCAGGATTGATAAAGAACACCTCATTTGGATTTATAGATCAAAAGTTATGCACTTTTCTTTGTGACTGTCCAGATTGTAGATCAGTCTGTCCAGATTGTATGTCAGTTTCTATCTTTAGTTTTGACCCGTGTGCCACTTTTTGTTAAAGGCAAAATTTGAATGACGTGCCAACTAGTTTATTGTAGGTAATTTCATAACCTTTTTAGATTGTTAAAGAACGCTCAATTCGGAGTTGTAGATTAAAAGTTATGGTTGTTTTAGTATTGCTGTCCTGTTTGTTCAGACAGAAGCTGTGCTGCTGTTTTGTTTTCTTTATTAGAGAAGTTTATTGGCCGAATTGGGAAATCTCATCAACTTGAATGTTATAGATATGTTCGTTAAGATGAGGTAGGATCTGGACTCATCTCATTTCGAGTCCCACGTCATTAACTACTGTCATTTTCGTGCTGCTGTCCCGACACGCTTTTTGGGTTGCAGCCTGTTTTCAGATTAGGTTTTATGGCGATTCCTTGGGAGTTCAAGGGGGGTATTGTAGACTATTAATTCGGGTTGGATTCTATGTTGTTCTTATTTCGGTTATTTAATTGTTTAGGCCACGAGGCTACGGGTTTGGGAGCGCCATCGTTGCACTGCTAACGTGCCGCAACGCGAAGGCAAGTACTTTGTTGCTTTTGAGTGCCGTGATTGTGAATGTTTTCATGAATATAGTGTGACATATTGTGTTACCCGAGATGCGAATTGGTTATGTTCTTTCATTATGTGGAGTATATAATGAGAGATGGTATTATCACTGTTCATGTTCATATCATGCATCCTTTTATTCATGTTATGTCCACGGGAGTGGATTGTAAGTCCCACCATTCCAATGTGGGCAAATTTGGACATTGTCATGTCCGTCCACGGAGTGGATTGAAAGACCCATCAATTCCAAAGATGGGCACGTAAGACCCATCAATTCCAATGGGCAGCTTTGGACACCTATATGAAACGTTCTTCATATAGGACTTGGATCCCCGCACTTTTGTTAAGGTGCGGGCTTAAGTGAACACCGACGGTGTGTCACTCACTATACTGCGTATATGCATGTGTGCAGTCCATCCTGATTACATTCATTCATTTCATGTTTTCATAAGTGTTCACTCGATGCAAGGTTCGCATTCTTAAATGGTGATGTCTGTTTGTATATGTGTTCTTTTTCTTTCATCTGTACTTGCTGAGTCATGGACTCACTCTTGCGTTGTTTGTTTATTTTAGGTAACCCCGATGTTGGCTCACTTGGGAGGGAGTAGACACGCACTACTCGCTCACATCATCCTATTCATGTTCAAGATTAAATTTAGTTCTATCTTACATTCGTTAATGATGAACTGTAATAATTAAATTATAATTGGTGAAGGAAGGATACCTTCTCCACATGGATGTTGATTTATTACTGCGTGTGAACCTTCTTTATTGATGATCGTATTAAATAACTTAGAAGGTGAAGGAATGATACCTTCACCATGTCTGTTTAATTTAATGTCGTCTTTAGTTGAAATACTTAGTTCAAATTCTTCGCATTATGGATGTATGTTAGATGTTTTAGGTGACATCTTGGCTTCCGAATAGCCAGGGTGTTACACAATTCTCATTGGCAACAAAAGGAAATTCATTAAGAAACAAATGCACCTGTTGTTTGAGAAGTTTAGCTCCTGCTTCACGAATAACCTCATAAGTAGTAGGGATATCCTCATCACGTTTGGTAGTGCCTTTAGACCCCAAGTTGAGAGAATTAATTCTCAAAGAATCTCACAACTCTCAATTCTCCATCCACCCTGGAAGTACCAAGATGTACCAAGATCTGAAGAAGTAGCTATGGTGGAGCCAAATGAAGCGGCAAATTGCATAGCATGTTGCCGAGTGCGACATGTGCCAAAGAGTTAAGGCTGGGCACTTAAAGCTAGCAGGGACACACTCCAACCATTGCCCATTCCCAAGTGGAAGTGGGAGGAAGTCAGGATGGATTTCATCCCTGGCCTTCCAAGGACTCAAACCGGGTCTGATTCTATATGGGTAATTGTTGATCATTTGACAAAAGTTGCCCATTTCATTCCCGTCAAGACCACCTACTTCGGGAATAAGTTAGCGAAGCTTTACATCTCAAGGATAATTTGTCTTCACAGTGTACCAAAGGTGATCATTTCAAATCAAGGAGCTCAGTTAACATCTCATTTCTGGAAGTGCCTACACCAAGCAATGGGGACTGACCTCGCTTTTAGCACCGCTTACCACCCATAGACGGGCGGACAAACTGAGAGGGTGAATCAAATATTGGAAGACCTTCTTCGAGCTTGTGTATTATCCTACAACAAGAATTGAGAGAATTGTTTACCGTATGCCAAGTTTTCCTACAAGAATAGCTACCAATCAAACATACAAATGTCACCTTTTGAGGCATTGTATGGGAGAACTTGTAGGACACCTTTGAATTGGTTTGAATCTGGGGAAAGACCATTCTATGGTCCGAACTTGGTACAAGAAGCCGAAGAACAAGTTCGCCTGATCCGAGAGCGACTTCAGGTTGCTCAATCTCGTCAAAAGTCGTATGCCAACCATCATCGTCGCGAGTTGAGTTTTGAGGTGGATGATCATGTTTACATTAAAGTCTCTCCAATGAAAGGAACACATCGTTTCCAAGTCAAAGGCAAATTGACACCTCGCTATATCGGACCTTTCTGAATTCTAGCAAAACGAGGATCGGTGGCTTATCAATTGGAATTGCCACCATCTCTTTTAGATGTGCATGACGTGTTCCATATTTCACAACGAGAAGTGCCTTCGCGTCCCAACCGAAGCAACAGAGTTGGAAGAACTCAATTTGCAACCCGATCTTTCTTATCGGGAGCACCCGATTTGTATTCTTGAAGAAACAGAGTGCAAGATGAGGAATCGTAACATCAAGTTCATCAAAGTTCAGTGGAGTAACCATACTGAAGATGAGGCAACTTGGGAGCGTGAAGATCAAATGCGAACCGAATATCCCGATCTATTCCCTTCTTTTTGAAGTATCTTCGAATCAAGAAAGGAAATGTTAAACAAAGCAATGGAAAGAAAAATGTAGTAGCCATTCCTTGTAACATTACTAGGGTATCTTAGCACTATCTTTGAAGGAAATCAAGACCATAGATGTTGTATCTTCTTTTAGAACTTTTCTATCCAACTGCCACCCTACCGCAATCTCGGGGTCAAGACACTACTACAGAAAGCCTCATCACAGACGGTTCGGAACCGTCATCACAAACGGTTTGTGTAAAAGTACATTTGTGATAACAGACGGTTATCACGAGCGGTTTTGAGCGTGCAGTGATAAAGCTATCACAACGGATCGGAACAAGAGCTGTCGCGAAAATGAGTATCACGACGGTTGGAACAAGAACCATCTGTGATAATTTGATTATCACGATGGTTCTTGTTCAACCGCTCTGTGATACTGTGTTCTCGAGCGCTCTTGTTCCAAACCGTCTGTGATAGCTTTTTTTATTGTAAAATTTTTTTTGCCATTTTTTATGGATACACTCATACACATACACTGCCATTTTCGAAGCCTCCCAAACATGGATTCATTGATACACATACATGGATTCCCAACTCCTAAGCCTCCTAATAAATTTCTCAAGCCATGGATTCATGGATACACGCATACACTCGATCATATACAAGTACCAACAGAAGTAGAATATGGAGGAGAATCTAACAGAAATATGGATATGAATCTAACACAAGTACCACAAGCTCATACATACAAATATGGATCTGAATCTAATAGAACCTCATATACAAAAGTACCAATAGAACCTCATATACCAGAGACATCGACGTCGGAGGAGGAGTGGAGGAGCTCGGTGTCGGCGTCAGAAGAGGACTAGAGGAGGTCAGCGTTGGTGTCGGCGTCGACTCTCAGCTGTTGGGGAGGAAGACCACGTCGAAGGTTGGGGATGCGGGGAGCAAGGGAGGACCAGAGCCTGGAGGTGTAGCGGGGCCGTGGAGCTATGACTGTTTGTAGTAGTGAGATCTTTTGTTTGTCACATCCCCAAATTAATAAATAGGATTATTATGCATCTCATAAGCATGCATCATGTTTTTCAAGCATTATCATAATTATTGCACTTGGAAAATCTCATATAAAGACTAAACAAACACTTCAAAATGTAACTCTCAAAAGAAATCGGTAATCAAAACATTTGATCATAATTTGGAAACAATTCATGCAAATACTATGTTAATTGTCATGAATAAATATAATTTTTCCCAGATTTATGGGACTATATTCAACCCTCAGAAAATTTAAACTCAATACAATGACCAACACTAAAGTTCTAATTTGAACTATACAACTTATATCATGAACAGCAAGATTTAATAATTTTTATGAACACTAGAAACCCCTTTGATTTGTCTCAGGATTTTAGAAAAATATTTTTATTTTTAAGATCCCAGTCAAAATAGAATCAGTTTGAATTAAAATAGTCAACTCGAGCATTGTTTCTCGGGCTTAGAGCCAACCCCGACCGCACCACTTGACTTGGCTAAATCGCCTAGCTGCACCGACCCACACCCGAGCCTGGCACATCCGCTTGCTGCCGATCACGAGGTGGCCCCACCTGTCGGATTCACCTTCCTCCTCGGGCAGGCGCGCGCAGGAGCCGAGCTCCACGCGGCCATGATGCTCTACCCAAGCCGTTGAGCGATGCTCACGTTGTCAATCCATCGCCCATTTTGACCTATCTTGGAGCTTTTCCGTTCCATGCCGCTCCCGCTCCGTCTCTCGCCCGGGGATAATACCCGCTTGCGGCAGTTCGGACTCTAAGGAAATAACGACATCGAATAAACACCGAGAAATAGCCAAAACCACAAACTGCTCAAAAATGCTTGAAATTTATACAATAGCTAGATTATGATTTTATATGAATTTAGGTACAAAAATTATTCCATTTGGAGTTTATATGAGAGAGTCATAGTAGTTTGAAAACCAGATTTCTAGAAAATGCTGAAAAAATGATGGTTCGGTAAATGTTCATCCGAATTTAATTATTTCACAAAAATTTGGAGAACAGTGGTAGGGATAAGCTTTACATGGCATGAAATATAATAAAAGGTTATGATCAATAAAAATTGAATCACCCCATTTGGAGTTAAAATGAATTTTCTATGAATTTTTGAAGTTAATTGAATTTCTAGTGTAAAAATTATTCTTTTTTGAAATTTCTATCGCAATAAATAATTTTTATACGTAGGCTGACCTAGCCTCTGCCATGACAACTGGGACCTACATATTTTCTTCTCTATTCTATTTATTTCCTAACGGAAAACATCGACCGACAAATATGATCTTCTCATAATCATATACTTAACTGATTCTCCGATGCTGAATCCAATCACATGCATAACACTCTTCGATCATATCCTCGCATCTCGATCTAACTCCTATACTAACATCAACTAAAGCATAATCAAGGCATTCAACCCAACAAATGATGCCCGGACTCACATCTTTCATACATACAACCAATCCGGTGATTGCATCAATTCCTCCAAGTTATGGGCACATGGACATGACTAAATGCACATGGACATGACAAAATCCCTCAATCATCGTTTGCAAGACTATTTAATCTAATACTATCTATCAAACTCTACTAGTCTCACCTCAGCAAAACATATTTGTATACATTAAAATTTCCACCGATCGAGGTTTATTTGACTACCCGACACCTAATGAGCTTTACAACTTAATTGCACATCCAACATTTAATAGTTCACTAATAATTATATCCATTTCACCAGACTAGTCGTGTATGACATCTACTAATCCAATTACATCAGCATTGGTATCAGAGCCATATTGACTATGGGTTAGAAATAGCACTAGCGTTAAGTTTAGCAAAACCTTGGTCAAATTATTTTGAATTAGCAACATATTTTAGAAAGTTAAGATTAGGAACATCTTTTATTCCTCATCTATCTTAGTATCATTTCATTCCTTTTTCTCGTTTTGATTTACAAAATTAACCTTCTCTCCTTGTCCTTCTTTAGATGAGTCGTTAGTATCTCGTCAAGGAGACCCAAGCTCAAGACGTTGATGGGTACCCGGCGCTACTCAGAGACATGATGTGTAGAGCAAACTTCACCTACCAACCGATGTACTTCATCTACCGCCGAGACCAAGGACGGGAATGGAAGAATATCGGACCATGATCCACATCATTACAAGACGAGTTACGGGAAGCATCCCGTACCGATTCCAGGCACATGGAACATCCGAGGCCATGGCATTGCAGAAAGTGGCTCATGTGGCTATGAGCCGTCTTCGTTATGACTTAACGGAGTTGTCTCACCGCCGTACGACCATTTCCCTATCCAAGCACATGGTTTGAAAGTACACACTTTTGCCCGGATCTAGTACGGTGAGGATCACCAGGTGTGACAACTGGTGAGGTTGGTTCACATCATGGACCAAGTTCACCGTTGCACCATGTGCGAGCTATGGGAGACACAACATCGTTCATAGCGGCCCAAGGAAATCTGCAGCACTTGTAGATAGAGGGCTCGTTGGCCATAACGTACTATCTGGTGCAAACGAGGTCTCCTCGTATGCATTTGCACCACCAGAGTACCGACTCCCCGAAGTGGAAAGCATGTTATTGATGAATGGTCACCCTTACGCCTCACTAATCCAGAGGACCCTGACGACACGGGCTCCCCTGGATACCATCTTCTTGATGAGTTTCCGGTGAATTTTGACCGGAATAATATTTAGGAGGTTAGAGTAGTAAGCTCGCTGTTTGGACATATGTCCAGCGAGCATGTATCTTTAGAGTTATGTAATAGATTGATAGTTGTCGAACTCGTGATGTTTTCTTGCAAGAACTTTTGTTTCAGGTAGTTACCATTCGCCTACGGGCTTATATGAATGTAATTGTACCAAAAAACTATGATTTGAGTTAATGGATCTTGTACTAGCCCTAGTGCCTTTGTATGCCCATTTGGTGTTAAGTTTTTGTGTATTTCATATCATTATGCATGCTTAGTTAAGGATTATGTGTCCGTTGTCCAGATTTTGTTTCACGCTCTTAAGAGCTTGTCTTTAGTCTGTTTCTAACCATCCATGTCACCACAAGATGGCAGGACCCAACACGTGCTCTAGAGCTCAGCATGATGAGGGATCTCCATCCTGGGGACCTCGTTCTGCTGCCATGAGTGAGCGTTATGCTCGAGAAGAGCAGGGTGAGCCTTCTCACCAACAAAATCAACAAGGTGGACCACCCGAAGAAGTGCTTCCACCACCTCCCACAATGGCTGAGGTGTTGGCTCAGATTAAAAGAAATTGTATGGATCAAATGAGGATTCTTGAGGCCATTGCCCGCAACACATCCCCAGCTCCCATCCCAACAGGAGGAGCCACCACACATCGGGCTCATGGAGGACTCGCTGACTTTCAGCGAACGAATCCCCCAACATTATCGACCTTTGAAGACCCCATGCAGGTGGAGGACTAGCTTCGTACCATCGAGTGAGCTGAGCGATCGCTAACTTCTTCTCTGATACAGAGCCAGTCCTCTGCCTCCATAGGGTTTTCAGTGCCAGCGAAGGTTGGAGGATTGGTTCGCTGAAAGTCAGCGAGTCCTCCATGAGTTCGATGTGAGGTGGCTCCTCCTGCAGGGATGGGAGCTAGGGATGTGTTGCGGCAATGGCCTCAAGAATCCGCGTTTGATCCATATGGTTTCTTTCAATCTGAGCCAACACCTTAGCCATCGTGGGAGGTGGTGGAAGCATTTATTAGGGTGGCCCACCTTGTTGATTTTGTTGGTGAGAAGGCTCACCCCGCTCTTCTCGAGCGTAACGCTCACTCATGGCAGCAGAACGAGGTCCCCAGGATGGAGATCCCTCATCATACTGAGCTCTAGAGCGGGTGTTGGGTCCTTCCATCTTGTGGTGACATGGATGGTTAGAAACAGACTAAAGACAAGCTCTTAAGAGTGTGAAACAAAATCTGGACAGCGGGCACATAATCCTTAACTAAGCATGCATAATGATATGAAATACACAAAAACTTAACACCAAATGGGCATACAAAGGCATTAGGCCAGTACAAGATCCATTAACTCAAATCATAGTTTTTCGATACAATTACATTCATATAAGCCCGTAGGCGAATGGTAACTACCCAAAACAAAAGTTCTTGCAAGAAAACATCACGAGTTCGACAACTATCAATCTATTACATAAGTCTAAAGATACATGCTCGCTGGACATATGTCCGGACAGCGAGCTTACTACTCTAACCTCCTAAATATTGTTCTGATCAAAATTCACCAGAAACTCATCAAGAAGATGGTATCCAGGGGAGTCCGTGTCGCCAAGGTCATCTGGATTAGTGAGGTGTAAGGGTGACCATTCATCAATAACATGGTTTTCCACTTTGGGGAGTCAGTACTCCGATGGTGCAGACGCATACGAGAGACCTCGTTTGCACCAGATAGTACGTTATGGCCAACAAGCCCCTTGTCGTACAAGTAATGCAGATTCCCTTGGGCCGCTATGAGACGACGTCGTGTCTCCCAAAACATGCACATGGTGAAATCGTGAACTTGGTTCATGTTGTGAACCAACCTCGTCAGTTGTCGCACCTGAGGATCCTCACCGTACTGGATCTGGGCAAAAGTGTGCGCTTCCAAACCATGTGCTTGGATAGGGAAATGGTCATACGGCGGCTGAGACAACTCCGTTAAGTCATAACGAAGACGGCTCATAGCTACATGAGCCACTTCCTGCAATGCCATGGCCTCGGATGTTCCATGTGCCTGGAATCGGTACGAGATGCTTCCCGTAACTCGTCTGGCAATGATGTCGATCATGACCCGATATTCTTCCATTCCCAGTCCTTGGTCTCGGTGGTAGATGAAGTATGTCGGTTGGTATATGAAGTTTGCTCTACACATCATATGTCTCTGAGTAGTGTCGGGTACCCATCAACGTTTTCAGCTTGGGTCTCCTTGACGAGATACTGACGACTCATCTAAAGAAGGACAAGGAGAGGAGGTTAATTTTGTAAATCAAAACGAGAATAAGGTAAGAAATGATACTAAGATAGATGAGTAATAAAATATGTTCCTAATCTTAACTTTCTAAAATATTTTGCTAATTCAAAATATTTTGACCAAGGTTTTACTAAACTTAACGCCTGAAGGCAAACCGGCAAACACACCATACATAAATAGCAACTACTTGGAATAAAAGAGAGCAAATAATCGTATTGCACAATCCAACATCTACAAGCTAGTGAATATAATTAGAGGGTATATAATCTAAGAATAATACCTAACTTGACCCTAATATCACAGCAAGGCACTATCTTCTCGTCCTTTCACCGATGCTCTTCGCTGGTGACTACTTAGCGTGTCTATTTTTTGGAAAAGAGAGATGAGCAATGGAAAAAATATTTTGCACAATTTGAATGAATAGTGAGGTAAGAATTAGAGACTAGGATGGGTAAGGAATAAAGATTCACAAAACTTAAACTTTATGAAATTATTTTTCTAATTTAAAATACTTTGACTCAAGACTTGCTAAAACTAACATCCATGCTATTTCTAACCTACAGTCAATATGGCTCTGATACTAACGCTTTAGGCCCTCCGAAATCGGATCCGTTTCAAGCCAAGTGATTGCACCGAAGGCACAACACTTAACATGCAACGAGAACGATTTCGATTGCTCGATATGTGTCTTATGTTAGCTCCCAAGGATCATTGGCTAACATGCATATATCCAAATAACATTGTTCATCACATCCATACAACAATCATACATGGATAATCCAAAAGACATACAACATAATAGTTAAGTCTACAACTATTACAAAGCGACTGACCGGCCAAATTCAAATATAATCAATAAGTAGCAGGGGAATAAATATAAATAAACCAAAAGGTCCAGCAAGTGTGCCACATAACCCATGGAAACCGACTATGAGTTAAATAATAGCGCACTACTTCTCAACACCGCCTAAATCGGCGCTAACGAGTTCCTCGGGCACAAAGTCTTCCTCACTTGAATTTGCAGAGCCTAGTTGAGTATAATTGTACTCACAAGTCTTACACAAATTAAAAATATTTATGCATAGATGATATCAAAAGAATGACATTAGTGGCTTAGTTTTGCAGAAAACGCAACAACTTACGTTTCTAGACCATCTAGCTTTCAAATACCATTTTGTAAACCATTGTTTAAGAAAAAGAGTTCACAAGACATAGATAATTATATAGATCAAGCAATATCAAAGTAGCCGCCCACTTTGATAAACTAGGGCACATGAATACCCCATTCATGCTAAAACCAAGTTATAACCATGTCAACTTTTAATTACAAGCCTAACGATGACGCATACCAAACCAAGTGTTGTCCATAACCGTGGACACCGCTATTTGAATAGATTATCTCTGCAGAGGTGTACTTATTTACCCACACGACTCGACTAGCCTATAAGCCTTCGGATGCCACCGAACAATGACACACTTCTTTGGGTATGCCGGCCGAGGAGAATCGAGATACGGTCATTTTTAGCAAGAAGGCCCTATTTGCCGAGGAGAATCGAGATACGGTCATTTTTAGCAAGAAGGCCCTATTGAGCTAAGTACCTCTCATGAGTTGTTCCCATACTTAGTATAAGCTACGGATAGCGCTTGCTAAGCGGGCTCACAAGTTGTGTCGAGTGGCCAGCGTAAGATAGTTAGTATGCTAGTTGAACCCCCAACATAAGTAATCGTGCTCATTCGCACAGTATATATTACACTGGGTTCCTAAGGAACATAGAATTTCATAGTCTCTATGTCCTCACACCACCTGGGGCTTAACCCAATAAAACCTTCCCCTACTTAACCGTACGGTACCCATATCCTACGTGTGGTAGCACGATCGGTACTTGGAATGAAAGCTTTTGGCGCGGTCCTTAACGGTCCAGACAAGACAACCACATACCCGAGTCTCATGCATAACAGCACCTACACATACAACCACTTGTCCAGACCCAAAAACCATTTAACATAACCAAGTTTTTGACTCAACAACCAGATATAACGATCTGGACAAAAAGAAAAATAAAAGTTGCTATGTGTTTCCCACAATCGATGAGATAATCTCGTTAATTGACCTAAAGCGATTTCTAGACCCGCAATGGCTAAGCATTCACACAAAATATTCATATTATCACAAGCATCCAACTTAAGCATATTTACAATAGAATTATCAAAGATAACCAGTAAGTATATGACATAGCTAACTACTCAAAACATAATGGTATACGAAAATAGCATGCGAACAATATCATTGCATTTCAAACACTAGTGTATTAAAACTGGGATCAATATGATGCAAAAAAGAAAGTTAAAATGATGCTTGCCTAGCTGGTATTCCATTTTTTCACTCTCGGTTGTGTAATCGCTCGCTTGCGGCAGTTCAGACTCTAAGGAAATAACGACATTGAGTAAACACCAAGAAATAGCCAAAAACTCAAAATACACAAAAATGCATAAAATTTATAAAGTAGATAGATTATGATTTTATATGAATTTAGGTACAAAAAATATTTCATTTGGAGTTTATATGAGAGAGTTATAATAGTTTGAAAATCAGATTTCTAGAAAATACTGAAAAATGATGGTTCAGTTACTGTTCATTCAAATTTAATTGTTTCGCGAAAATTTGCAGAACAGTGGTGGGGATTTAAAAGTTTATGATCAATAAAAATTGAATCACCCCATTTTGGAGTTCAAATGAATTTTCTATGAATTTTGAAGTTAATTGAATTTCTAGTGTAAAAATTATTCTTTTCTAAAATTTCTTTCACAATAATTAATTTTTATATGTAGGCTGACCTAGCCTCTACCATGACAAGTGGGGCCTATGTATTTTCTTTTCTTTTCCATTTATTTTCTAAAGGAAAACATCTATCGACAAATATAATCTTCTTGTAATCATATACCTAACCGAGTCTCTGGTGTTGATTCCAATCACATGCATAACACTCTCCAATCATATCCTCGTATCTCAATCTAACTCCTATACTAGCATCCACTAAGGCATAATCAAGGCATTCAATTCAACAAATAATGCCCGGACTCACCATCTTTCATACATACAGTCAATCCGGTGATTACACCAAATCCACCAAGTTATGGGCATGTGGCCATGACTAAATCCCTCAATCATCCTCTGTGAGACTACTTAATCTAATACTATCTATCAAATTCTACTAGTTTCACCTCGGCAAAACATATTCGTAAACACTAAAATTTCCACCGATCGAGGTTTATTTGACTACTTGGCACCTAATGAGCTTTACAATTTGAATAACACATCCAACATCTAATAGATCCCTAATTGATGAACTCATAACCATACCACCAAACTTAGTTATGAACGACCTCTATCAATCTAATCATATATGTGCCTCGACGATCAACTATTAATCCTTTATCTACTAATCCATTCGAGGGTACAAATCTATCAACTCGGCACATAGGACTTAACTACTAATTACATGTCAATCCAAATATTTATTCGCAATCAAATAATCCATTCTACCATCTCCCAAATTCTAGCATCTATGACTCACTTAACTCTTACTTAAGACATCCGACCAAATTACTTGTGATTAATAAACTATCCGATTCAACCTCTATATCTCATTAATCATCAACACATAAGTGATCCATCAAGTAATAAATTATAAAAATCTTATACGTCCTAGCTCCTAAAAATACTAAATCAACATGAGGAAAACCTCCAATTAATTTATCATCCAAAGATCACCACAAATTTTCCATGAGACTTCAAAATAGTATCGTCCGATCAAATAATCCACTCATATATTTAATCTAGCATCTACCGATCAACATTACACATCTTTCGCCACAATAATCTAATTATTCGTATTCACCAATATATTAATACATAAACACACCTATGCATAATTAAGACTTAACCGGAGAGTCACATCGGTCTAAAGCTACCAAAGAATTTTTATACTTAAACATGCATAAAAAGGTGACATGCTCGTGACTATTATGCAAGATGCACATATAATATCATAGCGTGGTAACAAAAATAATACTAAAGATTTTACCACAACGCTAGAAGTGCGAATCGTCACCGGAAGCCTTCTCGGCTCCGCTCGTCTACGTCCACCGTAGTCATCGCCGGTCTGCGTCCCGCTCGGCCGCTCATCCGCATCCGCGTTGCTCTGTTGGAATAATCTTGTCATGCTAAATATATTCAATGTGTGTACGTTTACATGGCATTGAGGCCTTGCCATGTCAAGTAGTAGACGACTTTGCATGTAGTTTGAGTTGTGCATGGTAGAAGAAGTCAAGGGTTTGGTACTGTGATTAGTGTAGCATTAAAGATAGGAGAAGCTTCATGCGAGGCATGAGTCGTTGCCAGTAAGTGGTTAAGGCGCAAGAACCGGTCTTGTTCTATTAGCAAGCCGGGTGTGGAGTGCATGTATGAGTTGTTATGTGTATGTATCGAGTCTTTGGTTGAATAGTGAGATAAAACTGCTAGTTCAGGAAAAAGGCAATGCGTGCATGTGTTCTCGTGATCATTGTTCTAAGCCCCGGTGTCAAGAAAGACTAGTGTGTGTCTGCGTGAGAAGACCAATTAGTGAGAGAGCAATCAGTACGTGATTTCCTAGTATGTAGACACAGTAAAAGTGTGGGTGTGTGTGAAGCACACCAAGAAAGAGAGGTTGAGTGATTCAAATCCAACAGGCTCTCCTCAGCGCCGCCGCAGCGCCTGCTGTATGGAGCTGCTGCGCCACCCGAGCCACCTTGTTCGTAGCTTGGGCCTCGCCGCGCCATACGCCGACAGCCGCCTTGACGCCGCGCCGCTCGCTGGCCACCTCCGAGCAACAGGCTGCCCGCAAGGTCGGCCGCCGCCGCTGCATGCATGCAGAGCGTGCATTGCTTCTCCTCCTTGGCTCCTGCTGCTGCAGCTGCTTTCGGCTGCAGCATTCCTTCCTCTCTCGGCTGCATGCTGATTGCTTCTGCCGCTGCTACTCATCTCCAGACCAAGCTACAGCATTCCTTCTGTAAATGCTCAAAAGAGTTTGCATGCGCAAACTAAGTGTATAGATGGGATGCTTAGGTGATGAAGATTGCGATGGCATAGCATGCATAGAGAGATTTACGGTTTTTGCTTGGGATTGGAAGGAGAGAAGAGGGGAGAGATGGGACATATACAAAAGTTCAAGCTCTTGACTAGAAGTACAGTGGGGAGATGGAGTTGGCAAGGGGACGCTCTCGGTTGTGTGTGTGCCTGATGGAAAATGAGTCGTAGTGGGAGGATGGGCTTTTGGAAGCAAAGGAAATGTGGAGTGGAAGGATGAATCGGCTGTGGAGTGGATGGTGCTGGACATGATTAGAATAAATAGGCAGTGAGGAATGCTCTCTTGAGAATCGAAATGGCACTGGGTGCTTGCTGATTCGGCCGAGACAAAGAATGAACAGTGCATATATGTGGCTTTAGTTGTAGGAAAAATAATAATAAAATAAAATGGCAGTGCTTGCAAAAAAAATTGGATGATTAGAAAGCTTAAGTGATGAGGATTTCAATAGTATAACATGCATTGAGAGATTTTCGATTTTTGATTGAGATTGGAAGGTGAGAAGAGATGAAATGAATATGTGCTAAGGTGCTTGCTTTGGGGAAGGAGCACTCGGCTGGGGCTAAAGAAAAGAAATGGCAGAGCATTTATTCCTTATTTTTTCAACTCACTCAAACGATCTCGCATGTGCGAACTAAACGCTAAAATAGAACGCTCGTGAGACAACGAACGCAACGGTATAATATGCATCGTCGGATCCTTGATTTTTGGTGGTGATTGCGAGGAGAGAAGTTGGGGAAGAGAATGGACACGCAGGTGCTCATCTGCGGTCGGTCGGATCGAAAAAGTGCGGCGGTACTAATGCATGTATCATGATTTTTGAAATGCATGCTAAAACAAGAAATCAAAATAATTAAATTTAAATACAGTATTTTAGACAATTTGATTTAATATTTCTTCTTATTATTATTTTTATGCAACTTTTTAAACAACTCGATTAAACTTTTAAATGCAAACTTTTAATTCGATTCGATTTTTAAATACAACATTTTAATTAAATATGAGAAAAAAATTTAAAACATTGTCAAATATTTATTAGATCACCTACTTAAATATTAACATTCTGATTTTCAAAATAGGATGTTGCACAGCGATTGGGCTGCGTTGGAGTTGAGATGGTGGGCGTACACATCCATGCAAGCTAGCTAGGTCGAAAGTAGTGTTAATTATTTACTCTAGCTAAGCTAGCTGCTAGGTTTTTTTTCCCGCGTATCATTTGTTTCTTGCCTTGACCAATTCCCGCAAGCACATGTTCCAGTTTTTTTTTCGTTCTTTCTTTTCATTTAGTTACAGGTTTTTGCCAAAAAAAAATTGTAGTAGTTTTTTTTATTCATTTTCCCACTTTTGTTCTATTATTATTATTATTATTATTATTATTATTATTTTTTCAGCTAATTGCTTTAATTTATTCCACTAATATTTTTACATTTGTTCTATTAATAGTTGCAATTGTTTTGCTAATAGTCTTGAATTGTTCCACGAGAACGTTTAATTTGTTCCACTAATATTTTTCTTCCGAAAACTGTTGGAACATTGACAATAAACAGTTGAAACATTTGAAACCAAAGCGTGAACATTGGACCATTCTGAATGGAATATCGCCGACTAAATGTTGGAACATTGAAATCAAATGTGTAGAACATAGGTCATTCCTCCTTCAAACTTAATACGTGGAACATCGTCGATGAACTGATGGAACATTGAAACTAAATATGTGGAACAATTCATTTTACATGCTAGAACATCCAACACCCATCCGATTTATTCCCCTATCCAATTCAAATGCGAACTGGAACACCGTTCATGAATTAACATAACATCGAGAAGCAATGTGTGGAACATTTTTGTTTTATCTACTGGAACATATACAAAATGACACTATTTACTAAGTCTAAATATATGTAGGTGGGGTCTAGTTTTGAAGACCATGTCACACGGAACACAATGGTTCAAACGGCTGTAAATTGCACATTCGGTTTAGAAGATATGCCTATTTGATTTTTTTGGATCGAAGAAAAGAGCACCTAGAATCGTAGAACAAAAAGTTAGACCGGACCGCCAGTTAAACTGGAAAAAGCTG
The DNA here is from genome assembly GCA_036346255.1 of Ampelocalamus luodianensis. NCBI lineage: Eukaryota > Viridiplantae > Streptophyta > Magnoliopsida > Poales > Poaceae > Ampelocalamus > Ampelocalamus luodianensis. The sequence continues at coordinate 39,416,053 of CM070632.1, read as the reverse complement.
GAACTGGCGACCTAGCCAACACGGTCCAGCTCAAAGACCGTCCATGCATTCGGACCAGGAAAACCCGACCGACTGGCTGGTGTTTAGTAAACCGGTGAAGTGATGTTGGTTTCACTAAACCAGACGGTTTTTGTTTAGGACATAAATGCCCTTGTTCTGATTATTCCGTTGCTGTAAATTTAGGGATAAGATTGGAAAGATGTAAATATGAGTGCCCTACTATTGTACACTAGTTGTTTCATTGAGAATTAGACTGTAGCTTCCACCCATTGCTTTGAATAAATACTCTGACAGACAATTACAGTACAACTATGTTGTTGCTATAGCTATGCATACTTAATTCTAATAATAAATATCTTATTACGAAGATTCATAATCTAGATATACAAATTGATTGCAGTATTTAATGAAAAATCTCTATTTTTATATAAAATAATGATACCATAAATTATAATTATAATTATAATTATATAGGAAGCATATTTGCTACTCCCAAGTGTAGTTACTCTCATTGTATCCACCATCCATCTTTCTTGGATACCAAATACTTGATTGGATTATTGGGTCGGATATCACTCCATAACAGTAACTAGAAACCCGTTAATATACCACGTAATTTTTGGATACCACTCCATAATAGTCAGTAGCAACCCTGTAACATGCAACGTAATTTATTGCCTTGCATGAGATAATCAGAATTAATATGTAACTCCCGTATATCTCCTCCTATCACTCCATAATTTTTTGATACCACTCCATAAGTCACTAGCCCACATGGTAATTAACTTGAAACGTAATTTATGGCCTTGCATAAGACAATCAAAATCCCATACATCACGTGATTTGAGTTTTGATTTTGGAAACCGCTGCCATATACGTCGGCATTTGTAAGTGATTAATGTTTTCTCCGTCACGTGAGAATTGATTTTTAGTACATGTACTTAATTAGGTAGTATGTATACCTAAGGGAGTATTTTAGTACATGTACTTAGGTAGTATGTATACCTCGGGAGTATTTTAGTACATGTACTTAATTAGGTAGTATGTATACCTAAGGTAGTATGTTAGTACATGTAATTGTGGAGTATATACACCTATGATAGTATATTAATACATCTGTACATGGATTTGGGAAGGGTGTATACATACTCCTTTGAAGATACTACCTATCAATTTTACCAAAAGGAAAGATGCTTGCGTATACATACTACTACCTATTCATGTACATGTACTCCCATTTTTAAAGTACAGATACTACCATTCTACACGTACATTGATCCCATTAATAAAGTTGCTTTTTTCTCCTAGTGTATGCTACGTATACTTTTTTTAAAGGACGAATACATACGCTTTTTCTGGAAGTGTATACATACTCCTTTGAAGATACTACCTATCAATTTTACCAAAAGGAAAGACGCTTGCGTATACATACTCCTTTGAAGTGTATGGCAAGACGCTTGCCTGGAACGGAGCCGGCGAAAAGGAAAGCATCAATTACCAAAATCCCAGAAATATCTAGCCAGGATTAAACACCATATAGGAATTGGATCGGGTCTCTCTCCTACCCGTGATTTTTAGACCCGTTAGGCTTGGAAAGACGAACGGATCTCATCGAGGATTAAAGGGTGGATGGAGAGTGAGTAACTACACACAGGAGTAGATAGTATTTTTCATATATATATATATATATATATATATATATATATATATATATATATATATATATATATATATATATATATATATTAACGAAAGAACCGATCGTTGGATGGTAAACCGTGAACTGCCGCTTGACTGCTCGATTCGTGTCCGACTCACACTACTACACACGCCTCATCACGCGGTTGTTCGAATCGTCATCACGCATTTCGCCGCGTGAAAAAAGTTCGCCCTGTGATAACGGTTCAAAACCGCACGATATCAAAACCTTTGCGGTTGAAAGCGTAACCGCTCGAGATAGTAGTTATCACAGCGGTTCTACTTTCAACCGCTCGTGATAGTATATTTTCGCGAATAGTTCGAACAAGAACCGCTGTCGTGATATTACTATCACGTGATTCTTGTTCGAACTCGCACGATAGTTTTTCAAGTGCAAAAAAAAATACTAAATGTATTCCCCTTGGCCGTCCACCTCTCCACCTCCAGCACCTCGTCCACCTCCTGGCTCCACTCACTCATGAGCTTTCTGAAGAAGGCCATGATCTTGTCCTCGTCGCGAAGCTCCTCGAAAGGCACATCCTTATCCACATCCCCGCCCTTCTTCCTCCCGGCCGCGTCGCCAGCTTGGGCTTCGCTGCCTCCGCCGCCTTGGCCCGCAGCTCCTAGATGTCGCGAAGGAAGTCGTTGGTCTATCCCTCCCCGATATCCCCGGCGTCGATTAGATTAGTCACTACAAGGACTACAAACTGAAGCATTTTTCAGATCATCAAGCCACATTGTTCCCCACCCATTCAATCAGAAAACTATATTCAAGCACACATTCAATCACAAAACTATATTCAAGTACACATGTATACCTCGATCTAGGAGAAGCCGGCGGGGGAAGGATAGGCGCCGAAGGGAGGAGGGTCGGCGCCGAGATGGGGGTGGTGCGGGGAGGAGAGCCGGTGGGGGAGACGCCGGCCGGCCATCGGGGGGAGGACGAGCGGCGGGAGGAGGAGGCCCGGTGGAGGGAGCACTGGGTGGCGGTGGGACGAACGGGAGGGACGAGGGCCGGCGGCGGGAGAAGGTAGCCCAAAGGTCACGCTGGATTTGTGGGAGTCCTTATTAATATATAAGGACTCCTGCTACTCCCGCGCACGCATTCAAAATTTTCGAACTCCCGCGTTGTGAATCACATATCACAGATGACTCGTATCACCAACCATCTGTGATGAGGTACTTATCACAGACGGTTCGTGATACAAACCGTCTGTGATAGTATCACAGACGGTTATATTCAAAAACCATTTGTGATAATCTCCAGTATCACAGACGATTTTTTAATAGAACCATCTGTGAATTATCATAAACGGTTCTATTCAAGAACCGTCTGTGATAATCTCCAGTATCACAGACGGAACTCCTTGCGTTGCGCTAAGTTGCAGAATTACTGTGAGCTGCTAGTTTGCTGCCGAGCAGGCCGGGCCCATAGGCCTCGTGGATGGCCAGCACGCGACTACTTGCCCATAGGCTGTGTGGAATCCGCAGGTAAGGTGGACCGAGCGCGCGTAGCCGGTACGTACTTGCGCGCATGACGAGCCTTGCGGACGGAGAGCGCGCCGGTCGTCCATCGTCTCGTCTGACCGAGCCGCGCGGTCCCCAGGCGTTGGGCTTGCACGGCCGCTCAAATACAGCAGCCTCTTGCCCGGTTGCCCCTCGTATGCGGCCTATCAGACGGCGAGGATCCCACCGGACGTCGGCCTGCGGCCTCTTAGGCCGCCGCGTCAACCGCAGTCCTCGTGTGCAAAACCAAAGCTTTGCTCCACAACACGCGCGCGAAGCCCGGGGCGATAGAGTCGGCCGCAGGGTCTTCTTGTTCGGCGGCGCGGCTTAGCCCACTAGCCCAGCATGGTGACACCCCACCCGCTAGACGGACTCGGCGTGTATCAAAACCAGAATTGTTTAGTTACTGGCTCACTGCTCAGACCGGAGGCCTTGCAAATTTGCAAAACCAACGATGGGGATGGAATTTTACCAGATACTGTAATACTCCGTGTTTCGTTTAGAGGGAGTTTAATCGGGGAAAAGTTGCAAGTTCGTTTCCGCTTTGGGAGCGGTTTCTTGGTTTGGGCCTCCGACCAGCCACCCTTGCTTAGAGGCCGCCAAAACCTCCCCTTGGGCCTGGCCCATGCGCCTCCCTCCTCCTCCTAACCCTAACCAGCCCCCTTCCCCTTGTGGCCGAACCCCCTTTTCCCCTCTTGGCCGCCGCCCTCCCCCATCCTCCCCTCTTCCTCCTCACGCCCCTGCCCTAGGAGCCGCCCCCAACCTCCCTAGTTGCTGGTCCCTGCTGGTTTGCCTCCCCATCTTGCCTTCGGACCTTCCCCCGCTGCCGGATGCGCAAGGAGTTGAGAAGGACAGCAGCTTGCTTGGGGCAAAGGAGGTGAGAAGGAGGGAGATCGTCTTCTCCGTGGTTCTTCCGCCTACTTCCTGGTTGCTGCAAAGGTATCGGATGCCGACCCTCATCTTTTGATTAGTGGTAGAGGCGATTTGGTTCATATTTGGTTAGAACGAATTGTTGCGAGCAGAAAGTCGGTTCTGCCCAGATTGTTGCGTGGACTTTTTCGTGATGTTAGAGGCCGAATCTGAGTTGCCCATCTCCTAGAGATATGTAGGTTTTGTTCTTAGCTTTCGGTGGTCGCCAAGAACACTGAATTCCGACATGCGAATCAAACATTATGGTAGTTTTCGTCTCTGCTGTCCAGTTTCCTGACGAGAATAAACTGTCAGTTTTGTCTTTTAATTTTGGATGTGATAATGGCAAATTCAGGGATTCCACCCAACTAGGTTATTGTAGGCCTTGGTATTAGCTTTTGATATTGTTAAAGAACGCCCAATTCGGAGTTGTAGATTAAAAGTTATGGCCGTTTCAATTCTGCTGTTCTAAATGCTTAGTCAGATTCTGTTCTGCTGATTCGTTTGGTAGTTAGCAATTTATTTCGGCCGAATTGGATTATCTTGTAAACTACAATGTTGAGTAGTTTCTTGATGACTTAGTTCTTATTGAGTAACTTTGGTGTAGGGGGTGAGGCACCAAGGTTAGCGGCTTCTTCGTTGCCTTCCAACGCACCGCTACGCTAAAGGCAAGTACAGTGACTTATGTGTGGTTTGATAATCCCGGATGCTTGTTGATTGATTTAGTATTTTGTTGATGTATGAGAAGCTTAAAAATTCATGTGCCATCCACGGGAGTGGAATGTTATGATGACCATGTTCTTTATGTATACTGTTTCTTATGAGTAGTGATGATCTTATTCGGTGTTCATAAATTGTATTCATGCAATCATGTTCATGTTCCGCCCACGGAGTGGAGTCTAAAGTCCCATCAATTCCAGATGGGCAAGTGAAGTCCCGCCATTCCAATGTGGGCGGTTTGGACACCGTATGAAACGTTCTTCATACGGCGGTTGGATCCCGATTTCGATAATACGGGCTTAAGTGAACACCGACGGTGTGTCACTTGCTATACCGTATAAGCTCGAGTGCGATCCATCCAGTTCATGGCATCCATGCATTACGCTTCTTTCTTTCAGATAATTTTCATGTGCTATGTCTTTACATGAAGTATGTTATTGTAATCGTTGTACTTGCCGAGTCCCGACTCACTCTTGTTTGTTGTTTTGTTTTAGGTGACCATTGATGATGATTCTAGCTGAGGAGTAGAAATGCACCAAACACTCACCACCATGCTCCAATTTCAATAATAGAACTTGGTCGAATTCCTTTAATTGTTTAGAGTCAAATCAGTAATAAATAAGGTCTCATGCATGATGTGTTCTATTTGGTTTGGATATTTATTTCCGATGTGATACTCGATTTGCTTAAGTTCGATTATGATTGTGCGGCTGTGCCTTATGGGATATTCATCTTTCATACGTTATAACTTGGGGTATTGCTTCAATTCTCATGATTATGAATGAATGTTAGAGTCTTTAGGTAACATTTTGGCTTCTGGATAGCCAGGGTGTTACAGTTGGTATCAGAGCCAGGTTTTAGGTCCGTGGATGAAAATTTTTAGAATTAAATTGACACACTATGCACAGTAGGTGGGGTTGGGTCATTCTTTGTTTCAACAAGTTCATTGTTATGTTTTATATCATGAGCGCCAGTGATATTGATTCGTGTTTTCATTTAAATGTTGAGCTGATTGTTTAGTTAATTTGTTGTGGTGTTCTTAGATGGCGAGAGGAGCGGGTCGTGGCCGTGGCCGTCCACCGAGCCGTGGCCGCGGTCGTGGACGTGGTCCGCCGTCTCTTCACCTCCGATTGAGGAAGGCTGGTACTACCGCAGAGGAGGTTGCTTCACTCCTCAACCGGCCAAGCTCGTGCCACGCCACCGTGATCATTCAAAACCTTGAGAGGGAGGTTCAGCGTCTTCGCCGGCAGCTGCAAGCGCTCCACCCGCTGCACTGCACTGTGGCAGAGCCGGTTGTTGCAAAGACTCCACCGAGGCCGGATGAGCCTCCGTGAGTGGATGTCGCCCGCTTGGACACTTTCGACGGAGTGGGTACTCCGTTCAGCCGCAGATTGGTTATGTTACATGGAGAGGCAATTTGGAGCTCTAGAGATGACTTCGACGCAGAAGGCGCGGTTTGTGGCCTTTCAATTGAAGGGCCAGGCTGATATTTGGTGGGAAGGGGTTCAGTCTGCTAGGACCCCATTGCAGGAACCAGTCACCTGGGAAGACTTTGTGGAACAGTTTAGGTGAAGTTCTATCCGATTCATTCCTTGAGAGGATGGAGCGGTCATTGCCGACTTTGGCACAAGGAAAGAAGACGATGGCGGAGTATGAAACGAGTTCAACAACTGCACGTTTTGTACCAGCAGAGCTAATGATGATCGAGAGAAGGCTAAGAGGTTCGCAGGGGCCTCAACCAGGAGTATCGCCATGTTTTGGGTGCGACAGGCTTGCGTGACTTCAGCTCCGTGGTTGATCAGGCCAGGGGAATGGAGTTGGAGAGGGATCTTTCTTCCCGCAGGCGAGCAACCGGTGGTTCATCACATCGTTGGTGGTTCGCTTTGGCCGAGCGGAGTTTCGTGGTGGGGCGAGTCGTCTCAAGAACTTTGCTTCCAAGAGGGTTCAGGAAGTCGCACTCGCCCTTCTCAAGAATGGCGCTCTTCTTCGTCGGTGCACGTTCTTCGTCGATCGACCGATGCGCCTGATTCTGTGCCAAGGAATGAAATGCTTCAAGTGTGGTGACGGACACCGGGCTTCAGAATGTTCATTTAAGGGGACATGTCGTCAGTGTGGTCGGGATGGTCACAAGCGGTCGGTGTGCAAGCAGAACCCGGCGAGCATCATCAAGTGGGAACGGGTCCCAGCGGTTCCTTCCTCTAGCACTCCACAGGTCGGCCGGACTCGCATTGCTCTCGCACCCCGCCACCCTTCGCTTGGGTTCCTCCGCGCGCCCGCCACGCCTCCTCGTTTTTTATCGAGTCCGGCATCGCCTGCACCACCCTCGCTCGCTTTACCTACAGCTACCCTCGTTCTTCCCGCACCAGCCAGCCGCATCATCTCGCACCGAGCATCAAAGCAGGAGTCTACGCCATGCCTACTCCGAGATCGCGGGCGCCGATGTGGTGACAGTACTCGCTAGTTGATTCGGCTTGAGGCCTTTGTTCTTTTTGATTCAGGCCACTTATTCGCTTGTGTCCCTAGAGTTTGTTAGAAGGGCGGGTTTGAGTTTGCAAAGAAATTTCCGAGTCCGTGGTAGTCGGTTCTCCGGGGCCTCATATCTAGTTCTACAACGTGTCCTGGGTGTTCTATCACTATTGATGATGAAAACTTCACACCAATCTCATGGTAATCCGTATGTCACCTTTCGATGTTATTTTGGGCATGGACCGGTTATTCAGCCATCGTGCAAGATTTGTTATTTCGGAAGACGGTGACCTTGTAGACTCCATCCGTGGAGAACGGTGTTTCGAGGCGGTGCACCGTCCGACTCCTTGTTCGTGCTAGGCGCCTGCTCCCTAGTCGTCGACCCTCAACCATTGGGTTGTTTTGGTCTCTCGAGAAGAGGCGATTCCGCGTGTATTGAGCGATCCTGTGGTGAATGAGTTCCTCGATGTTTTCTGCGAGCTTCCGGGATGCCACCGAGCGAAAGGTGGAATTCGGATTGATCTTATTCCGTGGACTCGACCTATCTCGATGTCCCCGTGATCGATTGGCTCGCCCATTTCGGGAGGAGTTGAAGAAGCAATTGGATGATCTTTTGTCCAAGGATTGATCCGCGAAGTGTTTCGCCGTGGGTGCACCTGCTTTATTCACCAAGAAGAAAGATGGCGGTTGGCGATGTGTGTGGATTACCGGGCTCTCAACCAAAGCTATCGTGAAAATAAATACCCTTTGCCCCGCATCGAGGATCTCTTTGATCAACTAAAGGGGCTAAGATATTTTCCAAGATCGACCTTCAATCGAGTTATAATCGATTCGAGTCCGGAGCAAGATATTGAGAAGACGGCTTTCTCTACGGTATGGCCACTTTGAGTATAAAGTGATGTCTTTTGGACTAACAAACGCTCCCGCAGCTTTTCATGGAAGCTATGAATAGTATGCTACACCACACCTTGATAACTTCGTTGTAGTATTCATCGATGATATTCGATTTATTCAAAGACGAAAGAAGATCATGTCCAAAGATCCGAGGTTGGTCCTTGAAACGCCGAGGAAGAACGATTCTATGCCAAGTCAAGAAGTGTGAATTCGGATTTCGAGGTTGGGTTTTGGGCCATGTAATCAATCAAGAAGGTATTTCGATTGACCCTATCAAGATTTCGACAGTGGTAGAGTGGAAACGGCCAACCAACGTCAAAGAAGTGAGGAGTTTTCTGGGCTTAGCTGGTTATTATCGGCGTTTTGTGGAGGGATTTTCAACCATTGCTAGACCGTTGTCCCAGTTGACACAGAAGGGTATCAAATTTCAGTGGTCTGATGCTTGTGAGCACAGTTTTTGTACCCTGAAGGAGAGGTTGGTGACCGCTCCAATTCTTACCCTTCCCGAGCCAGGGAAGCGTTTCACAATTTATTCAGATGCGTCCAAAGTTGGTCTTGGTTGTGTGCTCATGCAGGACGGCAAGGTGATTGCTTATGCATCGAGACAGTTGAGAAAGCATGAGCAGAATTATCCTACTCACGATTTAGAGTTGGCCGCAGTGGTTCTTGCATTGAAGATTTGGCGTCATTATTTGTATGGCGAATCTTGTGATATATTCACTGATCACAAGAGTCTGAAATACATCTTTACTCAGAAAGATTTGAACCTGAGGCAGAGGAGATGGTTGGAGTTGATAAAGGACTATGATCTCACCATTCAGTATCACCCAGGCAAGGCTAATGTTGTAGCAGATGCCCTGAGTCGCAAGGCGACACCTCCTGCTCTCAGTTGCCTTATTGCTGATTTTGAGCGTATGGATATTTCCTTTTGTTTCGCGGGTACCGCCCATGCTGAGACATGTTTGCTTCTTGAGACAGCTTTGCTACTGAAAGGGAGGCACAACAAAGATGATCGATTCTCCAGTGTGAGAGGAAACGCCTAGATGAGGGCAAGCAATGTCACTTCAAGATAGATGATTCTCGTGCGTTGAGATTTATGGGCCGCCTCAGGTGCCACAGAGGCTGTGTCAAGGAGGAGATTCTGAGGAAGCACATCGATACTCCATATACTGTACATCCAGGTGAGACCAAGATGTACAAGGATTTGAAGAAGAGTTTCTGGTGGAAAAGGATGAAAGTTGACATTGCTCGGTATGTGGCATCTTGTGGAGTATGCGAGAAAGTCAAGGTGAACATAGGCGACCAGCAGGATTGTTGCGTACCGTTAGAGGTTCCTGCTTGGCCGTGGATGATATCTCCATGGACTTTGTAGTTGGTTTACCCCACACGCAATGAGGGAAGGACGCTATCCGGGTCATAGTGGACCGGTTTAGCAAGTCTGCACATTTCATCCCTATACGTACGACCAACTCGGCTAGTGATTTGGCTCCTCTCTATGTGCGAGAGGTAGTGCGGTTGCATGGGGTGCCGAAGACAATTATTTCGGATCGAGATGCTAAGTTTGTCTCCAAGTTTTGTGAGAGCTTGCAGAATGCTCTGGGCATACAACTTGTCCGAGCACCGCATTTCATCCCCAAACAGATGGTCACCTAAGCGCACAATTCGCACCCTAGAGGACATGCTCGAGATGTTGTATTTTGTCCCGAAGGGAAGTTGGGAAGATCACCTACCTTTGGCGAGTTCGCTTATAATAACAGGTTATCACTCTAGCGTTCGAGCCACTCCATTTGAGGTTCTTTATGGGAGGAAGTGTAGATCTCCGTTGTGTTGGGATGCAGTTGGGGAACGAGCGCTTTGGGACCCGATTGGGTTCAACAAACCATGGCTGTAGAAGGAGATAAGGAAAAACTCGTTAGCTGCTCGAGCCGACATAAGAGTTACGCCGATGTGAGACGGCGAGACTTGGAGTTTGAGGTGGGGACCAAGTTTTATTGAGGGTATCTCCTACCAAAGGTGTGGTGCGTTTGGTACCAAAGGAAGCTTAGCCCATGTATATTGGACCCTTTCCAATCTTGGCACGAGTCGGAAGTTAGCTACCGCTTAGATCTTCCGAATCCATGCAAGGAGTTCATAATGTGTTCCACGTATCAATGTTGAGGAAGTTCTTGAGAGACCCGAGCATGCTATTCTTGGAGCCCTTGAGCATTGAGCAGACCTTACTTTTGAGTCCCGACCGTGAAAATTCGAAGAGTCGAGCGGGTCTCGAGGAGCAAGACATTGAAGTATGTCAAGGTTCTTTGGTCTCATCAGTCCGAAAGGGAAGCCACCTGGGAGTTAGAGACTCGCATATGCGAGCAGTATCCTGACCTATTCATTTCCGTTACGTGCTAACCCTTTGCTTCCAACCTGTTAGTATTCCATTCTTGTGTTCGTCTCGTTGGTTAGAATTCGGGTCGACTTCATATGGGGTAGAATGTAATACTCCGTGTTTCGTTTAGAGGGAGTTTAATCGGGGAAAAGTTGCAAGTTCGCTTTCCACTTTTGGAGCAGTTTCTTGGTTTGGGCCTCCGACCAGGCCACCCTTGCTTAGAGGCCGGCCAAAACCTCCCCTTGGGCCTGGCCCATGCGCCTCCTCCTCCTCCTAACCCTAACCAGCCCCCTTCCCCGTGGCCGAACCCCCTTTTCCCCTCTTGGCCGCCCCCCATCCTCCTCTCTTCCTCCTCACGCCCTACCCTAGGAGCCGCCCCCAACCTCCCTAGTTGCTGGTCCCTGCTGGTTTGCCTCCCCATCTTGCCTTCGGACCTTCCCCCGCTGCCGGATGCACAAGGAGTTGAGGAGGACAGCAGCTTGTTTGGGGCAAAGGAGGTGAGAAGGAGGGAGATCGTCTTCTCCGTGGTTCTTCCGCCTACTTCCTGGCTGCTGCAAAGGTATCGGATGCCGACCCTCGTCTTTTGATTAGTGGTAGAGGCGATTTGGTTCATATTTGGTTAGAATGAATTGCTGCGAGCAGAAAGTCGGTTCTGTCCAGATTGTTGCGTGGACTTTTTCGTGATGTTAGAGGCCGAATCTGAGTTGCCCATCTCCTAGAGATATGTAGGTTTTTTTCTTAGCTTTCGGTGGCCGCCAAGAACACTGAATTCCGACATGCGAATCAAACATTATGGTAGTTTTCGTCTCTGCTGTCCAGTTTCCTGACGAGAATAAACTGTCAGTTTTGTCTTTTAATTTTGGATGTGTTAATGGCAAATTCAGGGATTCCACCCAACTATGTTATTGTAGGCCTTAGTCTTAGCTTTTAATATTGTTAAAGAACATCCAATTCGGAGTTGTAGATTAAAAGTTATGGCCGTTTCAATTCTGCTGTTCTAAATGCTTAGTCAGATTCTGTTCTGCTGATTCGTTTGGTAGTTAGCAATTTATTTCGGCCGAATTGGATTATCTCGTCAACTACAATGTTGTAGATATATTTGTTAAGCTCGTGTAGGATTTGGGCTCACCCCGTTTGGAGTCTCAGGTCATTAGTTTTGGCACTTTCCGTGCTGCTGTCCAGAAATTGCCGAAGTTCTGACAGACAGGGTTTGTTGGTCTTGGGGAGTTTGATACATTTAGAATTTGAGATTTCCATCAACTAGGTTGTTGTAGATAATTGTATTACCTTTCATTCAAGCCTGAGAGCACCCTTTCGAGTTGTAGATCGAAAGTTATGCTATTTATACCGCTGCTGTCCGTATATGCTTTTGCTAGAATGTGGGTTAATTCAAGCGGGGGTATCATCTAGATGGTGGGATTGGGATTATAAGTTAGTGCGATGCGAGTAGTTTCTTGATGACTTAGTTCTTATTGAGTAACTTTGGTGTAGGGGTGAGGCACCAAGGTTAGCGGCTTCTTCGTTGCCTTCCAACGCACCGCCACGCTAAAGGCAAGTACTGTTGACTTATGTGTGGTTTGATAATCCTCGGATGCTTGTTGATTGATTTAGTATTTTGTTGATGTATGAGAAGCTTAAACATTCATGTGCCATCCACGGAGTGGAATGTTATGATGACCATGTTCTTTATGTATACTTGTTTCTTATGAGTAGTGATGATCTTATTCGGTGTTCATAAATTGTATTCATGCAATCATGTTCATGTTCCGCCCACGGAGTGGAGCTCCACGGAGTGGAGTCTAAAGTCCCATCAATTCCAAGATGGGCAAGTGAAGTCCCGCCATTCCAATGTGGACAGTTTGGACACCGTATGAAACGCTCTTCATACGGCAGTTGATCCCCGTATTTCGATAAATACGGCTTAAGTGAACACCGACGGTGTGTCACTTGCTATACCGGTATAAGCTCGAGTGCACCCATCCAGCTCATGGCATCCATGCATTACGCTTCTTTCTTTCGATAATTTTCATGTGCTATGTCTTTACATGAAGTATGTTATTGTAATCATTGTACTTGCTGAGTCCCGGACTCACTCTTGTTTGTTGTTTTGTTTTAGGTGACCATTGATGATGATTCTAGCGGGAGGGAGTAGAAATGCACCAAACACTCACCACCATGCTCCAATTTCAATAATAGAACTTGGTCGAATTCCTTTAATTGTTTAGAGTCAAACTGTAATAAATAAGGTCTCATGCAGATGATGTGTTCTATTTGGTTTGGATATTTATTTCCCGATGTGATACTCGATTTGCTTAAGTTCGGATTATGATTGTGCGGTTGTGCCTTATGGGATATTCATCTTTCATACGTTATAACTTGGGGTGTTGCTTCAATTCTCATGATTATGAATGAATGTTAGAGTCTTTAGGTAACATTTTGGCTTCTGGATAGCCAGGGTGTTACAATACCTACGGAAAACAAACTGCTCTTTCAAAATTCCCGTGTTCAAATATCCCTTTAACGGCTTAACCTTAAAAGAAGGGAATTTTTTATATACCTTTGCAAATGTCCCGAATCCCAAAATGATCTCTCCCTTATATGCCACTGCATTTCTCAAACTTTACCCTTATTTACCACTGCCGTCAATGTTGTTACCGTTAATCTAAAAAACATGTCAGTTTTTTTAATTACCCATCCCACCCTTATCTTCCTCCTCCATTATACTACTCATCTCTCCATTCTCTCTCTCACGAAACTCCTCGCCATGGACACTGGTCACCTCCAGTAGCTCGCCACCCCTTCTCCTGCGCCCCTCCCCTACTCTACCTGCCGCAGTTGTCCCTTCCCCGCCCAACCTGCTGCCGCCACCCCTCCCGTGCTCAACCTGCTGCTGCCGCAACCCCTACCTTGCTCCACCTGTCGTCGCTCTTCCCTACTTGAACCGCCAATGACCAGATTCAACAACGACCCGCCTTCGTCGGCCTAGGTGCTTTCAGTCGGGACCCGGATTTCTGAATCCAAGCCTTTTGTGTATTCTAAACTAGTCTTATGATCAGTAGGTAGTTCACACAGTGTCAACATTGATGGAACCATATCAAAACAATGAAATAGCTAAGAACAAGCCAAATATTGTTAAATAGTAACAACAGACCTTATGGTCAAGGTTTTACAATTATCGCTACGCATGGCTAAAGACAGAATAATAAACTTGCAGTGGAAGAAAATCTTGTGGTAGCCATCCGACATGCCCACAGACAATTGAGTGAGGACTGCACTATAGTTCGCATAGTCCTCAAGTACTCCTCCTCGTAGAACTTCGGGTTCCCTGGTTCTTCCTGAGTGACTGATCAACAATGGCATAAAGCCGTGAGTACATAAAGTACTCAGCAAGTCGTAAGGAAATATATGCAAATAGTATTCATGCAAGGCTTGAACAAAGAATAGCTATATGATTATTTTGTAGAAAGATGTATTGATAGTAAATACAGTAAATAGGTTGAAAAATATAATTTAAAAGATTAAATACATAAATAAACAATTTCTTTGAAACAACTAGTGAACTACCCGTTCACTTCCTAACCAAACCACTATTCCAATATTTTTGAGAAAATCTATCCCTCATGTGAAATCACCAGACATTGTCCATAACCTAGACACGGCTATTCAAATAGTTTTTAACACTCTGCAGAGGTTGTACAACTTAACCCACAAGATATAATCAACTTATAATATCGGTCAAGGCATGCTTTCGTAGGCGTGTGACTAAGTGATTATCACAAGGCTTTTACAAAGTTCTATTTTGACTCAGTTCTGCTCGCTAAGGTTTCACCTCCATTCGGCCCCCTCTTGCGCCAATTCAACAACCCAAACAAAATCAAATTAAAATATTGCTAATTATTCAGTTAGGTCCACCCCATCTTGGATATGTAGTTGTACGGTAAGACCCAGATCAATAGCGCATAAAGTTAAGTCCTTAGTGACTACTCAAGCAAAACAACATCACCCAAAATGTGCTACCCGCACCCCCTTTACTGCACAATTATTCGCTTGAGTATGAAACAAATTTTGTTTAACCAAACTTAATGGCATCTCCCTGCACGGGACAACAAATTTTAATAATAGTGGCTACCCGCCACAATTCCATATTTCATTAAGTCAAATTCTTATGATAAATATGGTGAAGGAACACATCGTACAACTAAAACATGACTAAGCATAACTTTGATTCCCATGTTGGTACTAAAATATGTTCAACTAAAATCACCCTTCCTGTGGTGTCCAAGGATATATGCTATCCACAATTAGTCAAGGTGGCGTACTGTCAAGTAGGTATTTAACTATTCCCGAAAACATTTAATATAAAAATTAGCAATGAATGTTAATTTAAAACAATATAATTTTATAAAATGGGTGCAATATGGTCAAAGGTCTACGACTTGCCTTCGTTGAAGTTCGGAATTGTTTCGGCTGACTGGTTCACAAAAGCTTCGAAAACGCTAGAATCTATATGCGCAAAACGAACCAAATAAATATAATAAATCCAAATAAAATCCAAAAATTATCAAATTAGTACCAAAAGAAAGTTTATGAATTTAGAAATTAAAATTGACGGAATCGGAGTTCGTATGAAGGAGAACAAACATCCGGAAGTTTGATGTCACATGAAATGATAGAAAATCAGAAAAGAGGGAATATTCTGTTTCAGAATTTAGAGGATTAAATAAAAAAAGGCATGTCTATGACCACAAGGCCCCATTTGTAAGAAACTCAAGCTAAGTAAGAAGAAGAAGAAGCAGAGCATAGGCAGAATGCTCTAGGCGGCAGCTCTACTGGGCGGCGACGCCGGCGAGGTGAATGGTGGAGGCCGTAGGGGTGCCCAAAATGGGTTTCCCTGGGGCCAAGGATGGAATAGGAGGTGGCGGCGTAGCGAAAGATGACCGGTGGCGGTGGCACTAGTGAGGGAAGGTGAGGACGAGCACGGGTATGGCATAGGGATTGCGATGGCGTGGTCGGTTCGGCTCGGGAGTGGTCGAAGAGGTGTGTCCATGGTGGCCGATGGCACTAAATTGGCGACGACGATGCCGGGGCTCCATGGTGATGGAATTTTGAAATTGAGGTGGGGGATTGGAAGAGTGATACCGGGAACACGACGTGACGCGATTGGTTTGGTCGGAGGATCACCGGAGAGAGAGATCAATTCAATCGCATCATCGCCGGACTTCGAGAAGAATGTGAATGGTGTCGGCATTCTGGGCAAACGGTGGGGAGTTAGGTGATGGGGCTTGGGGCGAATCGAAGAGGGGAGTGAGGGACACACGGTGCTCACTTTATATTGCAGAGGTGACGCTTGAGTTGATGGGGAACGCTCGGGGAATAATTGGGCAATTTCGAGTTTGATATTGAAGGTGACAGGGAAAACATAAAATTGAATGCGAGGGGTGGAGGTAACAAGCAATTGGTGGTTTTGAATCGTGGGTGATGATAAGAGGCTCGAAACGCTTCCGACGAGATCGAATTTGGATGCTTGAGTGTAAAGAATGAAAAATGGAGGTGATGGTGCTGGTTTCGGATAGAGAACAGAGCAACCACAACGTACTGTGGAAGAAGAAGAAGAAGAAGAAGAAGAAGAGAGAGAGAGAGAGAGAGAGAGAGAAAGAAATAAAAGGAAAAGAAAAGAAAAATTCAAAAATAAAATAAATTCAAAAAATTAATAAAATTCCACAAAAATCCTTGGAACCTAAAAAGATTGAATAAAATAATTTTGAAATTAATTGAAGTTTATTTTAATCATTTAAAATATTTTTCATTTTTTGAAATTCAAAGTTAAGCTTTAAATTAATCCAATAAATATCAAACAATTTCTTTTATTTTTAAAGCTTCAAAAAGGCTCTAAAATTGGGATGTTACACAACTCAATACAAACTATGGTAATACAAAACCACACTTAATCTACAGTGCTACTACACGCTCTCTAAATCCATAATTTTCCCTTTTTACCAGAGAGTCCCCTTGCTGTCCCGGCATTAAAATTATCATAACTTTCAACCCCACTTCATAAAATAGTAAATCATATCATTCTGGAATCTATACACAATTTTCTACAACTTCTCATGTGATAAAAATTCAGATTAAATTATCTAAACCCCCGTTTTTAACACAGAAGACAGATTTATCATCTTCTGGATAATAGACTTAATAATTTGATATCTATTAATCTACATGTGCAAATATAATGATCTATGACTTTTCAGAAACTACAGAAAATTATCTACCATATCCTAGTTATGCCAAAAATTCTATTTTGCCATTAACTTTGCCAAATTAATGCTTTCCCATGACTGCATCCAGCAGCAACCCGGTTCTGAACTGTAGTCTTCTAAAATCATAACTTCTATTCTACCCATCCAAAAATCATGTTCTTAGACTCTCTGGAATCCTTAGGAAGTTACATACCCTTTTCATGTAGGTCAAAATCCCAAATTAAACCATCTTCTATTTTTAATTTACCGATTAAGGCGTGCTGCCAGAACCTGACAAACCTAAAAGACAACAACTTACAAAACTCATAACTTAAAATCTACTCATTCGATTAACGTGAATAAATATTTCTATAGAATTCTATCGAGATCCTCTACAAATTTTTAGGAGATGAAATTCCCAAATTATGCCCAACCTATACCTGAAACTATCATGCAACAAAAATAGCAAATTATCCAACTACAAAACGATTTTCTATAGAAAGCTATCGAGATCCTCTACAACTTTCTAGGAGATGAAATTCCCAAATTATGCCCAACCTGTACCTGGAACTATCTTGCAACAAAAATAGTAGATTACCCAACTACAAAATGATCCCCCCCTCGGCGCAAACTATAAATGTATTGTCCATATGTTTATCAACACCTTTTTCTATTTAGCATTTTTTTGTTTAACAATGTTGTTTTCTCCATTTTGTTTTTTGGTTGTCTCCATCTCCCGACGTTATCATTTTGTCCAACGAGGTAAATAGGCACGAATGCTCCCATGCTTTTAGTCGAGCTACGAGTTGTACAATAGTAAACAGTTTGACCAGGAAAAAGGAGGCAACTCAGATGTTGACATTGGGGAGGCAACAAGCAAAAAGGTGCATTCAGCTGATCTTAACGCTCATTTTGATTAGGGTAAAGCACCCACCGGGCCGGATGCACAATTACAATGAAATCATTCACACAACTCCTACACGAAGGCCATAGTTTTGTGAAAACATGGCAAACACTGATGGGGCAGCTCCTTAGGATGTAAGCTTCCTGTTCATGTGCACGCAGACAAGTCAAGCCGAGCTTTTATGTACTCCATCCATATACATCTGTGAAACCAAGATTTATCATCACCAGCTCCGATGTGTCGTATTATCAGGCAACATGCTAGTTGGCTAGGAGCGAACACAGCAGGTAACACAACTCCATAGCAAGATTTTATTCATAGTACACATCTACTTTTCTTTTTTCTCTATGCATGTGTGTTTTTGTTTATCTATGTTTCAACAGCTAATCCGCAATTCTTTTTTTTTTGTTGAAACCTTTAACTAGCAACCCAGCAGCATCTTTCAATGGTGTGCATGCCACATACCTTACTCTTGGACGATCGTTGAAACCAAGGGGATGGGTTTTCAACTTCCTGATGAATGTTTTCTGCAAGATGATGTTTGTGGAGAATCGCCAGACAAATCAAGATTACATTTCTCTTTAAGCAACGTCGGAGTTAGTAATCCACTGCTTTTAATCCTTTTTGTTGGTCTACTCCTTTTTTTACATACAACAACAATCTTTTTTTTAATGTTAGTTGTGATGTAATTACACAAACTACTTTGTTCTTATGTGTTTATGAGGATCATCTTGTCAAGAGGACTAATATTTTCAAGGTGGACATCGTAAAGCAGCAATTCTCAAAAGCACATGAAGTGAAAAAAATTGCACATGAGCTACATGGTGGGTTGTTTTGATTTATTTTCTAATTATTCAAATACAGTTTGTTTTTTGTTCCCTATATGTGTTGTCAACAACTGGTCCCATAGTCCAATGAAAAAATTGAACAAGAGTTGCATGGTGCATTTTTGTTTTAATTGCAGTCGTAGTTCCCTATATGTGTTGCCAACCACTGGTTTCTTTTTGTTCTTGACGTTCTTGACCGAAAGTATATTTTCCTAGACTCACGTCATGAGGATGATAGCTCCTTTCACCTAAATCTAAAATACAATATTGTAATACTCTATTTTTATTATTATCACAATTTTTTGTTTTTATTAAGGTATGGTTGACTAGCGGGTTGTATGCTTGTTTTTTTTTTGTATAGGTAAGCAATTTTAGGGCAGCTTGGAAGGAATATGTGAAGGAGACACCCCCAGATTTTCTTGACTAATTTGAAATAGTGTCCCCCCGTACTAAAACATACTACCAAGTAAGTAACTTTATTTTTTCCTTTTTTGCTTGTCACCTAGGTTAGGTTACCCTCACAATGAAGTACTTCCCTATATGTGTTGCCAACCACTTGTTTCTTTTTGTTCTTGACTAAAAGTATATTTTTCTAGACTCACTTCATGAGGATGATAGCTCCTTTCACTTGAATCTAAAATATAGTATTGTAATACCCTGTTTTTTATTGTTATCACTTTTTTTTTTTTATTAAGGTATGGTTGACCAACGGGTTGTATGCTTGTTTTTTTTTGTACAGGTAAGCAATTTCAGGGCAGCTTGGAAGGAATATGTGAAGGAGACACCCCAAGATTTTCTTGACCAATTTGAAATAGTGTCCCCTTGTACCAAAACATACTACCAAGCAAGTAACTTTGTTCTTTTTCCTTTTTTGCTTGTCACCTAGGTTAGGTTGCCCTCACAAAGAATAACAATGTTAAAGACACTCTTTCCTTGGTACGAGCTCTCTTTTTTGTATTTTTTGTTGCATTTTTGGGACCACAGTTGTGATTGCGGGATCTTTGTTATGAAATTCATTGAACTATGGAGCCAAAGAGTTGCTTTGGCTGCACACTTCACTTAACAAGACATTCCAAACATAAGGATTCTACTGCTAAACAGGATGCTCCGCCACCAAGAAAACGAGATCCCACTGGATATAGTTAATTCATTTGTATCAAAGGTACATATATGTTAATTGTGTTTAGTCAACAGTCTATGTTTTTTAATGTGTTTTCAGAAATTATTCTTTTTTTGAAGGGGCAAGGCAAGCGTGGTTTGTTCATACATGCATAGAGATACATCTTCAGCGATCACCATCAAGGGAATCCGCATGCACTCAACATTTTGTGCGTGTGTAACAATTTTCCGTTAAAGAAGTAGAAAATAGTTTGAAAAAGATACAATGACAACCAGTACCACCGTAGTCAAGTTTCTTTTTCATCATGAAAGCCATGTGTTCATAAATATATTCTTTTTTTCGAGACAACAAGGTGCTATGCATACATAAATAACTTCAAAAATCTCATGTATTTTTTCCTCGTAACCTCCATGGGTTAAATTTTTGCCCCCTACACTGCTTGCTTTTTCTTTGTTCTCATCTCCTCCGCTATAGACTTCAGTCTGTTGCCTTTTATGCCCCTTTGTGTTTGACTTATCAGGGTCCCTGAGCTGTTGCCCTTGCTGCCTTTTAAATATTGTTGTTGTTGTCCCACTCGTGGTCTTGGGTGTCTTGCTTCCCATTCCAAACGTTCTTTTTCGTAATGGGTAGGAGCCAAGTGCCTTATCCATGGTATTTGTTTGCAATTGCTTTTGTATGTTGTGCATCTCACCCATGATATATACAATTTTTTTTGCTTATTTTGAAACATCTGATACCATTTCCACCATAAATTTTGACATTATGTTGAACCTTAGCAAGCTCTCTCCATCTTTTATTTCTGCTGCAACCTGTGTGGGCTCAATGATTATACCTGCAGCTGGTTTTAGTTTTCATCATTCAATGAAGTACTTGTCTAGGAGAGATGTTTTGTTTTATGGATCAAAACTTTGAGAATATGGGAGCACACTATCCCATCCTTTTGGAACTTGCCACGAATGCAAGTGTATTCCTCATCAGGTATATTTATGAGCACTAAGCACCTCCTTTTCCTGTACTCTATCATGCGATGGTTATTTGCATTGTATACCTCATACGTCGTCCCCATTGTAATTTCTTCAATGTGTAGCTTCGTCATATCCTTCAACTCTTGTTGGAACCTTAGAAAAATACTTCTGTTCTAAGTATTCGCTGCCACATCCTCCATTTGGTAATCTGACGACATTTGTGGTTTCGTGTTCCTTGTCTTGTGGTCTTCTTTCTCTTCTCTGTCCAATATTGTGTCTGATATCCTGTTGAAATCTTTTGTGAAGCCCATGATGTGTGATGTGGCCCCACATCATCCTTGAAGTTTGAGTTCATGCCTTCACTCCTTGAAGTGGTGTGGGCAAATGGGAAGAAGTTGCTTCTGAAGTATGCAGGTACCCACCTATGTCTTTTTTTTTGCCAAATATCATGTAGGTACTTGAGTGCAACATCATATTTGACTATCATGCTAACCAAAGTGTCTCAAATTCCTCAATTGTTTGGGAGTTTATAAACGTGTCCATTATTTCCTCATGTAGTCCTTTTTTTGAATGAAAACATTTACCCATTTTGTTTTCTAGCTTTTAAAGTATGTGCCATAGCAGTTCTTGTGTCTGGTATGTGGGAACACATGTGCCATAAGTAATTCCTGTGTCTGGTATGTGGGAACACATCAGATATTGCATTCTTCATCACACCGTCTTCGTCTGTTATTATTTGATTTGGTGCTTTCCCATTCATAGCGAGCAAGAACATCCAGAGAACCCATTTGAATGTCTCTGTTGTCTCATCCTTTTGGAAGGCAGATCTAAATAGGCATGTGTGGCCATGCCCTATTATGCCAATAAATTGTGCAAATGGGAGGTTGTACTTATAAGTCACGTATGTTGTATCAAAGCATAGACAATCACCATAAACATCATAGTATCGCCTTGCCCTTGCATCAACCCAGAAAATGTTCCTAACAATATTATTCTCGTCTGTCAAATGAATAGAAAAACCTAGGGTTATCTTCCTGTTGCTTGCAAAAGTACTCAAGGACTTGCATCATATCATTTTCATTGTTTTTTGTTCGATTCTTGTCCTTAGGTTGCTAATGTCCTTCTTTGTGTAAGGGAGCGATCTTATGCCCCTCCCCCCAGGAATGATAGGACATATATATCATCTTTCGGTTTGGTATGCCACATTCATTCAGCGTCCTTACTAACGACTTCTCATTTGTTATGTGTTTGTGCGATCTAAAAAAATGTGTCTCATTTTGGGGGCTCATCGCATGGTTGTGGCTCAGCTTCAGATTTGTGATAACCCACATACTGTTCTTCAGAGTCATGACCATTTTTGCACTGCACCTTGTTCTAATCACAGTGTTCTGTTTCCACTTGTTACCGAGAGATGTTGATGCAGAGCTCCCATTATCTTGTTCCTTGTTTTTCCCTTGTTTGTTGCATCTAACTATGACTCTAGTAATATCCCCACGTTTTTTTTTGCTTTGTGTGTGATAGTTGTTGTCTCTCTTCACTGAAAACCATAAACAAACACATAGAAATTGTAGAATGCATGAGCTTCCTTGTCTGTAGCAAATTTCAAGCCAACTGATGGTTCATGCCTTGATACAGCTTCCACATCCCCCCGTAGTGGTACAACAGAAACAATCCTTTGGTTTTCTATCAAGTTGTTGATGTCGTCTTGTGAAAGTTCTTCTTCATTTGGAGGGGCTACTGGGTCAGGCTGTGTGACGTCTTCGTCACTACTATGATATTTTGTGGTTGTCGTGTCTGTGTTGTATGTTTTCAAACTGGTAGATAAGTCTAGTTGCGACAATGTCCCATCAGACTCCAAACATGCCTGCCACACCCATTTATCATATTACAACACAATCAAGATTATATATTTTTTTGTTTGTTTCGTTTGAAGAAAGTCATCCCTTTTTTAGCATTTAAATAAATGTAAAAA
The DNA here is from genome assembly GCA_036346255.1 of Ampelocalamus luodianensis. NCBI lineage: Eukaryota > Viridiplantae > Streptophyta > Magnoliopsida > Poales > Poaceae > Ampelocalamus > Ampelocalamus luodianensis. Next base: position 39,393,465 of record CM070632.1, on the reverse strand, counting down.
TAACTATAGCAACAAAAAAACATAGTAGTAGGATTGCACACCGGCTTTGAGTTTTTGTATACTGCATCATCCACGAACATTGCTGATGATTTTGAATTTGTTGGTGGTGGACATAATGTACTATTTGTAGTTTTTGTGCTCCAAGTAACACACTCTGCTAAAGGTGCAGCTAGATGGCAATCATCCAAGCCCTGCAACATCAGTAAACATGTTATAACATCAATAAATAAAATACATTTTTGTTTAACATCAATAAATTAATACAATTGTACTCAATACTAATCATTTTTTTGTTTCTGCTTTTTACCTGTTCCGCAATCCCATACGATCCACTGCTTTCCATTGTAATAAAATCGCATCCTACCTCTTCATCCGACGCTGGAAAAATCTGCACAAAAATACTTTTTCAGTTTTTACCTTTTTCAATTTTTTTAAAAGAAATAGAAATGTAACACATTTTTTTGTGTGCAATCACATGTATACCTCTTTGTATGTTGCAACGTCAGCCATCCCAAAATCACCAACTCCATATCTATAGAATGGCTCGTTATCTTCATTGACTAGTCTATCTGTGTGAGTTATTTGTATGTTTTTTTTCTCACACGTAAGCCACGTTTGTATATTTTAGATTGCAGAAGAAAAAGATAGTAAAAAATGATATATAGACGAGAGATGATAAAATACCTTTAAACACACAGGAGCTGTTGCTAGCGAAGGGCAAGGATCAGGGATTTTGCTGCTCGTCGTAAACATGTTGTTTTGTAACAAGGTAACATTTTTTTTTGTTAGTAGTTATTACAAAGTTGTCATTTTTTTGTACGTCACATGTCATGCATAATTTTTTTTAAATAACACACAAACATTATTTATATATATATTTATTTACCTGCACACAGCTTGGAATTTGTATTTCTAATCCAGAAACTTGTTGCAAAAGACTAGTGAACAGGCTGAATCCATGTAGGATGTCGTTCAAATTGCACACATCTTCTGATTCCTCCTCAGCAGCTAGCATGTTCTGTTGTGGGGGGAGTGACAGTATGTTTTTAGAGTCTATTTCATGTGTAAAAAAAGCTATACACATGACAACATCCTTGATGAGGTAAAATTTGAACGACATTTTGGGGTTCCCATTTGTCCTCAATCCTTCTAGATATCATGTTGTCCATATTACCAAGTCAATTCATTTTTTGCACCAAACCATTGGCAATATTTACATGCACAAATACATATAAATTATGTGTTTTTAATTTGTAAAAAAGCCTGTGCAAGAAGAGGGGGAGGCGCACGCATATCTTGTTGATCATAATTAGAACCAATGAACCCTTGGGTAACCCGCACACAACGCAATAACATGAATTGTTTTATGTAAACATGCACTACATCGATGAGGTGTGAAAAAAACAAGTCCGATGCATTCAAATGTATTTTCAAGGCTCTTTTTTGTTACTATGTTTTTTTAGAGCACAATAACCAGTACCCACACGACATTTTTTGAGAATCTTATACATATCCAAAAACGGCTATATTTGATGACAATACCTATGCTGATTTTGTGGTTGCCATTTGTCTTTGAATCCATGTAGATATCATGTTATCCATATTACCAAGTCATTCATTTTTTACACAAACTATTGGTACTTTTTATAGGTATGTGTATATATAAATTATGTGTTTTAATGCATAAAAAATCTATGTTGTTTTTTACAGCACATGAGGGAGAATAATGAAGGAAGGGGGGGATTTGAGGCTTTTTACCCTATAAGGTGATGCATTATACAGAGATATCTCGTCACCCAAGAATGGTTTTAATTTTGATTTGTCTTGTGTAACCCTCTGAACAACCTGGATGATTCGACAAGGTTAGCACATGGACGAACAAGCATCCACACTAAATGAAAAATAGTGACAAGTTTAATTTCAAGGGTATATAAGTGTGTTTACTGGATAACACATGGCAACAGTCTGCTTCCTGTGGCTTTTTTTATGCAGTCACATGTAGGATATACCTTTAAAATCTTTTTTGTTCGAAAAAACATCCTCCCTAAGTGCAGCAGCACATCGAAAGTGATATGCAGAGCTTTTTTTTCACTTTTCCTTTTTACCACTATGTACAAAAAAAGGATCACCAGCATGTCATCGAGGGGGAACCATTAAAATTTGACAACACACAGGGATGCTTATCTGTTCTAAATGGCTTTTTCTATGTTGCAGTTTGGGGGTATTTTTTTTGTTACATCAAGCAAAAGAGACAGGCTACACGCTCAGGTGATTTTTCCATGATGGATTCATCGAACACAAAAAAGACAACTGCACATGATCATTTTTTCTCTAACATATTTTTTTTGAACTTTAAAAACACAATCATCACCATCACAAACTGAAACATTAACATCTATCTGTGTACTCGTACGTTCGCTCATTTGCCTGTGAAAATAAAAATATATAGATGCGGAGATTTTTTTTCCCAAAAGGGGGGGGATCGAATTGGTGAGTTTAGTATTATTAATTTTTGGACTCACCTGTTCCACCAGCGCTTCCATCTTCTTCTTTCTGTATCGTCTTTCTTCTCTATCTTTGTAGCAGATTAGGGTTTGTGGCTTAATCCCCCCTTCCTTGCCTTCAAGTGGGCTACCATCCTTCCATGGGCCATGGGCCTCTAAGGCTGGCTCTTTCCTCTGCGATTGTGGGTTGGCGGCCCAAAACTCTCAAAAATCTGAATTTTGAACTTATTTCCATCTCTAAACTTTGTTGCATTCGATATTGAATAAATTTTCCTCTTCCGAATAATATTCTCTCTAATTGGAATTTGAGGTATTACAATCTTCTTCCTTGCGTGGTTTGTTGCCTCTCCTTTTTTTTCTAGTGTTCATTTCTTTGGTTTTTTGCGGGAGGAAATCCCCTCCTACTATTGATCATCCCACCGACTCTGTGTTTTTTTGATCTAGGGTTTGACATGCCCTCAACATCGTAGCTTACCACAAATAGGCCTTTTTCAAAGTTTTTTTTATAGCCCAAAGACAAATCGGAGAAAAATCTACGTCAGGCATCAACATTCATGGCTTAACGGTGAGGTTTTTTTTTGTGGGCCGTGCATTTGAAGCAAAGCAAAATGAACCAAAAAAGTCGACGGTATTTGGTCACAAAACGGGTTGGCCCGATATAAACCCAACAAAACATGCAATCCAACCCGTTAATTCCAGGAGGGGGGGACTATGTGCATGCATGCTGTTACGAGAGGAGGGGGTGAGGGGGATGGAACACTCAGATCGGAATCGAACGGACAAAAATTCAAGTAACCAGGGAGCAACAAAGTACTCGACAGTTGCCTAGACACCTCCAAAGGGTTTTGTATATTTTTTCTACCTTCACAGAAACCGCTTTCATTTTCTTCATAAGGCCCACATTATCATTTGACAATATCCTATAGATCAAAGGAACAAGATCTAATAATTGAAAATCACAATGCACCCATAATGATTTACAGTCTTCGCTTTTAAGTTCCTTCCTCTTGTACTTAGTTTTTCTTCGGAATGACCAGGGAAAACTAATGAGATGAAAATGCAATAGAAAATGAAGTAAAAAACGAAATGATTTAACTAATTGTTAACGGGCAATATAAAAATAAACACTTCATTTTTGGTCAAACAAAGCTTGTTTAGTTTTAAAGATTCAGAGGAACACCCAAGTACTCAACTTGCTTTGGTTGAATGTGTGTCTAGGTGAGCCACAAGCTTAGATACACAATATTGTATTAGCTAAACATCATATACATTCACATTTAAAGGCTATATATGGGGATACGACTTCATTTTTTTAATATATCATATATCAAACAACTGGCGTCAGATCCGGTTGATGTTTTTTTTTTGTGCAATTTGATCTTTTTGTATTCAGACACCACAATTGTTTCCAACAAGTGTCAATCATTGTCCACTGAAAATGTTTATATTCCACTATTACATCAAGTTTTACATACCAGTGTAACACCCTAACTCAACAAAGAGATCAGAATGTCATATATACATTCTCCACTCTAAATTTAAACCATAATTACTCATTATTATAGCAATCTATGCATAAAACGAAACCCACAACTGGTTACCCTACAACAAGATTAACAAGATAAATATATTAAGGATAAACATTCACACAACTTGGGACCTCGTGCTCAAGAACGCTCAGGACCACATGCCCGAGAACACCCAGAACCATGCCCCCAGGAACATTGATTAACAACAATACTAATAAATAAGCCATTACTATAACATAGTAAAAAAATCATCATCACTATGCAATCTAATATCACTCATGATCCACAAGACTAAGATAAAGTAATCAATGTCCACTAACCAACTCTAGATAAAATGCACCAATTTTCTAGGTATAATTGTAGCAACAAAATATACTTCATAATTATTAGCATGTGATGCATATGTATTACTCTCATCCCATGCATGTCGCCTTCAACGATCACCTAAAAATAATAACAAAACAGTGTGTGAGTCCAAGACTTAGCAAATACCTAATAGAACAATAAACATACATATTAGGTATATTGTTATCATCATCATATTTTCATTAGTGCAATACAATTCTACTCTACATGCTCATTTGCTCATTTCATGGCTCATACCGGTATAGCATAAGTGAATACCCACGTCAGTGTTCACCCTTTCATCAGCCCGTACTCCACGGAACCGGGGATCTCTCCACTCTTGTGGAGTTCCTACCACCAAACTAGGCTTCACATGCCCACCCGAGGTGGTCTCCATCTTTCATGACATGGTTGTGCACACAATACAAGAATGCAACTTGTTCCATTATCCATTAACATAATCCATTATTATCATATCATATCATCATTATCATATCATTTTTGTCATATCATTATCATATCATCATCATGGTCATATCATCATCGTTATCATATCATCATCATTATTGTCATATCATTATCATTAAGGCGTTGTAATAAGCATGGACAAAACATAAATATATCATGAAAAATTAACCAATAAAGATAAGTGACACACAAACCGATGTCTATCGCTCTACTATGCACTTGCTTTTTAGCACTGGAAACCCGAATGATGTGAAGGCGACACCGAACCCAGAGCAACACTCTCTGAAAAAGCCAATACTCACCTCAAAAATATAAAACAAAAGTACAAGAACATAAAGCAAATCAACGTCGCTCCTACGCGCAAACCAGACATAATTAACTCATTTTCACCGGACAACCCACCTGCTATCTTGGTGATCAAACAGTCATAGCTTCTAATTTTGGAATCCAAACGTAGCAAACCACATAGGTTCTGGAATATACAAAAAAATTCTACACTTTCCTAGTTATGTAAATTCCTTGATTAAGTTGTCTATGCTCTTGTTTCTAACCCTGAAGGTTAATATCAAACGCTACTGAACAGTAGGCTTAACAATTTTATATCTATTTTCTACCACATAAAAAAAGTAGCAAACCTTACTACTTCTGTAAACATCACATGATAATTCTTTTTGGAGACTCCAAACTTCTTATACGAAGATTGTCTGCACTGTGTATTAATCAAACATGGTACTTGCTAGTTGAAAAATATCAATCACGAAAGCTATAGCTCTAGTGACATGTGAAAGCTACCAACATCTGTAATAATGCTGGAAAATAGCCGATAAAGTTGGTGAGGCCGGGCACTTCATTTTGGTGCCTGATTTCTTTTATGGAGATTCTTACGACACAATTAAAAAGGGATTTGTTTTTACATATCACTGCAAATCGCACAAATTCTGGATATGCCATCCCTTGTGTCACTTACATATGGGATCCAGGCTCACATGTCAGTGAGACAATTGATGGTATATCTGGGATCGTGAAAATTTGCAATGGCAAGGAATTGCTCCAAATAATGCAGAATGGATCAAGTCACACTCCCCGCTCTGTTCATCCGTTTAGTTCACTTCTCGTAATTTTTTTGTCTACTTGGTAAATCAATAATGCAATGGACAATGGTTAAATCCTAGATAATAATCAATTGATTGATTGATATGCCTAGTTGATCTTACAGGTAAAAGCAGTAGAAGATGCTAAGCCACTCATGGCTTGCTGCTTTCAAAAAGAAAGGGAAATCTATTGCAGTTGGGGTTTATTGCTAGGGCGATGAATGAAATCTACCTCAACAATATCCACAAATCTTCCAAAAAAAAACAATATCCACAAGTCCATATCTAGAATTTTTGTTGTTGTTATAAATCCTTCTTTAAGCAACCGTATGTATGTCAATTCTTTCATTCTTGATTGATTTACAGCAAAATTTGGTGCGAAAATAGCGAAAACTCATGAGATACAAGTAGCTTCCATTTCCCATCCTTTAACGGCGACTGTTGATGATATGAAAGGTGATTGTTTTTTTTACTGCACTACACATTGTTTGCTGAACCTTGTGTAAAACTGGCCTTGTGTTCTTATGCTAACTAAGTTTGTCTCACAGAGATCAAATGTCTAATTGAGATCCTCCGAGCTAATGTAACATCTCGTTTTCGTTCCTTTTTAGGGTTTCAAAATTTGAAGTAAAGTTCAGTTCTATTTCAAAAGTTCATCTTCAAACCTCAACTCAAAATCAAAATTTTCAAATTTCGGATCCTCTCCCGGCCCAGCTCCTTCACCCGGTCATCTTCTTCCTCGGTCAAAACTAGCACCCGCGCCTCCCTCTTTCTTCTCAGCCACACCCCACCTGCCATTGGCTTAAACCCCCTCCCTCTCTCTCCCTCGAGTGCCCACTTGTCGTCCTTGCCTGTCCTCATCGCGCCCTCGCTTTGCCCGGTCTAAGCTGCGCCCCGTCCTCAGCTGGCCCCATCACCCGCGCAAGTCGTCGCCTCGTACCGCCGTCGCTCCCACGCCCACCCTCGGTCAGTCCGAGCCGTGCGCAGCACACGCGCGCCCGCACCTGTTCACCCGCGCGCTTGCCCGAGCCCCACAACGCCCCCTCCCTTCCCCGATGCCTTTAAAAGGATCCTCGGTTCCCCATGGATCTCCCCCTCCCTTCTTCCCCAAGCAGAGAAAACCGAGGAAGAACTCACCTTAGCCACGCCGCCGCCGCTTCGGTGCCCTCATCGCCGTCAACGCCTCGTGGTTCGCCGCCGCCGTGCACCCCCGAGCCTTCTTCCCCACCTCCGTGCACCGCCGCTCCCTCCTGTCGTCGCCGTCACTTCCTTCGAGCGCGCCACCGTCGCTCCCTCCGGTCGCCGCCGCCACGCACCCCCAAGCCCTCTCCTCCCTCGCGCCGCCACCCCACCCCTCCATCTCCCCTCTACTTCACCCTCCCTCCTTTCTTTCGTTAGGGCAGGCCAGCGCCCCCGTGCCGTGGGCCGCACCCCGCACGCGTGCGCCGTTTTAGCCCGAGTAGTGGGTGGGCCGAAAGGTCGCCGTGGGCCACCATCGATTTTTCTTTTTTGTTTCCTTTTTCTTTTCTTTTCTGTTTTAATTCAAAAGAAAGGCTTCAAAAGTTCATTTCTCCCTCGTCGTAACTCCGATTCAAGTGAAATTAGTTTCTAAAATTTTGTAAATTCAAGATCTTGCTAATGACATAGGTCTTGTTTAATTTGGAGCTCATTTGTTGTTCATTTATATTTATTTGCTCTTTTTGCTTATTTGTGCCTTTTTCCGGTGTGTTCGTCTGATTAGGATTTGAAGACGCTGACGACTTCCAAGTCGATCGAGCACAAGATTATCAGGATCCTCTTGCCTATAACCAAGGCGAGTCAATACTTTGATCATATTGAGCCTACATTTTATGCAAATTATATTCTTTTAAAAATAGCAAATTGCATGATTTAATTCTTTAAGCAAATGTATGTTAAAACTTAAGGTGGTTAAATACCCATTTGTTGATTAACTATTTAATATGCCATCCTTGACATTTGAATCCATTAATCCTTGTCACCCTAGTAACTATGTGGTAATACTAGCTATAGGTTGTATTTAACCGACATGCTAGTCTTGCTTAAGTACCGGGACATTAAAATATTCTAATCATCATCTCTTCAAACATGAAACGATTTTGGGCAGTCATTGGTGGTCCATGACTGAAGAAAATGAGATAAGTTGGTTTTACTCCTCAAAACCCTAAATTGCTATTACCATGTCTGGGTGGACGGTAAGATGGATGGTATGACAGTGGGTGCTAATGTAGCCCAAGGATTGTCATTTTGTGGACTGGAATGTGGAATGAACCGCCCAGACAACCCTAAGGATTTAATCTTGTCATGACCTCCCGTGTAAAAAAAGTGCAACCACAAGTCTGTAAAGTACAACCTGGCTAAATAATTTGTATCCATCAGTACGAGTTGTATCAGATAGATGATCTGCGACGCCGTAAGCCTTTGTGGCGAAGGGTGTCGGGGTGCACGATGTAAGTCATTCGACGGCGCAAGAGGGGGTCGGAGTAAGGGTTAACAGATCTAAAAATAGAGCATAACCCTTCGTAGACGAAACCTTAGCGAAGTATAATTAATACTGAGGGATGCATTGTAAAGGCCTTATGATAATCTCCCCTTGATTCACATGTCTACGAAACGTGTGTATATATCAAGATGATTATCTTTTGTGGGTAAAGTGTACAATCTCTGCATCGTATTAAACTGTTTAAACAGCCATGCCTACGGTCAAAGGCGGATATGAGAACTTAACTTGAGTTAGTTCTATTTCAAAAACCTTTGTGGGTGGTATGAAAATTGAGGTGGGCTCACCTAGCCCTGGGTTGAATTTTTCATGAGTTTTCAGACTCAGTGATGTTAATATGTGGGGGTAACCCCAATCAAATTAAGCATAAGATGGAGGGAACCTCTGCTGTTATTAAATATTGCACAATTACTCTCTTTATCAAAATACAATTTAGTTAAAATGCTAAGTGATAGGAATTTGTAACTATGATAATTGAAAACATTGTTTTAGCAAATAAAAGAACCCGAGCCATCCTTGTTTAGCCTTGCATGTATATTATTGCATTGTGTGTTGGCTCGTGAGCACGAAAGTTGTGCTCATCCTTGCTCTCTCTCCCCAAAACCCTCAGAAGCAGGAAATCCTAGAGATTACGACTACTACGAGGATCCAGAAGTTGGAGGCCCAGGAGAGGATGAAGCGTAGTGTAGTCTTTAGTTGTTCTAGTCTCGCCTCAGTCCAGCTGATCCCATCAGTGCTTGCGTGCATCCTATATTATCTGAATTTTTGGGTAATATCGGACGCACACGGGTTTCCCCAGTCGCTTGCCTGTGGAGAGATGTGCTCTCACCCCTTTTGCTTCCGTTGTCACTTTTGCTTTTGTAATGTAATCCTTTGGCCTGTTCGGTTCTATTGTAAAATCTGACCCGACGCGGTCTATGTAAACTATGATGTGTTAAATTAATGAATGGTATAGTTTTACGTCATGTATGAATTAATTCAGTGATGTATCTGTGAGTGCTAGCTACTGATCCAGGGAATAGCACAGTGTTACCACAGAGGATTCTGGATTACGAAATCCGGTCCGACAGCTAAGAATGATACATCCACACCACCCAAACTAGTATACCGGTTTGTGCATGCATGCCATGCGTCATAGAACAGAGGTGATGAATTGCTATTGATTTCACTAACAATGGATACCAAAAATGCATCTTCATATTTTTCACTTGTCATGTTATCTTCTACATACAAGTTTAAGACAAGAATTTGATGAATGGTGGCACAGGCGCAAGCGCACAGAGAGAAGCTATGTGCATTCCTCAATGCAATTTCTCGTAAGGCAATCAATCCAATGGAACTAGCTACTCTGCTGTAATGATGTGGTTCAATGTCTTGTCACTTTGAGTTGGTGTTCCTCCATCCTTCTTTAATATCATGACACACCTCCTAGTTCACCTGGTCAAGGAGATTAATATTCTCGGTCCCGTGTTCCTACACAACATGTTCCTTTGAGAGGTTCATGGGAGTCTCAAGAAATATGTTCACCAAGTGTCTCGGCGTAAAGCATCGCCAAGGGCTACGGGACAGAGGAGGTCATTGAGTTCTGTGTTGACTTCATTCCCGACCTTGACCCGATTGGTGTTCCCTGAATCGCACACGAGGAGACTTAGTGGAAAGGGAACACTAGGGAATAAAACATATATCGGTACGGGGACGATTATTTCAATAAAGCGCACTACACGCTTCTTCAAAACTCCTCCGTGGTGGAGCCGTATGTCGAGGTACACAAGGAATTCCTACGATCCCGGTTCTGGAAGAATGAAGCTTGGATTAGGCGTCATCACATGGAAACTTTCAGCGGTTGGTTGTGAAAAGAATGTCGAGTGATGACAATATTGATGAGCAATCGTATTTGTTGGTTAGGCAACCGTCGTGGCACATCCTCACGCATAAAGGGCACGAGATAAATGGAAATACATTTTACACCGTAGCCCAAGATAAAAGGAGCACGAACAAAAACAGTGGTGTCCGCAGATGCCATGACCCAAATGGAAAGAGGCAAACATATTATGGCATAGAGGAGATTTGGGAACTAGACTACGCACCTAATTTTAAAGTCCCTTTGTTCCAGAGCCAATGGGTGAAGATGACCTGATATGGGTAACAATCGACAAGGAGTATGGAATGACAACAGTGGACCTCAACAATATTGGGTACAAAGACGAACCATTCGGCCCTTGCTGCGATGTGAATCAGTGTTCTATGTGAAAGACATGTCTACAAAACCCAAGAGAGGGAAAATAACGACAAATCAACCAATGAGCTAAAACGCCACATAGTTCTTTCAGGGAAAAGAAACATCGTGGGAATTGAGGACAAGTCGACATGTCGTAAGATTATGAAAGGGATGATCGAATCCGCTTCTTGTGACCAAAGACCCAAGCATCCTGCTAAATGCCGAGGACACTCCATGGTTACTGATGATCATAACCAAGGGTCATACGTCAAGAAGAAGTTCACCATGTGCCCGCTTGATATATAGTGATGTTTAATAAATAGTGTGTATTAGAGATTTTATGTAATAATTGTAACTCAGATGTTTCTATCATATTTTTCTTGTTTTTATCGTTTCAAATGAAATTCCTATTCGATAAAGGACACATGTACCTCAGTGAAGCATGTCTTCTCCATGTGTAAAATGACTTGAAATTTTTAGCAAGTATTTATGCCTTCAAATGAAATTCTAAACTTGTGGTTTGAGCCCTTCATTTTGTTTATAGTTGGCTCTTCACTTCCCACCTTGGTCACTATAAAAGTCGTTTGAAATGTCAATAAGATCTCGTGCTTTCGACATGATCGCAAATGTTCTCAAGAACATTTGATGATTCTTTTACACAAGAACTTGGATCAAGATTAAAACCTCAAACGAAAGTTTCCATTGTATTCAATACGAGGAAGTCACACGCCTTATATCATTAGTGCCGACAAATGCCTCCCAACTCGCTTTCGAGGACTAACTTATTCGGATATCCGTGACTACAATCAGCAAATGCTTCCATTACATGCTTTCAATTTTATCTTTCCGGGATCTTGTCTCCAAAACGCAGCAAATTTTTTGGTATGATCTGCAAACATAAGGGGTAAACTCATATAATGTCGAAATGGTAAAGTGCAACTACTATGCAAAGGAAAAATGGAAATTTCTCCTTAGTGGGTATTGCTATATAGGATTAAATTGCTTTGGGGTTTTAAAACGGTTAGTCGAATTTCATCGCACTTTAAAATGTGCCTAAAACAAGATGATCAAAGTAGCACAAAGGCTAATCAAGAAGACAAGAAGAGTAAAACCGCAAAAGTCGCGAATAAAGTACTAGTAGCGTGAGTAGTTCCAATCTCACCTATAGTTCCAATGAAATTCCTATTTGATGGTGGATTTCTCTGTCGCGCATTTGGACAATGAATGATGGAAAACCAAAAGATTAACGTTAAAATGATGCAAAAACAAATTTCCTATCGAAAACTAATAGTTTTATTTTTAAAAACTATTATTTTTTAAAAATTTATGCCTAATATTTAATTTATTATGCATTTAACAAGAATTAGCATATTTATACAAATAAACTTAATACAAAACCCACCGGGACTAAAGGTTCTCTCGAAAATAGTATGTGAACCGAATAGTGGGACTTTAGTCCCTGCTAACACAGCCGGGACTAAAGGTTCTCTGTATGTAATTGAATAGTGGGACCTTTAGTCCCGCTAGCAACACACCCGACTAAAGGTTCTCTGAAAATATGTCCTCGCTAAAATTCACCTTTAGTCCCGGCCGTGGCACCACCCGACTAAAGGTTCTCGAAAATATGTCCTCGCGCAAAATTCTACCTTTAGTCCGGCCGTGGAACCACCCGACTAAAGGTTCAGCCTTTAGTCCCGGCCCAGACACACCCGGACTAAAGGTCTTTAGTCCCGGCTGATAAAACCGCCGACTAAAGGTCCCCGGCGTACTTAAGCAACAGCTGTCTTCCATTCTTCCTCCACTTCCCATCGCGCGCTCTCCTCGCGCCGTCCTCGCGCCTCTCCTCGCCGTCTCTCGCGCAAGCCGCTCGCCGCACTCGCGCGGCACGCGCTGGCGTGCTCCCCGCCGTTTCTCCGCCGCGACCGCTTCTCTCCTCGCCCGCGCCGCCTCCCCGCTGTCGCGCGCCTCCCTGCTGGTGTTACCAACTCAAGGTAAATTGGTTGTATAAACAACTAGCCTACTAAGTATGTATGTACTAAAACCATGCATGTTTCTGTGGTAGGTACGAAATTATCGATGGGCCATATGGCATACTAATAAAAATTTATGGAATGACTATACATTTCAATAATATGTTAGCACATATTTAAAATTTATTTATCAATGTTAGTGTTTGTTATCTTTATCACTCCATAAAATAAGTTGTTTTCACATATAATTGTGTAAAGTAGTCAATTAATTAGAAAGAAAGGCCAACTAATTATATACTAACGTTGAGTACTCATAATGCATGGTTTACTCTGCTAACATTTGATCAACTAATAATAACTTAACAATCATTCTTTTACCCTATCTTTAAATACACCACTAACACAAATTTTCTAGATCCACCACTGCCGAGTATTTCCAATAGACACCAAAAGTCCACCTTGCAAGAAGGTTCAGAGAGTTCAAATTATCCCAAAGCTTACTGCTAATATGCAAAAACAAAAGACCGCCTTGAGCGATCACCGCGGTCCAGTGAGAGTAGTAGACCACCTCGCAAGACTCTGTAAATCGCCTACCGGCCTCCACTCATGAGGGAGCCGTGAGGCCCACCATCAGGGCCCATAACGTCAGCTTATTTCGCCGTGAGGCCGTTGCTGAACTCAAGGTGGGTTCCCTAAACCCGACGTATACACCTGTCGCAAAACACTGAAATCACATTTACTGCAGCGTGTGGATATGTGCTTCCCTTTCAGAAGAACAATTTTATATTACTGAATGATAAGTTTTATATTACGCCGATATATTTGCGAAATGGCCAACCGAATGACAACATGGACGATGCCATCATGGATATTATCAACAATGGCGCCTACAAGGTGCCCAAGTCGAAGGTGATGACAACAATCAAGCCACACAATTCCAAAGTGTTGGAAGAAGAAATTGTACAACACATTTATCAAGAAGAACTCGACGCTGATTTCAACACTAAGGCCTACGCTGTTGAGGCCGTTTGGGATGAGTTTGTACAGTTCAAGACATCGGAAGAGGGTGAGGCACGGGTGAGAAGGAACCAACAATGCCCGACAAAGCAATACCACCATCACTTGGGATCGGTGGCTCAGTGGAGTGCCATTCCTAGTGGAAAGAATGGAACGAGAGATTCTTACCAAGGGATCGAACAGAATCAATCAACCGCCCGAGCGCCCTAAGTATTGGTTTTTCGGTCATGGGAAGCCTGACCTAGAGACCTGAAAGATAGTGTATGGCGCAAAACTCCAAAGAGCAAGCAGAAAGATTTGCTTATGCTCGAGGTTTGGCTGAGAGTGGCGTGGCAACGAACAGAGATAAGGATGAGCCGACATACGCCTCGGAGAGTATCGAACACGGGGCGAACAAGAGGCTATGGGAGGTGTCGTGGGAGCATGCCTTCCTAAAGACAAAGCCACCTATAGAAGCCGCCAGAGAAAGAAGGACGAGGAGGCGAGCGGATGCGCAAGATGGAGGAAATGGTTCTTGAGTCACGGAAGTGGCTCGTGAAGCAAGACATAATGAGAAAAAGCACTTGAAGCCAAAATGAATGAGGAAATCAAAAGGCAAGTGGATAGCAGAAGTTCCATCCAAAGGCAACCGCATCGAGCCGGAGTCAACATCGCCCCCTCACGCTTGAAAAGTAGTTGCGCTTCCGCAGAGGTGCCGTGATTCAAGATGACGCAGGTGCGCTTCCCCGTGGATGACATCACCGATCCTCTCACGACATGTGAGCCGCACATTCCGAGAGGAATGCCACCGCCATGGTGGCTATCGTGTTGTATCTCGACGTATCGACCCTACGAAGACACCAAGATGCCATGGGGCATTAATACCTCCCGGATATGCTAGCGATCGGTGGATAGAGTTGTGAAAGGTTATAGCAATGTGCGCCTTGACATTGAAGGAGGTGATGGAGAAGACTTTAGGAGAAGCGGAGAAGACATTCATATGTTGGCGCAAGCGCTATATCATTATTCCCAAGGCGCCACCTCCTCCTCAACAACCTAACCCTAGGTGCGGATGAAAGTGAACTAAACATTTTTTCACTAATTATGTATTGGCTTAAATAACGGTTTACTCATACCACGTTGTTTTCACAGCAGAACCTCCCAACCTAAGTCCAATTATCCATTCACCACCGGTCACAAGTGTTGCGGGCGATGACAATGAAGTGGAAGACACACCTGCATCCCCACCGCCCCATCTCCTCCACGACGGGATCCAATGCCGCCAATCGCCCACGGCGGGCTCAACGCCGGCACCGGTCGCCCATCGCTTCCACGGCGGGCTCCAACGCCGCCATCGCCCCATCGCCCACGGCGGCTCCAACGCCGACACCGCCCGCCTATCGCCTCCACGGCGGCCCAACGCCGACACCGCCACATCGCACGCTTCCACGGCGGCTCCAACGCCGCCACGCCCCATGCCCACGCGGGCTCCAACGCCGACACCGCCCTCACAAAGAAGAGGCCCACCCCACAAACGGCGCGCGCCCCACCGCCGCCGAAGAAGAAAGCCTCGTGGAGAACACCACTATTTCTAAGACGATTAAACGAATGGTATTGTTGCCACATCCTAATTCGATGCTAGTCTTATGTCTGGTTTATTTTATAAAACTATGCATAGGTCAAATTTGACACTTGCACGCGGGTAAAACATTAAGCATGGTCCAAACGTTGCATCGGCCCAATATATAGCAAGTAGCAAAAAATGGTGTTTTACACGAGAGCAGGACCGAAAGCCCGGAAGATGGTGCAAAATGCTCTGACGGGTTCTCACTTGACATGGTGAAAAAGGCATGCTTTGATCCTATTGCTGTGCATTGGCGATCTGATGATCTCAGACTGACAAAATAAGAAAGGAACAGGTGCAATATCACAATGCAAAACTTTGGATACGAAACCAACACCTCCACATCGATCACAGCATTAGATCTAAACATAAAAGGTTTATAGGGAATTCCAATAGTAACAAATCTTGACTACATGTATCCAACATTAGAAATGATAAATATTCTCACACTGCTAGATTTAGATATATTATCATGATGAGCCCGGCGTATATGACCGATCATGACTATACTTAACATATTCATAGACTCATAGCCATCACCCGCCAAATTGGTTGTTGAAGAAATTGCCAGATCCACCAATCCATAGGGAATCATTGAACATGGAGTTGACATCAAGCTCCTCATGCAGTCCATAGGTGGAACTAGGAAGAGTGGTAGACATGGGTGTGACACTCTTCCCACCAAGCACGAATGGTGAGGCCGAAGTCGTGTGCATAGGTGATTGTGGTAGTGGCTTCTTTGTTTGCTTCGCTTCTTGCAGCACCTGGTGGAACTTCCCATTGATCATGCCTTGTAGCGCAGCGAGCTCTTTGTGGAACTCCTCCAACTCATGTAGCTCTAGCGCCCTAACATCTGTGTTCACCAATTGCATCTTGCGTCCCCCACTCTCCCTCTCAATTGCCTCTTTCACCCTCTCCTTTCTCTGCTTCTCAGCACCCATCAACTGTTGCAACTCTCCAAGTTGTTGATTCATCTCATGCACTTTATCTACCATTCCATCACTACCATGGCTCCCACCACCCATGGCATGGTCACCCATAGTGCCCATAGCAAGGAAGCGGTCAATGACGGAGTTAACAGAGGGGTGGCCAAAGGAGAAGCAATTACCACCAGGTGAGAAGACAACGGCAACAACTTATGCACCACATAGGATGGAAAGCTCGCTGGCCTTTTTGAATACACTTGGGCGGCGCTTGGAGAAGCATACCTGGCGTGCCTCTTCATTCTGGATGGGCTTGATCTCAATCTTTTGCCTACCCATGGTTGATTTGCCCTTCACCATCACCTAGTTAGTATTGTGTTGTTTCTTGTCTATGTGTAGATTGAGATTATATGCTGTGATGGTATGGTACACAAGCGTTTATATAGAGATGTGGTAGGAAGCATTGGTTGTACTGATGTGAATGCGTAGTGAAATATTGTTGAGTTTTAGCTGGATGCCACGGTAATATATCTGGAAGGTATTGTTTAAAAAGGGGCATTTAATGTAAAAATTAAGAAGAAACGTAGTCAAATGATACAAATATGGAATGGACATAGCGAAAGACCTGTTGGATGTGCGCTAGGTGGAATGTATAGAGTATTTGCACACATGTAGTAAGACTTTCCTATTTGGGAGCATCCATAAGATAGTATCCTTCTGCTGAGACAGAAAAATGGATATGTGATTTTGCAGATAGACCCTTATCAAAGCCACCTCATAAGACGAGGAGACACACAAAGAAGGAAAGGTAAAGGAAGAAAGTCTCAAGCACTGCCCGGATCCAATGCAATAGAAGCAGTGATACGGCCCGACTAGTAATTTAGTTGGAACATGTATGACGTCCCGATTTTTCACAGTACAACAACCCAACAGTAGGCTGCCTTCTCTTGGTGTGGCAAGAACAACAGGCGACGTAATTTCCCAAGCGATAGTAGCAGCAATATTTGATCTGCTGGACTTCACACGTGATGTATATGCATGCAACCAGCTCTGATCCACAGATCAACGCCCAAGCAAGCAGAGGATAGCAATTCAGTTCAGCACAAACAGCAACTTCCCTTCGATCAAAAAGACACACCAGCACAGATAGATGTATATGCTCTCGACTCCTCAAGAAAACAGCAGCAATTTGTTCTCTTCGGAAGCCAACAAATAATCAGCAAGCAATCTAGTCGGCTGATGAGAAACCAGACGTCCCTTCTGGCCAGACAACAACAATATTCAGGATATATGGATCAGCAAGTAGCAGCAAAGTCACCACAAGCCAAACCCTAGAGAACTTCTTAGCCAGAGAGCACCACAGCCCACGAACGAAGAATAGAATCAACTCGATCGGCTTGCAAGAATTGATTGTGGGAATCAAAACCAACGACGCACAGATGAATCCCTAGTTGGAAATCAGAGGAACACATGCGATATGGCCGCCAACCCATGATGATTTTCTGGGATTTTTCCTCAATGCAATAACGTCTGCCCTGGCGCTAGGCCAAACTTATACCCCATGAGGGCAGAGATAAAAACCTACTCGGACTCCACGAAAAGAACGACACAGACACGTCCATGCATACACATACAACTCGTACTTGACACAGACACGTACATGCATATTCTGGTTTTACAGGGTTCTCTCAAAAACCACTCCGGTTCTCTAGAGTAATAAAAATCCGGCTAACATCTACTCACACTAGAGCTCAAACTTGGACTACTAATAATGCAGTCCTTTTACATCTCATGCTGTTGCAACTCTTTGAAATTAATCTAATAAACTGACTCAACCTGGTTCGCCGTCTGCATTGTCTCGAACTGAAACAGGTGGACTCCAACCCATTGCAGACAAAGAAAGAAACGTAGATGGCGCTGGTCTTGCACGTACTGGGCCCAATCTCTTTTAGGGATGGCAACGGGACCACTCCCCGTTGGGGAGTGGTGGAACATCCACATCCTCAAGAGACGAAAAATTCTCCGTCCCTGTCTCCATCTTCGTTCTCGGGTGCTATTCTCCCCTCGTTCCCTATCCCCATCGGGTTATCGGGGCTCTACGGGGACCCATACCCGGCCCGAAAGTTGGATCCCGAAAGAAGAGAAAATAAGATTAATAATGTTATAAAATGAGTATGAACATCCATATGCAATGCTAAAATGATAATATTTTTTATTAATTTGTATTTGAAAAGTAAAGGATGCAAATGAGATTATCTGGCTATTATCTTATTGGGTTGTGCGGTAGTGGGCTAGTAGCCTACATGTGTTATCGGGGTCCAACGGGTAGCGTGAATGGGGAGTAGGGGAATGGCCCCATCCCCACTTCCACCCTATGAGGAATTGTATTTGCATATTAGCATCTCCGTAGAGAAAAAAAAATCCCTATCCCCATCCCCTAATGAGTGAATTTCCCATCGAAGAATAAGGAATGGGGTCATTGTCATCCCTGATCTCTTTCCATCCACGAGCAAAATCCCCACGCAGCTAGCTAGCAATGCTGATCTCTTTTCCTTTTATCTCTAAACATATATCCTGAAAAATCTCTTTCATCCGTAATAGGATCCCTCCCTCCTCTTGATTTCTTGGACTCCGGCACATGCAATGCATGGCTGATTAGTTGCATCTGCATGCATGCATCTCGTGGCCCTCCTGGCTCCCATGCAAATAGATGCACACGAGTGCATGCATGGCTCAAGTAGGATGCATGCATCTCGGGTACATGCGTGCATAGCTTCTTCGCGCACACGCATTTGACTTCCATGTCTATGCGTGCGCATGTGCACTATACATATATGCGCTCCCTTGTGCTGCCTCAACTTGTACGCACGATGATTCTGGAGCCGCATCAAGTAGCATTTCACTCTACTTTGTTCGATTCAGGGCTACTAAAATCTACCATATAGCCTTCTCTTCACATATATCTTTGCTGCATATATTGTTTACCCAACAGTGCGCTGGTATTAATAAGTATCACGCTGAGAGAGGACCTAGATAAGTGACAGCCGCCTATGCTTTTAGTTATGAAGTATAAGGGACCGTTTGCAGAGTAGGAATGAAAAAGCCTGGAATAAAAAAAAAAGCAGGAATAGGAAAGCAATACGTGTGCAAAAGAGAGGATTGGAAATGACATGAAAACTGTTCGAAGAAGCATTTAGACGGATGGTAGGAAAAAGCTCACAAAATCGTGAGAAAAAGTGTAAATCAAAAATAGGTTTTGTGAACTGGTAGCTGAGAATACATTTTCAGGTTTGAAAAGCGTAATAATACATAGAAAACACAGTACTATGGAGGAAACCCAATTTTGTCTCTCCGAACTTATACCCAATTACTCATCCTTTATCATTTGTTCCTTTCTGTATCTCTCTCCAGCCTTGATCCCTCGATTGGTGTGGCGCAGTCGCAGAGGATGGAGATGGCAGTGAGCGGTGGTGCAATGTGATGGAAAGCAGAGGCACAAAGCGACGACAAGTGAAGGCACGAGCGATGGCTAGTGGTGGTTGCACATGGCAGCAGCGAGGGGTGGCGCGGAGGCGAGTGTCGATGTGGCCTTTGGCTTCGACAGTGTGACGTCTCGTGTCATTATCTCAGGGCAATAACACTTAGGCATACGGATTATTATTTGTTTGCTCAGTAGAACACTGCTCCAACGAACAATAAGCCTTTATCAGAGTTACGCAGCAGAACAATAAGATAGAACTATACATCTTTATTTCAGTAATAGTCACGCAAGGCTATGGTTCTTAATACAAGTTTTATACAAATACCCAAGGGAACTTCCCCGCTTCTCTTGTCTGCCCTGAAGTACCGGCAGCCTATTCGTCTCACGTGTCAAAATAGCTCCCAACTCGCCCCAGGTCCTCTTAGTCAAAGCCTTCTCCTCCAGCTGTTGCTTCGATACCTGCAAGTTCTTCGTCCCACTCGGGATAGTTCCCGGCCGGACTAGGATCTACAAAGGAAAATACTAACAAGGTTAAGTACACGAATATACTCAGCAAGCATTAATAGCAAAAGATGCACAGGATGCACTATCTCTGTTTGTTATCACAGTTTCTAGATCATCTCACTTCAGAAAATAGATCACAACAATTAAGTGGCATATTTTAGTACTGAAAACACTACTAGTCACTCGGAAAGACGATAGACCCCCTGTGGTTCCTGTAGACTCCAATCCTGGAGACTGGCATGAATTCATGATTTAGTTTAGCACTGCGCAGGCTTTGTACCACTTTACCCATAGCTATTCTGAACTCTCTGAAAACAGGGTTCACCGCATTGCCTTTGATGCGGATTCGAGATCAGAATACAGAATGTTTTCCAAGTTACGTGATTAAGTCTCCACCCATTACTTTCCATCGGTGTTGACCTTGCCACGTTGCTGACCTAGTCATTCACCGAGTTCTAGTAATGTTGGTTGGGGGCAGCTTCTATCCTGCACCCAACACTCCACCTTAGCGCTATAGCGCCTTGGATCCCCACTTCCGGACTTCCCCCACCGGTCCTGGGTTCCTCTAACACACTCACACCTAGTACTTACCCATTGTGGAGAGCATAGCCACGTAACCGGGTAGCATTTTCTGCCCGTCGAAACGGGAAAATGGTTGGCACTGATTTTACGGTATCTGACCGAGCAAGAGTTTTGTTGGTCCTTATATTGTAACTATATGTAAAAAGGGGCCCACCTCTTACCTCATCCTCATCATTGTCTCTTTTCCCCTGCCAGGGCCCACTTTTACCCCCCTAGTAAGTCTCATTGCTTTTCACTTTCCTTAATCATCTTCAAAACATTTTGTTTAGGTTTTGAGAAACAATTTTGATGCAATACTTATAGTAGTGCAAGATAGGGTTTATTTTTAAGTTAACTATATTTATGTTCAAGAGGGTCGCTTACCTTCGTAGAAGTAGGAAAGGTTGGCGCCGATGAAATTCTGGTCAGCTGCTCCTGTCGGTGTTGGTTCGTCTTCTGTAGCAAATCGGCAACACGAATAATAATATAAGTAAATACATATTGATTTGAGTGATACTAGGAATACATAAGTTAGTGACGACTACAAGTTAGCACATTTTAATTAACTAAAACATTTTTGAGACCTAAGCGAAGTTAACGCTTCCCGAAGTAGCCGCTCTATTGTCTAATCGCACTAAGGTCAAAACCCGAGGTTCCCGCTTAACTAAATAAATTAACCAGATTAAACCGCTCTCAACGCCCGACTAAAACCAGCGACGCACAAGATTGCTACACGCGCAAGCTAGCCTATCAGCAACAGGAATAACAGCTACACAACCTACTCTAGCAATAAAACCACAATTTTATTTTAGGTTGGTTAAATTGACAGGATCTAAGTTAAATTATTTAGTCGCATGAATTAAACAGTTAGCAACTAATTACTAGCAACTACTACAGAAACAACATGAATCTCCACAAATAACTGAAATCTACCCACTCCTAATATTACTCCTAAATCTAAAGTCCTAAACCTAACCCTAACTCCACTCTAAACTCCCCTAATCTCCCTTAATATCTCTCTTCTCTCCCCTTACTACCCCTACTCGGCCGGTTCTACACAACACACGCACACAGCCCCCACACTACCCCTCTCCCAATTCCCCTTCCTCCCTTCTACTTCAAGGCGCCGCCGCCCCTACTCTCCTCGCGCCAAGTCCCTGGGGCGCCGCCAGCACCACCGCTCCAGTCCCGCGCCGCTTCCCTCAGGCTCGGCCCTACTCCTCCCCTTCGGTCGTCTCCTCCTGGCGCGGCCAGAGGCCAACGCCCTCGCCTCCCCTCGGCTCGGTCCTCGCCGACCCGGGGCTGCATCCCAGGTCTCCTTCCCACCCGGCGCGGCCGGAGGCCATGCCGTCACTACTCGGGTCCTCCTCCACGCTCCCGCTGCCTAGATCTGCCGATCCAGGGGCTTTGGCCTCCCGGCCGCCGACGCCATAGCATAGAAGCTTCCCCCCTACTATGCTCATCTAGGGTTTAGCTAAGAGCTCAACTAATTGGTTGCTAAAATGCATGAATGCAGGTCAAAAATGGTGGATCTGAGGTGGAGGTAACTACTGGAGGAAGGAGAAGGCTCTACAAAGGTATGAGATACTCACCCAAGCTCAAAGATGTCAATGCCTTTACCTGATGGTTGGGACTGAGATGGGTTGGGATCGATGGTAGGAATGGTGATCGGCGCTGGAGGTGCCAGCGGTGAGCAGGATGGGTGGCCGGCCTTGGTGCTGCTGGTCGCCTAGAGCTCTCGGTCTCCAACGGCTGGCTCTTGCGTCTGGACTAAGATGAAGAAATGGGGGGATGAATGAGGGGGGCTGGGGAAATGGATGTGGCGCTGCTCGGCTTGTGAAGGGCAGGGGGATGTATGGCTGGGGAAATGGATAGGAATGCACTGTGTGCTTGTGATGCCGCTGCTGCTGCTGGGTGCTTTGTTGTGGGCTGAGAAAAGAAAAAGGGGGGGTGGGCTTTTGAGACTGCAGTGGAAGGATGGGGGGAATGAATGGTGTTGCCTAAACATAGATGTTGTGTAGTTGAATGATACAATGCCTCTGGATTGATTGATGCAGAATGCACTCTTGCAAATAATGCGACTGCTGACTTATTTATCTAATGCAAATGACAATGACAATGCAATTTAATTACCGACTTGATTCTACTGTTGTGTTGAATGATGAGATTGCATGAATGATGCGATATGCTTTAGCTAATTAAGAACGATCTAATACTATCGTTAACTCACCACTAAGATGAGACTAACCACTGCTAACCACCAATTACTGCTACAAGGTTAGGGCTAATTAACGCGGGTCCTCACAGACAACTTGAGGCAGCGAAGGGGCGGCGTGTTCTGAACGAGAGAAAAAAATTGAGGTTTGAGTAGTTGACTTAACTAATAAAGAAACGGGTTTATCTCCACGCAGCGGGAGGAATCATCCCATCTCCTCTCCTTCCCCACGCACTGCCATCCTCCACGTGGCTCCATGTCGTCAAGCTCCTCTCCTCCCATGAACTGCTCGATTCCCACATCTTCCATCTCCACCCCCATGTCTTCACCATGAACCCCGATCTCCTGCAATATCGCTCCACCAACGGCCACACCAGAAGCTGCTGGCAGCCGATTCTCTCCTTGTCTCCACCGCCACCGCCGCCCCCTCCTCGCGCTCCCCTACCTCTTCTCCCTCCTCGCTCTCCTCCTCCTCCTCGCCCTCCTCTTCCCTGGTCCCTGCCCACACCAGCCTCCCCATGGCGCACCTACACCTTCGCCGCCGCGACTGGCAATGGCACCATCATCAGCCACGTTGGCCGCACATTGTTGGACCCGGATTTTGTAAATCCAAATCCTCTATGAAAATATTGTGCTATTCCCTGGATCAGTAGATAGCACTCACAGATACATCACTGAATCAATTCATACATGGCGTAAAACCATACCATTCATTGATTAACACATCAGAGTTTATATAGACCGCATCGGGTCGAGTTTTACAATAAGGGCCGAAGAGGCCAAATTGTTTACATTACAAAAGACAGCGGAAGCAAAAGGGTGAGAGCACATATCTCCACAAGCAAGCGACTAGGGAAACCTGTGTGCGTCCGATATTACCCAAAGATTGAAATAATATAGGATGCACGCAAGCACCGACGGAGTCAGCTAGACTGAGGCGAGACCTAGACTAAAAGAACTAAACTATTCTTCATTATTTCCTTGCTCGTTGACTCCTGGATCCTCGCAGTACTCATAATCTCCTTCATCTGCAGCCTCTAAGGGTTTTGGGGGAAAGAGCGAGGATGAGCACTACTACCGTGCTCGCGAGCCAACACACAATGCAATATTGTACATACAAGGTTTAGCAAGAATGGTTCGGTTCTTTTATTTGCTAAAGCAATGTTTTCAATTACCATAATTACAAATTCCTATTACTTAGCATTTTAACCAAATCACATTTTATTAAAGATAGTAATTGTGCAGTATTTGTATCAGCAGAGGTTACCTCCACCTTCATGCTTATTTTGATTGTGGTTACATCCACCACTAAACAACACTGGGTACAAAGATCCAGGAAAAATCAATCTCAGGGCTAGGTGAGCCCGCCACATTTTGTATTCCACCCACAAGGTTTTTCAAATAGAACTAACTCAAGTTAAGTTTCCATGTCCGCCTTTAACCGTAGGCACGGCTGTTTAAACAGTTTATAACTCTGCATAGATTGTACACTTTACCCACAAGAGACAATTAACTCATTGCCCTACACGATTCCTTAGTCATGTAGTCGAGAGGTTGTCACAATACTTTTAAAAATATCTTACCCCTTCCATCATCTCACCCATATGGGGTTGCGTCTATACGTTGCGCGGGATGTTCACCTCAGCGACTGGCATAGCGTGGCTACACCTCAGCGACTGGCATAGCGTGGCTACACCTCAGCGACTGGCAACTTCACCCTTGACATGGTGTCCCATTAAGCCGGAAATATCCAAAGTTTGCGCTCCTTTATCCCTCCAGTGAGATGACTTTCAGGGTTTGATAAATTTACTAAGTCAAGTCGCAATTTTTGCAGACTTGTGGTTGTACTTGTTTTACACGGGAGGTCATGACAAGATTTAGTCCTTAGTCCATCCAAGCGGTTCATACCACATACCCACCATTCTCGTGCTACGTCAGCACCCACCACCTTACCATCTGCCAAGATGTGGTAAAAGCAAGTTATTAGGGTTTTGAGGAGTAAAACCAAATTATCATAATCATTTCAGTCATTTACCCGCAATGACTGCCCAAACTATTTTCATGTTTGAAGAGATGATGGTTGGGGTATTTAATACCCCGGTACTTAAGCAAGACTAGCATGTCGCTTAAGTACAACCTATAACTAGTATTTACCACATAGTTACTAGGGTGACAAGAATTAAGGGATTCAATTGTCAAAGGATGACATATTAATATTTAACTATCAAGTTGGCATTTAACTACCTTAAGATTTAACATACATTTGCATAAAGAATTAAAACATGCAATTTTGTATTTTAAAAGAACATAATTTGCATAAAATGTAGGCTAAAATGATCAAAGTGTTGACTCGCCTAGATTAAAGGTAAGAGGGTCCTGATAATCTTGAACTTGATCGAAGTGAAGGTTCCCGGCGTCTTCAAACTCTATGCAGACGAAGTACCGGAAAAGAAATAAACAACAAGGAAAACAAGTAAATACACAAGAAGCAAGAAACAAACTCTGAAATAAACAAGATCAGTGCCATTAGCAGGACCTTGATTTTAAAAATTTTAGAAGCAAGTTTCATAATTTTTGAGTTACGACGAGAAAGAAATGAATTTTAGAAACCTCTCTTTTGAATTAGAAACAAAGAAGAAAAAGAAAACAAAAGAAAAAGAAAAGAGGCGGCAACCCATGGCGCTGGGGTCTGGCCCAGCCCAACTTTGGGCCAAAAGCGCGCGTGCGGCCCACGGGGCTGGCTTCGGCTGCCCTAAAGCCAAAGGGGAGGGGGAGGGGGTGCCGAACGGGAGGGGAAGATGGAGGGCAAGGTGGCGGCGCAGGAGGAGGGGGCTCAGGAGCGTGCGGCGCGGCGGCCGAAGGAGCGGGCGGCGCGCCAGAGAGGAGCGCAGCGGTGGCAAGAGGAGTGGCGGGCGGGGAGGGAGCGGCAGTGCACGGGGAGAAGAAGGGGGTAAAGCAGGCCGTCGGGGAGAGAGAGGTGGCGGCTCCAGTGACAAGGCGGTGGCGGCAACGGGGCTCGCCAGCCAGAGAGGAGAGCACCAGCAGCGGCCGGAGGCTAAGGTGAGTTCTTCCCTTTTTTAACCTTATTTCTTCTACTCGGGGAAGAAAGGGAGGGGGGAATGGAGGGCGGGATGGGGACAGGGCCAGAGGGGGGGTGAGGGCTTTTTATAGCCAGCGAAAAGGATAAGTTGGAGGGCCGGGGTGTCGGTGGGAGCGGAGCCGGGGGAGCCAGGACGGGGACGGGGGCAGGCGCGGCGTGCCGGGACAGGACGCGACGGGCAATGGGCGTTGACGCGGGGTTTGCGGGATGGGATGCGCGGCGCTGGAGCGGGCACAAGCGGTAAGGACGCACACTAGCGAGGTAGGACCCGGCGAGGATGGGCAGGTGGAGGAGGCGACGCCCTGGCACGGTGCTGTCAGTGCTGGCATCAACGCTGGCAGGGGAAGAGAGAGAGGGAAGAGGGGAGAAGAGAGGGTGCAGGGAGGGTGTTACACACATCTTCCATCTCCACCCCCACATCTCACACCCTCCTCCTCCCACCTCCCGAAACCCCAATCTTTGGCAATGTCGCTCCACCAGCGGCAGCACCAAAAGCTGCCAACAGCCGATTCGTTTGAACACCACTATACGAGTTCCCCACATCTCGGTCTCTCTCTACTCTCACACGATAAGTATTTTTTTCGTCGCTCCGGTAGTTCGGCTCCCCCACCTCACCTTCCCACGCAACGCTAGTGAAAGGGACGGAGGACCGACAAAGAGTAGTACGAAAGCCATGGCACGAGAGAATTAGCAACCCCCATCGAACGCGGTTGAGGGCCGCTTCCGCGCCATCTCCACCCACCTCCAACCGCCTGCCGGCAGTGGCGGCGATGTTGACCTTGCCGCCAGGGAGTACGTCCATGGTACGTCTCTCTTCCCTTGCCTCTAACTCGCTGATATATCCAATTATCCAATGTGCAATGTTGTTTGAACAAGAGAGTACATTTTAATAATATATGTGTACCCGTGTCCTAATAGACAAAGTACTCTCAACTGTATGAAAGGGTGGCTTAAAGCCTTAATGTATTCTAGTGTCCAATGAGAGAAAAAAAGGTATTAGCCTACAGGATACCTAGAATAAATACACCTACTTGAGCTTAACTGTGATGTCACAGTTCATGAGAATAGGGCATTCTCTAGAAAGCTCATGAGTAGATAAGGGAGTATGATCAAATAATGCTCCATTTAGGCTTGATTCTTTGGCAGCCTAGTATTAGTTGAGATTTCAAGTAAAATCTAATCACGAAATACTGTGAATTCAAGGCATAGTCCATTCATCAATTGTGAGAAGATGAATCTTGTTATTCTAGGTGCAAGTTCAACCCGTACGAGACTTACACTAAAAGACGGGTATATCAACAACTCTTTAGCACAATTCTTATCATCGTTTTTTGCTACTTGCTATGAAATTGGTGGGGGATTGTTGGAATTGGGCCCATATGTGTAAAGGCCCACTCATTCCTAAAATTTCAAAGTATGCATAGTTTTAGACCAATATGGTCGAAGTCTTAGACCAGAGGTCTTAGACCAGTGTGTTCGAAGTCTTAGACCAGTGTAACGAAGTCTTAGACTAGGGTGATCGAAGTCTTAGACCAGGATGATCGAAGTCTTAGACCAAGGGTTTTAGACTAGGGTGGTATAAGTTTTAGACCAGGGCGGTCTAAATCTTAGACCAGGGTGGTCAAAACCTTAGACCAGTGTGGCAAAGCCACAAACCAATGGGGTCGAAGCCTTAAACCAATGTGGTCGAAACCTTAGACCAATGTGGTCGGATGCAAAGACCATCTGATAAACACTGCTTAATTACCATTAATTGGTTTTTGAATTAGTAGTTATCAATGGTTTAATATGAGCTTTATTAAGAGCAGTTACTAGAGAGTAATTGACTCAACCTCAAAAAGAGTTGAAGACGTCCAAACCAACAACGATTTGAAAAACACTTCCATTCTTCCATCTTCCTCTCTGTTCTTCTGTGCTTAAGAATTGTGCTGTCAAACGAAAGTCGTCCCTTCTCCTCAGCGTGCACCGGGAAGGAGGGTGAGCAGATATCTCCGAACCATTGTCGTAGAGTTCACCTGCACGGGGTGGCAATAAGGTTTCTGGGCAGCGCATCTGCGCGATCGCTCACTGCGCTGCATCATCTATGACCTGCACTGCTTCGAGACTGCGTTGCTTCATGTTCTTCATCGAACCCGACTGTAAGTTAGTCGTAAGACTACTCTATTCTGTTATAGTCTAATTTTTGTGTATATTTAGAAGTGCAATGAGTTGCCTACTGTTGATATCATTTTATACATCTCTAATTATTTGTGATCTTTGCCTCATACTAAAATCTGAAATTAAAATATTGTCCCCATTTCCAACAAAATATACACCACAGACAGTTCTAATAAATAACCATATGTGATATTATATACATAAATGCAAATTCAGAACATATAACACATTCTCATATACATAAAGGCAAATTCAGAACATATGACACATAAACAAGTATTACTTGTTTTTCCCCAGTCAATAATGCCGTCATGTACGTCATTATACCGAGACCGTTTACATATATAAAAGACAATAATTAAATACAAATTCAACTAACTTTTTTAATTTTGTATTTATATATGGTCGAACAGCATGGCCAGTCACTTCTTACAAAGAATAAAAAAAGTAGAAACCTAAATAATCAAAGTTTTTCTAGCGACAGTGATAGCATGCTATCTCCGTCTTCAAAACTTCGTAGGCGACATCATCAACATCGGACGGTTCATGATCATCAACGAACGAAGCCCGAAATATGTTCACCTACTGATGCGCTCGTTCGAGTATCTCCCGAAGACCCTCCGACTGTTGAATCAAGAAGAATTGTGCCCATAGGCTCTCTTTTCTTACTTGAGGGGTCTTGGCATGGTCGACTCGGTCGCCTGCCACCTCGATTAAGCAGTCCAAGTGACGGAAAGCCTCCTAAGACATGCAACGTCGTTGTGGAGGACCACGTCGATAGCGAGGTTAGCTCGCCGAAATTGGGAGACCACCCAGAAGACGCGGAGGAGGATGTCAAGACGACGGAAGGTGGCCGTCACCTACTCTGGTAAATCCTCGGACAGATGAGGGAGGACACTGTTAGCACAGTGTCCTTCCGTAGTATCCGCCAGCATATGGCCGAAGAGGTGTTCATACAGGATGGTCAGGTAGGCCATCAATGTCAGCAATAAGGAAACAGAGGAAGGAGCCATTTCTGCTTTAGAGTAGAGTGATGTGGGGATGATCATCTTCGATGACGGATGATCTTTTTTTATAAAATAAGAAATAAATTAGGCATGTGAGACGAAGAGACGTATCGGAGAGCTGAAGCGTCATTGATGCGACGAACAGACGCATCGGCGACGATGCCGATGAAGAGACTCATCGGGGAGCCAAAGCGACGTATCACAAACCATTCTTATTAAAAACCATATGTGCTAATATCACAGATAGTAATAATTAAAAACCGTTTATAAAGTCTGCAATTATCACAGATGGTTCATATTAAGAATCGTCTGTGAAGTATCACACGGTTCGTGGATATGAGCCGTCTATGATATTAACTCATCACATATGGTTCTTAGCGTGTCCAGTAACAGAGACGGTCGTGCTGGTAAAACTGTCTGTGATTACCATTAACATTGATAGTTTTGGAAAACCGTCTGTGATGATGCGTCTAGTATTAGCCTTTTTGTAGTAGTAGCATCACCATTGCCGCCTTCATCCTCTCTTATGCCAAAATCGGCCAAGGCATCTGCATCATGTTGTCGCTGGTTGTCCGTCTGCTCTTCTCAACACTCGCCACTGCTGCTTTCTGTTCTTCACCATCACCCGTTGGCAGCCCCGTGATGTGTTAAGGGGCGCAAAGATGAGATGAAGATGGGGAGAGGAGACATGGTGGTTTTCATGGGGCGGCACAGTTGGGAGTTGAGGAGAGGAGGGAGGGGTTGAGTGTGACACTATTGGGAAGGAAGTAAGTCAAGTGAGGTCATAGAGGCGAAAGAAAATCGGGATTTGGGGGTGTCCCCACCTGTCGGCGTGAATGAAATTGTGAGAGGAGGGGAGGGGGAGGAGAGAACAGGCCACCACCAACTCGGTTTTTTTAAGTAGTGGAGATATTTTAAGCAGTAGATATTTTCAGCTTTACCAAGTGCATTTTTTTAATCAATTCACTATGTGCATTGTAGGATATAGGGTGTTGGTTATTTTCTATCGCGCGGTTCCATGACTCGTCGGTGGTTCAAGCGCGAGGAATTTATTGGCAGCTCTGATTTAGATCATCATGCATCCGTGATTCAAGATCACGATCCAATAGTTTTTTTAGATTCACGACCTAACAGTTATGAGAAAGGACCTCGCCTAAAAAATTTATTCGTGTCATCGTGTAGACATTTCGAAATATAGCTACCATGGAATGATTCTACAAGATGTTTTGATGTTTTCATCCCGATTGAGAGTACAAACTTTCATAAACTGACTTGTACCGCATTACAAAGAGAATAATATGACATAACAAAATGATGTTGTTTACTTTTTGTCGTTCTAACACAGGGCAAGCCTAGGGACTTGTTTAGCAATATCAAATCATAGGCAAAATCAGGAAAGTAGCCAAGAGTTGTTTCGCAAAATCAAGAAAGCAATAAAATGAATGCGCGCGTGGTCCATGTTACTATCTGTAAAAAAGAAAGTGACCCACGAATTTGCTAAATAGCGGGCACCCGCTTGATCCGGAATAAGTGAGTTTTTGGCTAAGATAGTACTGTTGACAGCTGTAATAGTAAATTTAGTCCGCTCCCGACACCAATAGCAAAAATGACACCATGAAACTACCGTCGCTCGACATGTGGCCAAGTCCGGTCCCCAAGGAGCTGGACCTCGCTTGTCCGTACCCTAGGGACTCGGACTCCCCATTCTCTGTGCCCTAGGCGCCAGAAGCCTCTTCCCACGTCATGTGTGTAGTTCAGGCCCCTAGGGGCCGGACCTAGCTCGTCTGCAACCCAAGGGCTGGACCTACCTAGTCTGTGTCCTTGAGGGCACAATGCTACCGAGGTCAGTGCCCCTGAGGTACAGTCTTACCGAGTGAAGTGCCCCTGGGGCACGGTGTGAATTTTCCATGTACCTGCATGCATGCTACTGCGTGCGCATTATATATTATTTCCATCCATAGGATGAAAAACAATTATTTCTCAAGCAACCAAATAGATAGTAATAACTTGATTTATATATTGTTCTCCATCGATCGTCAGCGCTTCACAAATTAAATAGTACATACGTCGTACGATATATAATTCTGAAGAAAATCTCCCATTTTACTTACTAGATTTAAATGAGTAGGTCTTTTTATTCGGCCGCGTTGATCAGCCCAGCTCGGCTACACCCGCCAGACGACCTCGGCCTGGGCAACCGGATTTGCCTTCATATATGCTAGCACCACCGTTCATTGTCAAGATCGCTTAACAAGCTATGCCTACATGCTCGACTGGTTCAACAAATACTTGAAATGAGAATTACTGTACACATATATTATTATTATGCCTGTCCATGATTGTTTCTATTGAATAAAAGAGACTAATATTTCGTGGCATCCATGTAATAACCTTGCACGACCCAGCCATGTAGCAAGAATGGGATATAGACGCATACCTTTGTGGTTTGGTCAAATTGGTTATCACAAATAAAAATTAAGAAAATCGGCAAATAAACCACACAAGCCCACACGCAGTTGTAGGAATTGAACCTAGATTTTGGCCAGAAAACATGGCGACACATCTACTGGAGTAACTAACAGTTGGCGTAGTTCTATTATTATTTGAAAGCCATGAAATAAAATTATTATGCAGTATCTCTACTACACAACTTTTTTTTTTCTTTGGATATTCCCTCGTGAGGAAAAATTAACTTTGAGAAAAAAAACTACCTTCCATGTTGCCTGTTAGCTTGTCGTGTTGCCGACCAATCAATCAACAACACTGCAATCACGTGAGCAATTCACACGGCGAGAGATAACTCTTAATTGATATATCTTAACATAAGAGATGGATGCTATGCCATTCATAAGGGTTGGATACCCTCCAGGCTCCAGGAGATGTGCAGATAATTACAAACAAAAAAGCCGTACTGCAACTGTAACATTCTACACCATTATTTAGAAGCATACATGAAACAAAGAGAATGGTATTATTCCTCACGCAGGTGCACGCGCACAGAGAGAGAATGGTATTATTCCCATCCTAATTCAGTGCTAATCTAAGGCCTTGTTTTAGTTGTATAAAACTATGCATAGGCCAAATTTGACATTTGCAGTGGTAAAACATTAAACCCAAATGTTGTATCAGCCCAATAGCAAGTAGCAAAAGTGGTGAATTTTACATGACAGGAGGACCGGAAGCCTGGAAGATGGTGCCAAATGTTCCGGTGAGTTCTCACTCCACATGGTGAAAAACGCATGCATTCATACTATTGATGTGCATTGGCAATACGATGATCTCGACAAAAACAAGAGAGGGGCATGCGCAAAATCACAATGCAAGACTTCGGATATGAAACCATACAACAACATTTAGATGTAAACATAAAAAAGGTTTATAGGGAATTCCAATAGTAATAAATCTTGAATCTAGCTGGACTACATATATCCAGCATTAGAAATGATAAATATTGCCACACTACTACATTTAGATATATTATCGTGATCAGCCCTGTGAATTTGACCGATCATGACTACTCTTAACATACTCATAGGCTCATAACCATCACCCGCCAAATTGGCCCTCGAAGAAATTGCCAGATCCACCAATCCATAGGGAATCATTGAACATGGAGTTGACATCAAGATCCTCATACAGTCCATTGCTGGAACTAGGAATAGTGGTAGACAAGGGTGTGACACTCTTCCCACCAAACAGGAATGGTGAGGCCGAAGTCGTGTGCATATGTGATTGCGGCAGTGGCTTCTTTGTTTGCTTCGCTTCTTGCAGCACCCGGTAGACCTTCTCGTTGACCATGCCTTGTAGAGCAGCAAGCTCTTTGTGGAACTCCTCCAAGTCCTCTAGCCCTAGTGCCCTAACATCTGTGTCCATCAATTGCATCACGCGTCCCCCACTCTCCCTCTCAATTGCCTCTTGCACCCTCTCCTTTCTCTGCTTCTCGATACCCATCAACTGTTGCAACTCTACAAGATGTTGATTCATCTGATGCATCGTGTCTACCACTCCATCACTGCCATGGCTCCCACCACCCATGGCATGGTCACCCTTAGTGCCCATAGTGAGGAAACGGTCAATGACAGAGTTAACAGAGGGGTGGCCAAAGGAGAAGCATTTACCACCAGGTGAGAAAACAACGGCAGCAACTTCTGCATCACATAGGATGGAAAGCTCGCTAGCCTTCTTGAATACACTTGGGCGGCGCTTGGAGAAGCATACATGGCGTGCCTCCTCGTTCTGGATGGGCTTGATTTCAATCTTTTGCCTACCCTTGCTTGATTTGCCCTTCACCATCACCACCTAGTTAGTACTGTGTTGTTTCTTGGCTATGTGTATATTTAGATAATATGTTGTGATAGAATGGTACACAAGAGTTTATATAGAGATGTAATAGAATGCATAGGTTTTTATTGATGTGAATGCATGATGAAATTTTTGGTTGAGTTGTAGCTGGATACCACGTTAATATATTTGGAAGATATTAGTTAAAAGGGGGCATTAAATGTAAAACTTAACGAGGAGCATAGTCAAATGATGCAAAGATGGAATATATATACCAAAAGACCTGTTGGATGTGTGCCAGTTGGAATGTATAGAGTAGTTGCACACATGCAGTAAGACTTCTATTAGGAAGCTTCCATAAGATAATATCTTTTTTTGCTGGGACAAAAAGAGAAAAGAATTGAATATGCAATTTGGCAGATACGCCCGTATCAAAGCCACCTCACAAGATCCAAAGAAGGGAAGGTATAGGAAGAAAGCCTCAAGCACTGTCCAGATCCAATGCAATCGATTCTGGGCTACGAAAATCTAACATAGACTTCTCACATATATCTTTACTAGAGACGGTATGGTGGTATTATTCTTATCATGCACCGAGACGGGACCAACATAAGTGACGCCCGCCTATGCTTTTCCTTATGAACTATGAGGCCCCGTTTTGAACATAGGAAAAAAAATACAGGAATAGGAAAGAAATGCATGCGCGTAAGAGAGAGGAATAGAAAAGACATGAAAACTGTATGAAGAAGCTTTTGGATGGATGGCAGGAGAAGGCACACAAAGTCGTGAGAAGTGTAAACCAAAATTCGTTTTGAGAACTGATAGCTGAAATACATTTTCAGGTTTCAAAAGCGTCATACGTAGGAAACACAATACGGATCTCTCTGAACTTGTCCATGTTAGCACCAGGCGAACACTTAAAGCGAGAACACTCAACGCCGAGCATAAACACACGCACATGTGAACACACATGTAGCACTAGGAAAGAACTCACGTTTCCGCTGTGCACTCACGTGGTGTATGCAATGGATGCGAACGTACTGGAGGCAAGCAATCACACGTAACGTGGATGAACCAATACTCACGTACTGGTAGCAAGAACCATACGCACGCGTAGGCTTTGGAAAGAATCAACGCACGCACGCACTGGAAGCTGGCAGAGAGATTTTTTGTCCTGAATACGTCGGCAGCTTTTCTATTTTTCTTTCTCTATTGCTTCGATCAAACTGATCTGATTACACGTCTTTTTAAAGACTACCTAATCAACTTGCTAATCAAGCTAAAAACTAAATATGGAAAACCTAACAAAGGAAACAAACTAATTTGATCCGATGTTGATTGCATCAGGATCCTAACGTCATATTACTTGACAAGTCTAGATTAATTTCCAACAATCTCCTCCCTAATCTAGACTTGGCTTCTCCTAGTTGATGACTTTAGACTGGACTAACATGTAAAAAAAAATACTAAGACAATCACCCCCTAATCAAGATGGCTTCACAGCAGCACCGGTTCGTCGTCAACATCCGCCTCGACGAGAAGAGCCTGCTCCTTCTTCTTGCGGCATTCAGAAGCAAAATGTCCATAGTTATTGCAGTTATAGCATCTTACTTTAGCCTTGTCGAATTTACAATTCCCGCGGCTTCGGCCACCATTGCCGTCAGAGTCGCCGGGCTTGCCATCTCTATTCTTCGCCGATTGGGTCTCCCACTCGACGCGCGTTAGGAGAAGATGTTCGTCATCGTTGTTGCCGCTCAAACCACGTAGACGCTCCTCATACGGCTTGAGACAGCCGATCGCTTCTTCAACCATCATTGTCTTCAAGTTTCCAAATTGCTCAATAGTTGAGACAATCTACAAATACTTGCTTAGGATGGCGTGGAGAAGCTTCTTCACGATGTAGTTCTCCTCCATCTTGTCACCAAAACCGCAAATCTGGTTGACAAGAGTTGTCAATCTCACAGCGAAGTCGTCCACCGACTCCGTTTGCTTCATGCGCAAACCCTCGACACTACTACAGAAAAGGTAATCACATACGGTTCAAAATCGTCATCACAGATAGTTTTCTGAACCGTCTGACTTTATAGATCAGTAATGACATAGGTCATCATAGACGGTTTTTTAACCATCTGTGAAAAAAGCTATCACAAACGGTTCTGAACAAGAATCGTCTGTGATATTCTATTTTCACAGATGGTTTTTGTTTAGAACCGTTTGTGATAATTAATTATCACAAACGGTTCTTGTTCAGAACCGTCTGTGAAAATAGACTATTAGAGACGGTTTTACTAAAAAAACCGCCTGTGATAGTTTTTATTACAAAAAAAAATCGAATTCTGAGCGAAACCAATCAATTGCTGGACAGTTGGACCTGAGTATCTGCATATGGTTGATTACATAATCTGGAATAAAAGAAAACTCAAACCAGACGGCGAACGAGCGGCGAAAATGGGTGCTCAAACTTTGGAGGCAGTTTTGAGGCCCTAAACGACCTTTTTTGGATTTTTTTTTTCACTTTTTGGAGCCTCACGAATGAATCTTACCTGGACTTTTTGTTAGCTTTCAAACGAGCCAAAGAAGGCCGCAATCCGAGTTCGTATGCAAAAGTTATGGCTGTTTTACCGGACAGTGTGCGAAAACGAGTCCGAGACGAAGATGCGAATGATGGCCTGGTACTCGGAGTCAGGGATGCTGAGGTGCTCGCTGTCGATGTCTGCAATCTTATCTTGATCTATTCATTCAAAAGAAAACCACAATCACCACTGAGAGCCACCAAAAGCAACAAGGCAGGGAGAGGCGACAAGCGATTGATCACTTACTGGCATTGGGGATATCAACCAGGAAGAGAGGAAAGGGGATCAGATGGGAGATATCACCGGCAATGAAGGAGAGGTGACGGCAGCATCACTGTTGTGTCACGACGGTGACACTGCACAAGACACTCTTACGACAAGAGTGCCTTGTGCAGTGAACCGTGGCGTCACAACCGGAGGTGGAGGAGCTCACGATGGTAGTCGACGGTGGTCGGAGCTCATCGTGGGGAGGAGAGAGGGAGAGACTGATAAAAAATAAGGTAGATGTGGCTATAATATATAAGGACAACACCATATGGTTCTTGTTAAGAACCGTCTGTGATACTTCACAGACGATTTTCAACATGAACCGTCTGTGATATTACCTCTTTACATACGGTTTTTAGCGTAGAAAGTAACACAGACGGACGCTAAACCAAAATCGTCTGTGATTGTGTTTAATACAGACGGTTTTGATCGACCATCTGTGATGAGGCGTCCAGTATTGGCCTTTTTGTAGTAGTGCGAACTCGCACTTAAAGGTCTGCACGTGCGCCTCCTTGACGTGGTCAGTGCCAATGTACATCGTCTTGAGCGTGTCCCACGCAGCTTCCATCGTCTCCTTTTCGGCGAGTAGGAGGATCTCCTCAGTGATTGCTTGGAAGATGGCCGCAAGGGCCATTTGATCTTTGCGCTCATCAACTTTGTCGGTTACCATAGCTTTCCAAACACCTTAGGCCTTCATGAATACCTTCATCTTGATTTTCCATGTGCCGTAGTTGCTCTTGCTCAGCATAAGGTATTAAAGAAAGATGTTGCTTTCTCTTCCCGTATCTTGGCAGACCACCGCCCGACATTGCCTCGTCACCGGTGACACCACTTCCCGAAGAGTGTGACATGATCTTGGGTATACATGGATCAAGAACTTAAGCTTTAATACCAATTGTTAGCACTAGGCGAACACTCAACGCCGAGCACAAACACACGCACACGTGAACACACACGTAGACCCGGAAAGAACTCATGTTTCCGCTGTGCGCTCACGTGGTGTATTCAATGGATGTGAACGCACTGGAGGCAAGCAATCACACATAACGTGGATGAAGCAATACTCACATACTGGTAGCAAGAACCACACGCACTTGTAGGCTCTCGAAAGAATCGAAATTTTTTCATATTTGGCCCTGTAGCAATTTTGAATTTCAAAAATAGCCCCCTTCAAGCGAAAATTTCAAAAATGGCCCCTACACAGCTGCACGCATCAGCGGTCTGACCACACGCCCGCCCCGGAGTGGCGGACCGCCCCGGCCGGGCGTGGTGAATTTTTTCGTAATTTTTTTTAAAAAAAGAAGAACATGTAAAAAATTCTTAAAATTTTTTAAAAAATTAAATAAAATTTGGAAAAAATTACAATTTTTGTAAATATTAAATATTATAAAAATAATTTAAAAAATAATTTTAAAACGAGTGTTGCAGGCCGCCTCGGCTCGCGCGCCCGTGTGCTGCAGGCACCGAGCGACGCGGCAGCAAGCCCCCTGTTAAAATTTGAAAAAAAAATTAGTTTTTTTGAAAATATTAAATATTATTAAAAAAATTTTAAAAATAAATTTAAAGTAGCCGCGTGGTTGGACAGCAGCCAAGTTGCTACCGTGTGGGACAGCATGAGCAAGGTGCTGCCGTGGGGTTTGGCAGCACCTTGCCCCCCCCGCCACGTGGCGCGAAGGAGAGAGGAAATAGGGAGAGAGAAAGAAGAAGGTTGGGAAAAAAGGAAAATAAAGGAAAAATAGAGGACGAAACAGAAAAAATTGTTAAAAAAGATTGAATTTAATAGAAGTGTATTTTACTCATTTAAATTATTTTTAATTTTCTAAAATTTTCAATTAAGCTCTAATTGATACACTAAAATAGAAATGGTTTATTTTAATTTTTTGAAGCTTTCAAAAGACTCTGAAAAAGAGAAAACTGAAGAGAAATAATATCTTGATTGCTACGGTTGTTGATCACATTACTTCTCGAATTTGGTTAAAATAATCTATTGTATGATGATATTATTTTTTTGAAAATAAAAGTGTGGTGACAACGTTGGTTGGTCTGTTTGTTATTTTCGTAGAATATGAAGGGCACAAAATTTGTCAGACTCGCAATAACATTTTGTGATCGTCATATATTGTTGTAGTGCGCTAAATTTCTAAGAAATTTTACGAGGACGATTAAGATAGTAATGAGTCGTAAGGAGGAAGGTAAGTGATATTACGATGCGCTTGTTAAAAATGACGAGTTAAAGCATATTACTTTATGGAGCTTCTACAAAATAAAATTAAAGGGGCTGAGAACGCTCGTTGTGATTATGAAGATGGCCTAAAACAGTACATTGAAATGTTGGGGGCCAGAAATGTTGTGGTTCCATACTCTATATGCACTGCACAATTTTCTTCAGTCATTTCGATTAGGGTTTGCAGAAATGAAAAAGTAGGGTTTGCAGTGTTGATAGCAAGGTATATTTGCGGTCTAGAGGAGGTTGTGGGATATTCCAAATATGCTATACTTTCCGTATACGGAAAACTATCATTAGACTCGGAATAATATTTTGTGAGCGCCAGTATCGCTAAAGTACAACAATGTCGCAAAGGCATACGTCATGTAATGCAGGGATACACGATAGTTGATCTATTCATGAAGGACTACGATACATAGATAAAGAGTGAACATTACAATCTTATTACAACTGGACTTCTACTTGGCAAGAACAAGAAATAATAGAAGAAATACCGCAAAAATAACTATGTGAAGTAATTTACAAGCATTTTCTTAACCCTTTCCATCCTTTCATCCGATATTTTAAGTCCATAGCTTCATTTTGCATTGGTTGATCGAGGGTCGAGCCACTAGGCGAAATGCAACAACACCACGTGTTTTCTTGTAAGGCGACAATTTGCATTGCAATATCTCGAACTCTTCAGGCGGCTTCATCAGCCCACTGCCAAAACCGGCATGTCGTGTTCTGAAAAGGAATTGCAGCTTCAAGTGAAAAAAAGAACATGCTATTTCGAATGGAATTCATTTGGGATGATTAGGCACTACTTACCGTAAGATTTGAACACTTCATGAACACTCGGGATGGATTCGTTGGCATATGCGAGGTGAACACATTTGCCAATCCCTGCAACGAGGGCACACGAGGTGTTGTCGCAGCGATTCTAATTGTTTGCTCACACGAAAGATAGATGAGGTCGAAGACATGTTGTTATAGAATGGAAGAAAGGAGAAGAGGAAGTGAAGAGTGAGGTGAATGGCTGCTAAAGCATTCATATATAGCCTTTGGCTAAATTGCAATTGGGTTCAAGGATATTCGCGTCCGCGAGGTAGCTGGCCTGAGGAGGAATCATTTGGCAGTGTTGCGTGATGTCTTTTAGATTTTGTCCCGACTCGTCGGGTCACATCACTGTACAAAAGCTGACTCGTCGGGTCACATGACTGCGCAAAAGCTGACTCGTAGATTAGAATCCGAAGATAGAGGCACATTACACGTGGTCACATGGCATGCTAGTTCGGCTAATTGCTTGAGTCATCCTTGCTACTACTACGGTACAGTGCGACACAAGCATCCGGACTATGTAAGTATACATGCCTTTAGGGGATAGTAAAAAACATGGCGGTAGGACGAAGGACTACTACGGAATGGCCCGACCTACTGTGAGGATCGGGGCCATTTTCCCTTCCTAGTGAGCTCGGCGTTGAACTCCTCGCTGGCCTCTTTGGCCTTGGCTGCTATTTCCCTCTTTTTCTCGCTCCCTCTCGCGAGCCTCGCGCTGCCTGCGATTGCACGCCTCGAGATGAGCTTTTGTCTCCCGACGTATATGCTCGTTTTGCTCGTCGTTGCGGCGCTCGTCCTCCCGGATCTCGCGGGACCTTTTGACATCCCACTCCTCGAAGTCGAGTCCATTTGGTCATGTGGGTGGATGTCGTGGTCGATCCACTTGCGGAGCCACATAGCGTATCCGGGACTACGGGTAGATGGGAGAGGTTGTTAGTGCATGCTCGAAAGAGAAAGGGTATAAGAACATCATGAATCGGACCTTACCGGTGTCGATAGCTGCGTGTGTCCCAACGGCGGTCGGGATAGTCACGAGAGTAGTTCGCACAACCCCGATGCGCATGCCCGTGCTTAGCGGTGCTTAGACTTGAAGAACTTGCATGGGTCCATGCACCAGCCAGAGAGGCGCGTCTCCCCTCCGGCGGGTCTTTGCGCGAACGCTTCGGTTGGAACGTTCGAGGTGGGGTTCTTTGCCGGGGGCCTCACTACGGAGAGCTGCCATCCTAGCAAGTGCCTCTTGCTGGACCCGGGCCACAGCAGCCCTTGCTTGGTCGTCCCGCTCCCCAACAGCCCTTGCTAGTCCGCGGATCTCTTCCCATTGCTTTGTCATCTTGTCCCATTGCTACTTCTGTCTCTTGTCCATCCCGACGTGGTGAAGGAAGCTCTTGTGTAGTGTTGGGTTTGGTTGTGTAGTGTTCTCTCCCAGTGCAGGTCACCCCCTTTTATAAGCCCCCGGGGGTGCTCATGGTATGGTTAAGTTCTGCTGAGTAGCCTACGAGGTAGCGTGCTGTCTTATCTTTCTGAAAAGTTTCTGGCAACGCAGAGTATTGTCTTGTCTTTCTACAAAGTTTCTGGTGAGGCAGAGTGTTGTCTTGTATTTCTGAAAAGTTGCCGACTCGTCGGGTCACGTCGCTGCCCAAAGCTGACTCATCGGGTCTTGTCACTGCGCAAAGCTAGCCCGTGTGGTCTTATCGCTGCGCAAAGCTGCCCCGTGTGGTCTTATCGCTGCGCAAAGCTACGCAAAGCTGCCCCGTGTGGTCTTATCGCTGCGCAAAGCTGCCCCGTGTGGTCTTATCGCTTCGCAAAGCTGCGCAAAGCTGGCTCGTGTGGTCTTGTCGCTGCGCAAAGCTGCCCCGTGTGGTCTTATCGCTGCGCAAAGCTGCGCAAAGCTGCCCCGTGTGGTCTTGTCGCTGCGCAAAGCTGCCCCATGTGGTCTTGTCGCTGCGCAAAGCTGCCCCGTGTGGTCTTATCGTTACATCTCCCATGCTCGGCTATATAAACGCATGGACACACACTCGGTTGATCATTCCCCTCTTTCTGAGGTGCCTCCCTGTCCCGTGTGGTCAAATTTTTATTTGTCCGTTATTCGCACCATTTGCGAAAGTCGTCGTAACGGTAAGCTTATTTCAGCAACACGCGTACGGTTTTTACGGTGTGTTTTTGATGAAATATTATCTTATTTTCGTCAGAAATGGAGACGATGTACGTGTTCCACGAAATGTGCGTTCCGGTCCTGACGGAGTGGATTTGTCCAGCTGCCAACGTGCCTTGCTTAACATTCCCAACCTGGCACACGTCGATTTTCTCGAGCTACGATGCTGCATTCGGCAGTTGTTCGATAGGCATGTCGCTAGGAATAAGATAGTAATAGAGGCGATCAACGCGAACACGGATGTTCCACATGGGCACATGGTGTGGGGCCTG
Source organism: Ampelocalamus luodianensis (assembly GCA_036346255.1). Taxonomy (NCBI): domain Eukaryota; kingdom Viridiplantae; phylum Streptophyta; class Magnoliopsida; order Poales; family Poaceae; genus Ampelocalamus; species Ampelocalamus luodianensis. Next base: position 39,351,663 of record CM070632.1, on the reverse strand, counting down.
GCGAAGGTGACTAGCAGTGCCATGTGGGCACATCACATGGAGATTGTTAGCAATCCTCACGCTCCGATCTATCGACGACCCATGGTGTATGTCCATTTTGTTTATCCAGGTCAATCCTTTGGTGGGGGCGCCGTTGAAGGAAGCAGCGACGCTCTTCTCCCCCTCTTCGGTTTGTTGACGACGGGAGAGATGTCGAGTGCTCCAGTAGATGGAGATTCGGGTAGTTTCGAACCGAATGAAGGTGTCGACAAATGGAGCGGTGCTCGTGTTGATTGTCACGAGATTATTGATTGCATGTCCGATAGCACTGCCACCGAAGATGAGGCGAATTTTGACTCGCAATCCAGCGAGGATGAAGGCGATGAAGTGGGTGGGATCGTCGGTGGCATTGTTTCGACCGACACGGACTATGTTCCAAGTCGGTTGGATTGCCAAGCGGCCTCTTCCCTTGTTCTGTCCCACGAGCACGAGTCTTCGTGGGCCTTCGATGCGGACACCTACTTGTGGGCTAACAGTTCCCACACAAGGCTGCCGCCAGGCAAGCTATCGTGAGTTTCGCGGTGAAGACCAGTCGGACTTACCGAGTTTACAGGTGAGTTCGGACATTGTTTGTTGTTGCTTTGAACTATGTACGGTAAGTCGCACTAACTATTATATGGTTTCCATTACCTGCAGGTCTAATCCTGACACGTACATAGTTAAGTGCGTGCATAGCTCTTGCCCTGGCAAAGTTCGTGCGCAGAGATTCCCTAGGGCGGGAACGGCCTTCCGCATTACAGTCGTTACATGTCACACGTGTGAGCTTCAAGAGCCATTGCAAATGCATCCGAATGTAACCTCTGCGTACATCGCGAGCATCGTAAGCCATGTAGTTGTCGCCGATTTGACCATTTCGCCCAAGGTCCTCATGGCTCACGTAGCGAATACATTAGGGTATACCGTTAGGTACAGTCTGATGGTATGGCGGGCGGCGGAATGTCCTCGAAGGGTTGTACGGTACCTACAAGGAGGCATACGATCTAGTCCCCAGAATGCTTAAGAAAATTGCGGATGCCAATCCGGGGACATGTGTCAATAGGGAGGACAGGCCCGACCGGTCGAACAACCCACATTCCCTTATCCTTGATCGAGTCTTTTGGGCATTTGGCCCGGCAGTCCAGGGCTTCTCCCACTGCCGTCCCGTCCTGACTATGGACGGTACTTTCTTCTTTTGCGGGAAGTACAAGGGCACCATTCTCACCGCTATTGCCGCTAATGACAACGACCAGTTGCTCCCAGTTGCCTTTGCCATTGTAGAGAGCGAGAGCACTAACAGTTGGTTGTGGTTCCTAGCGAACATAAAGCAACATGTTGTAAGGGACCGACCGAATGTGTGCGTCATAACCGACCGTCATGCTGGGTTGTTGTCCGCGCTGCTCACCATGCAGCACGGTACGAGCCCGCCGTTCCAATGGAACGACATGCGCACACATTGGTGCATGCGGCATCTAGCCGCCAATTTCCACACGCACTTCAAGAGCAAAGACCTCATGAAGAAGTTCAAGAAGCTTTGCCTGCAGAACCAGAAGCGCAAGTTCGATGCCGTGTGGTGGGAGCTCGAGGTCGAAACCGAGCGTGCTAGTGGAGGTTCAGACCCAGGCGCACCGCAAAGCGAGTTCGCTGAGTGGATACGCTTGCATGCCCCCGACTATGAGAAATGGTCCCTTCTTCACGACACCTATGGTGCTCGGTACGGCATCATGACAACCAACATGTCCGAAGTCTACAGCGGTGTGTTGAAAGGAGTTCGTGCCCTGCCCATCACAGCTGTTGTCGAGGAGACATGGAACCGCATGGTCGGTTACTTCGTCAATCGGGCAACAATGGCGAAGAAGCATTTGGACGAAGGGAAGCAGTACTCGGAGGTTACCCTCGCCTACATGGACAAGAAGATTACCAAGGCCCGATCCCATGTAGCTATCACAATGGATGGCGTGAGGAGGAAGTTCGAGGTCCGCCTGCGGGACAAGTACGTTCGTGGCCACATGAGAGGTGACCAAAAGCATGTTTGCACCATAGGCGATGTGGCAGTTTGCACCTGCAATAAGCTTCAACTCCTGCACAAGCCTTGCTCGCACGTATATGCTGCATGTGCTGTATTTCACCAATCTTGTAGCATGTATACGTCGGAGTAGTATAGCATACGACACCTGTATGATACTTGGAACGGAGAGTTCAACTCCTACGGCGTCGAAGGCCACTACAGGGACATATGGCAGGGAGTAGTTAAGTGGTCGCCGAATGAAGCACTGCGACATCCAGGCCATGGGAGGCGTCAGTCAAGGCGCATCCGCAACGACATGGACGCGAGCCAACGTGGAGATCAACCAAGACCAAAAAGGTGTAGGCTATGCAAGACTCATGGCCACTCATTTAGGAACTGCCCGAATAGACCTTCTTCCTCCGACGCCACTGTGTATCCGTAAGCTATCCGGTGTATTAAATCATGTTGGTCGTAGTGATTCCAGTGTTGTAGTCATTTGCATTGTAACCTGTACTACTTTCTATGTGAAATATCCCAAGTATTAGACTTGTGTCTGAAATGTAAGAACATGTGTGGAAATTTAAAACTTTTCTTGCATCTGGTATTTCAAAGAGAGTGAGCAAAGAGTTACAATCACTACGGCAGCACCTGGTTTGCCCTCGTTGCAGGGATCACTATGGCAAGAGTTGAGAAGATGCTTCACAAATTAGTAAACTTAGTTAGCTTCGCGGTGTTTCTTCTATTGTATGTAGTTCTTGCGAAGTAGAGCGTCAGTTCTACTTGGGTTTGTACTCGCACTCTTCATCCATGCGTCGTGGGCCTTCATGAATGAGAATAAAATTGTTCTGCTTACATAGACAACGAACTAAATAAGTGCAATTACAATTCAAATAAGCAACTAGATTACAAGTTACAACATATAATAGACTTATAATGTTACTACTCCTCGCGCTGCTCCTCAGTACTGCCTGGCATAGGACCCTGCACTGGCCTTTCGCGCCGTGTTGCTGCCGTAGGTCTCTATCGAATCTGCCCCCGTGAAAACGTCAGCCTATCAGGTGACCGTGGGTTATGTCGCAAGTCATAGCGGGGCTCTTCAACAGCCGTGTCGTCGTGCACGGGGGGCATCACCTGCGGGACTGGCGTTGACAACAGCTCGGTGATCCAAGCATTAGGATCCGCAACAGGATCCACGGAAGGGCACCAACTCGGCTCAGCCTGCGAGGTGAACTGGGGGAACTGCTCCGGGTACGGTTCACCTTGCAGGGTGAACTGCGCAAGGTACGGTGTGTAGCCGGACTGATACCATGGTGCCATATCCCCCATTGGAAATTGCCCGATAGTGAAGGGCTGGGAGGGAGAATCTGGGATAACCTCGGTGGCTTCGGGCTGCACATCCATGCTCTCTCTAATGTCGTCTTCCCACCGCGGTGATGACGACGGCATCAGTGTAGGGCCCCTCCGCGACGAGGACGGGATCAGCGTAGGGTCCATCTACGACGACGATGGCATCAGCGTACGGTCCCTGCGTGGCAACTGCGAAGATGATCCGCCGCCCATGCTACTGCGCCGCTGGGTCGACTCGCTCGGATGGGAAGATGGGGGGTGAGGGTACGCGACGATGCTCCCTCCGATGCCTCAGTTCGACATCGGTGGGCCTTCCACATCTCATGTTACGAACGACTTGCTTAACATCGTCAACAAGCGTCTTCATCACAGAAAAAAGACGCTCAACTGTGTTGTTCGTGCCCCGCTCGAGTTCTCGACCGGCGCGCTCTAGAACGCTCTCCAACCGGTCCACCTAGATGGTTACCAAACAAACGAAATTTGGTTACTTAACCCTATTGCGGAGGGTGGTTAATATACTACATGCTGAACGTATGGAATCGTCACACCGTGCTGCACGGTGTGGGTCCAGGCCCAAGCCCAACCGTTCGGTGTGGGTAGGATCTTCATGTCGGGCCGGGGGGGGCGCCTGTCATTCTCGTTCGTGTGTGTCGTACGTACCACTCCAGGTACGTACCATAAGTCCCTTCATCGTAAGGCCGTGCCTCCTGCAAAATGGAATCAGTGGCCGTTTGCCATGCATCTACCCACGACTGCTGCGTCTGAAGCCAGTCATCACTCTTGCGGCCCTTCTTCGTCTGCCTGCAGGTGGAATAAACACAACAAATTATGGTACCGGCATAACATATGACTAAATGACCTACAATATTATTAAGCAATGCAATGTACTTACAAGTGACTGCGCCTCGCAAGTGGTTGCCCTAGAGCAGGGGGATCTCCTGGTGCAGCTCGAACTGCCTCATCACCCGTTGTGGGTTGTGGGCCTCAACCATGTGGGAGAAGACCAGATAACAAGTTGTCCTCCAGTACGCCGCATCCTGGTGGCATAGCAAGCTCAACCCGTCGGGCGCTGTGCCCTGCACGAAGGCATCCGTCCAAGGAGCCCATATTACATCGTCCTCGTGCAGAACCTCGAATTCGTTGTGGAACTCGGGGTATATGCGACGCGCCCTTTCCCTAGACCACCCCAGTGCTGCTACAGTCCATCGGGATCCCATGGTTGGGCCTTCCACGGGATCCTCGTCGTCCGCCCAACCATAGAAATGTTGTGTGCGCGGGTAGGGTGGGTGGGCTGCGGCGAAATCGGCCGTCCGACCGCGAAGTGCTCCCGACCACGGCTATAATAGCGTGTGGCGGCCCGACAAAGACGGGCTCTGCTCCGTGCGGCGCTGCGGCGTCGCGACACGGCCCGCCACGCGTACTTACTACACAAGGTGAACCCCAATCGCATCTGCGGCACATCCTCATCGTCGGCGTCCACGATGGACTCCGCAAGGTGAATATAACTCGGGTACACCATGTCTCCCTGCGTGCTCGGGAACATGACCCACCCGAAAATAAACAACAAATATGCAATTAGGTGGCATCAAACCACCTCCTCCGTTGCGTCATTCGGGCAATGCATGAATTGACGCAGCCAGCCGTGCGGAATGCCCTTAGACCTCTCGGGGATAGGATGCCCGAAGCGATGATGGAGACACGCCTTCCAGTCCACCGACCTCGGAGGGGGAACAACCGCACGGCCACGCAACGGTAGCCCGGTAATGAAGCTGACGTCTTGCAGTGTCACGGTCATCTCCCCCCACCGGAAGTGGAACGTGTGGGTCTCCGGCCGCCAACGATCAACCAGGGCGGAAAGAAGGCAGACATCAATCAGGAGGTTTTGCCCCATGTTCAGCATCCGAGCGAACGCAATTAGTCCAGATTGACGAAGTCTCGGAACGTACCGCTCGTCCAACGGCCAAGTCTCCCTCGGTCCCCGTGTCACCAGAGTTGGCGGTCCATTGCCACCGATCCAAGCGTGACAACGATGCTGGGCGTCCCATGCCTCCTCGAGTAGGGGTGGTAGAGTATGTGCCATTGCTACAAATAGAGAACAACTAACAGTTAGTGAAATCTAAGTGCGTACTTAACGCTACAAACCACAATAAGAGAAAAATTTAAATACGTCATTACCTAATCTAATCACAACGCCGAGCGCGCGCGCGCCTCAACGCTCGCGCGCGGCGTTCGTTCATATCTGCAATGCAAAGCATAATGAATGACCGATGTGAAGCGATGTGACTTCGGCGTGATTTAAAGAAAAAACAAAACGCCTTTTGCTTTGGTGGAAAGCCGACGCGCGCGAGCTAACGCCGCTCGCGCATGCGGCCACCGCCGCGAATTAGGGAACTCGCGCGTCGCTCGGCGCTGCGGCGCGCGCGTGAGCCGAGGCGCTCGCTGCGACGCGCGCGAGCCGAGGCGACATTATTTTTAATTTTTATAATATTTAATATTTCAAAAAATTTGTAATTTTCAAATTTTATTTAATTTTTTTAAAAAATTTAAGAATTTTTACATGTTCTTCCTTTTTTTTAAAAAAAATTACGAAAAAGGGGGTGCCGCGCTGGCGCGCGCCGAGGTAACTGCGCCGGGCCGGCGCTGCACCGCCGCTGGTGGGCGGTGGTCGCGCCCTCGGTTCCATGCATGCGTGCACTTGTCTGAGGCCATTTTGAAATTTTCGTTTGAAGGGGGCTATTTTTGAAATTTAAAATTCCTACAGGGCCAAATATGCAAAATTTTCGAAAGAATCAACGCACGCACTGGAAGCCGGCAGAGAGTTTTTTTCTGCTGCATACGCCGGCAGATTTTTCTATTTTTCTTTCTCTATTGCTTCGATCAAACTGATCTGATTACATGATCTTTTAAAGACTATCTAATTAACTTGTTGATCAAGCTAAAAACTAAATATGGAAAGCCTAACAAAGAAAATAAACTAATTTGATCCGATACTGATTGCATCAGGATCCTAACGGCATATTACTTAGCAAGTCTAGATTAATTTTCAGCAGTCCCCAATCTTGTACCCAGTTACCCATCCCTGGTCATTTGTTCCTTTACGTATCACTCCCGCCTTGGTGTCTCAATTGATGTGGCACGGTCGCAGAGGAGCGTGATGCAAGGTGAAGGCAAGCGAAGGCATGGAGCAACGACAAGCGAAGGCACGAGGAACAACTAGTGGCGGTGGCATGCGACAGTAGAGAAGGGGCAGTGCGGAGGCGATTCAAGGTGGCATTTGGGTTCGACAGCTTAAGGCAGCGAAGGGGCGGCGCATTCCACTAGATCCTATTCCTACATGGACGAGATAAAAAAAAAATGAGGTTGGAGTAGCTGTTTTTTTAAAATTCCTATTAAATAATTGGGAAGCTACAATGATCCTTTAGAATATGAAAAAGCCTGCAATCCAAACGAGCTCTGAAACTTAAAAACATGGCAATGAATTCTCAAATCAAGTAAATTAAAGCCAAACCAAAAGTTTCCATTTTATTCAAAGTACATAAAAGGATACATGAACTATCTTGCTCCAAGATAATCTCACCCATTCGCTCTTGTTTTTACAGATTGATTTGGTTGATTTTTTTGTTTTAGGGCTTCAGCTGAGTGGTAATTTGAGGATGAATCAGTTGCAATTGTTGCACTTCGAAGTGAAATAGCATTAGCATGTCATGGAAGATGTATTTGTGGTTGTTTACAATTGACGACATTTTTAGCGATATTTTGATGGATTTGGGTGTGGTGACTAGGGTTTGTTGGAAGGAACCCTAGCTAGGATTTGGGTTGTAGTCGTGAAGGTGGTGTGGTGGACATGGTAATGTTGATATTTGCAATAGTAGTGGTTGTTTGCAACATTTAGCACTATTTGTAAGAACTAGAGCCCGGTGCGTGACCTGTCGCGCCTGAAGGATATGTCTATTGAATAACAATTAGGATGCAAAAGTTATACTCAAATAGATTTCAATTGTTGCTAAGGGTTTAAGGTGAGGATTCTCATCAAAAAAATAGTTTAATTAGAGGAAATAAATAGTTAGCACTTGCTCGTAGGGGTAAGAGCAAGTAAAAATGTAGTATAATGTATGATTCAACTAAAGGTACATTTATAGAAAATGCCTGAATGCCTGAATGCTAACTAATTAGTTCACTTTAATTTTATCTCGCAGACTTTTATATGGCTAACGTAATTAAGGAACAAACATTTGCATCTTTAGTGAAGAAGGAAACTGTAGATTCGATGTATAGCCGATTAATGCAAATATTATTAAATGAAGCACTACGTGCACTACTACAAAAGGGCTAATACTGGACGACTCATCACAAACGGTTTACCATAACCATCAATATTAAATACAATCATAGACGATTTTGGTTTAGCGATCGTCTGTGTTACTGGCTGCGCTAAAAATCGTCTGTGAAGAGGTAATATCACATACGATTCATGTCGAAGACCGTTTGTGAAGTATCATAGACGGTTCATGTGGAAGAACCGTATGTGATATTACTAAATTCATAGATGATTATTTATTGGAACCGTTTGTAATGAGAAACAACTGGTTAGTTGATTCCGACCAGTTCCTCAGGATTGATCTTTTAAAGTGGTCGAAGTTGATCTCCAATAGAAGAAAGCAGAAAATATGTAATCCAGTAGGCACCTTGTTCTATATGTGTAACTTCACTGTCTTTGATGTGTAACTTCCAATCAACAGACTTGATCGGAAGTTACACATCATAGACAATGAAGTGCATGCTCACTTGTTCATAGGGATATTATTCTTCTACTAGAAGATATGTAATCCAGTAAGCACCTTGTTTCTTGAAGATTTCAAATTCATAGACCAAACTGACTTTCCGACCACCTTAATTGAAGTCATCCATGGATTTTTCTTTCCACAGTGGTTGAAAAGTCAATTTGTTCCGTGAATTTTGTCTTACTAGAAGGGAATATGGAGATGAGAAACTTTAAGAAGAAATGGAAGTACGAAAAGATGGGAAGTTTGTGGGTGATTTTTTCTTAGTTCTGCCCTCTGATGGTTATTTATAGGCCAACAACTTGTGGCAAGATTAAACGAATAAAGATGGAAGTACGATGAATAGGATTTATTAGAATCTATTCTGAATAAATCGTTGGTAACCAAAGCATCACCGTCTTTTCAGGAATTGTTTTTCATAAATATGGTTGACACTCCTTGTCCTATCTTCTCAGGGAAAGTAATTCTATCTTTACAACTCAAGCTAGAGGCCTCATCACAGATGATTTTTAATAAGAACCGTCTATGATTACAGATGTGAGAGACGGTTTTGAATAAGAATCATCTGTGAGAATTCCCAGACAGTTCTAAACAAGAACCATCCGTGATTACATACGTCACAGACAGGTTTTAAATATAACCATCTATGATAATTCAATGTTTTGCCTCCCGCGCGATGTGTCTCTTCGTCTCGCGTGCCGACGTTACGATGTGTCTCTTCATCTCGCGCACCGATGTTACAATGCATCTCTTCGTCTCGCGATCGCGTCTCTTCGTCTCGCGCGCTGGCGTTACTCCTTGTTTTATAAGAATGATCATCACGCGCCATGGTGAGGAGGCATGTACGGTATTGATCAATACGTACGCAGCTAGCTAGTACCGTCGATCGCGTGCCATGGTGAGCACGTGGAGCATGACAGTGAGGACCAAGGCAAGGAGTTCGGCGAACACCATCACTCTTCCTCGTGAAGTCATCGTCGACATCATCGGCCGCATGGCCACGAGCTCTCCTTAGCCCATGGCTGACCTCTACAGCCTATGAGCCACATGCAAGGCCATGTACAAGGCATCCAATGAGCGCGTCGTGGGGAGGTGCGTGGTGTTGGAGCGGGAGGAGGTGATGAAGTGGCTGGACAACAAGCTCTACCTTGCCGTCACGCTTCATCGTCGGCTTCATGCTCATCTTCGTGCACCAGGACATGTGCAGCCGTCACCGGCCACAAGACCGTGGTCTACATGCTCAGCCTCCTCTACACAGCCAGTGAGGCGCATGACGTTGGGAAGCACTACATCAGCCAGGTTGAAGGCGAGCTGGCCGATGGCGGGTGCAAGACGTCCAAGAGGACCAACTAGGAGTACAAGCGGTGTCGGATGCTCGCTGCGGGCGCGGTCCAGGCAGTGATGTGGAAGAAGATGGCTGGGCTACAGGCCGGGTATTGGCACTGCCGGAGGACAGCCACCGGTGCACAACCACCAGATGCGGTGTGTCGGTAGGGTGGGACGACTATGAAGTCTTCTACAGTGACGGCTATAGGATTAGGCATGAGTACACCAAGTTCTTTGCAAATGTGTCGAACTGTGTCGAACTACTTGAAGTAAAGCATATTGTCATAAAATTAGCGGTTTTAGCATAGTTTTATCAAATATTCAGATATAATTCCTCACGATTTTTGCCAATATTCTTCACTAATTAAACATGACAACTGCAAATCAAACTTTGAGCTAAAACTAATGCTTTACTAATAAATGAATTTCTCATATGTTCTGAATTTGCATTTATGTATATGAGAATGTTTCTTATCATAGACAGTTATTTATTGAAACTGTCATGATGTGTATTTATCACAGACGGTTCTACTTTAAAACCGCATGTGATATGTATTTATCACAAACGGTTCTACTTTTGAACTGTCTGTGGTATTCAACCTTATTTAAATACGGACTCTAGGGTTTGCCCGCGCCCCCACTCAAACAAGTAATACATTTCTCTAACTCCCTCCCTCCTCCCCCGAGCTCATTGCCGCCGTACTCGACACTGCATCCTCCTCGAGCTCGGTGCGCCTCCTCCCCCGAGCCTGCCTCCTCCTCCCCGAACATGAGCCGTCGCCTCCCCGAGCCTAGTGCGCCTCCTCCCTCGAGCCCGACGCGCCTCCTCCCCGAGCACGAGCCGCCTCCTCCCCGAGCTCGATGCCCCTCCTCCCTGAGCTCGCCTCTTCCCCTCTCCCAAGAACGCATCGCCTCTGGCAAGGTACCTTCGAAGTGTGTAATATGGACTCAGGTTTTCTGTTTTACATCATGATGCCCTGTAAGCATTGTTCTTCCTACCTACTCAATAGTTTGTTCAATGTAGGTTGAATTCATGAGTGGTTTGTGTTACTTTTGCTTAAGTGTTGTGCTGTGGTATATATTCAATCTCTGTGTGATTTGTGTTACATCATGATGCCCTATAAGCATTGTTCTTCCTCGCCAATTTGTGTAGTTCCCTTCTTTGAACTTCTGTGTGATTTGTGTTACTTTTGCTTATATGATGTGCTATTGGACACACACACACACACACACACACACACACACACACACACACACACACATATATATATATATATATATATATATATATATATATATATATATATATATATATATATATATATATCAATCATGTCTGTGTGGTAGTACTAGTACAAAAATGTTGGTTGGGGAAGAGTGCCTCTTCTCCTAGCAGGTAATCCAAACTCTAGTATTACAACAAGTGCATGCAAAAAGATAGCATACTTCCTAAATTACAAGCTTCAATAAAAATTTCTTCCCAGTGCAAACAAGTAGTTCATTTTGCAAACAAGCTAGTATCCATGGAGCTTATATACAAGGATATGTAGTATCACCAAAAAGTACTACAAAAAGCCTAAACATTGCAGTGGAGCTATTGAGTACTTACTTGAAGTGCTCCCTTTGGTAACTGCAGATTATGTGCTGAGGTGGTGTACTAAATGTGGAACCAACACACACCCATTTTTGCCTCACTTTTTCCTCTTATCTTGATCTCTTCTCTATAAAATCTCTAAGTAGGGGCTTGTGCTTGTGCCTTTAAACTAGCTATATATATATATATATATATATATATATATATATATATATATATATATATATATATATATATACACACACATATATATATATATACATACATACATACATATATAGTTTATAGTCCCTTGTTAGCTAACTCGAGACCTGAATTCAGCTAGCTAGTTCGCTCCTTAGGAATTCATCATAAACGTGCAAGTGAACCATAGCTTACTTCATCAAACTTGACACACTGGGGTGTGTGATTTGCTTCACGCCAATCCTCCAAGTGCTTGTAGAATCCTCCTAAACCACGTCACTTGGAGGATTGACATGAAGCAAATCACACACTCCAATTTGTCAGGTTCAATGAAGTAGGTCGTGGTTCACCTGCGTTTAGGATGAATGCCCAAGGAGCAAGCTAGCTAGCTGAATTCAGGCCTCGAGTTAACTACCAAGAGACTATGAACTATGTACATATATATATATATGTGTGTGTGTGTGTGTGTGTGTGAAGCTGGTTTTAAAGACATAAGCATCTACTGCTTGGAGATTTTATTGAGAAACTACTATCATAGATGGTTCCTTAGGACAAACCATCTGTGATACATCAGCTATCACAGATAGTTTCATCTACAAACCGTCTGTGATACATAAACTATCACAGATGGTTCTGCGTTAATAACCGTATATGATAGTCTGTATCCCAGATGGATCGAAAACCGTCTGTAATGACCTCATGTCATTACTGACCCATAAAGTCAGATGGCTCATGAAACTATCTGTGATAACATTTTTGAACCGTCTGTTATAACCTTTTCTACAGTAGTGGTGGTAAATCAGCTATGTTGACAAACCAAAGTGGAGCTTAGCATATGATGAAAAGGTGTCATTTGAGACAAATAAGCAACATGAAACAGAAACTGGAAATCTAAAAGGCTTGTTTTGCGCCCAACAAAAAGATAGCTTTGAGAAACGGTCTATATTTACTGTTAAGTTTCATCACTCTAGGTAAGTTAGATCATGTTAATCTTCACGCACATTGCAAATGCGCACAATATCCATTAAAAGGATTAGTGTAAGGCACTAATTAGCCAACAACACATTAGCTTGTGTTATGCAACAATTAATGATTCTTACATCTGTTTTCTTATGAGCCTATGTAGATGTAGCGCTATCAGTTAGATAATGAACTACGCATTTCTCCTACATATTAATTCAATCATATTTGCCATGTCCAAAATCCAGCAAACAAGAAAAATTCAGCAAACAAGAAAAGGCATATTTGTCTTCCTGGTGGTTTTTCCATGCAAACAATCTACCAATCAGCAGGTAGATTGTGTTTTTAGGAAAACATCAGCAAACAATGAGCTACGCATGATTCTTACATATGCTGCCTTCTAATTAGCCTGATGGGAAGACAAAAGATACAGACCTCGAGGAACATCTGCAGGGGTACATTAAAAATGGCCTCGACCTCATCAACGTTAAGAACATGTCTAAATGCTTCTATATCCGAGAGTACCCCAACAATAGGTAAAACGATCAGAAGATGCTGCGAAAGACATGGATAATATTAAGCCTAATGAATCTCGATACTGTAAGAGCAATCTTTTCATCGAATGGAACTTTAACAGCCGACTAATTCAATTTTAAAACATTAACTTGTACAAAGTCGAAATAGCGGGGTACAATAATTTGTTGTGCTATATCTTTATAATGTTTTGACAATAATTGCTATAATCTTTTCTATGAATCTAGAATGAATGCCTGTGATGATATGGCAGGCACCAAAGTAATCTTAAGAGACATTTGTCCCGTCCAACCGACACACTCAAGGCGGACACCATGGAGGTCGACATGGCATACGTTGAGGTAGCAACCACTGGAATGGTTTGTCTTGTTGAAATATGTTTTGCTGAATATTTTGTAATATCATTGTGATTTGTCAACAAACTATGTGATAACGTTGTGATGGAATGTTTGTAACATCATTGTGATTTGTCGAAAAACTATGTGATGACGTTCTGTTGGAATATTTTGTAACATCATTGTGATTTGTCAAAAAATTATGTGATGACGTTTTGCTTAGAAATATGTTGTGATAATATTGTTTCTTATTACTGTCTAATTCAATATCTTATTATGTCGTGCCACCAATTGTAATGTGTAACTTATCTTGTTTCTGAAACCACCACCATTGTGTTTGCCGGCGGTGCAACCATTGGTGGTGGTAGTTTAGTTGGTTGGTGTTGTGTGATAGTTCGGACGCTGGAGTGGAGCGGTAAAAAAAACAGTAAGTAAACAAAATAGTGCTAATTTTTTAGGCTGAATTCTATACACATAAATAAAAAAAAAATACAGGGCCCTATCGCCAATTGAACTGGAGACATGGCCCTATCGCTAGTTAGAATGGCAACAAGACCTTGTGGCCAGTTCAATTGGCAATAGGGAAATTTCATCATTCCAACTAGCGATAGTAGCCTAATTTCGCAAAAAAAAAAAAACTATTTATTTTTGTAATTTTTTATTAAAATAATATTATTTTTAAAAATATTTCACGTTTATGTTTATGAGTTATAAAATAATTGTTATTATATTTCATTGATGAATTATCATATATAAAGATTAGCAAATACTTGTTCATGAAGCTCTTTAATAGTTGTATGATGTCATTCTGAAAGGATCCCTGATCGGATGTCACTTGTCAGGACACTAATGACTTATCGACCAACACATGTATTGATTGACGATCATGTTTCACCAGTCATAGATATAGAGATATTGAATCAATAATATGAGCACATGTTAAAGAATATGGTGTTGGATTGACCCACCTTGAGACACTATTGATATTGTTATTATTCTATGTGTCATCAGTTGGTCTCAAGCAATGATGATGTATAATCTTTAGACCTAAGATCAGCATGGTTTCCTATATATGTAATATTACACTTAGGGGTTACTAAACGCTACTTCATAACCGGCTAGTTATAAAAATAGCTTTCGGGTATGCTGTGAACAAGGTTGTTAAAATCGCGACTCTAGTCGAAGAATCGTACGATTCTACAATCCTACAACACCAATATGATCCAAATTGCACCTTGAGTCACACCTAATAGAATTGCGGTAGAATCACGCTCCTAGTCATAGAATCGGTAGAATCACGGTAGAATCGTGGTAGAATCATGTAGAATCATGCATCATCTCAAATTATAAAAGATTTAGGTGTTTGGTTGTGTGCTATCCCTCAATTCAAGTTGTATGATAAGTACTAAGTAATTAGTAGGTTAGACATTAAGATTTGGAGGTTTGGAATAATAAAAACTATTTTAATTAATTATTTATTTTACTTTTATGTAAAATGTTTAATTAATTATTTTATTTTTAATTAAAAACAATATTTTAGTTGTAGCTCTGAATGACATGGAATCTAAACTACGATTTAGACATTTATCAATCAAATTAGATGTCAAATGACCAAATGAACACTCCTGTCACTCTTAGAATAAACAACACACTGGAAAATGTATTTTTTGTTAGAATTAGGTAGAATCTTACATTCTATGATTCGATCCTAAAGTATGATCCTACCAGAGTGTCTCTGATCTGATTCAGAATCACGATTCTTACAACCTTGGCTATGAAACATGTGTAGCAATGTGAATGATCGGATATGGGATTTGCCCCTCCTAACATGATAGGAGAGATATCTCTGAGCCCTTCGATGTGGTCAGATAAAGGAAGTGCATGGCCATGCCACAAGTAGTGAAAGAGTCGACCATATAATGTTATTTGTCACTAGATCAAGAAAAGATTGAACAGTCCATGGATAACAAACATCTCACCTGGAGTTCGACCAGATATCGTGAGGCAAAAGGATAATATGCAAGCAGGTCATTTAGTCCGACCAGATACGAACTGGTTGTATGGGGATATGGACTAATCATGGGCTGGTCGAATATGATCACGAACTGGTCGTATGGAGATACAAACTGGTCGTGAGTGATAAAGACCTGGTTGCATATCATATTACAAAAGGTTCGTCTGATATAATCTTTATGTGTATCCAGGAGTCGCTATGTTCTGCTAGGAACCGCTACCGACTTGTGATCGAAAAGTGGTTTTCGAGTCACAGCCTGAGGAGGATCTAATAATCCTCATTTTACTATTTATCCGTAATTTAGTATTATGGGTAAATATGACGTCACACAGCTATTAAGTATACCCCTTACAGTGGAAAGGGAGAAGTCAATCAGGTAGTCGTAAGTACTTCTACGACCACCCCTATAGTCGTAAGTCCTCCTACAACTACCACGTAATCGTAAGTCCTCCTACGATTACCTCCGGTCATAAGTCTTTCTACGACCAGTACCCAGTCGTAAGTTTTTCTACGACTACCCCCTAGTCGTAAGTTCTTATACGACCAGTTCTACCACGACTTCTTCACAATTAACTGGGTTCACTTGCCTGTAGGCCTAATTAACTATGAGATCTGAGCGGTCAATATACGTAGTTATTCTCTGGAATAACTACAGGTAATGCACCATTATCTCTTATTAGTAACTGTCAGACAACGTGGGGAGGTTACTTCTCCGGTGATTACTGCCATTACTACAAAATAATGGGGCGTCTCTTAACCCGGAACGACCACCTCTGCACACACTATAAAAAGACTTTAGTCAGAGAGAAAGGGGGCGGAAAGGACTTTTTGAGAGGCAATCAGTAGCAATATTAGCGCAAGTCTTTCCACTGATTGTAACCAAGATACCCAATACAATACACGCAGGAGTAGGGTTGTTATTCTCTCTAGAGAAGGCCCGAACCTGTATAAAAATCCATGTGTCTTTTCTGTCTGCGTGATCAATTGTGGAGACCCCCCGAATCAAACAATCTTTACGTAAGATCGGTCCTAAAACACCGACAGTTGACGCCGACCGTGGGGATCTTTTGGTATTTTTTGTCAACAGTTCTTTCTTTTCTCTTTGATGCTTCCATGGTAGGAGAGTGGAACGAGGAGAACTGGTTCGACTTGGCCGATTACGCAGACATCGATATGGATGCCGGTTTCGATTATGAGCCGAGTATCGAATCATCCGATGGTATTGGCACCACTAGAGATCTTCTATCAGATCTCGGAGACCACACCATTGGCGGAGTTGAGGAGGGATCCTTATCCCCCACAACAATACGCCCAGCTAAGGAACCAACTTCCTCAGGAGGCAAGAGTCAACATGACCACAAACAGGGCTACCCCAAGATAGGCTCACAACACGATGAGAGTTTTTCGTGTTCAAGTCCCCCTAAGGCAGTACGACTTGGCGAGGCAAGTTCTGGAAGCTATCATTCTAGAGCTTCATCGGCACCTGATGGTCCTTTTTCTCCAGATAATTCCGCAGAGAAGAGGATCGAACACAGTTTTCCTCCAAGTTCGACCATCCCATCGCAGGACACACCTACGGACGAGACGGTTATAACCCGGAGTTCCCCTACCTAGAGGGGTTTACTCCAAGTCGCCAAATGGTGTCTCCCGACTACTCTTCAAGTGAGAAGGCCTCGAGCGTAAGTGGAGGTCATCAACGGGAGGTCTTCATCATTCCCTCTGATAAGAATCATTCTCCCAGAGGCAGGGTTGACGATGCTCCCTGATGGGCACACAATACGTCCCCTCGTGGTAATGGCAAGAGCACCGCCGCTGACGAATGGGGTAAACACCCTGATGAACATGCGGGAAATCCTCAATATTCTCGTACTTCATTAAAACCAACTCAAGGGTATGATATGGGTGATCCTGAGGCAATTCGATAGAGAAAAATAGTGGCTCAAAAAAATCTCTTTGAGCGCGCTTATTATCAGTCAGAAGAGGCTCAGGAGCTTCAGCACATCAATGACTTACTTGAGAATCCAACTCAAGAGCTTGCTCGAGCACCAGGCTACGATATCTTCGCCGAAGAGATCACGCGGAGGCTTCGGAACACGATGGCAAAACTCGAGCGTCCTCATCGACATCATTCCATAAGTCATAGCGGTACGACTCCCTCTTCCGCTAGTCGTTCGAACAACTCGTCGCATGGAGATCGACATGATTATCGATCACGTCGCTCCCCTGAATTGAGTAAGGCTCTTCGAACATCTGGAGATCGACAGGCTCCCAGGAGAGGTGATCTTTCACCGCACTAGGGTCAAAATCTGCGGCAGCAAACAGAATACGAGGAGTATTTCACTCGTAAGACTAAGGCCTACCCTAGGTCAAGTCCACCAGTGACTGGGTGTCGTCGAGTACGATCATCGGGTGATGTTAACCCTTCTTTTCTGCAAAGAAGGTGCCAAGAAGTTATCATTAGATGTCGAGCGTTTTCACCCGATCTCGGAGCAGTTCGCTGGCCACCCTGCTTTCGACCAGCGAACATGGAGAAATTCGATAGAACACAAAATCCCATTGAATTCCTCCAGATCTACATGACAGCTATCCGAGCAACAGGAGGAGAAGAGCATGTAATGGCGAATTACCTCCCGACTGTGCTTGAAGGATCTGCTCGATCATGGCTATTGAACAAGCCATTCGAGTCGATCTACTTGTGGAAACACCTCTGCGATCTTCTGCTGACGAATTTTCAGGGCACCTACAACTGCCCTAGAAAGGAGGACGACTTGCACCAGATGAGACAGAACGATCATGAGACTCTACATCAATTCATCAAGCGCTTTAGTCAGGTTCGTAATTCCATTCAGGAGATTTCTGACTCGTCTGTTATCAAGGCTTTCATGCAGGGAGTCTGCAACAGAAGGATAACAGAGGGCATCGCTTTAAATCCCTCTGCCACTGTCGCTGAACTCTTCGAGATGGCCGATAGATATGCAACTGCCGCTGAAGCAGTCGAGTGGAACAACACTATTGATAGTGAAGACAATATCCCTCAAGAGGCAGGCGAAAGTGGCAAGAAAAAGGATAAAAAGGCTAAGAAATCCAAGAACAAGGCGAAGAGACATAAGTCTCCAAACACTGGTTCTAAGGAGGTCCTGGCCGTAAGCAACAAAGAGCCACGTAACTCCAAGCAAAATTCTGATCGAGGCAAAGGTAAGCGCCAAGATCGGAAGAATGACAAACCCAGGTGGTGTCCTTTTCACAAAAAAGAAGGGTATGACCTTCGCAACTGCCGAGTTTTTGTATGAAAACTCGAAGATTATTACTCTAGCAAAGAGCCACTTCCTACTCTTGAACAGGTAGGTCAAACAAGTGGACGGAAGGAGTCGGATGACGATGAGGAAATGCCGTTTCAAGATCCACAACACACCATCAATCACATCTATGGGGGATCATCGGCATATGAGTTAAGGCGACAGTTTGAGGCTGTCGAGCGTGAGGTAAACACAATCGACTCTCCTCTTGTCAATAAAATGCCGAAGTGGTCGGAAGTCACCATCTCCTTCGAGAAGGGTGACTGCCCGATACCTTCGACTAGGCCAGGTCGATTTCCAATTGTGGTCGAACCCACCATCAATAAATGTCGAGTAAATTGAGTTTTAGTTGATGGTGGAAGCTCGTTAAACATACTGTTTACGAGTACCCTAGATGAGATGCAGGTTCCCAAGACAAAGGTAATGCCGGTATGATAGTATTTCCACGGAATCGAACCGGGGTCTTCGGCCAAACCAAATGGCTAAGTTTTTCTTCCTTTAACATTTGGTTCACCAAGTAATTTCAGGACAGAGAAGATCTCCTTTGACGTGGTCAATTTCGATACGGCATATAACGCCATACTCGGACGACTAACTTTGGCAAAATTTTTAATAGCTACTCACTATGGGTATCAATATCTTAAGATGCTAGGTCCCAAATGAGTAATCACAATTTACTGTGATAAGAACATGGTGCATTCCTGCGACCGTCGGTCCCTCGAGATGGTTGGACAAATTCCAGCTCGAGACGAAAGTCAGCCTTCGACTAGCAAGTTGAAGCCTAAAGCTGCACCAAAGCCGAAAGACCAAGTCAAGGAGGTTCCTCTGGACGCGGAGAAGCTCTCGAAGACTATTCGCATTAGGGATTCTTCCGACCCCAAATAGGAAGATGCATTCATCACTTTCCTCCGAGCAAATGCAAATGTCTTCGCGTGGCAAGCATCCGACATGCCCGGAGTCCCCAGGGACGTGATCAAGCACATGCTAGCCTTATGGCCTGACAAAATACCCGTAAAACAAAAGTTACGGAGAT
This sequence comes from Ampelocalamus luodianensis, assembly GCA_036346255.1. Lineage (NCBI taxonomy): Eukaryota > Viridiplantae > Streptophyta > Magnoliopsida > Poales > Poaceae > Ampelocalamus > Ampelocalamus luodianensis. The sequence goes on along the minus strand of CM070632.1, from coordinate 39,332,237 downwards.
TTGCCCCTGATCGACGAGATACTATTAGGTCAGAATTGAACAAGGTTCTTAAGGCAGGCTTCATAAGAGAAGTCAACCACCCAGAGTGGTTGACTAACCCTATAATGGTTGGGAAGTCGAACGGCAAATGGTGTATGTGCATAGACTTCACTGATCTTAATAAAGCTTGTCCAAAGGATGATTTCCCTTTACCTCGTATCGATCCGTTGGTTGACTCTACTGCTGGTTATGAAATGTTAAGCTTTATGTATGCATACTCTGGCTACCACTAGATCAATATGTGTCGAAAAGATGAATAAAAGACTGTATTCATTACACCATTTGGAATATTTTGCTATGTCAAAATACCATTTGGTTTAAAGAATCTTGGAGCTTCTTTTCAGCGTTTGATGCAAACGACTTTTTCACCTCAATTAGACCGAAATTTGGAAGCCTATGTTGATGATCTAGTCGTAAAAAGAAGCAAACGACTTAACCATATTGTAGACTTGCAAGAAACATTCGACAACCTCAGAAAGCACTGCTTGAAACTCAATCCTAAGAAGTGTGTGTTCGGAGTCTCTTTAGGAAAATTGCTCGGATTCTTAGTCTCTGTACGAGGAATCAAAGCAAATCCTGAAAAGATAAAGGTCATCATGCAGATGCACCCCCCCTGACCACGAAAAAAGAAGTTCAGAAACTCACAGGATGCATGGCAGCATTAAGTTGTTTCATCGCACGCCTGGGAGAAAAAGGACTGGCTTTCTTCAAACTTCTAAGGAAGCATGAGGGTTTCGAGTGGACAGAAGAGGCTAACGTGGCCTTTGAGGATGTTAAGAGATATCTTACGAGTGCTCCTATCCTGGTTTCTCCGAAACCAGGAGAGAGACTCTTAGTTTATCTAGTTTCCACGCCATAGGCAATGAGCGTAGTACTGGTCGTAGAACGTGAAAACATACAACAACCAGTTTACTACGTTAATGAAGTTTTACACGAGCCTAAGGAGCGTTACCCTCAGGTTCAAAAACTTCTATATGCCCTCCTCATGTCTTCGAGGAAACTGCGGCATTATTTTCAGGAGCGCAAACTAGCTGTGTCGTCTGAGTTTCCCTTGGGAGCGATCCTCCAACATAGGGAAACAGCGGGACGCATGGCAAAATGGTCAGTCGAACTTGGGGAATTCGACATCCATTTCGTGTCCCGAACGACCATTAAATCCCAGATCTTGGCAGACTTTGTCGTCGAATGGACAAATCCTGAACCTGTTCAGGATCCCCAGTACGATTTCCACGACTAGTGGACGATGTAATTTGACGGATCACTTACTATAAGTGGCTCTAGGGCTGGAGTGGTCCTGGAATCTCCTACTGGAAAGACCTTAAAGTATGCCATACAATTAAACTTTCAGGCCACTAACAACGTGGCAGAGTACAAAGGTTTTCTAGCTGACATACGAGCCGCGAAAGCGCTCTCAATTCGCCGACTACTCATGAGAGGAGACTCTCAACTAGTCGTGAATCAAGTCGGAAAAGAGTACTAGTGCTCTAATCCGACTATGTCTAGGTACTTATCGGAAGTCCGAAAGCTAGAAAAGCATTTTTTGGGCTTTGAGGTACAATTTATCCCGCGAAAGGGTAATTTCCTCGTAGACCAACTTGCTCGTATAGCTTCTTCCCGATCCATAGTACCAAAAGGAGTTTTTCTTGAGTAGCAACAGAAACCGTCCCTAGTTGAAGAACTAGAGACACCTCCTATTGAAATAGCCTCTCCAGAGTACGAGGATACCTGGATGACACCCATCTACGAGTATCTTTAGACGGGTTCCGTGCCCGACGACGATCTCAAGGCAGATCGATTATCCCGAAAGGCCAAAATGTATACTTTGGTCGAAGGTGTCCTCTATAAAAGAGGCACTCAAGGGGTGCTCATGCGATGCATTCCGCAGAGCGAAGAATTAAAACTCCTTCACGACATACACGGAGGCATCTATGGGACTCATGCTTCCTACAGAACGCTGGTCGGTAAGGCCTTTCGGCAGGGTTTCTATTGGCCAACAGCCCTCTACGATGCTAAGGAGTTGGTTAAAAAATATGTACAATGCCAGTTTCATAGCAGGCAAATACATCAACCAGCTCAGGCATTACAAACAATCCCTTCGTCTTGGCCTTTTGCGACCTGGGGTCTCGATCTCCTAGGACCGTTACCTAGAGCTCCAGGTGGATTTGAATTCCTTTTTGTGGCTATCGACACGTTCACAAAATGGATAGAAGCCAAACCTGTGACTAGGATAACAACGGAAGTAGCAAAAAGGTTCATGATGAGATGCGTGATAACTCGATTTGGGGTACCTAGTCGAATCATCACAGATAATGGCAAACAATTTTCGAGCGCAAAATTTTAGGAATTTTGCGACGAGTTGGGTACCAAGTTGTGTTACGCTTCCGTCGTCCACCCCCAAAGCAATGGGGCGGTCGAAAGAGCGAATGGCCAAATAATGCAGGGAATTAAAACTTGAGTCTTCGACTAGCTTGTCAAGCGCTCGGAGGCTTGGGTACAAGAATTACCCTTAGTATTATGGGCAATTTGTACGACAGATAGTCGGGCTACAGGAGAAACACCTTTCTTCCTAGTTTTTTTGTGCCGAAGCCATGCTTCCGCCAGAACTAAAGATCAGGTCAGCATGAGTCAAAAAATTTAACGATTCAGTTCAAGAGCAACTTCGGACAGACGACATCAACCTACTCGAAGAAAAAAGAAATCAGGCTCTAATCCGTTCGGCAGTTTACCAACAAGCCCTGCGCAGATACTACGATCGTAAGGTCCAACCTCGCAGCCTTGTTGTAGGTGACTTGGTATTGAGGCTTATCCAATCCCAGTCTAATCGGAATAAGTTTTCCCCAAAGTGGGAAGGTCCTTACACTGTGGTCAAAGTTACGCGTCCAGGATCGGTACGACTAGCAATGGAGGATGGTCGGGTTCTCTCAAACTCTTGGAACATCGACCAGTTACGCAAATTTTATGTGTAACAAACCGCCACGACAATAAAGTATCAGGTTCTTTCTATCTTTTTTGTCTTTCTTTGAGTAGCACTTTTATAATTTTTCGACCGTATTTTATATGCTCAATTTTTCTTTACACTGGTCGAAAAAAGGACACAGCAACTAGTTGAAGTCTCTCCTCTCTGCACGTGGTCCTGCCCACTGGAAGGAGCTTCCTAGTATCGCCTTGTTCCTAACTTTTGCTGCCAATACAAAGGTCTTGGGCTCAGAAACATGTCCGAAAAGTTTTTAAGCAAACTCTTATCACCTTAGTTTATTTGTTCACTTTGAAAAATACTCTAAGAATAGTGCACTTTTGATATTTGTTCGACTGCTTTTGGTAAACTTGGTCGGTTTTAACTGGTCGGAGGAAGAAACACACCTAGTCGAAGCTTCTCCTCTCTGCACGTGGTCCTGCCCACTAGAAAGAACTTCCTAGCGTCGTCCCATTTCCTATTTTTGCGATCAGGACAAACTTATCAAGTACATTGAAAAAGGCCGAATGAATTTTTAAAGGTCCTCTAGATGTTTGTTTTACTCAAGTTGCCGTTCTTGATTTGATTAATCTGGTCGGAGATGGTAACATCACCTAGTCGAATCCTTTCCTTTCTGCACGTGGTCCTGCCCACTAGAGGGAACTTCCTAGTGTTGATTCATTTCTACTCTTTCGACTAGTGCAAGATAATCGAGATCGAAAGCTATAAGTCGAACAAACCTCTCTGTTTTCAGAAACTCTTTTTTCACTATTTGCTTAGTTTATTTTAACTACTCTACAAGATGATTTGCAGAAAAAAGGAAGGAGGAAGGAAGGATCACAGTTTTTTGGTCTAATTATTTTTTTCTTTCATTATCTTACGAGTTACTAACTACTCTACGAGATGATTTGCAGGAAAAAAGAAAGATCATATATTTATACATCAACAAATGGCTTGTCTTTACAGGTCCCTATTACAGACTACTCTGATGAAGATCCTATTTGCATCTCCTCCGTGACCTTCTCGCCTACCGGCTGCATGCCCTCGATCAACCATTCTGCTTGGCTTCAGTGCAGTCGAAGTCGGCTTCAATCGAATGAGGGTTAAGGTTGGGGTCACGGGCTTTAAGCTTTGCTAAGACATAGCTTACAGCTCCTTTGACTGCTTCCATTATCGAGTCGGTCTGGTTGGTCTTCAGAGTGGTAACCAACTCTTGCAAAGTACTAACTTGCTCTCCAATGGCACTCGTGTGAGCAGCTATCGTGTCGTCACAAGGTGTGGCCTTTTCAGCACGAAGCCCACCAAGTACATTGTTCAAAAGTGAAATGTTGTCTTGAAGATTGACCTTCATTGACTTCATCTCCCCTTGGGTGCAAGTCCAAGCCTCGTGGAGTTATTCTATTTCAACTAATCGCTCTAAAAAGAGTAAAGTTAGTTAGATAAAACGATTCTACGAGAGGGAAAAGTGATTTAATAGCAGGTAAAGGATTACTTACCCGCTAATTGAGAATCTAATTTCTCAATTTCTTGATCTTTGTCCTTGGCGATGCGGGTGATTCTGTGGACAACCAAGGATTTTTCTTGAACCTCGATCTGAAAGGTCCCCACCTTGGCTTGGAGGGCCCTGGTCTCGTCTTCTTTTTCTGAAAAAGAACAAGTTAGGAAGGTGAAGATCAAGATTATAAACAATCATAACTTCAAGGACGTGTTGTTTATTTTTTCCTGCAACTGCTGGGTCACAGAGTTAGCCTCTTGAAGCTTCTTCTAAAGGTTGGTTATTTCGTCCTTTAGCTTCTTCGTCTCGGATTTTTCGTAGTCGAGCGAATCAGCTAAGGTCTTTTCGTCACTCTTAAACCTGAAAGAGTTAAGAGTAGACATGAATACAGAGATGAGTAGTCATAAGTATTTCTGTAACTATCCCATGATCGTAAGTTCTCCTACGATCACTCCTGGTCGTAAGATTTTCTACGACCAGTATCAAGTTGTAAGTATTTCTGCGACTATCATGTGATCGTAAGTTCTTCTACGATCACTCATGGTCGTAAGTTTTTCTACGACCAACACCAAGTCATAAGGATTTCTAAGGCAATCCTCATGAGTACTGTACGAGTAGTTGGAACATAAAGTAGTTACAAGTATCAGTTACTCACCACCTCTCCGCTTATTCGCAGAGAATGACTTTCTCTTGTCGTAGCGTGATGAGTTGCTGGTTGTACTCACAAACCGTGGTAATTTGTTCCAAGGCTTTCTGCAAAAAAGAAAGACAATAAGAAGCGAGGATAAAACCATACTTACAGGTATCGTTAGATACTTACATTCATGGTCGTCCGAGTGAACATGGAGACTATCCTCGTCGGATCTTTCAACCCATCCATCTCCTCGGCACGTCTCCACCAAACCCCTTTGAGATGTTCGTCATCGAAAACTTCCCCACAGTTGGGAATGCTACTGGGGTGAGGGACTCGGTCGCGAGATCTGTAGGTGGAAGATCCTACGATGGAAGTAGGGCCAAAGAAATCAGAGTAGAAGTTAAAGTATTCCTCTTCCTCTGACTCAGTGATGGTAGCACCGCCTTGAGGACCGAAAGGAACGTCCTCGACAACCTCCTTACCAGCATGGTAGTCAGAGCTCTCACCACCACCTTCTCTTGTCCTCTCCTTCATGGCCTCCCCTGTCTCCGCCTCCATTTGTACGACTACATCAGTGGTCGTAGCAACTTCAGCAGCGACTACTTCTTCCACCATGGGAATGGTGGCTAGAACTTCAGCTACCACTGTTGTCGCACCTTCATTTGTTGAAGTAGTAGTGGTCTTCTCAGTAGAAGCATCCATGGGGGCAGAAGGAGTTGGGCTAAGATCATAAAACATAAAGCAAGTTAAATCTTGAAAAACAAAGGGTAAATGTTGTTCTTACACTTTTGTTTTTTACATACCTCTGCGTCCTGGACCTAACCAGAAACTTGAAAGCAACCTTCCCAACGGAAGATTTCTTCGACTTCTTCTCGACTACTATTGGTCGAGATTCAATCAGGGGAACAGGAGTCACCTCTTCGTGACCCTCCTGAATCCCCGAGTGGCCGAGGTCCCTCTCGACCACTTCAAGAGCACTGCTCCCCTCGACCTCGGGTTCTGCTGAAGCAGCAGTTTCCTTCACAAAAGACATGAAGCTTTTCCAGTTCTCCTTTTCTAGCTGCTTTACAAAGCCACTGTCGAACCCGGGAACGAAGGATCTCGAATTCTCTGTGTTCATACACCGGCCCAGGATTTCTAGTGTACACAGTCTCACAAAATTGATATCACAATCATATCACGAAAACATAAATAACATTAAGTAATCAAATGTTTAATACATCTAAGTCTGATCAACAAATATCAAATAACAAATAACATTGCGGAAGCATAATAATATAAGTGAGCCACACGATTCACCACAGGCAATCATTTGGAGTCGAAGGCCTAAACGTCCTGGTCCTTACCGCCGGGGAAGAAATATTCTCCTGAATAAAAGTTATTCAGCAAGAGTAAGCACTACTACCGTGCTCGCAAGCTACACCCAATATGGAATAAAAATACATGCATAAGGTAAACAAGTGAATAAGGTAGGGGTTATTTTGCATAAACAACATTTTCAATTTAAATACTCGTATTACTTTCTAAGGCCATTTTTATAATATACCTAAGTCAGAATTTTTAAAATGACACTATTATGGATAACCTCCAAATCAATTGGTGAAAGATATCCTCCTATCACTTGGCTGACCGCCCAATTTTACACAAGGATTAACCATCCTCAACCATTTGATAAAACCTTTTAAAAACCAAAAACAAATCTAACTTCAAGTGGCCTTGCTAGCATGTCCATGACTGCGGACGCGGCTATTCGAATAGTTTCTACTCTGTAGAGTCTGTACAACTTTACCCACACGAGATGATATGCTCACTATGTCGCCAATACACGCTTTCGTAGGCGTGCGACTGAGCAAAACATCGTGGAAACTCAACGGTTCCCACCGCTTCGGGAATTGCTTTAACAGACAGATCCTTTTAAATCTGCCTGTTCGAGAAAACCGAGACTCTTTTCACACCTCAAGCGAAATTACCTTCTTAGCCAAGCGTATTTCTGGTCAAAAGAAATACCACTCGGAAAGGTTTTCTTCCGATCATTGAGCCACGACTACTCCGTAGTTGTAAGATTTTCTACGACTACCTTGTAGTCGTGAGATTTTCAACAAACCTCCTTGACCAAGTATATTTATGGTCAAATGAAATACGTCTTGAAGAGTTTTTCCTTCAACCTTTACCTCACAACCACCTAGTGGTCGTAAGAACATCTATGACTCCTTTCCCAAGTAAGATATTTTCACTTGAAGCTGGGGGGCGTAAATATGACGTCACACAGCTATTAAGTATACCCCTTACAGTGGTAATGGAGAAGTCAATTAGGTAGTCGTAAGTTCTTCGACGACTACCCTCATAGTGGTAAGTCCTCCTACAACTACCACATAATCATAAGTCCTCCTACGATTACCTCCGGTCGTAAGTCTTTCTACGACCAGTACCCGGTCATAAGCTTTTCTACGACTACCCCCTGGTCATAAATTCTTATACGACCAGTTCTACCACGATTTCTTCACAGTTAACTAGGTCCACTTGCCTGTAGGCCTAATTAACTATGAGATCTGAGAGGTCAATATACGTAGTTATTCTTTGAAATAACTACAGGTAATGCACCATTATCTCTGATTAGTAACTGTCAGGCAACGTGGGGAGGTTACTACTCCGGTGATTACTACCATTATTACTAAATAATGGGGCATCTCTTAACCCGGAACGACCACCTCTGCACACACTATAAAAAGACTTCAGTCAGAGAGAAAGGGGGGCGGAAAGGACTTTTTGAGAGGCAATCAGTAGCAATATTAGCATAAGTCTTTCCACTGATTGTAATCAAGATACCCAATACAATACACACAGGAGTAGGGTTGTTATTCTCTCTGGAGAAGGCCCGAACCTGTATAAAAATCCCCGTGTCTTTTCTGTCTGCGTGATCAATTGTGGAGACCCCCCGAATCAAACAATCTTTACGTAAGATCGGTCCTAAAACACCGACACAGCCGATTATGCATGAACCTACAGGGTCATATAGTTAATGGATTGGAACAAACTAGTTTAGATAGGATGTTTTATGGGTTCTTTATAAGGGGAGGTGTGGGGGCTTTTGGATATACGAGTTACACCATCCACAGAAACCCTAGCCACCACCACCACAAATGATGCGACAATGGGTGTCCCGATCTTTCAATGAGAAGGATAACTCAATTTGGTGGAGACGACTCTCATGATTCGGCTACCAATCGTGCATGACCAATATGTCCGGCAATCGCTGAACCAACTCCATGATTGTTACCAACCATGCTAGATGCATGATTGACCTGACCACGAAGGTCTATTCCTGCATGTAATTGAAGAACAAGCAAGAATAAGATAATAAGCAATCTGACATTGCAAATAGGATTGAAGTACTCAATATGGTGGGATTCTGAAGTGGTATTATGGTTGGTCTAGTCGACACAAGCCAATACACGAAGTTGCCATGTAGCTAACTTTTAACTAACGAAATCCAAACCCTAAAGTATCGCACACATGAGAATATATAAGGATGACAGCTAGGGGGGTCAACGCACTCCCCTAGGGTTACAAGGCCCATGGGCCCAAGTGGAGGTGACACAACACCCTTTTGCCTCGGATTTAGAATCAGTGTCGAATTATTTTGTCGATTGAGGCAAGCACAGAAGGAATTTGGAGGTGGGGATGGATCTGATGGAAAGAAGATGATATAATCTTTCAACCTAGTACTCGTGCACCTCAAATGAACTCCGTGTGTGAAATTTATGCATGTTTGAAGTCGATGCTGTCTCCGGAGGCCGAATTGGATTCCAGAACGTCCCACTAGAACTCTTGCTTGACTTGGAACCAAAATGACGTGGGGACCTTCCTTGTACCATGACGTGGAGTAGTGGTCGTATCCAGAGGGTTGATATCCTCATCAATGAAGGTCCTGCCATGCGTGCTGGTTCTAGCACACCGGCCTAAGACATTCAATCCCTGGACGTGTGGGTACCGTAGAGGCGCTGCTGCGATTGTTGTGCTGATCGAGGATGATCTGCGACCTACGCAAGGAACACGAGAGATTTTTGGAGAAGATGATCGGTCACCAAGGATGTTGGACGTCGATTACGACCACTACATCAACGCACTCGACGTTGGGCCAGGCTGCTCTAACTCTTCTTCCGCTGTACTGTGTGTCTAGTGGTAACGATCTATGATCTCTTACTCACATAGCTTCCTGGTTTACGTGGTAGGTTTTTGAATTGTGCGCCAACATAGCCTACCATGTCCCTTCACATCTTTCTTTGTTATAAGATATTTCAAAGCTTGGTGATGAGTGTGAATAGTTACCTTAGAATCGACTACTGTATAAGATATAAATTTATCACAAGCAAAGACAATTGCTAATAACTCCTTTTCAGTGGTAGCATAATTCTTTTGAGCTTCATTCAAAGTTTTGTTAGCATCGTAAATAACATTGACCTTTCTATCTTTTCTTTGACCAAGAAGAGCACCTACAACATAATCACTAGCATCACAAATTATTTCAAAAAGGTAAACTTCAATTTGGTGGTTGTAAAATTGATGCATATATAAGATCTATCTTTAATATTTCAAAAGCTTCTATGCATTCGTCATTAAATTTAAATAGAATATCTTTTTTTGAAAAAGATTAGTTGGAAGTTTGGAAATATGATAAAAGTTTTTAATAAACCTCCTATACAAACTTTCATGCCCCACCTGCATGCCCCATGAAACTGTGAATTACATGCATATCTCTAGGGTAAGGAATTTTGTTGAATTTTTTTAATAATCTATTTTTTATTTCAAATTATAGAAATAATACTACCTTTTTAAAGTAATAATCATTTATAGCTCCACGGTTGGTCGTTCGAGTGCTTCTCCCTCGGACGGCTCATGCTGGTAGACTCTAGTCCGTATCGCACAGGCATGTACCATGGGGACACGATGGACTAGCCGACCGTAGCGTACTATAGGGGTCATCCTTTATGACCACTGTTCCAGCTCGCAGGCACAGTATGCACATGTGCAGGTCACACATGTGTACGAGCACTTCGTGGAGCAGCTGGACCGCCTCACCACTAACGACGTGCACTGGGAGCCATACTCTGGTCAGGAGATGGAGGACCGTGCTCCCATGGGGTTGTCCTCACTGTGCTGGCACGACTAGGCATACTGGCAAACCTAGAAGAAGCTCGTCTTCGATGTCTTCATCGAGAACTATGTGGTGCACAGGGTGATGCACCAGTTCGGCCTCTGCTAGGTTGTTACAGTTCCCAATGATACGAGGGTGCCAGAATCGGCCCACGTGTTAGTTACACACAACACATGTTCGTATATTTTTTGTCAGTTCTGTTACGACAGCTTCTAATTGCAGTGGCATGTTTCACAGGCATAGCAGGAGGGGTGGCACAAGGATGTAGTGGCTGGTGAAGATGGAGCCGTGGGTGGCGCAGTGGGTGAACGCCCTCGAGGACTACGTGCAGGAGGACGCCCCATACGACCCCAGCGCGTACGACGAGTACCTATGCTGGTATGCCTCATCGACCCTCCCTCCGCTCATGTATCAGCATCGACCAACGCGTACCCTATACACTTCGCGCAGAACGTGCACCTCACGGTACGTACTATCGTGTTTCAAAATGTGTGAGTATGGTTACCTCAATTATAATTTTGATGCTTGCATGTACTCCTTGTAGACAAACATCAACGTCGGGATGGCCAGGGACTCCCGGTCGATCCTGGACAGGGCCGCCTATGTTGCGGAGGTGGCGCGCGATGAGCTACTGTAGTTTGCCTATTAGGTCTACAGTGGGACGAGGCATGTTGTGACCCTAACGTCGTGTAGGACGGTCCAGGAGGTGGCCCCATCGACACATACACAGAGGTCGGCACATCCTGTAGGCCAGTCAGGAGGCTTCGGGTGGGGGGCACATCCACGTGCCCCACCAGTGCCTGATGTTTCTGGAGGGTTCAGTTGGGCACGTGGTTACCCACCTCCCCCGTAGCCGAGCCAGGCCTAAGGGTTCGATTGGGCACGTAGCTACGCACCGCTGTCACCACCGTCATCGTTCCTAGACCACTACCCGATAGCGCAAGGTTAGCATTCGTTCTTCCCCGACATGTATGGGTCGTACGGCAGGTATGACCCTTGGTCGCGCGGCATGGCCCCCATTGAAGGTATGTTTCCTCTCCTCAGGTATGTGAGCATCGATGTATTACAGGAATAAACAATATTTGTCTTGCATGTTTCGCGATCCACTTGGGAGTTGACCTCTCCCCGCAGGAGGGCGGCCAGTAGGACGTGGACGCCTTCTTCTCGGACGACCCGGGCGAGTTCAGGGGATCACCTCAACCCGCACCCGTCGAGGTTCTTTCCGTGTAGCAGCTCAGCGATCCCCCAGTGTGCATGCAGACACAGGTGGAGTCGACCCCCGACGCCTTGGGAGCACGGGATCGTAGGGCTCTGAACCGCCTCTCCCTATCGGGGCCCTAGCCCCGGCACCCACGTTGAGGAGGGCCAAGCGGGGCCGTACGGGTGGGCGTGGATCGGGTGTGGGACGTGATGACGACGGAGGATGTGTTGCAGGTGGTGTAGCAGGTGGCCAGTAGGTGGTATTCGTTGTGCTTTATGTACTTGTATTAGTTGTTTACGTATTTTACTTCATAGCTACTATGACATGGTTGTGTATGCATTCTGTTGTGCATTGTGATATAACTTACTGTAGTACTTACCAACCGTTCGTACCTCCATCCCTCAACTATTAGACAACCTGGGAGCCAATAGTGGTCAAACGGTTGAGTGAGTACTCCATGTGTCGCTGAACTGTTGGGCCAGTAATTGCTGCCAAGTCGTCGAACAGTCGAGCGAGTAGTCTATGCATTCCCTCTTGCATTGTACTATAAATTATGATATTACTTACCAATTGTTTGTGCCGTAGTCACTAAACCATTGGAAAAAAGTGGCCAGTACTAGATGCCAAGTCGTCTAACGATTTAGCGACTAGTCGATGTGTGGCTCAACCGTTGGCCCACTACTTGCTGTCAAGTCGTTCAACGGTTGAGCGACTAGACGGTCGTATAGAAAGTCAGACCTGGCCCTGACACGGTTTCTTTTGCCATTCCTCTCGGTAGACAGCGAGAGCAGATCGAGAGAGAAGGGGAGGAGAGGAGCTCGGACGTGGAAGAGAAAGACGAAGGAAGCTTGTTGATAAGAAGAGAAGGACTCCGCATGAAGGTAATAGTCTTCGTTGTTCTTGTTCTCAATCAAATGTAGGCGATGTGTAGCTACTTGTTGGTTTAGCATGTATTTGGTGAATGTATATTGAGAAATCGCTGGTTGCAATGTTTGAAATATTTGAAGTGATAAATCAGTCATGTCGAAGCCCACAAGATTGAAAGTGCGGTGTTGGTACGGTTCATGAAGGTCCATACCACGTTGACCTAAGTGGTTTTTAGCAAGTCAATATGGTACACCCAGATGTGGACAATGCCTGAATTAGGGATGTCCTACGCTGGCTCACCGAAGCTTCTCCTTGGACCCTGAGGTGTGTAGTGTCATTGTACATGGGCTTTGGAGTCGGTCTACCATGCATATTCAGTGGGAGTTGACCAGACTGATGCCTACGGTTGCATGGAAGGGCTTTCTAGAAGGCTGCCAGCCACCGTGGCTACGAGTGCGTGCTACTCGTGCAAGCATGTCTGAAGGGAGTCATCGGAGGCCCTGCCGACGGCTATCGTCGGGTTGGTATGAGCAGCTCGGGCGCGCAGCGCGTGGTTTCATGAAGAAGAAACGGTGGCCAATGTTGCCGAGGCAGAAGAGGACATGGTGATCGATGTTGCGGAGGTAGTACATGAATATTGCACACCGCACGCTCAGCCCAGTACACAGACGGATGTAGGAGAGCATGTCGACAACATAGTGCGTTAGATGGAGATCGATGACGTAATAGCCCAGGCGGAGGAGGAAGCTTTAGAAGAGGATGATGACGACTCTTCTGAGGAGGACGAAGGTCTCATCCCACAGGAGTGAAATAGGGTGGATGTTGAGGGTCTTGCTGTGCACAACAAGCACGAATCACTATAGGAGTACCATGGTACGGATGTTCGGCTTCATGCAATGTTTACTGACAAGGGATCACTGCAGGATGCCATTAAATTGTGGGCCTTGTCCATGTAGTGGATATTTTGGGTCCTCAAATCCAGCCAGGAGCAGTACATTATGGTCTGCAAGCAGGCTGGGTATCCTTGGCATGTGCACGCACGTAGACCCAAGTACAAGACCTGATTGCTCAGTAGTGTTTTGCCGAGGTATCGTAACCTAACATTCACCTTCATAACCAATGTGATGTACGGAGAGATAGTGAAGGAGATAGACCTGTAGGCCAAGCACATCATGGTGGCTATCGAGCAGAAATTCAAGTACAAGATTAGCTACGTGAAGGCATGGCGTGTTAAGCAGAAGGCTTTGGAAAGGAGGTTCGGTTCTTTCGAGGCGGCTTACGTCAACCTTCCTCGTATGCTCTAGGTGTTGCAGGATAAGAACCCGGGCACATACATTGCTGTGAAGGACAAGTCATCGAGAAGACTGCTGCTAGGTTTCATGGTATTGTAAAGGGTCTTCTTAGCCTTTAGTCCCTACATCGATGCATTTAGACATATGTTGTTCGTGATCTCAGTGGACGGGACGTTCTTAACTGGGAAATACAAGGGCATGATCCTGACAGCAATTGGTGTTGATGGCAACAATCAGATTCTGCCCGTAGCCATCGCTTTTGTCAAAAGTGATAATTTTGACAACTAGTTGTGGTTCCTTCGACATTTGGAGGAAGTAGTTTGGGGTACGTCCGGATGTCTGTATAATCTATGATTTTCACCCCAGGATGATGAAGGTCATCCAAAAATTTCAGCAAGACCCTGATGAGTTGTTCCCTTGGCCAGATATGAGGAACAGATGGTGCATTTGCCATCTGGGGGCCAACTTCTTCAAGCAGTTCAAGCAGCAACCGTTGATGAAGCTGTTCAAGAGGCTTGCTATGCAAAACCAGCAGCGTAAATTGATACATTGTGGGAGATGTTGGAGGAGCACACCAGGCAGGAAGCATGATGTCGAGAGGAACAAGCATCCGCTTATTCTTGGGGCAGTGCAACCCGAACGCCTCACACCACTGCGGGAGATTGACCCTCCCCATTTGATGCGGATGACCTCGAGGGACATTACGTGCTTATCTCATTGGATTGAGGCCGAGCCATTGGAGAAGTGGTCATTGCTACACGACACAAATGGTGCAAGGTACGGTATAATGAGCACTAACCTTGCCGAGGTGTACAATTGGGTTATTAGGGGGACTACGTTCTCAGCCCCTCGTCGCCATCGTGGAAGGCGTTTTGCATGGTACAATCAAATATTTTAGGGAAAGGTATGCAAATGCGGCACTTCATGCAGCCAACCCACATACACCGTACTGCTCGAACATTACAGCGTACATGCAGGCCAAGACCGAGAAGGGTCAGTCGTACATGGTCTTCGTGATGGGCAATACAGAGCATTGTTTCGACGTGCTCTTTCGGGACCGAGACAGATTTGGAATGGCTCGGTCTCTTTTTACCCACGAGGTATGCCTTGGAGATCATGTGAATAAACCTAGCTACACATGCAACAAGCCAAAGCTCCTTCACAAGCCATGCTCTCATGTCCTCGCTGCGTGCGAGACCATCCACATAGACCCATCGAACTTCATATCAGAGTACTTCATGAAGGAGAGGGTGCAGCAGGTGTGGTGCGACGAGCTAAGAGGCTTCAGGGTTGTGGGCAACTTCGCCATGTTGGATATTGCACAAAGGACTTGGATTCTGGATCTTGACCTGTTGAAGGGTGGGAAGGGCCGTCGGCAGAGTTGTCGCATTAGGAACGATATGGACGAAGGGAAGTTAGAGTGGCGGGTAGACGCTGCCGCCAGGAAGGCCACACTGCGAGAACTTGCAATGCGCCTCCCGACACGTAGGAACACCAAAGTGAAGTGTAGCACCGCTTCTTGTTGGTTGCGTAGTGGTACTAAGATTAGAACTACTAGCATGTTGTAACTTGTACTTCAGTAAGTACGTTGCTTGTTGTAAGCATTATGAAACTAATTGTATCGTAACTGCAAATTTTACCTTCATTTGAAGTGTCAATCTCTCGTTGTAATTGTAAAGCACGATGTGACCTCGCTCGACAGCGCATGACGTGACCTTGCTCTGCAAAGCAGGACGTGACCACTTTCTGCAAAGCAGGACATGACCTGATGAGTCAGCTTTGCGCAGCGACCTGACCCAACGAGTCTCCTTAGGGCCGCTGCCTCGCGGATGCAAATTTCCTGCAACCAAATTACAATTCAACCACATATGCAGCGCCAGCTCAGCATATAAGTACTACCCCTTCCGCGTCGGGTTCTCCTGCATCCAGACTTCACCACAATCTCACTCAGATGGACAAGCACTGAGAGGAGATCCGCGAAATGCAAAGGGAGTATATGGCCCAAGAGGAACAAAGGAAGCGTGCCAAGAAGCCACCTCCCCGCAATGATGCCACCCCCGTAGCAGCAACTCCTACCACAACATCCCAACCGACCATTTGCTGCAACACCAGCCTGATGGGGAGATGTCGTCCCTCTGTTGGTGCAGGGACAGATGCAAGTTCTTTAAGTCCAAGCACCGGCTCAGCCTGGGTATGCATTACTGGGGTTGCGCGAACTACTCCTGTGACTATCCCGACCGTCGTTGAGACACGACACGCTATCAGCAGCAGGTAAGGACAGGTTACAGTATGTTCCTCTACTATTTTCTTTCAAAGTACGCAATAACAACCTCTCTCATCTACCCGTAGTCCCCGGATATGCTATGTGGTTACCGCAAGTGGATCGACCTAGAGATCCACCCACATGACCAGTGGACTCTCGATTGCAAGGAGTGGGATGCCAACAGGGGCCGCGAGAGGATAGAGGAGGAGCGTCACACCAAACAACACAACGAGTGTATCCGACGGGAGACACAGGCCCATCTCGAGGCGTGCAGGCGCAGGGAGCGTGAAAAAAAAGAGGGAAATAGCGGCTGAGGCCAAGGCGGTCGGCGAGGAGTACAACGACGAGCTCGCAAGGAAGGGAAAATGGCCTCGGTTCACGCAGTAGTCCGATCCTCTTCGTTCATATGTCTCCTGTATTTCTAATTCCCTAAAGGCATGTGTGTACCGTCCTTAGTTCGTAAGCTCTCTTGTCGGATCAACTGTTGTGTTGTTATCGTTGCGTCATTTCTCCAAAGTTCTCCACCATGTATGAATTTTCTAGCGCATCGTAATATCACTTACCTTCGTACTTACGAATCATTGCTACCTCTATCGTCCTCACAAAATTCTTCAGAAATTTAGCACACTACAGCAATATACGACGGTCACAAAATGTTGCGAGTCCGACAAATTTCGTACCCTTAAGATTCTACAAAAATCATAAACGGACCAACCAACCTTGTTACCACCCTTTTATTTCCAAAAAAAACTAACAACCTACAAACATGATTTGTTAAATGTATTACCTACAAAATTTGATATTTATTCCCATATAATTATTTCAATCGGATTTAATACAATAGTATGTTAATATTTTAAATCACATAGTGGTTGGGCGACTTAGGCCTACTCGCTCAACCATTAGACGACTGACCAAAGTCGCTCAACCACCGAACGAACTACAATACATGTCACTTCGCCGTTGGGCGACCTTGGTCAGTCACCCAATGGTTGAGCGAGTAGGCCTAAGTTGTCCAACGGTACGACAACACATGATTATTTTTGTCAAAAAAATAAAGTGGTATTATTTCTGTAATTTTGAAAAAAAATTGATTATTAAAAAAAATCAATTTTTCTCTACGGCTTCCACTTTAGCTTTGTCAACTTCTATTCCTATCCTTGAAACTCTATGTCCTAATACAATACCTTCCGTAACCATAAAATGACATTTTCCCAACTGAGAACAAAATTCACCTCTTTGCATCTCTGCAAATACTTTGGTTAAGTTATGGTGGCAATTATCAAAAGAAGATTCATAGACTGGACCATCATCCATAAATACTTCCATAATTTCTTCTCCGAAATTAGCAAATATTATTGTCATACAAACAGTAAGTAAAACCGGACCGGACCACCAGTTCAACCGGAAAATACCGGGATCGGCGACTGCCCAGACCGGTAAGAGAAATGGATCGGGTGGGTAAAAAACTGGAGAGAAAAAAGCTTTCAAATGGGTAGCCTGCATAACCTCAAGGTCTACAGTGTAAATTAGCCGAAATAGGTGAAAAAAGGGCTTGCGTGGGGTTCGGACTTAGATTAGGGGCATAAAACCTTGCTACACGGACCACCACACCATCCAAGTTCATATATTTTACGAGGGATATAATAGTTATATAAGATTACAATAAACCACGGTTAAACCATTCAACCGGCCGGTCTGATCACCGGACCGGTGAACCAGCAGCATCAACGGTTCGGTGACCGGTCCGATTTTTTTGTACTACGTTCATACAATGTTGAGAAGTAGCAGGAGTGTTGCAAAAGGACAAAAGGCATTCTTCTATAAGCATGCCAATTCGCGACAACAGCCTTCTATTAACGGATGATATAGAAAGACCTCATCCTTTATCTAACCCGCCCATACTAAATATTAAGTGTCAATGGATATAGTTGTTACAAATATGTACACTTTTGTGATCATTTTAATTCTTAAAACAATGATCGATATAAAAGAAGCATATATCCTAGACATATTTGTAACTATCAACAGTAGTATGATCATACGGTAGAACATGGACACTACTAACAAAAGTAGAAATCATCATCATCACGTGACTAAATTTTAGCAAGCAAGACTTGGACATGACAAAAAAGGTCACCGTGACTTACAAAGAATTGCTCTGGCAATGGTCACAATAAAGTTGGATGCAAAAAAGACGACGCGCAGCAGATGATGAAGGACATCGTGAGTAGTCACATGAACGCTTCCCAAAAACTTGATTCTCCCCTATCTGTGCAGGATCACGAGGGATGTTGACTTTGGAGACACTGCTCTCCCCGCTACGATGCACACCGGCACAGGGATGGAGTAGCTGAGGTAGCACAACACAGAGGAGTTCAGGGCAAAGTACAGAGGAGGTTTTGTTTCGTACTCTATGAATGGAGACATCTCTCCTTTATATAGAATCCAGTGGCATGGAAGGAAACTCTTGCAATCACTTCATGAGATGTTTTGGAAACCACATTAAACATCATTAATGTGTGCCATAATAGCCTAGCAGAATTAGCACGATTCAAATGTTCGGTTTGAACCATAATTATTCTTTTTCCAATTCATATGCGCGTAGATATCATATCATCATGCATAATTTTGAGGTGCAAAAAGAAGCAGCAGCCCCACACCCAAATGGACATAAAATCGCTGGACCATTCACTCATGTGGGCGAGCGATGGCGTGGCTAGCGAGCCAAGTGAGCACACGCTCGTGTTCTTCTTTTACTTGCTTCAACTATGTAAGACCAACTCCATCTTTTAAGTCGGTCTCTTCCCATCTAGATTAGCAATATGGTATTAAATTCCCACCTTTAATCATGCATGAGTGGTTCTTTGAGATTTTTATAAGATTTATGATGAGTATTATTTGGGCCAAACTCATGAACTCCTAACAATAGCATGTGGTGACCAGTGAGCGCGAAAACTAATAGCAAGAGTGTGAACGGGTAGGACACTAAGACACACAGGAAAGAAAGTGTTGTGATAGGTTGAGGAGATTCCTGTACTACTACCTTTTTTTTTTTACTTATCATTTTAGAGGTCTCTAATACACATCTTTAACCATTATTTCTTATAATTATATATTTGTAAAAATATTTTAAAAATATAATAGTATGAAAGTATTCTTGATGACAAATCCAATATATATATTATTTCCATATAAAAATTGCAATACTTTTGTATAAATTATCGGTCAAAGTTTTAAACATTGACTACGCTAAATGACACTAAAATGAAGGAGGATAACAAAGTTTTTTTTTCTCTCTTTTCTTTTTCTTTCGAGTAGGGACAAAAAAAAAGGAGAAAAGAAGCGCGATGTCAACGTGGGAGCCGACCCTGCGTGCCAATGCTACCTACTGCGAAGTACTTTAAAGCAAGTCCAGCCCCTCAATAGTCGATAAAGGCATTGCAGACCATGGCACGGGCGTTGCTCTATTCGTACCTCCTCTGCCTCGCCGTGCTCGCAGCGGCCGACGGCACCGACGCCGCTGTGCCGCACTCGCAGTGCCTCGACAACCCGCCGGACCTGACGGCCACCGGCGGCGGTGAGGCCGGCAAAGTCGTCAACGACCTGGCCGGCTTCAGGGCCTACGTCACCGGCGCCGTCCACTCCGACCGGGCCATACTCTTGGCCTCCGACATCTTCGGTTAGTGAATGCACAAGTCGCCCACTGCACACCCACTGATTTATTGGTTGACTAACTGTTGATACATGAGTACATACGTGACTGAATTTTGGCTTCTGGCTTTGTTTGATTTCTTCAGGATTCGAAGCGCCATTGCTGAGGTACGGTCTTGTTCTTCCTCCTTTCTTCTTGTCGTCTTAATCCCCCCGAGTTGACCCTATAACAACTCCAGAAAGAGACACATTTTAGAAAATAATGAAGTGACCGAATTGCTATTGTCATTTGTTTTCCTTTCAAACTGGAATGTGGTTTTTAGTCGACTTACTCTCTGTGTTTGAGGGAGAGATTATATGAGACATAGAAATCGAACTACTGCAACATTTTCAAATAACTACATGAGCATTTCGGTTGAACTACTGGAACATTTAAATTGTACTATTGCAACAAGTGTCCTATACTTTGCAACTACTAGAGCTTTTCCCTTTTGTTCCTTGGTTTCCTCATAATGAAGCAGACCGATTTTAGAAAATAAAGATGCGATTGAATTGTTATTGTTATATGCTTTTTGTAAAAAAAAAAAAGGACTGCATTTTTAGTCCCCTCTCTCTCTATATATATATATATATATATATATATATATATATATATATATATATAAAGTGGATTTTCATGAATTTTTTTATGGAACTCACTTTGAGGTATCTTATAATTATTATTGGAGTATACTCAAATAAATAAAGAGGTATCACCATACAATTTAAGTGGTATATGAGAGGTGGTAGTACGTACTCCCAAGAGTACCATACTATTTTCCTATATATATATATATATATATATATATATATATATATATATATATATATATATATATATATATATATATATATATATATATATATATAATGACTGAGAGAGCAACCATAGCTCATAACGTATATCAGAGGATTCACCCGCAACATACATTGCTAGAGGTTGAACTAATAGTATCGGTAATATCTCTACTATTTAAAAATTAGAGTTGGTGCTCGTCTGTCCTCTTTACCCTTTTCGGTGTTCGTTGGATCGACGAGCAGGGCACTGATAGCTCGGATCACATCGCTGAGCACAATAACGGTTGACAACCCAATACAATGGGACTATGATTTTTTAATTCGTAGCAAATCACGAGCATTGAACTAGTGATATATAAATCAAGACTATACGGCTTATAAAAAACTTCCCATCTCATGTTACTAAAATCTAAAAATATTTTTATTTTTTAAAAGCAAATCTACTAATATTATTTTCATGTACATACTGTAGATAATTTATGTATAGTACATACTAGCGGTTACAGTTTTACAAGCTTAATTGCATGCTTTTTAACAGGGATTCCTTTTTCGGTTTAAAAAAATATCGCCCCAGCCAATTTTCGTGCAGTTTTCCAAAAGAAATAAAAATTATAAATTTGATGTATGATGCTTGAATCATGTATAAGAAGGAAAAATACATCTATTCCACCAAAAGGAATCAAATGGTGTCATTAGATCTCTTCATGGGCGACCCAGCCTGTCGGTCTGGCCAGAGCCTGACCCTGTCCGAGCTAGGTTTGGGACTGCAATTTCGGCCTGAAGGCCCGGTGAAAACAATTTTAAAAATAAAAAAATTTTTTATTCTGGAAATAAATTAAATATTACTTTTTTATTCTGAAAAAGGACTAAAATAGTATTTTTAAATAAAAAATAATTTTCGGGCTGGGCTCCAGCATGCCCGTTTGAGACCGGGTCATTTAGCACATGAAACGGTCCTTTTCATAAAAATTGGCACCCACCAGTAAATCCAGTAACCGCCGTTGTCCGGCTGAGATGCCCACCCCCCTGCTCACTTATTTAGAGACGAAGGTAGTAGCATCTAGTTATATGTTTTCTTCTTTAAATTAAAAGCTGATATATGATGGTCATGCGTGTGTGGCAACGAAGGAAAATAGCTGACAAAGTTGGTGAAGCCGGATATTACGTTTTGGTGCCTGATTTCTTCCGCGGACAACCTTACACAGCAGACCCAAGTGCAAACGTTACAGCGTGGATCCAGGCTCATTCTCCGGTAATTCCTTTCACCTATCGTAATTTCTCTTTCATTCTCCCAAACATCGCAACTTGGTAAACGGTGATCATCCTGAAAGAACAATTCAGTAAACCTATCCTAGACGCTTATCAAGGAACTAATTCAATCATGGCGTTAAACTGATATTGATTTGCATATTCAATTGACCTTGCAGGTCAAAGCAGCTGAAGATGCTAAACCAATCTTTGCTACTTTAAAGAAGGAAGGGAAATCTGTTCTTGGAGTCGGAGGTTATTGTTGGGGCGGTGAGTGAAATGAACACAGTTAAATATGTTTACATTGTTTACATTATGAATATAATCTTGGAACTTTGTAAATTCCTTAATTCTACAACCAGATTTAATTCATAATCAAGTTCCAAAACAAGTTTAAGTTGATATTCTTGATGTCCTGCTTAACTAACAGGAAAGGTTGCAGTGGAGATAGCTAAAACTAATGAGGTAGATGCGATTGTCATCTCCCATCCTTCAGTAGTGACAGCTGATGATATGGAAGGTGAACCTTTTTGTTTTGGTGCTGTGCTTGCAATGTGTTTCATTTGATGTAAGCTGTGTATAGTAGAACTAATTTTGTGTTGTTATTCTAAATTCATCTGACACTCAGAGGTCAAATGCCCCATTGAGATCCTTGGAGCTCAGAATGACACAGTTACACCACCAAATTTAGTGTATCAGTTTGTGCACGCCTTAAGTCAAAGAAGTGAGGTGAGTTCACATATTGATATCATTGACACTGGATACCAAATTCTTCAGCATGTTTCTACTTTCTACTTGCCTTGTTACCTTCTACATAAAAGTTTGTAGGGTCAGAATTCAGAATACTGAAACTTAAACAGGACACCCAGAAGAGAAATGCAAGTTCACGTGTATATGGACGTTCACGTACTATCCTATCCATCCAAAGTGCTCTGAGATTTGTGTAAGGAGATTAACATTATTAGATGTTAGGATGTTGGTTTGAATTTTAAAGTTTGCATCACTTGAAGTGTTCCCCTAGGCGGCCGCCTAGCCCGCCTAGGCGGCGCCTAGGCGCTAGGCGCAGCCTCACCGCCGCGATTTGGGGCTAATCGGCGAGCTAGGCGCTCCACCCGCCTAGGCGGGTCCACGGCGGACCTGGGCGGTCCAAGGCAGCATCAAGCGGGCAAGGCGCGACGGCTCCAGGCGAGGCTGGGTGGATCCAAGGCGGCGCTGCCTCCTCGTCGCACCTCCTTCCCTCCCCGTCGCGCCTCCTCCTGTCATCGCCTTGTCCCTTTGCCTCCGCTCGTTGTCTGCCTTTGCCAAATCCTGCGAGGAGTTGGAGGAGGAAGGAGCTAGAGACTTGAAGTAGGTGAGTCTGAATGTCGAGTCGAAGGAAGGAGCCGAGGCTTGAAGTAAGAGTGGGAGGAGGAAGAAGAAGAGGAGTGGTGTAGTGTGTACCATCTCTGCCATTGCTTATCAATGTCATTTGCTTTTTACTTTTCTTTCTACTGTTTTCTTTGCTTTTTGCTATAGGACAGTAGGAGGGCTGCAGGCTTGAGACTTGAAGCTAAGAGTCTGCTTTTTCACTGTCCATCACGCCATCTGAGTCTACTTTTTGCTGTCCAACACGCCAGCTTTGCCTTTTTTTCGCTTGCTGCCTCCCGTTTTTGCTGCCCCTTTTCAGTATTGCCAGCTGCCTTCTCGGTTTTGCTGCTATTTTTCTTTCTCTGAGTCTATTTCGTACTGCATGTCTACTATTTTATTGCTACCTGCCTGGGACATAACCTATCTGGCTGCAACCTGCTTGGTGTTGGGTCGGCCGCCTAGGCGGGCTAGGCGCTAGACGGCCACCCTTCGCTCGCCTTTCGCCTAGCGCCTAGGTGAACACTGATCTCAAGACACATTTGATGGTGATGATAGTACATGGACATCCATCCGCATGTGGGATACCGTTCTCCACCCAAAAGGGAAAAGATACCAGTGAAGTTTAGATGTTAAAAAGATCACGCTGGGTTTAAAAACAGTGACACGAGTTAACATGACTGAAAGTCTCATGTTTAAAAGATTGACACACTGTGATCAAAGTTCCATCACAAGTAGTGAAGTAGATCAACTGGAAAAGTGTGGCTCTATTGCTTCTTAACATGCAGCTACATAGTCATACAGTCCTTCAATATTCTTTAACATATAAATAAAAAACTGTTAGTAAGAGCCTCATATGGACTAGCTTGCTGCAGATTCATTACTTTGCCAAGATCTTTCCAGGAGTTGCCCATGGCTTTGCTTGCAGATATGATGCCAATAACCCGTTTGCTGTCAAAACGGCCGAGCAAGCTCTCGCCTTAATGCTCGATTGGTTCAACAAATACTTGAAATAAGAATAGATAATCATGCAGGTTCAGTACAGTTGTTTCGTCCAAATATAATTTCCTTGCGTCCATGAATAAATTTGCATAGCCAGCCATGGAAGTAATGTGTATTGCCTACGATTTGTGTATGCTTGCCTTTGTAATCTATGTGCTTATTGGCTATGGTTTATTTGGATATATTGTGAACGTATGTTGAGCTTTAATGAGCACATTTTTTATCAATTCGCTACGTGCATTGTAGGATGTATCACCATTGTTTTCTATTGCTGTTCCCATGAGTCGTTGGCAGTTGATGGGGAAATTATTTTGGCAGTTCTGATTTAGATCATCTAACTAGGGATGGAAACGGATCGAATACGAATCTAATAGTCCTGAATATGAATACGAATCCCTATTTTTTAAACGAATACGGATACGAATACGAATCCCTATTTTTAAAACGAATACGAATACGAATTCGAATATTCTCGAATACGAATACGAATCGAATATCGTAACGAATACGAATTCGAATCGAATATGTACTCAATTCGGTCGAATGCGAATATCCTACAACTTTTGTGACAAATCTCGGTAGAACAAATAGTATTCGATTCGTATTCGAAAACAGATAGTATTCGTATTCGTTTTTCCCGGATAGTATTTGTTTTTTCGGATACTATATGGGTTTTTTGCCCGGATACGAATAACACCGAATACGAATACGAATAATATCCAATTTTTCCCGGATACGAATAACACCGAATACGGATGCGAATAACACCGGATACGGATATGAACAGTATCGAATGCGGATTTTTACTTTCCACATTTGTGTTTCTCGGATACGAATATCGGATAAAACGGATTATCCTTTACCATTTTCCACCCCTACATCTAACTGAGATTTAAGGCCACAATCCCAGGGCGATGAGAAGGGGCCTCGGCCCTCCCTTATAACAATTGCTTCCTTAGGCCCCGTTAGCGTAGCAATTTTTCTTGATTTCTATGGGAATTGAACTGTTACCTATCCTGCGACATTCCTACGTCGAAACAGGGTCTTACTACATATTTTTCTCCCTACATAACAATTGCTTTATCACTATGTTTTTTTTTTTTTTTGAAATGAAGATACCGTGGCATGATTCTGCTGGAGCCCACACATGATCCCAGCCCTAGTCCAAATGTAGTAGGAGCCCAATCCAAATCCCAAAACAGAACCGATGCCAACATGTTGAGATAGGAAAATGGAAGCGACTAAATTGCCGAAGGAGAGGGGGCCTGGAGCCCCCACATGCCCGTCCCCAGCCCCGGTTAATGCTTACCACATGTGCCGTTCGTTCAAAAACACTTTTTGACGTGGAGCATCCAACCCTGGTCACAAATTTTGGAAATCGATAGCCAAATTGAACAAACTCATGTTTGAAACACAGAGTTCCACGTAAAACGGTTAAATTCTCGCGAGACTCCGCGAAAATTCTCGCGTTCCAGACGAGGCGTTAAAATGGAACTGCCTCTGCCGAAGACGCCGCCGGTGCAAGACTGTTCCATCAACAAAATGAACTCGGCACCTCATGTGCCTAGGCATTCGCAAAGCCAGAATCAAAGCCTAAAAAGATTTTACTAATCCAAATCACACAAGCATGGAATCGATGCGATCTCTCTGAATGCCCATCTGATGCCATATATAAAAAGAGTGGCCGTTATTAGGGTGTAGACATACGTACATCGAAAAATTACGGTCCATGTGACCTGGAGTACGAGCATGCAAGCTTCACGGTCTTCTACACAAACACGCAGTAAAAAAAACAACTAGAACCATTGATTGTACATAGAGTCAACCCAAGACTAGTACAAACCACGAACTAGCCGCCAAGTAAAAAGATACTGGCGTTCAAATTATAATAGCAAAGGGTATGGGCTGATGCAGATGCTGGAAAAGATTTTTCTCTTTCATTATCTAAAAACTAGTAAAAGGTATGAACAAATGCTTCATCCGTGAACAAATTGCAGAGAGATGTATGTAGTTTTGTCAGAGACAGTGAAACTCGATGAAAAACTGGCTGAATTCACAATGATCACTCACGAATAGCTCGGTGTTTCTGTATGTAACTTGAGTGGTATATATAATCTGTTCCAATTGATCGAGTCCCACCTGGATTGTCCCTTACTCCGCTACCACCCTGGAGCGCAAAAAATGTATATGAGAATTATATTCGCGTTCAAATAATACAGAAACAATTCGAATACAGATCAAAATGAAGGTGCAATAAACATGTAATATCTCCTATAGGATGCGAGATGCGCAAAGCACGAAAGGTAAAGATTTGTTTAGACATCTTACAGTACAAAAACTGGTGGGGGGAATAGAAGTGCACACACGTACACAGTTAAATCAGAAAATTGGAGGTCTGAATTTACCGGTGGAATTTTGATGTGCATGACCTCGTCATCTACAGCCGACTTGCCCTTTTTGACTTGCACTTCGATTAATTTGTGTATGAAAGAACTATTCGTCGCATCACTTGCATTAGTCAATAGGTTTCTAAACCTGAGTCTTCAAGAAAACCATTAGATCAACCAACCTACTAGTCGATACTAACACAGTCGATTAATCAAGCTTTTCATATTCCTTAGTCCTTGCTACATCTTCCTGAGGAACCAGCAGCA
Organism: Ampelocalamus luodianensis; assembly: GCA_036346255.1. Lineage (NCBI taxonomy): Eukaryota > Viridiplantae > Streptophyta > Magnoliopsida > Poales > Poaceae > Ampelocalamus > Ampelocalamus luodianensis. The sequence goes on along the minus strand of CM070632.1, from coordinate 39,305,599 downwards.
TCTATTGAAAGTTTGAAACTGCACAAATCTGACAGTAATTAGAGGTGGAGTTGAATTATAGCAGATTATTAGTAACTATGATCGATGCTTTAGGACATGTAAGCATTTTCTTTTGAGGGCATGCAAACAATATGTAATTGCATTTTCATATTTGTGCTCTTTCTCTACCCTATACATGTAATACATACCAAATTAGCAAGCTTGGACAAAACTATATGCCTTGCAAGTGAGTACACAGCCCAACATATATTTAATTATATATGCCTTGCAAGTGAGTACACAGCCCAAATATTTAGATAATGGAAGAGAAAACTCTTCTAGCATTTGCATCAAGAATGTGCACACAGTCCAACATATATTTAATTATTGAGTGCATCTAGTGATTCGATCCATAAGACTGCATCACAAGGGCCGAAAGGACTAAAACCCTCTTGACCTCATACCATAAAGCCTCAACTTGCTGGAGAACCAACTTAGTTTGTCAGAAGCCACCGTGGGGCGGCTCACAGATTGGTGCTGTAATAGAGCCCTAGAAGTACTTAGTCAGCTCGTTCACTGCTAGAGCTTTAATTGAAGCCGCTTTCATCAAAAAATTTACACCCACTTAGCCAGACGATTCTCTCCAGTTTCTTACATCTTCCAAGAATCATCACTAAATTAGATCTTGTTTAGACTTGGACAAACTAATCTCCCCTATACCACTGTCTATATAAGTTCACACCATCCAAAGCACAGCACACTCACACTGTGTTCAGTGCTCACCCTCTTAATACCACAAAAAGCCATGGGGCAGGCTAGGGCTCACCTCCGAGTCTCCCTAGCGGCATTCTACCTCATCCTCACCGTCTCCCAGGTCACCGGCAGCCTGACCAACGACCTCAACATACTGTGGGGTAACTCAAAGGTGATCTACGACAACACCGGCCAACAGACCATCGCGCTGACTCTCAACCGCTGGACGACCTCCGCATTCCGCTCGAAGAGCACGTACCTCTTCGGGAGGATCGACATGGTCACATGGACATCAAGCTCGTCTCCTGTGGCACCCTAAAAATTGTAGCCAAAATCTGGAACATGAAAATGTGAGATTTTTAAAACTTGTTATCATGTAGGAGCTACTTGAATTTTCTGTAAATTATTTGGAGTTTTATCGTATTTTGAATATCAGAAAATCATTTAATGAAATGCAAATTGGTTAAAGTCAATAAACTTAAAATTAAATCAAAATGATATTTGAATTTGAATTTGAATCACCAAAACAAATATTTGAATTTAAAAACAAGGGAAATCAGAAATTGTCAGGACCCGGATTTACACATCTGAAACCCTCTGTGTATTCTGAACTAATCCCAAATTAGTTGCTAGTTCACACATGAAACAACGATGAAATACCGTCCATTTATCAACTTAACTAAAAAGATCTCAAAATTAAAATTACTAATAATAATTAAGACCTTATGGTCAATGTTTATTTAACTTGCCATGCAGGACTAGAAAAACAAATAAACTCTTACAGCGAAACAGAAAAACTTAGAAAGACCAATCAACATACCCGCATGCAATCGAGTGGAGAACGCGTCCTAATCCGCAAAATCTACATAGTACTCCTTTTCGAAGAATTCTTAAGCAGCTTGATACTCTTCAACTGTCGGACCCGGATTTCATAATCCAGAATCCTCTGTGAAAACACTGTGCTATTCCCTGAATCAGTAGATAGCACTCACAGATACATCACTGAATCAACTCATACATGACATAAAACCATATCATTCATTAATTAACACAACAGAGTTTACATAGACCGCGTCGGGTCGAGTTTTACAATAAGGGCCGAACAGGCCAAACCGAATACATTACAAAAGCGGAAGCGACAACGGAAGCAAAAGGGGTGAGAGCTGTTGGACCGAAAAGGCGACTAGAGGGGGGTGAATAGGAGCACAAACTCTTTTTCTCCCAAACCAAATTCAATACGAATCTCACTCCAATAGCTATGAAAGCTATGAAGATCAATTAATCAAGCACAGCGGAAGACTTGTATTGAATCCAATCAAAACCCCGAAGCAAAATCAACACAAAACCAAAACACCAAGTCTTGGGTGGTCTGACCTCTTACGGGGGCAGTCAGACCGGTTGGCCTAGTGGTCGGACCTATCCTAGCGATCGGACCTCTAGTTCAATGAACAGTGAAATCAGCACGAAAAACCAAAACGCAAATTGAGCTAACTTTTGATTCGTGCGTCCAAACCTCATGAAACTTGACCCACACCTTCTCAAGGATGTCAGGAACCTATTCCAAGCAACGATCGTGAAGATCCTTGCCAAAGTTCAGACCTTTTTTCATTTGAGTGAAGGTGGTTCAAAAACCGAGTCAAAAACAAAATCTGATCTAGAGACTTGCTCGTGGGTGATTGATGATCAAGATGATCCTAGATGGGTTCTCACATGTTGCAGCAAGTTAGATCACAGCAAGAAACCAACCAAAAACTCGCGGATCAAAGAAAGACTCAAAATCACCAAATAGAGAGAAAGAAAGCAAATGAACTCATCTTTGAGAGAACTTTCTTTGGATTGATTTGAAATGGTATTGGTTTACAGCCACTCCATCAATGGAGGACAAAGACTCAATACATGAGCACGAAATCAAATCCAACTCTCTAGAACCCTAACCTCCACTACTCCTCTCCCTAAGCAAACTAGGGTTTCAAACACATGAAAGGGTTGAGGGGGTGCAGCCACCTCCCTCCTCTATTTATAGTAGAGGCTTAGACCTTCTAGAAGAGCTTCCCTAATGGGCTCCCGTTAAGGCCCAAAACAAACGGGTCACACACGCACGTATTTTAAAAAGTTGTCTTCATCTCCTCTTGACCTAATCCGCTTCTCCACGCACCGTCTTGCGCCGCGGGTTAGCAAAAGGTCACCAAGGCGGTATTTGGTAAAATTACGAAAATACCCCTTCTCGGTCCTTCTTCAAAGACCGAGTCCAATCTTCGTGAAGCAGTCGCATGCTCCGCCACGTGTAGGTTAATCCAACGGCTCTCATCATGTCGGCAAGTCTCTCCCATCCGGCTCCCACCGAAACCACCATGGCACTTGCACCGACCCCCGCGCCGCTTGATCCAACCTCGTCAGATCGAATCGCCTGCTCGATCACCTTTGTCCATCTTGCACCATGCTTGAGTCCAATGACTTCTCCCGCATCGCCGATCATTCAACCTCGCCTCTCAAGCCTAGTCCCGATCATCCTCGCCGTTGACCGTCATTGACCACCAAGCAACCTGCACAACAATGGACAAGCAAATCGAAACCGGGAACAAGTTCTTCACAACTTGACCCACGTTAGTCAAAACATGCATCATGCAACACATATGCACTGACACCCATGAGATTGACCTAACACCCAACATATTGCTGCCAAGAAGGCCAGCAACTTAAGTCAAAACCAATCGATCGCCAAGATGGCGGTCGGACCGTTTCCATCGGCCGATCGCCACCAAGGGCTCGGCCGACCGCCACCAAGACTTAGCCAAATTCCAACTTGAAAATCCGCAACCTCTCTGGAAATTTCAAACGAATAGAACTTTTGCTTGGAGGCTCCAAAAATTATGGGACCAAGAGCAGTAGAACTTCCTCTCTTGCCTACACCCTCTATTTTTGGCCCAGCTCAACAAACCACGCCATTTACATGGTCGGTCTGACCGCCACGATGAGTCGGCCGACGCTTCATCGCCGGCCGGACCGCCATCCCGCCGGCCTCGACCGCCGCCTCTCAACCCGGAGCTTGACCCGAACCACGGCCGGTCTGACCACCACCATGGCCGGTCAGACCGCCTGAGGCCTGACAGAACTTGAACTTTGTCGAAAATACTTATTTCTGCAAACCTTCAACGTCATTGCCAATTGTCACATCATCCTAAGATCATGAGCATATCCCCATGATATCCACAAGAGCTCATCTCTCCACAGGCAAGTGACTGGGGAAACTCGTGTGCGTCCGATATTACCTAAAGACTCAGATAATACAGGATGCACGCAAGAACCAACGGAGTCAGCTGGACTGGGGCGAGACTAGAACAGCTAAAGACTACACTACGCTTTATCATCTCCTAGGCCTCAAACTCCTGGATCCTCGTAGTAGTCGTAGTCTCCAGGATTTCCTGCTTCTGAGAGTTTTGGGGGAAAGAGCGAGAATGAGCACAACTTCCGTGCTCGCGAGCCAACACACAATGCAATAATATACATGCAAGGCTTAACAAGGATGGCTCTGGTTCTTTTATTTGCTAAAGCAATATTTTCAATTATTATAATTACAAATTCCTATCACTTAGCATTATAATCAAATTGCATTTTATTAAAGAGAGTAATGGTGCAATATTAAATAACAACAGAGGTTCCCTCCGTCGAAAACTCTACCTTATGCTTACTTTTGATTGGGTCCGTCCCCAATTACTAACATCACTGAGTTTGAGCACTCAGGCAAAATCCAATCTCAGGGCTAGGTGAGCCCACCACATTTTTCATCCCAACCACAAGGTTTTTTAAATAGAACTAACTCGAGTAAAGATTCTCATGTCCACCTTTGACCGTAGGCGCGGCTGTTTAAACAGTTTAGACTCTCCAGAGGTTGTACACTTTACCCACAAGAGATAGTCATACTCGTTACCCCACATGATTCCTTAGTCATGTAGTTGAGCAACCGTCACAGTAACCTTTCAAAATATCTCGCCCCTTCTGTCATCTCATCTATATGGGGTTACACCCATATGTTGGTGCGGGATGTCACCCCCTACATCTTGCTGTAGAAGGCACTTCACCATCGGTGTCCCATTCAAACGTGATCAAGCTCACGCTTGCACCCCTTTACTCCTCCACAAGCGAGGTGACTTCCAAGGTCCGATAAATTTACTAAGCCAAGTTGCAGTTTGCAGAGTTGTGGTTGTACTTGTTTTACACGGGAGGTCATGATAAGATTAAGTCCTTAGGGTTGTCTAGGCGGATCATTTCACACATCAACATTCTTTGGGTTGCATTAGCACCCATCAATATACTATTCATCACACAGTCCGCCCAGACAGTAACAACAATATTAGGGTTTTGAGGAGTAAAACTAAATCACCACATTTATCTCAGTCATGGACCACAAATGACTGCCCAGATCATTTTTATGTTTAAAGAGATGATGATTGGGACAGTTTAATGTTCCGGTACTTAAGCAAGGCTAGCATGTCGCTTAAGTACAACCTATAGCTAGTATTATCATATAATTACTAGGGTGACAAGGATTATTGGATTCAAATTGTCAAGGATGGCATAATAATTAATTAATCATCAAATGGGTATTTAACTACCTTAAGCTTTAACATATATTTGATTAAGGAATTAAAGCATGCAATTTGCTATTTTAAAAGAATATAATTTGCATAAAATGTACACTCAATATGATCAAAGTATTGACTCGCCTGGAATATGGGTAAGAGGATCTTGATACTCTTGGTCTTGATCAACTCGGGGATCTACGGCGTCTTCAAATCCTAACCGGACGAAAATACCGGAAAAAGGCACAACAGCAAAGAGAGCAAATAAGTACACAAGAATATACAAATAAACTCCAAATTGAACAAGACCTATGCCATTAGCAAGATCTTGAATTTACAAATTTTTAAAAATTTATTTTATAATTTTTGGAGTTGAAATGAGGAAGATACAAATTTTTAAAGCCTCACTTTTGAATTAAACCAGAAAAAAATGGAAAACAAAACAAAAAAAGGAAAACACATGCATGCCCATGTGCGTGCAGCTGCCCAAATTTCCCATTTGGCTGGAGCCTTTGCGCGACCCACGGCCGGTGGCGCCCCTAAAAGCCAAGGGGAGGGTGCTTGGCCGCGCAAAGGGAGAGGGGAGGTGAGGGGGTGGCGGCGGGCTTGGCCGGCGGCGACGGCACGGGAAGTGGTGGCGCGGCTACTGGCGGCGACCATGGGGAGATCCTGCGAGGTGGTGGCGAGGGGAGGGGGGAAGGAAAGGGCGGCGGCGCACGGGGAGGAAGGGCGCCCAGGGGGAGCGGCGGCGGCGGCGTCGACGGAGGGGAAGGCTCGGGGCGGCGGTGATGCACGCGGGAGCTCGGGAGCACGCGACGGCGGCAAGGCCCGAGGCGGCGGTGACAGGGCTCATCGGGAAGTAAGTCCTTCGGCCTATCTTCTTCCTCTCTTCTTCTTGCTCTTCTTCCTCGCTTCCTGCTTGGGGAATAAATGGGGGGAATGGTGGGGAGGGGGAAGAAGAAGGGAGCACCCGAGCTTCTTATAGCCACGGGGGAGGGCGAGGAGCTGTTGGGGAGGCACTATGGTGGCCGGCAATGGGGCGTGGGGTTGGGACGAGGCGCCGGCGGGAGCGGCGGGTGCGGAGGCGACGTGGGCGGGACGCGCGACGGCGACAGACGCGCACTAGAAGTGGGACCCAGCGAGGACGAGAAGATGGGGGAGGCGACGGCGCCACACGGTGTGGTCGGCGCCGGGTCAACACTGGTCAGGGGGGAGAGAAGGGGGAAAGAGAGGGTGTTACATCAACTGAGCAACAAAATTTGAAGTCATGAGTACATAAAGTACTCAGCAAGTCGTAGGGAAACAGTATGCAGATAATATTCATGCAAGACTTGAACAAAGGATTAGTTGTATGGTTCTTTTGTAGAAAGCAATATTGACAATAAATACGATAAATAGATTGAAATGCGTAATTGAAAAGAATAATAAATAAAATAACATTTTCTTTGAAAACAACTAGTGAACTTCCCATTCACTTCCTAACCAAACCAATAAGTGAATTCACCGTTCACCAACCGACACAAACAACCATGTGAATTCCACATTCACCAAACGAACATTATATTCATCAAGTGAACTTCTCATTCACACTCCGACACATTTTATAAAGAAACTCTACCTCTCGTGTGAAATCCCCGAGCACGTCTATGACCGCAGACACGGTTGTTTAAATAGTTTTAACTCTACAGAGGTTGTACAGCTTTACCCACAAGAGATGAATCAACTTATAATCTTCATACACACACTTCAGAGGATGTGTGACTAAGTAATTACCACAAGACTTTTACAAAGCTCCTTCCATTACTACACAAAGGGTCATCACAGACGGATTCTGAACTGTCTGAATTTATGTGTCTCTGTCTCTGTGATAACAGGCGATTGTCACATATAGTTTTTGAGCCGTCTGTGATAAGTCACAACACAGACGGTTCGTATAAATCACTATCTGTGAAAAAAGCTATCACAGTTATCAAAGACGGTTCTTGTTCAGAACCGTTCGTAAAAATAGACTATCATAGACGGGTTTTTTAGTAAAATCGCCTATGATAGTTTTTTCTATTGCAAAAAAATTCAAATTTTGAGCAAAACCAATCAATTGCTTGACAGTTAGACCCGAATATCTGCATATGGTTGATTACACAATCTGGAAGGAAAGAAAACTCAAACTAGACGGCGAACGAACGGCGAAAACGAGTGCTGAAACTTCAAAGGCCGTTTTGAGGCACTAAACGACCTTTTTTGGATTTTTTTTTACTTTTATGAAGCCTCGCGAATGAATCTAATATGGTTGTTTTACCGAACAGTACGTAAAACCGAAATATGTTCGAGTTCAGATTTGTGGCCAGGGAGGAAAACGAGTCCGAGATGAAGAGGCGGACGATGGCCTGGTACTCAGAGTCAGGGATGCCGAGGTGCTCGCTGTCGATGTCCATGAGCTTCATCTCAAAATCCTCAATCTTATCTTGATCTATTCATTCATAAGAAAACCATGGTCACTAGAGACTTATCGGGAACGACGTTCTGAATGAATTAAACTTCTTCTGGAGTGACGTGATTCAGTCATCCTCTTACTTAAGTTGACGGTGTCCTGGCGGCTTGACTTGGAGTCTAAGGCACTCCTCTTCCTACTTCTAGCAAAGAATTCTTAGTTGGTGTAGCTCCCAAATTGAAAGGAATTGGCATCGGACCTTGCTTTTGCGGACAACTGCTGGCATAGTGACATGTTCAATGGCACCTGAAACAAACAACTCCTGAGGCTGGATTGTTGGTCTTCTGAGGTTGATGAGTGTTGTTGTTATTGACGCTGTGAACTCCTGAGTTTACTGAGTGAGACACTAGTGCAAGGGTTCTGAATATGGCAGAAGAGTTATTGAAATGAACAGGCTATTGTACATTGGTTCTGGCCCTCTGGAGATGATTCTGATGAACTCCATGTGGTATCATCTTCCTTTTGCGAGATTCTTCCAACACACGATGAGAATCTTCTATGAGTACGGCTTTATCCACCATATGCTAAAAATCTACATAATTATTACCTACAATTTGCACCTTTAGATTGGGGTTAAGTCCACGCTTGAATCATTTCTGATGTGTATTGTCTGTAGCAACATCTTCTGGAGTATAGCGAGAAAGTTGAGTGAACTTGTTAAGATATTCACTCAATGACATGTTTCCTTGTTTTAGATCACGAAATTCATTCTTCTTCATTTCCACAATACCATTTGGAACATGCGCTTGACGAAAAACTGCTGAAAACTCTCACCAAGTAATAGCTTGTGAATTCTCATGGGTTATATTGTAGTTCTCCCACCATTCAGTGGTTGTACCTTCCAACTGATGTGAGGCATAAAGAATTTTCTCAAGATCATTGCATTGGGCAATGACGAGCTTTTTCTCAATGTATCAAAGCTAATCTTCTGCTTCCAAAGGTTCTGATAAATGAGAAAACATAGGCGGACGAGTCCTCATATACTTTGATAACTTGGAATGTTGATGGGCTAGTGGTAGAACAACAGCTACTTGATTATTCTAATTCAACAAATTGACTAAGGCAGTGGCGGTCTGATTCTGCTAGGTCATCATATTGTTCATGTTCTATATCATTGCATTCATGAGTTGAGTCTAAGCTGCTAAAAATTGTCCTATGTTTGGATCTACAGCTCCAGGTACTAGGGATTGTCCACTAGCATTGACATTGACATCAACATTCTCTAGCTGAGTACAAATTGTTGTGTTGCGAGTGCCAACCATCTGCGACGATTCTCCATAGGTTTAATAAATAAGAGAGAAAAAAACACAATAGATACGAGGGAAAAGCACAATAGACGAGAGACAACAAAGGAACAGATAGAAACGTCTAATTATGGGAAATAGATTATACCCAAGGACAAAAGACAAAGAAAACATAGATGAAATGCTATGAAAGAACAAGACAAATAAACTCTTCAAATTAAAGTCTTAGTGTGACTGCAGCAAAATGCTTGATAGTAAAACTGCAGCTCCCACTTACACACAAGCAAATAAAACCTACTGCAATAGCGATCTAACAATGCTACTAAATACTATAATCTGACGACTCATACTCTGGACTGGACAACAAAGACTCTTCAAACTCCTACTCTGAATCACTATAGAATACTCACGAGTTGCGAACTGCTAGTGAAGACTCTAGATGAACAACTGGAACAAAGCGACAAAGATACTCCTAATGATTGCCGATGATTCAACACCTTTCTTCTGGACTGGGTGGAGTAGGTGACGACAACGAAACTGGCGATAGAACTGAAAATTCTCCCAACTCTTCTTCTGGTTCAGGAACAACTGGCATAGACGCTACTTGCATCACATACTTCTGAATAAGGTTGGACAAACTAATCTTGTGCAATTTGCAAATGCTTTGAACAACTTTAAGGACAACTCTGATAACTGGCATGTCCTCAAGCTAGTTGTGACTCTTCATACTATGATGACGGATTCGACTTCCAATCCTCACGATGAAGTACACACTCATCTTGAATCCAATGTTGTGCCCCTTCACTTTCTCTTCCTTAGTGAAATAAGTTGGACACCTGCTTTTCCCAAGCTCTACAACAAACACTAAAGAACTCCAAGCCAGTCTCCACTTTGATCACGGAACACTCTAGCCATATAAAGAAATTAATGAGGCAAGACGATCAAATTAAGATTACAAAGCAAAATCTAGCAAACACAAGAGACAAGATCTCCAGAACTAGATGAGAGAAGAATATAAAAGGATAAGAATAGAAAAGACTGAGACGAGAAAGGAACAACTGCTCAAGCCAAATTAGTTGATTTGATTTAGAAAATAAGTTTTGAAGCTTTTGGCTAAGATGACCATGCTAACTAAGTTTGCATTCTACAGTTGATATTGCTCTGATACCACCTCTGTCGGGACCCAGATTTACACATCCGCAACCCTTTGTCTATTATGAACTAGTTCTAGATCAGTAGCTAGCTTACACAGTAAAATATCTATGAAATATCATCCATTTATCGATTTAACTAAAAAGATCTTAAAATAACAAATAGTAATAATAACTGAACCTTATGATCAATGTTTACTTAACTTGTCACACAGGGCTAAAGAAACAAATAAAATCTTACAACGGAATGGAAAACTTGGAAAGGCCAATCAACATGGTCATAGGCAATCGAGTGGAAAACGCATCCTAATTCGCAAAGTCTTCAAAGAACTCCTCTTCGTAGAACTCTTGAGCAGCTTGACTTTCTTCAATTGAGTAGCAAATTTTTAAGTTGTGAGTACATAAAGTACTCAACAAACCGTAGGGAACAGTATGTAATTAATATTCATGCGAGGCTTGATCAAAGGAATAGTTGTATAGTTCTTTTTCAGAAAGCAAGTGTTGACAGTAAATACAGTAAATAGATTGAAATATGTAATGTAAAAGACAATAAGTAAATAGGGTAAACAGTTTCTTTAAAATGACCGGTGAGCATCCCATTCACTTCTCAACCAAACCACCGAGTGATCCCATCCACCAAGTGAACATCACATTCACCAAGTGAATCTCTCATTCATCTTCCGACATAACTTTAAAAACTCTACCTCTCGTGTGAAATCCCCGAGCGTTGTCCATAACTGAGGACACAACTGTTTAAACAGTTTTAACTCTGCAGAGGTTGTACAACTTTACCTGCAAGAGATAAATCAACTTATAATGTTCATTCACACTTTCGTAGGTGCGCAACTAAGTGATTATCACAAGGCCTTTACAAAGATCCTTCCCAACCCAGTTCTGCCCGCTAAGGTTTCAACACTGAATGTCATCATGACCAGATAGGGGCCCCTCTTGCAGCATTGTGAATATCCATCCCAGAACTCACGCATACAAAAATAGAACTAGAGCTGAAACATTGCTAATTATTTAGTTCCATACTGGATATGTGGTTGTACGATATGGCCCAGTTTAATGGCACACATGATTAAGTCCTTGATAATTTACCTAGGCGAGACTACCTTATCCAAAAACATGTGCTGCCCGGACCCCCTTTACTGCACGATCACTCGCCTGAGTATAAAACATTTTATTCGACCAAACCAATGATAATCCAGTAATGGCACACAATTTTATAATAGTTGCATCGCACCACAATTTGTACAATAGTGACATCACACCACAGTTATACAACAGTGACATCGCATCATAATTCCATATATCAATAAGTCAAATTATCAATACTGAACTTGTGATCATGAGCTCATCGTAACTAAGCATAACTATGCATCTCTACGATAACCCATGTTGGTGATACAAATATATCCAACTAATAATGGCCATCCTATGGTGACAATTTATTCATGGTATTCAAATAATCAATGGAGACATAACGACAAATAAGTAATTAACTATTCCGAAAAGCAGTTGATATAAAGATAGCATGTAATTTGATATAAAACAGTATAATTTTGAAATCATAGGTTTAATATAATCAAAGGACTATGACTTTTCTTGGCTTTGCTCAGTTACCACATTTGGATCTTCAAAACATGCTCATGCTCTTTGAAAAAGAACGTCTAAACAAGAGAGAAACAACGAACAAAGCACAAATAAATAAATAAATAATTCAAATAAAATCCAAAAATAGCAAAACCAACTCTAAAAGAAAGAGCTCGATATTAGATGAATTTAGAAATTTAAACGAATTGAATCGGAGTTCAGATGAAGGAGAATGAACTCTCGGATGATTTGCCAGAAAAGAAAAAAGAGAGAATAAAGAATATTCCTAGAATATTGTCTAGGCCGAAAAAGAAAAAGAAAAAGAAATTGAATCTGGCAAGTGGGGCCCACTTGTAAGTGAAAAAGAGAGAAGGCAAGAGATTGATAGGTGGGGCCAGGTTGGAAGAAAGAGAAACAGAGAGAGGAGGCTGACAAGGCGGTCCCACTTGACAAAGAGAGAAAAGGAGAGAGAGATAGAGCCAACGGAAAAATAGAGGAGGCTAGCGGCGGTGACAGATGGCGGCGAGGAGTGGCGGCTAAGAGGAAAAATGGAACCCCAAGGACGTGAGGGTTCTTTGGGTGGTGGTGGCGCAGCAAGGGCGGCGACGGAGAAGATGGTTCGGACCTGCGGCGAAAACGGTGAAGCAATGGCGCCCAGCGTGATGGAGGTGAGCATGGGGTTGGCGACGGTGAGAGGATCACACCGGGTTGGTTGAAGGCAGTCGGAGGACAACAAGAGTGGTGGCGTGATGACGACTGAAGACGGAGAAGAACAGCGACAAGGACGGAGCACCACGGTGGCGAGAGACGAAAACAGGAGAGGGGATAGGACGAGGACGGCGAGGTGAACGAGGTGATGCACACGGGGAGGCATGGGGACTCACCGATGACAAGATCATGTATGGAGGCGGTGGCCCGACTTGAGGACGAAGGTGGAGGCGGTGACTTGGGGACACATGGGCGAAGAGAAGGTGAGCACCACGTAGAACGTGATGCAACGAATCAGACGGCGGTGATAGCACGGGCGGAGTAGCACGAACGATGAGGAAATCGACGGCGAGGTGCCTGCGGTGATGACACCTTCTTGGGGTTTTGGGAGAGGAGGACGAGGTGCATCTCGTGACGTAGGTGGTGCGCTTATAAAGGATAGGGATGGGAGGATTAGAGTTAAAGACAGCGAAGGCAAGGCTGGCACACGTCAAATGCATTCAGAGTCCAGGAGGAAGACAAAGGCAGTGGCGCCAATGAGCAGGGCTAGTGGGTCAAAGAGAGAGAGGAGGAAGGAAGGAGGTGGGATGGCGGATGGCACGGGGAAGGAAAAAGAAATGGGTCGACGACTGGTAGCTGGGCCAAAAAGAAAGGAAAAGGCTCAGGAAGAAAAAGAAATCTGGCACAAAGGAAAATTCAAAAAGAAAAGGATTTCTGAATTTAGAAAATAGAATAAATAAAATGAGCTTAAAGAAATAGTAAATAAACTCCAAAGATTTCTAGAAAATTCCAGAAAATACTCTGGAACTCAAGGAACCCAAATAAAATGGTATTGAATTTAATTGAAGTTTATATTATTCACATTAAATCAATTTAATTTCTAAAAATTCAATTTAAGCTTTAACTTAAACAAGAAAATACAAATGGTTATTTTTATTTTTAAATGCTTCAAATGAACTCCAAATTTTGAGATGTTACAATAGTTGCGAGCTAGCTCTTTGAGGTTTCCTTTCCCATTACGTTAGGACTTAAATTAGGAATATCGTGTTAGAGATTGTTTTGGTCAGTTAGTTGATTTCCATACCAAGTTTTCATAGATAAGTTTCTATCTTTAGTTTGTAATCTCTTTTTAAAGAGAGAAGATCTTTAATAAAGGGCAAGCAAGAATTAAGAAAAGTCTTACATTGCCTCAACTCTTGCATCGGTCGGCGCTTGTGACCTGCGTGCGACGGCGCCACCACACCGACGCTGTCCTCTTGTCGTTCGGCCGCCCACCTCCCACTCTTACTTCCTTCGCCACCAAACCATAGGCCACAACAACTTGGTCTCAGAGACAACCGTTGCATCCATCATGTCAAGCAATGGCGGTTCTGATTCTCAAGACACGTCGATGATGTTCGCCCAGATCATTGCTCAACTTGACGCCATCAACCAGACACAAGACAACCATGGCGCCCAACTCTCCACCATCAACAACCAGTTGGAGAGTCACAGCACTCGGTTGACACGAGTGGAGAAGATCAATATTGACGATTTGGAGAGCCAAAAGGCTGGCGCCGATGCCCGAGCCAGAGCAGCCGCTCCACCCCATTGCTCGATCCTGACACCACCCGCACGCGTCGAACATGTCAGGGTACCATGCTTCCATAAACTCGAGTTCCCGACCTTTGATGGCAAGAATGATCCACTGCCCTGGATCAATTAGTGCGAGCAGTTCTTCTGTGGACAAAGAACCATGGAAGAAGAGAAGGTTTGGCTAGCCTCGTACCACCTGACCGACAGTGCACAAACATGGTTTTGTTGTCTGGAACGCGAGGAGGGAACTCCATCTTGGCATCGCTTCTCAAACCTCATGAACATGCGTTTAAGCCCTCCATTGCGGCATAACCCCCTAGGAGAGCTAGTGCAACTGAAATGCACGGGCACCGTTGACGACTACATCGACCAGTTCGTGACACACCTTAGTAGGGTCAGTCCCCTTACATCTGAGCAGCAGGTGCAGCTGTTCACCGTAGGGCTTCAGGAACCACTCAGCATCCATGTCTTCCATCGTGTCCTCATGCCCGAACCAACCGCAGGAGGCAACCAGGCGGGGGGCAGGCTAAAGCGCATCTTCCATTGCATCCTCACGCCCGAACAGATGGTCAAACGCAAGCACTAGGGTCTTCACTACAATTGTTACTCCGGCCCATGAGTGCAAGCAATTGCTACACATTGAGTTTGTCAATGAGGTGGTTGGAAGCGACGACGATGACCTAGGGAAGGAACCGAACCCCGAAATCTCACTACATGCATTGATCGGCATTAATACCAGCCGTACCATGCAGTTGAAGGTGATGGTGGGCGGAGCGCTACTCATGGCATTAGTGGACTCCAGATCGACACACAATTTCGTGGCCAAAGAGGTACGCGACTAGCTCAGCTGGGCCATACACGTAGGGCGTCACGGGCTTAAGGTGGTGGTGGCCAATGATGAGCATCTGACAAGCGGAGGCATATACTGTGACCAAGAAATCAACATACACGGCGAGGTGTTTCACGTGGATTGCTACTCGCTTCCCTTGAGTGGCTTCAACTTGGTGCTGGGCGCAAGGTAGTTAGGATCACGATCCTACTCTTAGTCTTATGATTCTACGAACCCACGACAGCCTATCGATCCAAATCGCACTGTCGATCCTACTTGTAGAGACTTAGGGCAAAAAAAATTGTAATTTTTTTAGAGGCCAAGCTTTGCTGATATTTTGTTTTAGAGTAAAATTTGTTGATATTAATTTATGAGAATAAAACTATAAATAAACAAGGAGCATGCAAAATATTGTATCAGTGTGGTAATGCAAGTACAAATATCTATATTATGGTGTGAACAATCTTGAGTTTGATAATGATAAGCTATTTTTATTCCTAGAGTATGTCTAGCTCTTTTAAGAAACATACAAGTGGTAAACCATATAAGAATCATACAAACTTATAGTATAGATGTTAAATATATGTATTTTTATAATTCTGTAGAATCACCGATTCTACGATTCAATACTACGATTTCAATCCTACCGAAGGCAAATTGATCCAACTTAGGATCTCGACTCTGACTACCTTGGCTAGGCGTCTAATGGCTTGAAACGTTGGGGCCAATAGTATGGGATTTCGGGGGCTTGACCATGTCCTTTTGGTGCACGAATCACACTGTTCGCTGGCAAGGTTACGCACCAAGCAAGATGGTGATATGTGCACTTATCAGAGAGGGGAACGACTTGATGCATGTCTTACTCGAAAAATTTTCAGCATTGTTTGCCAAGCCATGTGGTTTTCCTCCAGCACGTCGATGTGATCACCACATCCACTTAGAGGTCGGCACCAATGCAAATAGTTGTTCGGCCATACCGGTATCAGCAGTTGTAGAAAGATGAGCTAGAACGTCAGTGCAAGGAGATGATGGCGCAAGGAATAATCCACTTAAGTATGTCAAAATTTTCATCACCCATACTTTTGGTGAAGAAACAGGATAATTCATGGAGATTTTGTGTGGATTATCGTGCGCTCAACAAGAAGACTGTCAAAGATAAATTTCCAATTCCAATGGTGGAAGAACTTCTTGATGAACTCAGAGGGGCATAGTTTTTTACTAAGCTGGACCTTCGTTCCGGTTATCACCAAGTCAACATGCATCTTGACGATGTGAAGAAGACAATGTTCCGCACACACCACGGACATTACGAGTTTTTGGTGATGCCATTCAGCCTTACCAATGTGCCAACAACATTCCAAGCATTGATGAATGAAATTCTTGGTCCTTATCTCCGGTGATTTGTGCTTGTGATTTTTGACAATATTATGATTTACAGTGCATCATGGTCAAAGCACTTGCACCACGTTGGCATGGTGTTTGAGGCGCTACAACATCACCACCTCGTCCTCCAAAAATCCAAGTGTACTTTTGGATCCAAGATGGTGTCTTATCTCAGGCACGTCGACATCTCAGCTGATAGTGTCGAGATGGATCTGCAGAAGGTGGTGGCGGTTGAAGAATGGCCGACGTCGATTTTGATGCGTGTAATCTGTTCTTTCCTTGGGTTGGCAGGGTATTATCGCCGCTTCATCAAGGACTATGGGCGATCATTACCATAGTTGTCAATTCCATTCCTAAGGCCATTCCGGTTTGCCTCTTGGTATGGAATATGCTGGTACCAGTCCATTCCGATGTACCATTTCAGAGTATAATATAATAATATATAATTATGAATATATGTAATGAGTAATAGATACCAAGCTGCCTAATAAGTTTGCCTAGTAAGTTTTTAAGCCCAAGAAAATATCAGAGGGTTTACATGGGCAGTTGGGCTAGCCCAATAGGCAAAGGCTCAACACCCATGTGGCCATGTCCCACCGAGGCACCAACACAAGTCTCAAAAAAACTAGCGCATACACTGATACACGCGCACACACGAGGAGAAGACTAATTCCTTCGGACTATACCCCAGTCTTCCCATTCATCCCCCAATCCATCTTTTGATGCCGCCTTCACCAGTTCGCACCACCTCCCCAACCCATCTCCACCCCCGCCGCTCTCCATTGATCCTCTCCACTTTCCACCTCACCGGAGACTCCAGGGAGCTCGTCGCCACAGACGAGCTGGCCACATCGAAGGATCTCGCACCAGTGTCTACATCCTTCTCCTTGGGCATGGACGTCGGGAGGAGGGGGCTAGAGAAGGGCATGTGCTCGACGTGCGACGACAACGGCTTGGCGCCCCGCCGGCGTGTCAGGAACAAGGCGGTGGCGACCGCCACAATGACAAGGGAGGCGACGGCGATGGCCGCGGTGGAGGTGGGCAGGCCGAGGAGGGAGGTCCTGGCGTCGGAGGCGCCGCCTACGTCGAGATGGATTGGGAGGATACAGTGTTTCTTGAATCTTGATTTCTTGCTTTCTTCTCAAATCTATGTATTTTCCCCTTAATTTCTTGCCTTTGAAATGGATTGAGAGGAGATCAGGAGATGTTACTTGTTCTTTATCCGGTACTGAGATTAATGAAATGCCCGATTCCGCCTGGAATAGCCAAGATTAACCGAAATCTTAGCTGGTACGAGATAAAGCCTCCTCTATTCCGTTTTGAACGGTGGTATGGCATATTCAAGCCATTCCGACCGGTACTGGAATGGAATTGACAAACCTGATCATTACCCATCTGACCCAGCTTTTAAAGGAGGGCTTTCTACTGGTCGAAGGAGGCTAGCTTCATTTTTCAAGCCCTGAAGCAAGCCCTGGCCATCGCCCCGATGTTGCAGCTTCCAGATTTCACTAAAGCATTCTTTGTGGAATGTGATTCTTCCGGGTCAGGTTTTGGCCCTATGCTTCATCAAGGTGGCGGGCTGGTAGCCTTTTTTAGCCGAGCCATTGCACCTCGGCACACTAAATTGGCTACATACGAGCGCAAGTTGATTGGGCTCGTTCAGGCGGTGCGGCATTGGCATCTGTACTTATGGGGTGTTCATTCATCGTACGTACGGATCATTACTCCCTCAAGTTTCTCCTTGATGAACGTCTATCAACCAAACCTCAACAACAGTGGGTGAGCAAATTGATGGGATATGATTTTGTTTGGTTGAATATCGGTCGGGACGACTCAATACTATGGCATATGCCTTGTCTTGCCGATATTTGGACGCAACGAGGTCCCTGTGTGCATTGTCTTCTCCTCGGCTTACTCTTTTTGAGGAAATCCGAGCTGCCACAGACACTAGACCCGCCATTGTCACTCTTCGTGATGAGATACTAGCCGAACAGCGAGGGACTCCATGGGCCATCTCCGATGGATTACTTCTATTTGACAAAAGAATTTATATTCTGGCTACTTCTCATGTTCTATCATCTATCTTATCGGCCATTCATGAGGAAGGACAGGCCATTCATGAGGAAGGACATGAGGGTGTCCAAAAGACATTACACTGCTTGAAGACTAATTTCCTTGTTCCCCGTGCCCGACAGCTCATACAAGAATTTATCCGCGATTGCAGGTGTGTCAACGCAACAAAAATGAACACCTCCACCCAGTCGGCCTTTTGCAACCATTGGAGGTGCCACGGTAATTTGGGAGGATATTTCCATGGATTTCATGGAAGGATTACCGCTTGAAATTCTAGCTTTCAGGATTGATAAAGAACACCTCATGTGGATTTATAGATCAAAAGTTATGCACTTTTCATTGTGACTGTCCAGATTGTAGGTCAGTCTGTCCAGATTGTATGTCGTTTCTATCTTTAGTTTTGACCGTGTACCACTTTTTGTTAAAGGCAAAATATGAATGTCGTGCCAACTAGGTTATTGTAGGTAATTTCATAACCTTTTCAGATTGTTAAAGAACACTCAATTTGGAGTTGTAGTTTAAAAGTTATGGACGTTTTAGTTCTGCTGTTCTAATTGCTCAGTCAGATTCTGCTCGCTATTTCGTTTGACAATTAGCAATTTAGTTTGGCCGAATTGGGTTATCTCACAACTACAAAGTTGTAGATATATTTGTTAAGCTCGTGTAGGATCTGGGCTCATCTCTTTTGAGTCCCAGATCATTAGTTTGGTCTTTACTGTGCTGCTGTCTGATGGGATTCCATGTTGCTGCTGGAATTTCAGATTCGGTTATGAAGTGTTCATGGCAAGTCCGTCACTGTTGTCGATCGATTCTCTAAATATACACATTTTACTCCACTTGCACATCCCTACACGGCGATTACAGTCATCCAGGCTTTCTTTGGGGAGATTGTGCGTCTTCACGACATCCCTAGTTCTATTGTCAGCGATCGCAATGTGGTATTCACGAGTGCCTTTTGGAAGGAGTTATTTTCATTAGCAAGAGTTCGCTTGAATATGAGCACAGCCTACCACCCTCAATCTGATGGGCAGACTAAAGAACCTAACAAGATCATAGCCATGTATTTGCGATGCCTCACTGGCAATTGTCCAAATAGTGGCTTCGATGGCTTCCATGGGCCGAGTTTTGTTATAATACCTCGTTTTACTTTGCTCTCAAAATGACACCGTTTCAGGTTGTTTATGGGTGTGATGTGTCGGCGCTACGTTCTTATGAAAGTGGGGATAGTCGTGTACCAACTGTGGACCAAGCCTTGAACAACCGTGATACTTTTATGACCGATGTTCGTGAACGACTCCTTCAAGCTCAAGACTATGTGAAGCAATATTATGATTCACATCATTGTGACGTTCATTATCAAGTGGGCAACCAGGTTTGGCTTCATATTTCACACCGCCAAGCATTATCATTATCAATTCAGGCACACCATAAGCTCAGTCCGTGCTTTTTTGGACCGTACCAAATTTTGGAGCGTATTAGGGACATGGCATATCGCCTACAATTACCGAGTGGAGCGTGTATTCATAATGTCTTTCACATTGGTCTCCTCAAACCTTTTCATGGTGTACCACCTTCAGCTCCACCCACACTTCCAGAGTTGGATCATGGTCGTGCATTACCTACATCGGCCAAAGCTATTCAAGGACGTCTTCATCAGGGACTTTGGCAAGTTCTTATCGCGTAGAAAGGATTACCCGAATTAGATGCAACATGGGAAGTGGTTAGTGAATTTTGTCGTTTGTTTCCCGCTTTTCAGCTCGAGGACGAGTTGTTTCCGCGGGACGGGAGGGATGTTATGGTCGGAATACAATACCATCGCAGAGTTTGACCACGACAAGATATCCAGGCACAAGGGGAGGGGCGCGGCAGCATAGTTGATGACCAGCTCTTTGCGGTTTCCTTGCCCATTACATTAGGACTCTTATATTAGGTATATCGTGTTAGAGATTGTTTCGATCTGTTAGTTGATTTCCATATCAAGTTTCCATAGATAAGTTTCTATATTTAGTTTGTAATCTCTATTTAAAGAGAGAAGATCTTGAATAAAGGCAAGCAAGAATTAAGAAAAGTCTTGCCTTGCCTCACCTCTTGCGTCGGCTGGCGCTATTGTCCTACGTGCGACGGCACCACCACACCGACGCAACCCTCTTGTCGTCCGGTCTCCCACCTCCCACTCTTACTTCCTTCGCCACCAAACCCTAGGCCACAACAGTTATTAATCCATAAATGAGCTAATGCTTCACCCATGAACAAATAGCTGACATGTAGTTACTTCAACAGCAAAACTCCAAATGAGGGTCAAAATATTGGTGCTATGCCTATAAAAACTTGTAAAGCAAAAAAAAAAAAACCAATGCCCTTCTTGGGTACAATTTCTATGGTCTTAGCAACTCACCATAACTGGAAACTGGCACCCTTTGTAGCAGATATTTTTTAAAAAAGAAAATAGTTATAGACTTTTAACTTATGCAGTAAAAAAATGTTTTTAGAGAGAAAGGGTGTAAAAATGGATGAATTACTATAATCACTTACCAATAACTTGCTATTACTTAATGTAACTTCAATGTTGTGAAAGTTCCAACTGATCAAACCCCACCGATAGTGACAGATGGAGGGTATGGGTTCCTTAACTACCTGGAGGACAAAAAAAGATAGGAGAATTATAATATTATATATATATATATATATATTCAAACAAAAATAACAATTCGAGTACTAGTTAAAATGCAGATGGCCTAAACATTTAATGCTCTTCTGGATGGGTTGGGTTAAGCAAGAAAGGCTTCGCAATTTGGATCAAACTATCAGTGTTCTGAGCATGCAAAGCAAATCTAGCTAACTTTGTCCAAGAATTAATTTGAGTTTCTCCAAGAATTTCACTGATGCATCAAGCTGTGCCTATGTCATGAAACTTTCAAGCTATTTATTGCAAGTTTTGGGAGCTAAAGAGCATGGTCATGGAGAAAAAAAAATGTAGCGCTCAGATACAATCTGAAACTTGTAGGTGTGAACTTTCCAGTGGGACTTCAGCGTGCATGGCCTTGTGATCTATAGGGTGACTTGCCTGTTTGACTTACAGATGATTTGATTTATTACTGAGCAACTGAACACCCCTTTCATTATGTCGGACCCGGATTTAGCTAATCCAAAATTCTCTGTGAATCCACTGTACTATTCCCTGGATTAGTAGATACTGCTCATAGATACATCACTGAATCATTTCATACAGGACGTAAACCGTACCATACATTAATTACAAAACATCATAGTTCACATAGACTGCATCGGGTCAAGTTTTATAATAAGACCGATCAGGCCAAAAGGATACATTACATAAAAGCAGAAGCGGTAGCAGAAACAAAAGGAAAAAAGCACATCTCGCTACAGGCAAGCGACTAGGATAACCTGTGTGCGACCGATATTACCTAAAGATTTGGATAATATTGGTGTGCGCAAGCACTAACTTAGCCGGCTAGACTAGGGTGAGACCTATACTACTAGAGACTAAACTAATGTCCACCATCTTCTTCTCCATCAGCCCCTGAAACATCGTAGTACGCGTAGTGCCCTTGGTCCATGGTCTCTAAGAGATTTGGGGAGCAAGAGTGAACACAAGCAACAGTGCTCCGCGAGCTAACACACAGAATGCAATAGTTATACATGCAAGGTTTAACAACGATGGCTTGAGTTCTTTTATTTGCTAAAGGCAATAATTTTAATTACAATAATTAGAAACACTTATGACTTCGTATTTTAACCAAACCATATTTTATTAAAGAGAGTAAAAGATGTGCAATATTTATAACGGTGCAGGTTCCATCTACCTGTTATATGGTTCCATCCACCATATGCTTAATTTTGATTACTAGAGTTACGTCCACCCAACTAACAACACTAGGTTACATCCACCCAGGAAAAAATCCAAAATTAGGATTACATCCACCCGACGAGTTTTCATCCCCCACAAAGGTTTTTTTAAAAAAAAGAAACTAACTCAAGCAAGTTCCCATGCCTGCCCTTCACTGTGGGCACGACTGTTCGAATAGTTTATACTCTGCAGAGACTGTACACTTTATCCACAAGAGAAAATCAGCTTTTTGTGTTTCACACGTTTCCTTAGACATGTGAATCAAGGAGATCATCATAAGGCCTCTACTGATGAACCCGAAGGTCCTATTGTTGGCCCGATCTTTCGATGAGAACGATAAGTTCGGTAGGCGTCGCTCAACTCTCACGATCCTGGCTACGAACTCGCAAGGCTCGAAACCACGCAATCGCTGAACTGCTCGACAAGTCGTTATCAACCATGCACGAATACCCGGTTGACTTGACCACGAAGGTCGATTCCTGCATACACCGAAGAAGCACGCAAGAAAAAGGTAAAGCAATCTGAAATTGCAAATATGAATTGAAATATTGAATTGAGTTGGGATTCTGAAGCGGTATTATGGTTGGTCTAGTCGACACAAGCCAATACACGAAGTTGCAACAAGGCTAACTTTTAACTAAACAAAATCCAAGAAAACTAGAGGGGGTGTGGCCTCCTTCAATAGGGGATGAGGAGCCACACATCTAATAGAACTAAGTGGGTGGGACTAATTTCATGTGTTACTGTTCACGTAAACAGTAACTGCGCCCCCAGGTGGTCCGTCGACAGATGGGTCAAGTTCAGTATGATTACAAGGCCCAGATTGGCCCAAACAAGTGATATGACGTCTTCTTTGGATGATTGCAATCAGTCCAGAAGGAATTTGAAGATGAGGCCGGATCCGTTGGAAAGAGGACGAAATAAGCTTTCAATCAAGTATTCGTGGACCTCCAACAGACTCCGTATGTGAAAGTTATGCATGTTTTAAGTTGGTGTTGTCAGACTGATTCCGGAGGCCGAACTGGATTCCAAAACGGGTCTAGCTCGAACTACTTGCTTGTCTTGGACCAAAAGTGACGTGGCGCTGCACATATATATTTTTTATCATTAGGTAGCATCATATAGTTCATATAATATAAAGACACTCCTAAAAACAAGCTCACCTGATAATTTAAGTGAAGCGTACGAGCTCTTATACTTGGAACAGTAAGCATAACAAATATAGTTGTATCCATAGGGGTCATGTCCTCATCATCTACAATGCATCCTCCAGTGTAAGTTACACCCGCTAAGGTTTCATTTGAGGGTGACCATGTCCACCACACCCAGACCCCCTCTTGCGCCACACGTCGGCTTACACCAACAACACAACCTGTGTCCACGGCGGCGTAAAACCAGTGACATGACTCGTAGGTCACTCCAATGGTGCAACTCGCACTGCTGGATACAAATTATTTAGCCAAGTCGACACCATTATAGACTTGTGGTTACACTATTTTACATTGGGAGGTCATCACAGGATTAAGTCCTTAAAGCTATTTGAGCGGTGTATACCACATACTGAAGGGATACGGGTAGGCTACTATAGCAATAATTTAAAATTTTCTACCACGTAAACCAGAAAGCCAAGCAAGTTAGATGATCACAAATCATTACCACCAGATGTGTAGTACCGCGGAAGAAGAGTCAGAGCAGCCTAGTCCAACGAAGAGCACGTCGATGTATTGGCCGTAGTCGGTCGTCCAGCACCCTCGCGAGTCGATCGTCTCCTTCAACAACCTCTGAAGTTCCTTGTGAAGATCATGGATCGTCCTCAAGCGCAACAGTAACCGCAGTAGCGCCTCTACGGTATCCACACGTCCAGGGAAGGAACAACTGGATGCCGGTGTGCTATCACCAAGTCGCATGGCGGGGCTCTCTCGGGAAGATAGCGGCTAGGGTTTCAGTGGAGTAACTCACGTCTCTCACATCTCCCAAATAGCCTCAAGCATCTCCTTATATAGTGCCCCGTGACGGATCCTATCCGAACACGTTTGACGAATCGTATTTGTACTGGTTTGTTCCAACCCATTAAGTGCGTGACCTGTTAGGTTTATGTGTAATCGCCAGTGACTGAAAACCCTTTTAGACCACAGTCGTGCGGTCCCTAGCAGGACATAATGATTCTCGAATACACACAAATTATACCGGACAAACCTTAATGCAACATGATCTACGACCAAGTCCTCGTCACTTACAGTCAGCTTGTATCTTGTCACGTCTGTATTTAGGTATGACCAGTTCATATTGAGTCTCGACCAGTTCGTAACTCCTTACGACCAGGTTTCAACCACCCTGTGATTACGTTCGATCAGTCTACGACCAGCTCGTATCTCCATACGACCAAACTGTAACTGATCGAACTAAGCGACCTAGTCTTGTATTCTCCCTTTGCCTCACGATATCTGGTCTGAACTCCAGGTGAGATATATGTCATCAATGGATTGTTCAATACTTTCTCGATCAAGTATCAGATAACCTTATATGGTCGAACTCTTCGACCACCAGTGGCATGACCATACACTTTCTTTATCCGACCACTTCGAGGGGCCCAGAGATATCTCTCCTATTATGTTAGGAGGGGCAAATCCCATATCCGACCAGTCACATCCATCCGCATGTTTCATAACATACTCGAAAGCTGCATTTATAACTACCCAGTTACGAGTAGCGTTAAGCAACCCCTAAGAATGCTATTACACATGTAGAGAACCATGTTGATTTCAGGTCTAAGGATTATACATTATCATTGCTTAAGACCAACTAATGACACATAGAATCATAACAATCTTAATAGTGTCTTAAGGTGGGTCTATCTAACCCCGTGTTCTCTAACATGTGTTCACATTATTGATTCGATATCTCTATATCCATGACCGGTGAAACATGGTCATCAATCAATGCATGTGCTGGTCGTAGAGTCACTGGTGTTCCGCCTAGTGACATTCGACTAGGGATACTTTTAGAATGACATCATATAACTTAAAGAGTTTCACCAACAAGTCACATACTCGTTGATCTATATAACTGATGATTCATTCAAGGAACAGAATAACATTTATTCAATAACTCATAAACATAGACATGATTTAATCATCTCTATGATTGCCTCTAGGGCATATCACCAACAATCTCCCGCTTGCACTAGAGCCAATCATACAGGTATCGAATACCCATAGCTCTTATGTGCGCCTCATGCTTAGGTTGTGGGAGAGGCTTTGACAACGGATCAAATCCGTGTGCAATTTGCATATCTTCACATCACCGTGGTTTAAGACTTCGACCACACTGGTCTAAGATTTCGACCACCCTGATTGCAATCTGAAATCATCCATGTCGGTTTGGAAGCTAGCATCGGTGTAACCATTTACGACCAGCTCTTCCTCACCACCATAAACAAAAAATACATCCTTAGTCCTTCTTAAATACTTAAGGATATTCTTGATTGCTATCTAGTGACCTTCACCTGGATCTGACTGATATCTGCTTGTAACACTTAGAGCATACGACACATTTAGTCGTGTGCACAGCATGGCATACATGATAGATCCTATAGCCGAAGCATATGGGATTCTACTCATTTTATCTCGCTCATCAGTGGTCGTAGGACACTGAGTCTTACTAAGATTAATACCATGTGATATGGGCAAGAAACCTTTCTTAGAATCTTGCAAGTTAAACCGTTTCAACACCTTGTCAATGTAAACACCTTGGTTTAATCCAATTAGCCTCTTATATCTATCTCTATAGATCCTTATACCAAGAATATATGCTGCATCTCTTAAATCTTTTATAGAGAAACTATTTCTCAATGAAGCTTTAACAGATTCAAGCATAGGAACGTCGTTTCCGACCAGTAGTATGTCATCCACATATAATTTCAGAAACACAAGTTTTCTCTGACTAACCTTCTTGTAAACACAAGGTTTTTCTTCGTTCTTGATGAAGTCAAACCCTTTAACTACTTCATCAAAACGAATATTCTAACTCCAAAATGCTTGCTTTAATCTATAGATGGATTTCTTAAGCTTGCATACCTTTCTAGTTTCTTTTGGATCGACAAAACCCTCAGGCTGTGTCATGTACACATCCCCGCTTAAGTTTCTATTTAGGAAAGCCGTTTTGACGTCCATTTACCATATCTCATAGTCGAAATATGCAGCAATAGCTAGAATGATCTGGATAGACTTAAGCATTGCGATGGGTGAGAAGGTTTCATCATAATCAACACCTTGAATTTGTCTGAAACCCTTCGCGACCAGTCGTGCCTTATGAATGTGAACATTTCCATCCATATCTATCTTTTTCTTAAAAATCCATTTGCACTCAATGGTTTTAACACCATCAGGTAGATCAACCAAGTTCCAAACTTGATTATCATACATGGACCTTATCTCGGATCTCATGACTTCAAGCCATGACTCAGAGTCTTGGTCCATCATCGCTTCCGAATAAGTTTTAGGCTCGTCATTATTAAACAATAATACGTCATGCCCATACCTTATAGGCAATTGATGTGGCATTTTAGATCTTCGTGGGGCTGATGCTTCATCTACAGGTTCAACAACATTTTGTTCATCCTGTAGAGGTTCAGCAGGAGTTGAAACATTTTCAGATGTTTCCCGAATTTCTTCGAGTTGCACCTTGCTCCCACTGACTCGTTTGGAAAGAAATTCTTTCTCCAAGAAGACACCATTACGGGCAACAAACACTTTGTTTTCATCCCACTTATAAAAGTAATATCCTTTAGTTTTCTTATGATACCCCACAAAGAAACACTTATCAAACTTGGGTGTGAGTTTATCAGATGTCAAACGCTTGATATATGCCTCATAACCCCATACTTTGAGAAAAGACAAACCAGGGCACTTCTTAGTATATATCTCATATGGTGTCTTCTCTACTGTTTTTTATGGAACCCTATTTAAAGTGAAAGCCGCTGTTTCTAGAACGTATCCCCAGAATTGCAATAGAAGATCAGATTGGCTCATCATTGACCGAACCATGTCCAACAATGTTCGGTTCCGTCATTTCGACACCCCATTCCATTGAGGCGTTCTTGGCGGAGTAAGTTGTCGAACAATTCCACACCTCTTTAGATGATCACCATAATCACCAAACTCATGGTTCAAATATTCACCTCCACGATCAGATCGTAGACATTTGATTATCTTGCCAAGTTGATTTTGTACTTCATTCTGAAATTCTTTGAACTTTTCAAAAGATTCCAACTTATATCTCATCAAATAGACATAGCCATATCTACTGAAATCATCAGTAAAAGTTATGAAGTACTAAAAACCACCTCTGGCTAAAGTGTTCATTGGTCCACATACATCCGAATGTATAAGGGCCAACATGTCACTCGCCATCTCACCTCTGGCTGTGAAAGGTGCTTTTGTCATCTTGCCAAGTAAACAAAATTCACATGTTTCAAATGATTCAAAATCAAATGAATTTAGAAGACCATCTTTATGAAGCTTCATCATGCACTTCTCATTTATATGACCTAGTCGACAATGCCAAATAAAAGTGGGATTCATTTCATTGGATCGATGTCTCTTAGCATTAACTTTATAGATAGGCATATCCTCAAGATTCAAAACATACAATCCATTCACCAATAGAGCATGGCCATAAAGCATATCTTCAAAATAAATTGAATAACAATTGTTCTTTATTCTGAACTCATAACCTTCTGTTCCTAAACAAGAAACAGAAATAATATTTTTGCTTAAGGCTGGAATATAATAACAATTATTTAATTCCATAACCAATCCTGAAGGTAAAGCTAATGGTAAAGTGCCAATAGCTAATGCAGCAACTCTTGCTCCATTGCCCACCTAAAGATCAACATCTTCTCTTGTCAAGCTTCTACTCCTTATCAGTCTCTGCATCGAATTGCAAATATGAGCAACCGATCTGGTATCAAATACCCAAGAACTGGTCGGAGAAGTGGCAAGATTAATTTGTATAACATTTATATCTGAACTGGAAGTCTTACTCCTCTGTTCTTTTTTGTTTCTACCAAGTACTTCTTGCAATTTCTCTTCCAATGCCCAGTCTCATGACAATGATAACATTCTGTGTCAGGCTTAGGACCCAGCTTGAGCATCTTAAGCTTAGCCTTGAGACTATCGATCTCATCTTGAATATTTCCTTTGCTTGTTTCTTTTCCCTTTGACTTACCCTTCTTCATGAAGCTGGTAGTCTTTTGAACCATCATCACATGATTAAAATTTTTCTTGATGCTCTCCTCAACACCTTTAAACATGCCATGTAACTCGGTCATTGACTTCTCCATGTCATTCATATGAAAATTCAATATGATCGGCTCAAAGCTCGCAGGGAGCGATTGAAGAATCACATCAGTAGCCAACTCTTGGCTAAAGGAAAAATCAAGCTTTTCCAAGCTTTCAATGAGACCAATCATTTTGATCACATGAGGAATAACCGTGTTACCTTCTAACAGCCTACAAGAAAACAATGCCTTAGAGGTGTTAAACCTCTCTGCCCTTGCTTGATCCTGAAACATACCCTTCAGACTCATAATCATATTGTAAACATCCGTGGTCTCATATTGCTTCTGAAGCTCAGAGTTCATAGTAGCAAACATTAAGCAGTGCACATCGACTGCATCATTGCAATGCTTCTCATAAGCATTCTTTTCAGCACGAGGAGCATCGGCACTTGGTTCCTCAGGATAGGGACCCTATAGAATATAATCCTTCTTTTCTTGTTTGAGAACAATTCTCATATTACGAAACCAATCAATGAAGTTTGAACCATTCAACTTTTCTTTCTCAATAATAGATCGCAAATTAAAGGTAGGTGCAGAAGTAGTAGGTGCTATGATCTACAACAGAAAAATATATACAAAGATTCAGCACTATGTTTATGTAAGATCTTCTATTAGACACTCATATTGGTGGTTATGTTCGACTAGTCTACGACCAGCTCGTATCACCATACGACTAGTCTGGATCCGGTCGTATCTCCATACGACTTAGTCTGAACCTGGTCGTATCACTATACAACTAGTTCATACCTAGTCGAACTTAATCAACAACAGATAATAAAAGATACTCTCACTAAATGTTCTAAACCATGTTTCCCTCTAACTTCATTTAGTGAGTTCAAAATCCAAAAGTCATTAAGTCCTAGTGAGCTTTAGCATCACTACTAGAAACCTAGTGATTTAAGGAAGGCAATCTCTTGCCAATCATATCACATATGACTCTTGTTTGTTGGGTGGCATCTCTATGCCCTAGCGACCAACATTATGTCCTAAGGCCCAAAATCGTTTTGATAGCCTTGTCAAGTCAAACCAATACTATGCATATAGGTCCGACACCCATCCCATCTTATTAAGATAATTAATAGCACCCTACTTTGGTAGATCTGCCAATTAACCATCAAAATCGTGATAGACGCAGCAATTGGAAAGGCATCAATTTTACTTAATTTTTCTTGAGAGATACTACTCTATCATGTGAAAACATCTAATGATAAAACATAATCAAATAGCATAACAGGAATAAACACAAATATTCACAGATAATCATATTAAATTGTGAAATAGTATGGCTCTTAACATGTCGATCTCCATCAGCATGCTTCTTGTTCTCTGACCACCATGCTTGACGTCTCCAACTACATTCATCTACTAAGCATTTACTCCTAAAAGCTAGTAATGAATTACATAGGATAATATCAAGCATCACATGTCGATACGTAGACCGTTATACAATAATATGTAGCTCGATGGCTATCTCATAGCATGACACGCAGACCATGAAAATCCATTCACGCATCACATGCACAATGGGCCATACTATTCACATCAAACCCTGCAAAAACGAGTTATGCATAGAATATAATTCTATCGGGTGACATGAACACATACTACTTTACAACACGGCTACGACTACGGCGGTCCTGCTAGCCGGTTAGTGGGCGGGGTTCAAAGGGGCAGCGCCCTTCGCTGGTCGAGGGCAGCGCGCTTGAAAATATTTCTGAGATATGAATCTTATTCATGTAACCGAGCCTTGAAAATCATCGGATCAATCATATTAACCCTATTCCGAACCAATATGATCACTACCTTGATACGACCACGCACTGCAGCACACTCCGATGGCGGAATCACGATCGGTAGGAGTATTGCGCAAGGCAGTCGAAAACAAGTCAAGTAAATCATCTGCTACACTTAACTTGTACCACCTCGAAAAACCCATCTACTATCGCCGAATATTGATCGATCCTATCGACCAGTGCCTAGATCATTCCATCCATATGAATCGATCTAGGTCATCAAACCAAACTAGTGATAGATCTAATCTGCTACTGCCACATAACCAGTATATGTGACCGATCCAGAACAAAAACTATGCAGGATGGCTCTAATGCCACTGAAGGGATACGGGTAGGCTACGATAGCAACAATTTAAAATTTTCTATCACGTAAACCAGGAAGCCAAGCAAGTTAGATGATCACAGATCGTTATCACCAAATGCAAAGTGCAGCGAAACAAGAGTAAGAGCAGCCTGGTCCAACGAAGAGCACGTCGATGTACTGGTCGTAGTCGAACGTCCAGCGCCCTCACGAGTCGATCGTCTCCTTCAGCAACCTCTGAAGTTCCTTGTGAAGATCGTGGATCATCCTCAAGCGCAACAGCAACCGTAGTAACGCCTCTACGGTATCCACACATCCAGGGAAGGAACAACTGGACGCCGGTGTGCTAGCACCAAGTCGCACGGCGGGGCTCTCTCGGGAATATGGCGGCTAGGGTTTCGGTGGAGTAACTCACGTCTCTCACATCTCCCCAATTGCCTCAAGCATCTCCTTATATAGTGCCCCGTAACGGATCCTATCCGAATACATGTAACGAATCGTATTCGTACTGGTTTGTTCCAACCCGTTAAGTGTGTGACCTGTTAGGTTTATGTGTAATCAGTTGTGACTCGAAAACCCTTTGCCGACCACGAATCGTAATAGTTCCTAACAGGACATAACGATTCCCAAATACACACAAATTATATCGAACGAACCTTAATGCAACATGATCTACGACCAGGTCCTCATCACTTACGACCAGCTTGTATCTTGTCACCACTAGTCTGTATTTAGGTATGACCAGTTTATATTGAGTCTCGACCAGTTCGTAACTCCTTACGACTAGGTTTCGACCACTTTGTGATTACGTTCGATCAGTCTACGACCAGCTCGTATCTCCATACGACCAGTCTGTAACTGATTGAATTAAGCAACCTATTCGTGTATTCTCCCTTTGTCTCACTATATCTGGTTTAAACTCCAGGTGAGATATATGACATCCATGGACTGTTCAATACTTTCTCGATCGAGTATCGGATAACCTTATATGGTCGAACTCTTCAACCACCAGTGGCATAGCTATACACTTTTTTTATCCGACCACTTCGAGAGGCTCAGAGATATCTCTCCTGTTATGATAGGAGAGGCAAATCCTATATCCGACCAGTCACATCCATCCGCATGTTTCATAACATATCCGAAAGCTGTATTTATAACTACCCAGTTACGAGTAGCGTTTAGTAACCCCTAAGAGTGCTATTACACATGTAGAGAACCATATTGATCTCAGGTCTAAGAATTATACATCATCATTGCTTAAGACCAACTAATGACACATAGAATCATAACAATCTCAATAGTGTCTCAAGGTGGGTCTATCCAACCCCATGTTCTCTAACATGTGTTCACATTATCGATTCGATATCTCTATATCCATGACCGGTGGAACATGGTAATGAATCAATGCATGTGTTGGTCGTAGAGTCACTGGTGTTCCGCCCAGTAACATTCGACTAGGGATACTTTTAGAACGACATCATATAACTTAAAGAGTTTCACCAACAAATCACATACTCGTTGATCTATATAACTGATGATTCATTCAAGGAACAGAATAATATTTATAAATAACTCATAAACATAGATGTGATACAATTATCTCTATGATTGCCTCTAGGGCATATCACCAACACATACCACTATTTCTCGTGCTACATCCGTACTAACCATCATACCATCCGCCCAGATATGGTAACAGCAAGTTGTTAGGATTTTGAAGAGCTTAAAACTAAGTTATCTCAAATATATCAGCCATTTCCCTCCAATGACTGTCCAAAACAAGTTTCATGATTAAAAGATGACGATTAGGGCAATTGATTCCCTGATACTTAAACAAGACTAACATGGCGTTTAAGTACGACCTATAGCTAATAAAGTTACCAATAAATTATCTAGGACGGCAAGGATTATGTTATTCAAATGTCAAAGGATGGTATAATAATACAAATGTATCAAATTGGCATGTAACTACCTTAAAATTTGACATACATTTGCATAATGAATTAAGCATGCAATTTGATAATTTAAATAAATATAAATTTGCACAAGTGTAGGTTCAATATAATCCAAGTATTAACTCGCTTGGCTCAAAAGCAGGTGGGTCTTGGAATTCTTGTGCTTGCTCGGACTGGGACTCTTCTATGTCCTCGTACTCTATTTGGACGATCGCATCGAAAAACAGACAAATAAATGAGCAACGCAAATAAATACAAAAGAAAAAATCAAATGAACTCCAAATTGAACAAAACCACTTTCAACAAATAGCTCTTGAATTTAGAAAAATTTAAAAATAAATTTTATTAAATTTGATTTATTTTCTAAAAGAAAACGATCGAGGCCGACAGTGGGACCTAATTACTGTGCGTATAGTAAGCGCCCACTTGTCTGTGGCTCTACTAACTTAATCGGGCTTAAAAATGATTTAAAAGCCGATGGGCCCACATGTCATGATACAAGGGCTTAACTTAAACGAGGAGGGCCCACTGGTTAGCGGCTGATTAACAGAGGCTAAGCAAGGTCATTATGCACTAATGACGCGCTACAGTGTCATCTTCTCTGCCGAAGAGAGGCAAAGCTCATCGCCAGTGAGGAAGAGGACGGCGGTCTAAGGCGAAGGCAAAAATGGGTCCCATGGCATGGCGCGAACCTCCAGGCGAGGTAGCGTGGCCGAATCTGGAGCCTCGGGTGGTCGGCAGCGAGCTCATGCGGCGGCCGAAGGACCGCACATGGCGTCATGGCGACACAGGGCACGGGAGCCTAATTATTTGCTATGGGAGCAACTAGGGGCGATGAGAAACTCACCCGAAGTGACGGCGGTGCTCGGGGAAGCTTGAAGTGGTTTGTCGACGAAGAGCCGAGGCGGCGGTGAGGTGGTCATCGCGGAGGGCTCGCCGGAGGGGAGAAGAGGCTCAGCACAGCTTGGGTCGTCTTCGGGAAGTCCACGCGAAGCTCCTGGTGCAGGCAATCGAACCGAGGCGCTGCGATGCTCGAACGGCGCTGGCAGAGGTGAATTGACCGGAGGAGAGGAAGAAGGTTGCTCGGGTGGCTCTCAAGGGCAATGGAAGTGACAGGGGCGCGATTGGGGACAAGGCGGAGGTGACTGAGGCTTTTATAGCCACAGGGGAACAAAGACGGTCGTTGGATGCCTTGATGGCCGCGCGGGGTCCCGAGGTGGCGGAGCTAGCTCGGTGCTAGGGGAGGGGATGGCGGAGCCGGCGAGTGCGCGAGCACGCGAGGGAGGATTTAAGGCGAGGTGGCAAGCTCCAATGGTCGGCCGCGGGAGACACGGGCGCGCGGACATGGCACGACGCATGGGAGCGGCGGAGGCGGACGCGGCCGGCGCACGGGGAGAGAAGGGGCTACGCGCGGCGCTAGCTCGGGGAGGGCTGCGGCACACTGGCCAAGCACAGTGGCGCACAGGTGTGCACCAGCGCGGAGCAGGGCAAGGCGGACGCGGCAGGTGCAGGTCGGGCGCACACGGCGCGGGCAGGGCGGCGCTGGGACGCTCCAGGCCAGGCTAGGGGCTGGGCTGGGCCAAAGAAGGGCAGGGGTGGGCTGAGCCTGAAGGAGAGTTTGGAGGTTTGAGGTTTTGAAAATTGTGCAAAAACAAGTTGAAGATTTTGAATTTGAATTCAAGTTTGAACTTCAATCAAACTGTCCCAAAATGGGATGTTACACATTAGTAAATGGCTTTCTACACCTGGAGAATTTCATTATTTATTAAAATCATTAGATCCACCAATTAACCTAGTCAACCAAACAAAATTCTTCGTCATCCTTTCCTATAATAAACCCATTGCTGTACAATTTCATCAACACAGACATCCTTCAGAGAAAAAGTGACATTTATTAAAAATTGCACAGATCCTAAAAGATTGCAAGGGGCTGATCAAGGGGCAGATCTTCAACAAATTATAAGCAACTACAGCAGCTTTAGGACCTTCAGAATACTAACATGTTTTCTTTCGAGAGCATGGGAGCACTCCACTTATATCCGTTCTCTTCTTTTTTAAAGCACATTTCAGTGCATTTTCACACCCTATACATGTCATGTGCATCAATACAGCTGGATTGGACTCTATGTGTTTCATGACTTATACCTGAGTACATATTTGATTATTGAGCGGATCTTGTAATTTAACACAAATGAACTGCAACACAAGGCAACTAAAACACTCTTGACCTCATACCATAAACCCTCAACTTGCTAGAAGGCCAGCTTAGTTCGTCAGAAGCCCCCGTGGGGCGGCTCACAAATTGATCTCATGACAGAACCAGTTAGTCAACTCCATACTTATTCCTGCTCAAGCTTTGGTGCAAGCCACTTTTATCGATTTTCTATACCCACTTCATCAGCCAGACAATGATGTCCCGTCTATTGCATCTTCCAAGAATCTAAGCCAATACTATGTTAGATCTTGTTTAGACTTGGACACCCTGGTCTCCGCTTCACTTGAGTCTATATAAGTCTACACCATTTCAAACACAACACATTCACACTGTGCCCACTCACTTAACACCGCCAAAAGTCATGGGGCAGGCTAGGGCTCGCTTCCTAGCCTCCCTAGCGGCTTTCTATCTCATCCAAGCCATCTCCCCAGCAATCAGCGACATGTCCGACAGCCTTGACATGCTGTGGGGCAACACACAGGTAGTTTATGACAGCACCGGCCACCAAATAGTATCTCTGTCCCTCGACCGCTGGACGACCTCTGCGTTCCACTCGAAGGGCCAGTACCTCTTCGGGAGGTTCGACATAGACATCAGCTGGCACTGTCACCACAATATATGTAAGTGACCAAGAAATGAACAGACTAGCATGCAAGTAATTCATGGATCCTTAGACTAACCATTCTTTTGTGTCACAATGTGGGAATAGATGATAACGGAGGGGCTGTGGCTGTTGGGATTGAATCTCTCAACTCCCATGTCTCTTCTTCTCTCTCTTGTATATATACAAGATGTCACATGAAGGAAGAAGATACACACTTGTGGGCTACATTTTTCTCTATATTCTCATATTCAAAACTAGTTACAATGCTTTTTATAGCTACAATATGACATGTAACCTCCCCACTAACACATTCAAGTAGCCCACTACCTCCACTACATGCACTAGCTCTACTACATGCACTAGATAATGATCCACTAATACAAAACACTAATGCAAAACAATTAAGATTATATCTAACAGTGGCAAGTCCATGACGAGATCGACCTCGAGTTTTTGGGGAACACCACCGGTGAGCCCTACGAATTTTTTTTAAAAATAATTTATTTTTTATTATAAATTACAACATTATACCTACGACTTTTTTTTTACAGAAATATACTTCTGTCGCTCAACCGTAGGGCGACAGGTTCCAGTAGCTCAACCGTTGGGCGACAGGTTCCAATAGCTCAACCGTTGAGCGACTGGGACACTTGTCGCTCAGCGGTTAGTCCTAGTGTACAGGTTGCTCAGCTAGCAGGGCATGCATGTACATCGTTGGGCGATAAGTATCCCAGTCGCTCAACGGTTGAGCGACTGAAACGAGTCACCCAACGGTTGAGTGACAGGAGTATATTTCTGTAAAAAAAAAATCGCATGTATAATGTTGTAATTTATAATAAAAAATGGATTTTTTTAAAAAAAAAATTCTGAGCCCTACACTTCGCACACTAACATCTATGCAAGAGGGACAGGTGGCCGAGAAAAGCAGTATCGGTTTGGTTTGATCCCACTGAAGATTTCCACACCTACTCCATCCTCTGGAACCCAAAGGAGATCTTGTTAGTTCCCTCTTAGCTTGCTAAAATTATTAGTTCCTGTATATGCGGTGCTAATAAGACCCATTTTGGCAGTGCTGTCCCATGTGGTAAGCAACTCTAAAATGATTTGACATGTCAGGAAAGGCAGATTGTTCAACCTAATTATTTGAAAGAATTAACCCTGAATCATCTTGCTGTTATTGGGTTGCAGAATACTTGTCGATGAAACACCAGTCCGGCAGATGAAGAATCAGTTAAGGAATGGTATCCCTTTCCCACTCTATCAACCAATGAGGCTGTATGGCTGCATTTGGAACGCCGACGACTGGGCGACGCAGGGAGGGCGGGTGAAGACCGATTGGTCCCAAGCACCGTTCGCCACATTCTTCCGGAACTACAGTACAATGCTTGTGTCCCGTACAAGCAGTGACGGAGTCAGGATTTTGACGATAAGATGCGAACTTAAAACACATCCATTCCAACACAAGTTCAAATGATATATTACATAAGTTCAAATATGTTAAATTATATGTTCGCATTATAACCAATATCACAAAATATTTTAGAAAATTACTTAATTACAACTTGATACGACGTTCATTCATACTTTGAAAGCGATTGATGACAGCGTCATCACTAACTTGTAGAAAAAATTCACACTCAATGTACGTAACTAAACAATCATTCAAGTATTGTTACCTATGCTATTTCTTAGCTTGTTCTTCACATGATTCATTGCCGAAAATACCCTCTCTACACTTGTAGTAGCCACAGGAAAGATCAATACCAATTTGAACAGCAAACAAACAAGTTTTATTGTGATCATGCTTCTTTGTCTCAACAAGTTTAATAGAGAGCTCACTGAGATTCTTCACTTCTCGAAACTTTGTATCTTGATGCATGTTAGTGATAAACATATTAAGTTGTAAAGAAAGTTAGATTAAATCTGTGTTCGAGCAATCTTTAGAATAAAACTTAACAAGTTTAAGAACTTTATCCTTGTCATATGAAGCAAATGAATCAGCAAGCAGGCAACAAGGGGTACAACGAAAGGAACACAGAGATTAAGCCAACACTAGGCCTTGAAGGAGCCTGGAGCCAAGGAGGGGAGCAGGCGAACGGGCGGTCCTCGGGGTCGAGACTCGAGGGGCGCGACCGGCCACCGGCGCGTCGAGGCCGAGATCGTCGGTGCAGAAGCCAGAAGCGGCGCCAGAGCGCCACGATGCACCGATGCCGCGATGAGCTGCCGGCTGCGGTGCTGCGCAGCTGCCAGACGTGGCATGATACTTAAATGTAAGAAATGTAAAGTCAAATGTGGTGTGTTCATGCCACTCAAATTTTGTGCATGATAACTAACTTACTTTCGGTGGTAAGGTTTGCCAGAAGATAAAAAAGCAATTCAGCATCCCTTCTTTTCATTGCTCCGATGTAGCACTAGAAACAGCTTTGCAGCCAAGCCTTCAAAGAACAACCCAGGCACTGCAATAAGGAAAGATAGGCAACACAGTTACAGATAAATTTGTAGCCAGAACAGATGTTAGCACCAGTCAGTATGTGATGGTCGGCATCACATATCAAAGGCGCAAATCACGCCAATCAGATATGGCGCATTAGGTACTTCCATTTCAGAAAAAAAAAAATTGCTTATTTAATTTGTTATCTCCAAGTTTGGTATGATTAGATACCATTGCAAGTTTGGTATGATTAGATATGATTGTTAGGTGGGGCTATCCTTATTTAAGGAGCTTTTCACGTATGGAAAATCAAGCAAAGAATTATCTCAATTGCCTCCTTCCTTGTCTGCTTTCTTCCTCCTGCGCACCTTCCTCCCTGCGCTTGCTTTCTTCCTTGCCCTACTATCTCCATCACGGCTCCTGGTCGACGAGGCCTGGGCCAAAGCCTGCGATTACCCACGATTATCCAATATGGTCACTAGACCGTGACAACTTGGTATCAGAGCCAACGATGTCTCGTGGCAACAATACTAGCATGGAGTCCGATGAACAGATGGCTACCGTTGAATAGCAGGTGGCTGTTTTGACAGCAGACATGTCCGATATGAAGGCGCAGCTCACCAACCTGAAGGGCACCATCGATCAGATCCCAACCGTGGTGTCTACGATGACCGAGCTCAAGAACGCGATCCTCAGCTTGACAGATCACATCGGCGCAATGGAGAAGGAGAAACGCACTGCGGGCGACGGGCTGCTACCGGCCCCATTCGGCACCGCCAGCGCGTCCAACCAGCGCACAGAAGGGAGCAACCCCCCACGTTTACACAAGCTACAGTTCCCAACATATGACGGCAAGGAAGATCCCCTGGGATGGTTGCAACGTTGTGACCAATTTTTTCGGGGACAAAAAACGCCGGAAGCGGAGAAGGTATGGCTTGCCTCGTATCACCTTGTCGGTATTGCTCAACAATGGTGCTTTCAATTGGAACGCGACG
This sequence comes from Ampelocalamus luodianensis, assembly GCA_036346255.1. Classification (NCBI taxonomy): domain Eukaryota; kingdom Viridiplantae; phylum Streptophyta; class Magnoliopsida; order Poales; family Poaceae; genus Ampelocalamus; species Ampelocalamus luodianensis. The sequence continues at coordinate 39,266,738 of CM070632.1, read as the reverse complement.
AAGGCGAGCCCAACTGGAAGAATTTCAAGGAATACGTCAACCTTCACTTTGGGCCATCCATTGGCACAATCCTCTGGGGGAGCTCAAGCAGCTCTCGTAGACTGACACCGTGGAGGAGTACCAGCAATGTTTCCTCATGATATTGTGTCGCACAGAGCGCCTTCAACCGCGCCAACAGGTGTAGCTCTTCACCCCAGGCTTGATGGAGCCCATCCGGACGGACGTCAAGCTACAAAACCTGGCAAGCCTCCAAATGGCAATGGCCCTCGCCCGGGCAAGTGGACGCCTAGCTACCACCACAACAAGCGGCCAAACAGCCGGTGCCACTACGACCGCAGCTGGCAGCAACCGAAGGTGCACGGGCAGGTGCGACCACAGCACCAGCCAATTTGGCAACCACCCCAACAACCCTACCTACTCCGGCACACGGGATAGGAGGCGCCCCGGAACCACATCTTCGTCGGCGTTACCTGACGCCGACCGAGATGGCAACTCGTAGGGAAGCTGGCATGTGCTTCAATTGCGAGGATAAGTTCATGCCAAATCATCAGTGCAAGCGCTTGTTCGTGCTTCTGGCCCCAAGCGATGACGCCGATGACGATTTACCACCAGAGAATGAGCAGGAGCCCGACATATCTTTATATGCATTGACCAGCATCCAACTACGCACGGCCCAAACCATGCGCCTAGCGGTGGAAGTGGCTGGCACGGTGTTGCTGGCTCTCATCGACTCGGGGTCGTCGCACAACTTCATCAACCACGAGACGGCTACGCACCTCGGCCTCCGCACACAAGCGAGCATGGGACTGCGGGTCATCGTCGCCAATGGGGAGCAGGTGCCCAGCTCTGGCATCTGTCACGCCTTGCCGATCAAGGTGGCTCCCGAAGACTTCCAAGTGGACTGCTACACAATTCTACTAGATGGGTTCGATGTCATCCTCGGCGTCTAGTGGTTGCGTACCCTCGGTCCGGTCCTGTGGGATTTCAAAGAACTCACCATGACGTTCCATCGCGACCAACGCTCAGTGTGCTAGCACGGGCTAGGCGCACCGTCCAACATGCCACTGTCGTGCATAGTCTTGTCATTCGACTTGATGGATGAGCTGTTGGCCGAGTTCGACGACATCTTCGTCGAGCCAACCAAGTTACCGCCAGAACGTGGGTGTGACCACTGCATCATTCTACTACCCAAACACTTTGGTCGTTTTCATACGACCATACCGCTACCCCCAGCTCCTCAAGGACGAGCTCGAAAGGCAGTGTGCCGAGATGCAGTGTCAAGGAATCATACAACCCAGTCATTTGGCATTCTCCTCGCCGGTCTTGCTTGTCAAGAAGCAAGACGGCTTATGGCACTTCTGTGTTGACTATAGGGCCCTCAATGAGCGCACCGTCAAGGACAAGTTTCCCATCCCGTTGTCGATGAGCTTCTTGATGAGCTCCGCGGTGCGTGCTTCTTCACCAAGCTGGACTTGCGTTCGGGGTACCATCAGGTGCGCATGCACCCCCGGACATTGAGAAGACGGCGTTCCGCACTCATGAGGGCTTATTTGAGTTCTTGGTGATGCCATTCGGCCTCACCAACGCCCCGGCAACATTTTCAAGCACTGATGAATGATCTTCTACGACCCTTCCTCCGATGTTTTGTGCTTGTTTTTTTATGACATTTTGATTTACAGCTCTTCATGGTCCGAACACCTCCGCCATGTGCGAGCGGTGTTCCGTGTGCTAAGGCAGCACATGCTTTTTCCCAAGAAGTCCAAATGTCTATTCGGCACGACATCTGTGGCATACTTAGGCCATGTCATCTCCGTCGACAGCGTTGCCATGAATCCCCAGAAGGTACAGGCGGTCCTGGAGTGGCCACAACCACTGACCGTCCGAGCCCTTCACGGCTTCCTCGATTTGGCAGGCTACTACTGCAAATTCATCTAGGGGTTCGGCACGGTGGCCGCACCCCTCACACAGCTACTCAAGAAGGAGGCGTTTGCTTGGTCGCTAGTAGCGACAGTGGCATTCCAGACTCTACAGACGGCCTTGGTGGAGGCGCCTATCCTCCAACTGCCCGACTTCACCGTTGACTTCATCGTGGAGTGCGACGCATCCGGCTCAGGCTTTGGAGCTGTCCTACACCAGGGAGTGGGTGCCATCGCCTTCTTCAGCCGCATGATAACGCCATGCCATGCCAAGCTGGCAGCCTACGAACGTGAACTAATCGGCTTGGTGTAAGTTATTCGCCATTGGCGCCCGTATCTATGGGGCGCCCATTTGTGGTACATACTGACCATTACAGACTTAAGTTTTTTACTTGACCAGCGACTCTCCATGATTCTGCAGCACCATTGGGTCAGCAAGCTCCTCGGCTTTGACTTTCGCATGGAATTCAAGCCCGGTTGCCTCAACATAGTCGCCGATGCCTTGTCGCGGCGGGACGCTGAGGCCGGTCGGTCCGACGATCAACTTCTGGCCATCTCGGGGGCCCTATTTGGCCTCTTCAAGGCCATTCGCAAGGAGACCGACAGGGATACCGAGTAGGGATGGCAATCGGGTGCGGCGGGCACGAGTAGTGCTCGCCCATACCCATGCCTGCGACCCCGATTTCTCCCCACGGGCATACCCACGAAGGACGACGGGCGAAGAACCTCGCTCATACCCGTCGCCCGCGGGCATGCCCATGTACCCGCGAACATTTAAAAATGTAATATGGATGAGGCACCATATTCACACATCAAGAACCAGTAACAAATTCAAGATTGAACAGTACATCACACATTCAAAATTGAACAGTGGAGCACTAAAATTGAAATACACGGCCGGTTCAGGATTGAACAGTGCAGCACAAAGTCACAGAGGCCTTACTTCTCAACAACTAAAATAGAAATAGAACGGTGCATCACACATTCAACAACTAAAATGGCATATCTCAAACAGATTGAAACAAGAACCCAGGAACTATGACAGATTGAAAGGAAAAGGAATTTTTACACCTATTAACATCATCAGTTCATCACAGATATCTCAAACATATTTGCTCAGGACTACATGAAGCCTCTACAAGTAAAACCACACGTTTCCATCCCAAGGTAGGAATACTTTCACTAAAACCTGATAAAGAGGATTAAAAAATGTATCAGCCACATATTCCATAAATTGTCACACAAAGCGCTGAAATGTGGTAAATACAAACCTGAATTTGACGACTTCAATCTTGAATACAAAGCGCTAAAAGATGAATGTTCTTCCTCTTGGCATCGCGAAACTCCAAGAAGCGTCATGACCTCCATCCCGTGCACCATCCAATGCAATGTGCAAGACGACATCGGAGGGTCGAGGACGCCGCTGGCGGGGCGCAGGCGCGGCCGGCGTGGCTACGGCCGTCGCGTTGAGCGGGTGGCGCCAGCGAGCGAGAGCGGGAGGTGGGGCCAACGTGCTTCTTCAAGTTCGGGAACAAGGACGCGGAGGGTGCCAAGATCTCAGCAGGCAGGCGGGGGCGACCGACCGTGACGACGTCGAGCAAGTCAGCCTGGCTTTCGCTGGGAGGACGAAGGAGGATGAGATGGATCTGGAATTCTGGATTTCACGTGTTGGTAGCTGGCGAGGTGAGTGGCGGCTGAGAATCGGGGATTCGGGGTTGGGGCTAGGGTTTTAGTGGTAGTATTGAACTATTGATTGTTGGCCCACCTGTTAGTATTGGTCACGGGTAAACGGGCGAGATGGGTACGGGCGGAGCTTACCCATGCCCGTGCTCGTTTACCCGATGGGCAGAGAGTTTCCTCCATTTTTATGCCCGTGGGCGAAGAAAACAGCCCATACCCAGCTCCATTAGGGTATTTACTCACGGGTACGCGGGTAATCGGGCACAATTGCCAACCCTAATACCGAGCTTGGTCGCCTTCAGACTCAGGTTCTGGCAGGCACTCTCGGTTTACCATGGAGCGTCGTCGAAGGCCTCATCCAGTACCAAGGCCAGATATTCTTGTCGGCCTCCACACCGGCATTGGTATCGGCCCTAGAGGCGGCGCACTCCATTGGCCACGAAGGCGTCCAGAAGACGCTCCATCGCTTCCAGGCGGATTTCCACATGCCCAATGTCTGGACGACGGTGTTGGACTTTGTTCGTGCTTGTGCAACTTGCCAACGCAACAAGTCCGAGCATCTTCATCCAGCTGGCTTGCTACAGCCACTACTCATTCCTTCACGCATTTGGGATGATATTTCCATGGATTTTATTGAGGGGCTGCCGCGCGTAAATGGGAAATCAATCATCCTCACAGTGGTAGACCGGTTCTCCAAATACGCCCACTTCATTCCGTTGGCGCATCCATACACGGCGAGTTCAGTTGCTACAGTCTTCTTCAAAGCAGTGGTCCGACTGCACAGGTTCCCCTGCTCTATTGTGAGCGACCAGTATCCCATTTTCACAAGCAAATTTTGGACGGACCTCTTCAACCTCGCCGGCGTACAACTCTATCTCAGCTCGGCTTTTCACCTGCAATTCGACGAGCAAACGGAGGTGGTCAACAAGATTGTGACCATGTATCTTCGTTGTTTTTCCGGCAACCGTCCACGACAATGGCTACATTGGCTGCCATGGGTAGAGTATTGCTATAATACTTCGTTCCAGTCATCACTTCGTGACACACCCATCAAGGTGGTCTACGGTCAGGAGCCCCCAACCATGCAACAATACACAGATAATGGTGCTCGAGTGGCTGCTGTTGACACCATGTTGCACGATCACGACACCTTCCTAGCCGAGGTAAAGGAACAACTCCTGCAGGCACAACAACACTACAAACACCACTACGACAAGCATCATCGCGAGTTGTCCTTCGAGCCTGGGCAGTGGATGTGGCTACGTCTTCATCTCTCTCTCTCTCTCTCTCTCTCTCTCTCTCTCTTGCTGCCCGCGCCCATAAGAAGCTGGCGCCGCAATTTTATGCCCCGTACAAGGTGTTGGCCAGGGTCGGCACGATGGCATACCACTTAGAGTTGCCGCCTCGTGCTCGTATTCACGATGTATTTCACATCAGTACGCTCAAAACATTCCACGGCGAGCCACCCGCTGCTCCTCCTGCATTACCCACACTCCAGGATGGCCGTGTGATCCCAGTGCCTCGGCTGGAACAATTTCCTTGATGAAAATAAACAGAAATAACTTTTCTTTGGGGCTGTTGAACCATCAGGAAGCTCTCCAAATTTGTCCAAGTGTGGTTCTTCCTCATTTTCTCCACAGTTCATCATTCAAACCAACTTATTTGGCCGATCAGCACAAAATGCCAAAATATGGTTTACATGTTCGGTTCATAGTAGGACAAAGTGGGCTATAGCATTAGCCGATGGAAGATGGCAAGATGCAAACACAATAACTCAAGTCGCTTGAAAGAAATATTCTACGGAATCTAGCAGCACCCGTTTTGTTCCAGTATTTGGATTGGAAAAATGTTAGCCTTCTAACAGAAGTCACAGAATACAAAGAGTTGATCTGAGCATCTGAGTTTGATTTGAACATTACAAAAAAATACAGTTGACCATTTGAATGTAGATGCAATAACACTCAAAAGGCTATCGAAACATGAACTTGCATGCCATGTAATATATTTATATCCATTAGATCATCACATTCCAGGTAATCCTTAAAATATACATATCATCTATGGATTCCATGGATCACCGATCACCGTTCCCATCCAAAATCACATACACGTTAATGCAAAAATAAACAGACAACAGGCCAAACTGTTCAGAGATAGCATCTTGGTTGTCGCTAACATTGTAACTGCAACAGAACTTAGTTTCTATGGTGAAACTTTGCCAATTTGCCGTAGTTGAAAAACACTAGAATATGGATTTTACAGGAGTAAAGAACCAAGTTACAAGAAAGTCAATGACCGTTGCACCTTCAATCAATGACAACATATAAGATACACCAAATAAAACTATGCACTTAATCACACACACATCATAAGCCAGGTGTGGTTAAAGCAGATTGCAACACGTCTTCAAGGTACTTCTCTGCAGCTGCATACTGCCTCTTTTTGTCCTCTATAGCTAGTGCAGCTAGAGCTTTATCCTGGATACAATTGCCAAAGATACCCAAGAATAAGCAGACATCTACATCCGAAGAAAAAGGACAAAGCAGAAGGCAAAAGGCATACTGGAGGCAAATCCTGGTAGCTTCTTAATGTGTCCGCAATGGGTTTAGTCTTCCTCTCAAGATCCTTCTTATGTTCTGACATTTCCATCAGCACACCATGATTGATTTCCGGTGTATATCCCACCCGGTTAAGCATTGCCTGCTAAACAAAAGACGATGAATATAAAAGGCATCAAAGCGGATTTCCTGAAAAGACAACAGTGCATTACCAAGTAATACTCAAAATTGGCCTACAAATGGACACAAATAGCTCTAGATTGCCAAGCCACCAAGGTAAGAATGACAAGAAAAATATTGGATTAGCCTAAAAATTACACAACAAGTGAAACCGAAATGCTACTCACCTTATAATTTGAGACTTGGAGGATATATTGCCGTTCCTTTGAGTCCATCATCACAAGCTTTGATTCCCAATCTGCCATTTGCTCCACTTGTTGCTTCTCAACATCATTTTTTAATTTCTCCAGCATCCTAAATGGAAAATTTGATCATATACCCTCCCCTTATATGGAAATTCAGGATTTACCCTCCTGACCCACATGTCATTGACCTATGGTGACCCCACATGTCATTGACCTATGGTGACCCCATATATCCTAAAATGGCAGAGTTTACGCATTTTTAGAGTAAATCTAGGTGCTGATGAAGTCAACTAAGAATTGAACAGTTTTTCACTCACTTCTTGAGCTCAGCAAGCTTGGTTATGGCCTTCCTCGTGTAATCAAGAAGTGCCTTTGACTCTTTATGCACTTTGTCCCTCTTCTCCTCCACCTCTGCTCTCCTCAACGACAAGACCGCACTGGCCACCACGAAGCTGCATAACCACCATTCCAAGATCAATCAGAAAACAATGAGACGCAAAAAAGAATCACCAGAATACTCACTACCACGCATAAGCATTACTATTCTCTATTTACTAGTTTCCTCAGAACTGATGATAAAATTGCAAATTTGGATGCAAGCACCCCTTCAATGTTGGATTAAGAACATTTTATTGTATCCACTAAATTAAGGGCAAAAGTTCACAAGATTAACTCTCCAGATGTTTGCTTCTAGTTGCAATATGGGATCTTAAACTAAGTTTCAATCCGGACCAACACCAACCATAAATGCAAAGTAGCAGGGCTTCCAGCGATGCCCTGCTTTTGCTATTTGGCGACAAATCCCAGCAGTAGCCCACCAACACCCAGCTCACTGTAATGGCAAATTCATCGGAATTCATCCAATGCCGAGGATGAAATCGAAAACCACGAACAAATCTACCCATCAGTGGCACAGATCTCTCACTCACTGCGTCAATGAGTGAAAATAACATAAACTAAGAACCCTAGCCCCAGCCAGTCACCTGCTCATCTCGGTGTCGCGGATAGCGATGAGGTTGGCGACGGCAGCAACGGCGCGCGCGGCCACGGCGGCGGGCGGCGGGAGCGCGTCCCGCGAGAGCCCCGCCCGCTCCAGCGCCTCCCGCAGCCGGGCCGCCTCGGCACGGTACTCCGCGGCCTGCGCGCGCAGCCCCGCTGCCGCGATCCCGGCCGCTCGGGACCGCGCCTGCGACGCGGCCGCGAGCGCGCGGAGGTAGGCCACCCCTCGCGGCGTGGGTTCGGGCCCCAGCGACAGCTCCGGGGCCGCCGCGCCGCTTCGCCCTCCGGCAACTCCGCCTCCTCCGCTCCCGCCCTCCGCCGCGAGGGAGGCCAACCACGCGTTGACCTCGGAGACGGTGGCGGCGGAGGAGACCGTCGCGGACGCCGGGGCGGCGGGGTCGAGGTGCTCAGCCGCGTGATCCATGGCTGGTAGGGTGGGTGCGGGTGTGTGGCCGGCGAGATGGAGACGCAGAGATTGGCGTTTGAATTTCGCGAAAACTCCTTATATGCCATTGAATTTTTCCAACTTTTCTGATATAGTGATATACCACCTAAAAAAGCATTTCAATTCTATGCCACTCATCTTAACTTTCGACCCTTTTACGTTACTCCTGCCATTGCTCATCTCAGCCTGCCGTTAAGTCGTTGGAACTTACCAGTTTTTTTTCGCAAATGTAGCAACACCCCCACCCCCAACCCCCAATAGTCAATAGTCTCAGCCTCGTGTCACTCGAACTTCGAAGCAGTTTTTTCCTTTCCTCCTCCCAACTCGAGGCATCAAGGCCTTCACCATGCACACCACACACCATCCCTGGTTGTGCTTGTGCAGCAAGGGCGTGTCTCAGATGTGAGAGGCCAAAGGAGATGCAGCTCTGTGATCGGCGGTGATCCGCCCTCCATGGCGGTAGGCCGAGCGGCAACGGGTTGGAGATCGACGACAACATGTAGAAGAGTAGCGGGCGAGTGAGCGTGGCGACCAGCATGCTCGGAGCGGTCGTGGTCGTGGGCGAGCACACGACAAGCCACATCGTCATGGGCTACGTGCGGGCGAGCGGGCGTGGCGACAAGCGTGCTTGGAGTCGTGCCAACTGCGGACGAGTGATGCAATCTAGGAGGTGTTTGTTGAGGAACCATCGCTGACGAGTCCAGTCCGAGCGATCACCTCGCAGGCGGAAATCGATTCACACAGAACAATCAAGAACAAAATAGTAGATTAAATACAGAGATATAAAGGAACTTCTTGCTTCTTTTTATTTCTCTTCTCAAAAGGTACGTACAATGGTTAGGGGTCCCTCCTTTATATAGTCTTCAGGGTGGATGAGGAGCCCATCATAGGCCAGGCCTGCTTGGCCTGAGCCCAGTTTCTTAACACTCCCCCTTGGGCACTTATCCGGCATGTTCATGTCTCATCAAAACTCTATAAAAACTCGGTGAAAAAAAATTAGAGAAAAAGTACATAAAACATGTTTTGCTGTGCTACACGAATTGTCTCGTTAAAAACCTTAGCCGAGAAACTTCAGAAAAAACTCGTCAGGGAAAAAGAGTACAATCCACCCAATTTTATTTAATCTCCAGAATTTATTCTTTGGGTACTCGATCCTTCATGATCAAGTTTTAATAATGAGTTCGTGAAGATTCTCCCTCTGAATTCTGCACTTCTCTAAGTCTTATCATTCCAATTCCACGTATGCACCTTTCAAAGCTAGATGTTAGAAGTGACTTAGTGAATAAATCTGCAAGATTTTCACATGACTTAGTATGCAGTACTTTAATTTCGTCCATCTTTTGCAATTCATGAGCATAGAAGAACTTGAGGTTGATATGTGGTGAATCATCCGCCGAAGACAAGAACATTCTCGCAAGGCCGCATACAGTGCTATGAATTCCGAGTGGTTCATCGAAGTTGATACAAGACTTTGCTTAGATGATTTTCATGAAATTGCAGTTCCACCACATATGAATACATAACATGTTTGCAACTTGGCTGTATGAAGGTCCGACAGGTACCCGACATCTGCATAGTCAGTCATAGTTAGATCTTGATTCTTTTTGTAGAACAGACCAAGGTCTTTGCTTCCTTGGAGGTATCGAAAGATGTCCTTTATTCCCTGCCAATGTCTTTTGATAGGTTCTGCACTATACCTTGCTAGTAGGTTCACGACAAATACAATATCTGGTATAGTACAGTTTGCTAAATACATTAGTGCTCCTACTACGCTCAAGTACGAGAATTCTGGTCTTAAGACTTTCTCTCCCGCTTCTCTAGGTCTATACGGATCCTTGTCTTGCTGTAAAGATCTTCCGACCATTGGCACTTTCGAAAGGTATGCCTTTTCAAAGCCGAACCTTTCTAACACCTTCTGAGTGTAGGTTGACTGATGCACTAAAATCCCTTCAGGGGCATGCTCAAGCTGCAAGCCTAGGAAATATTTGGTTTTACCCAAATCTTTTATTTCAAACTCTGACTACAGGTAAGAACTTGCTTTCTTAATATCCTCTAGGGTCTCGATGATATTCAGATCATCTACATAAACTGAGATTATACAAAATACATCCTGAGATCGTCGTATAAATACATAGGGACAATCTTTATTGTTCATGTAGCCTTTCTTACAGATAAAGTCGTTTAAGTGATTATAACACATTCTGTCTGATTTCTTAAGTCCATACCGCGACTTTCTGAGTTGCACACTATACAGATTTCTATTTGTTCTGTCTTAGTTCGGGACAGGGATACCTTCAGGTACCTTCATATAAATGTCTGAATCCAAGTTTCCATAAAGGTATATAGTTACCATATCCATCAATTTTATTTATAAATTCAAGTTTACTACTATTGAGATTAAATATCTAAAGGTAGTTCCGCCTATGACCAGGGAATATGTTTCTTCATAATCAACTCCTGGTCGTTGAGTGAAACCTTGTGCAACGAGTCTTGCTTTATATCTTACAACTTCATTATTTTTATTTCTCTTTCGAACAAATACTCACTTGTGCTCTATAGGGTGCACATGGGGAGGGGGCGACTTACGGGCCCAAACACCTTTCTTTTATTCAGAGATAACAATTCTGCTACTATCGCCTTCTTTCAATCTTCCCAATCTGATCTTTTCTTACATTCAGCGAGCGATGCAGACTCTGGATCAAGATCGATGATTATGATAATTTTCTTTGCAAAATAAATATCGACATTGGTTGTTATCCTATTCATAGATTCTCCCATGGTCACGTAATTTATAGCTATTTCTTCATGGAGCGATTCTTCTAATACTTCTACTTGCTCACCGCTGCTTCCAGTTGTGGGGGCAAGTCCCTTTAGTTTTTCAGCTCTGACGTGTGTGCACACATCCATGCTGATGTCTCCATCCATAGGTGTCGGGACCCCGGGTAAACAACTCCGAGACCCTCTGGGCAAACCGAACTAGTCCCATGATCAGTGGTTAGCTCACACAGTCTCAATAAAGATGAAATCATATCCATACAACAAACCAAAGAAGGAGCAAACAAATTAATAATATTATTAGCAAAAGACCTTATGGTCAGAGTTGTTACAGAGTTGCCACGCAGGGCTCAACACCAAGAGGTTACAAGCAGCGAAGAACAAAACGTTTGTGGAAGCCATCCGACATGCCCACAAGCAATCGAGTGGAGGACACGACCTAGCTCGCAAGGTCTTCGAAGTACTCCTCTTCGTAGAACTCTGAGTTTCCTGGTTCACCCTCCTCTGCTGATCAAACAGGAGTGGCATAAAGTCGTGAGTACTTTGAATGTACTCAGCAAGCCGTGGGGAAGTGTATGCAAATAATATTCATGACGGGCTTGACAAGAATAGCTTTATGGTTAATTTGCAGAAAGAGTATTGATTAGAAATATAATAAGTAGATTGCAAAGCACGAGTTAAAAGATTAATACATAAGTAAACAAGTTCTTTGAAACAGCTCGTGAACACCCTGTTCACTTCCCAGATCACTCCCACGACCACTCGTGAACACCCACAACCACTCGTGAATGCCCACGACCACCTTTTTGAGAAAACTACCCCTCGTGTGATATCACCAGGCTTGTCCATAATCGGGGACACGGCTATTCGAATAGTTTTACACTCTGCAGAGGTTGTACAGCTTTACCTACATAATACGACTTCTCTAGTTGGTTTGGCATCCATCGATACCACCACTCACTTCCTTAGGTGAGAAGTCTAGAGAATGTGTTAAGGCATTTACAAAGCTCTGTTTTGACTCGGTTCTGCTTGCTAAGGATTCACCTTCCTAGCCCCCTCTTGTGCCATTCTCAACCAAAACAGAACCGACTCAAAGCATTGCTAATTAGGTAGCCCAGTCCAACCTATAAATGAACTTGTGGTTGCACAATATTGCCTAGATCAATGGCCCACAAAGTTGAGTTCTTAGAGGCTACTCAGGCGAAACAACCACATCCCAATGTGCTTCCAGCACCCCCCCTTTACTGCACGATCATTCGTCTGAGTAAGAAATCATTTTGGGTTCAACCTAGCCAAATAACAACCCTTGCCATGGCATAACATCTTTTAAAAGAAGTGGCTCTGCCACAATTCCATATATCATTTAGTTAAGTTTATCATTCTTTGAGTAAGATTAAGAGTCCCTCGGATAACTAAAGTATGGCTAAGCATAATACGCACCCATATTGGTATTACAACAATGTCCCACTAAGACTACCCATCCTATGGTGTCCAAGGGTACATATCAACATGTCGTTTGCAATTTATCAAGGAGGCATACTGTCGAGTAGCTATTTAGCAAGTTCTCAAACTAGTTTTATACAACTAGCCATGCATATTGATATGAAACAATATACTTTTATAAAATAGGTTCAATATGATCAAAGGTCCACGACTTGCCTTCGATGAAGAGTTGGGATGCTTCTGTTGAGGTCGTCAGATCCACGAAGTCTTCCGAAACGCCGGAATCTACACGTGCGAACAAAGCCAAACAAGTAACTAAAATAACTCCAAATAAAGACCAAAGAACCTACCAAACTAGAGCTAAAAGAAGGGTACTAAATTTAGACGAGGTTAGGAATTTCTATCACTCTGATCGGAGCTTGAACGAGGGAAAACGAGTCCTTAGAAGGAGGTTCGACTGAGAGAAATGTCTAAACCGAGAGGAGTGGAGGGGAAAACAAAGGAGGGCAAGAGGGCTCCCCGGTACCTTATAAAGGCGTGGGGAGGTCCAGAGAGGAGAGTGGGTGACGGCAACGGGTGCGGCGGAGGGCGCCACCTTCAATGAGCGCGACGGGGGCAGGTGAGCTGGTGCGAAAGTACGCACGGCGCTGACCCGAGCGAAGGTGGAACATGACCAGGGCGCACGACCTGTAGGTGAGGGAGGGGATTGGGGCAGGTAGGGGAGGAGATCAAAGAGGGAACAGTCACAGCAGAGGCGACATCAATTAATGCGACACATTGGCATTTAATGCACGAAGACTTTCGCGGCAGCGGTGACGCGACAGGAGGAAGAAGGTGAGCGAGGCTGACAGGTGGGCCTGGTCGAAATTAAGAGGGTGGTCGTGACCAAGGGGGTGATCGTGACCAAGGGGTGGTCGTGACCAAGGGACGGTCGTGACCAAGAGGTGGTCATGGAGGAGGTCCTGAGGAGGAGGTAACAGAGACACGGAACTTCAAAAACCAAGAACTCCAGCAAACTCAAAACAAACCAAAATTTTGATTTAGTTGAAGTTTGATTTAGTCATTTAAATCATTTTATTTTTCTAAAATATCAAGTTAAGCTTTAAGACTTCAACAAAATCAAATGGTTATTTTTATTTTAAAATTTTTCAAAAAGCTCAGAAAAATAGGGATGTTACAAACCTACCCCCCTTAAAGGGAATCTCAACCCCAAGATTCGGGCTGACTAGAGAATATGTGCGGGAACTCGGCCTTCAGGTCCTCTTCACGCTCCCAGGTGGCTTCATCTTCAATGTTATTGCTCCACTGAACTTTGCAGAATCGGATGATCTTGCTCTTGTTGCTCGCTCTGACACTTCCAAAATCTTGATGGGATGCTCCTTGTAAGTGAGATCTTCCCGCAGGTCAACTGCTTCTAGTGGCATCTGCTCTTCTGGTACACACAGACACTTCTTCAACTGGGACATATGGAAGACATCATACACATCTGATAGCCACAGTGGGAGCTCTAATTTGTAAGCAACTTCTCCTCTTCTAACTAGAACTGGAAAATGTCCAATGTATTCCTTTGAGAGACGAAACTTTTAGATACACATGATCTCCGGGTGCGAAAGCTAAATGTCAGCGTTGGTTATCCGCATAACTTTTCTACCTGGTCTGAGTTGTTCTCAGCTTTTCTCTGATTGACTTAACTTGATCTTCGGCTTCCTTCAGGATATCAGGTCTGGGTACTTGTCCTTCTCCTGTTTCAGTCCAATACAAAGGTGTTCTGCACTTTCTTCCGTAAAGGACTTCAAACAGGGACATCTGCAAACTTGGTTGATGACTGTTGTTGTAAGAAAATTTTGCATAAGGTAACATCTGATCCCAATTGGTATGGTTCTCTAGGGCGCAAGCTCTCAACATATCTTCTAGGATTTGATTTACTCTTTTTGTTTAGCCATCTGTCTGCGGATGGTAGGTTGTACTAAAATTCACATTAGTGCCCAGAACGCTGTGCAACTTCTGCCAGAATCTGGAGGTGAACTGAGATCCTCAATCCGACACGATCTTCTTGGGTACTCCATGCTGACATACTATCCTTGCCATGTACAATTATGCAAGTCTATCTCCTGAGTACATGGTCTTGACTGGAATGATGTAACATCCCAATTTTCTTAGCTTTAAAAACATTTTGAATAGTTAGTAGGGAGAAAACTCACCATTTGGATTTATTTGAATTTAATTCAAAAGCTTAAACACGGACTTTCAATAGCAAAATCATTTAATATGATTAAAGTCAACTTGAACAATAGTCAAAACTATTTTATTTGGATCCTATGTGCTCAGATATATTTTCTAGATTTTTCTAGAATTTTTCTGAGCTCATTTGCTATTTTCTTTTGCTTATTTGAATTCTTAGTATTTTCTAAATTAGAAAACTAATTAAAATCTCAGTTAACTCCTTGGGCCGAATCCCCTAGGCTCTGGCCCAATCCTACCCAACTCCCAGCCCATCTTCCCTTTGTTTCGACCCAGTTCCGCACTAGCCCAGCTCACCCTTTTCTTTTTTTTTTCCTTGTGTGTGCCTCAATCGCAGCCCAAGCCAGCCGAGCCTTTCTTTTTCTTTTGTGTCACTGCACGTGGGACTGCCTTTGGTTGCTCGTTATCGTCTTCCTTTGGGACTCTTGAGTCTGTGTTGCTCATGCGATGGCAGCTCCGGCCCCGAGTTGGAATCCCCTCTTTTGGACCCTATATAAGGAACCGATCGCGTCGTTCCCTTCGCTTGTGTCTCCTCCCTCAAAACCCTAAGGCGCTGCCTCGGGTTCTTTCTTTGTTTTGTCGGATTTCATCGACAATCAGAGCCGCCGCAAGCTTCTTCACCGAAATTCTTGGTCATCCGATCATCTTGAGCCGAGATTCCACCGGCGTTGGGTTCGCAATTGTGTGAGATACATGGTGCACCCTTCATCTTCGGCTGAGAGTCATCACTCCGCCGTTGTCATCTTCGTCATCCAATACCGGCTGCCGGCCACTTTTCCCGATCTACCTATTCCGGTGAGTTCCTTTGCCCGAAAGCGCGTCATCTTGAGCCTTATGCTATTCGCATCTAATCCCCATCTTCCTTTTGTTCTTTCCGCCGTCGAGCTGTCGCCGCCGTGCTCCTCCAGCCTCTTCGGTTAACTCGTTGTCGCCGCCGTTCTAGTCCTCCTCTATTCGTGTCTTTTGTTCCGGTGTGATCCCCTCGTCCGTGCCGTCGGTCTGTGTCATCTCGGTGCTCGCCTTACCTCACTTTGGGCGCCTTTCAATCGTCGAAGTCGCCGTCGCCCAAAAGCTCGCCACCGCCAAAGTCCTCACCGTCGTTGCATCGCCGCCGCTGGAGCCGAGCCAGAGCCACCCAGAGCATCACTGTGCTTCTGGGATCCCGTTTTGGTACCTTCCCGATCCTCTCTTGTCTCCGGTCGATCTTACCACCGAGCTTCGTTGTCGCCGGCCATGGCCGCCCTGCTGCCTTTGCTCTCTTGTTGCCAAATCAATGGCCACATTGGCGTAGTCACTTAGGTGTCACCCCCGTGGAGTCCTAGTCACCTCTGGGTCAGCAGCACATGTGGCACACCAAAAATCCCAACCGATCCAATCTGCATAGACCTAGTCCACATACACCGAGCCACTAACATGTGAGTCCCACGTGTCAGAATTTCCTCTGATTTATCTTATTCTGAAAATCCTTTGCTAATGTCATGCTTGCGCAATAATCCGATTTTTCTGTTAAGAAATAATTCGGGTTAATTCTGATAATTCAGTTTTAGGGTTTTCTTTTAGATTCAAACTTCCAAAGCCCATATCTTTTGCATCTGAACTCCGATTGAGCCCATTCAAATTCCTAAATTCATATAAATTCGAGATATATTTATTTGAGATTTTTATTTAATTTTTGGAGTTGTTTTGCCTCTGTTATTTATTTGTTTTGTTTATTTACTTCGTTTACGAGTAGACGTCGATACGTCGGGGAACTTTGAAGAAGAAGAAGCACTTCAAGATCAAGACCAGTACCTAGACCTTTTCCAAGGCAAGTTATACCTTTGATCATATTGAACCCAGTTTTCAAAGTACTTTGATCCAAATTATTGCATTTATTTTAAGTATGTATTTGAATGCTTTTGGGTATAGCTATTGTCCAATTTGTTACATCCACCTTGGCTAATTGATATGTCATAATCTTTTGTCACACTAGATTGGTGCATATTTAGTTGGTGCTATGGTATTACCAACGTGGGTTGGTTAGATACGATTAGATTGCTTAGCCATGCTACAAGTCATCCTCTCATGTGAGTTGCAATTATAAACTTGACTAAGTGATTATGAAACTATGTGCTATTACTCGTTGATGGTATATGTTGCACTTAACCAACAGGGTGGGAAAAGATTTAGACTGGGGCAAGTGATGCTGTGTTGGATGGTAGATCTGTGTTGGATGGGAATGATAATCTGTGTGGCATAGTTAAAAATTGGAAGTCTTGCTTTGGTCAATTAAGGACTTAACTTTGTGCGCCATTAAACTGAGCCTCACTATACAACCACATGTCTGATGGGACGGGCCTAACTTAGTAAGTTATGAATTTTTGGCATTGACTACTTAGGCAGTAGGTTAGGCTGTGTCGGAATGGGTGGAGGTGTGTACTACTAAGTAGTCGCATCGCGGGACCGTTCGCCACATCCCTGTCCAACGGTGTGTGTCGGATGAGCTTACTGTGTTGGGCAGTCTGGCATTTAAGCACATCGGGAGTGTCAATGTTGAGATGAAGTTTTTGAAATGTTTTTTATGATTAGTGCTAGCTACACTGATCGTATCTTGTGGGTAAAGTGTACAACCTCTGCAGAGTGTTAATCAATTTATTCGAATAGCCGCGTCCGCGGTCATGGACAATACTCGGGGATTTCACACGAGGGGTAGATTTTCATAAAATATTTGGGATGAGAGATGTGTGACCTAAGTCATATGGCTATGTGAATTAAACTGCTTAGGCTATGTGTCTTTGTGAAAATAACTGTTGAAATTAATATTATTTATTTGTTTTACTTCCTGTTTCAATCTATTATTGTATTCAATTGCAAATGTTGTATTTCTGCAAAAGAACCACAGAAGTCATTCCTTTGGAATAAGCCTGCATCTATATTTTGCATTTTTTGGTATGACTTGCGAGTACGGCTGTGTACTCACGCTTGTTGTAAAACTTGCGCCTAAACCTACAGAAGTGGAGGAGTCTTCGCCTGCTTTCGAGGAGGAGTTCGTTGAAGGTTGATGATCGTTAGGGTTTGGATCATAGTCGGTTGCCTGTGGTGAATTGATAGGATCTTCGCTGGAGTTTACTTTGTTCCGCTGCTATTTTATTTCTCTGTTAGCCCTGCGTGGCTCAATAAGTTATAAACTCGACCATAAGGTCAAAACCCTTATTTGCTATTCAAATTAATCATTTACTCTATTTATCGCATTTGCCTATGTTGACACTGTGTGCACTAGCGTGATCCTGGAGTAGTGCATTATACATATAGGGTCTAGAATTGCATTTTTGGGTCCCGACAAATGAAGTGTGCAACCTTTGTCAGACGATTCACGACTACCCAGATAGAATCATGACCAGCTCTTGTCCTTGGTAGACCGGCGATAAAGTATATGTCAATTTCTTCCCATTTTCAATCTGGTACATTCAGAGGTTGCAAGAGTCCAGCAAGTCTCTGATGCTCGGTTTTAACTCGATGGCAAACATCACACTGCGCTACATACTCTGCAATCTCGCGCTTCAAGCTAGGCCACCAATAGAATTCCTTAAGATCTTAGTACATATTAGTGTTTCCAGACCCGGGATTAACACTCCCGAATCCTCTGTGCCTTTCTGAACTAGTCCCATGATCAGTGGCTAGCTCACACAGTAAACAAATGTGATAGCACAACCATAATCGCAAAAATTTATTAATAAATAACAGAGTTGCTTACAAGATAGGCTTACAAACCAAGGATAAAGAAACATAGCGGAAGATGAAGAAGACGTAGTAGAGTCCAGCAATCTGCCACAGGCAATCGACTGGGGTGGCGGCCTAGTCGTCGAGATCCACACTTGTAGTGAAGTCCTTCCCTTCTGAAATTTGTTTGCATAAAGCAAGTATGAGCACAACTACCGTGCTCGCAAGTTACACCCGGCAAGTAACAGAGTTAATGCATGCATGAGGTAAACAAATAAGACTGGCAGGGTTTATTTTGCGTAAAGCAACAATTTTAGTTCAAATACTCATATTAGTTTCCAAGGGCATTTTATACTATATCTAAAATCAGTTTTGAAATGACAGTTTTATAGTGTGGATAACCTCCATTATTGAATGGTGAAGGATACTCTCCTATCACATGGCTTCCCGCTCAAATTTTACCACAAGGATTAACCATCCTCAAATCATTTGTTAAAATATTTTAACACCAAAATCAAAGTCTAACTTTGAGTGGCTTTGCCAGCATGTCCATGACCGTGGACACGGCTATTCGAATAGTTTTACACTCCGCAGAGGTTGTACAACTTTACCCACAAGACATGAATTCTCTAGTTTGTTTGGCATCTGTTGATACCACCGTTCACTACCTTAGGTAAGCAATATAGAGCACGTGTCAATGCCTTTACAATGCGTCATTCCACCGTAATCCCTCCTCGCTAAGGTTTCACTTCCTTTGGACTGACCGTCCTCCGGGAGCCCCCTCTTGCGCCAGGTGGAAATACTGTCTGACCGACACCCACACAACCGGATGGAACGACCACGGTGAAACATTGCAAATTAGTCAGCCAGGTTCTGCCCATACAAGCCATGTGGTAGTACGATGTGGCTTAGCAAGATGCGGCTCGAAGACCGGTCCTTAACTGACCTGGGCAACTTTCCATAAAACCCATGGGCCTTAATCTTAACCAGATTAAGCCCATGCATAAACCTGCACCCACCAAGCATCCGTTTCGCCCAAGTCCAAACCATCATTTAATTTTATTTCATTTTTCAAAGCATTTGTAAAACTCCCATGACAAACCAATGCCAAGGGTATAATTTAAACATCAATTGATTTTTGGTTGAAATTCCCCGAATCAAACATGTTAGGTCTATAAGCATGACTAAGCATATATTTTACCAAAGAACATCTAGTCAAGATCTGTGCATTAACTAGAGCTTTATCTAGGGTGACAAGGTGTGAGGGATTCGATGTACAAAAATTGTCAAGTACAAGACCAGGAAGTAAACCATCCGTACTGTGATCATAATCCAATAACCCGAACTTCTAGTATTTATGTAATACTATACTCCAATATTAATTAGTTCGGTATCCATCTTATCAGTCTAATGTTAGGGTCTAATTTCCATCGACTCGACATTTAACTATATGCTAATTCTATAATCCGATTTCCATCACTCCATTATTCCTAAATAACTACTTCTACTAATTCCACATCAATCCAAAGATTATGTTATCCTACAATCAATTTTCAGATATTCTGATATGTACTAACAACCTATTTATAAAATCCAACTTTAATAATTCATTATTCGATTATGGTATCTATCTATCATCCAATCTTCACTAATCCAACGTCAGCAATTAGCTGCTTCTAAAATCCACTATCCCATAATTGGTTATTTCTATAATCCAACCATAATAATCATGTAATCCTAGAATACACTTTCCAGTTATTATATAATCCTATAATCCATCATCCAAGCAGATCAATATTTTACAATGACCATTTCTATAATTAGATCTCGATAATCCAACATTAACAGTTAGCTATCTCTGCAATACAATATCCATTGATCACTTATCTCTACATCCATCAATATTGTATTCCTATGCTTCAACCTTCTACAGTTGTTCTACCCTATGTTCCAATCAATCACAATTGCTTAATTGTATAATCAATATCCGAGAATCATGTATTCAAATGATCAGGTCATTCTATAATCCATTCAATATATATCTCTATAATTCAATTTTTGACAATTCCATCTTTGCATTATTCATCAACAGACTATTCCTATAATTCGATATTCAATGATCATATAATCTTATAAAATAATATCTTCACTTTCTGCCCCCAATATCTATCACATTCGGAATGATTCTCCATATGGTCTATATTGACAATAAATGGCTATACAATGGAATAAGGAATAACTATAAAGCTTTAAAACCAGGATTTAAATTACTTGTATTTAAATAGGAATGCAATAGTAATTTAAAATAGAATTTAAATAATTTAAAATACTGGGCTCAAATATGATCAAAGGTATAACTTTCCTTGCTCAAATAGCTTCTTTCAAACTGCGTCGAAGTCTGACTCTCCGAAGTCGTCGAAATCTATACGCGAAAATAAACCAAATTCAACAAAATACAAATAACATTCAAATTAAATCCAAATTAAATAATTTTAGTTTAGATAGCTAGATCTTGAATTTATACAAATTTAGAAATTTGAATGGACTCAATCGGAGTTAGGATGCAAAAGATATGGGCTTTGGAAGATTGAAATCCCATAAATTGATAAAAATCAGATTTATGGATTTACTGGATTATTTTTCTATTGGAAAAGGGATTAACTGCGTCGGCTGACGTCAGTGAAGGATTTTTGGGAATGAAAAGAAATAAAAGAAACCCTGACACGTGGGGCCCACATGACAGTGACTAGGCTTTTGGTAGACTGGGTCTTTGGACCTTTGGATTGGGGGTTCGGCTTGGGTGGCACGCATGTGCTCACGCGGAGGTGACCAGTCCGACACGTGTGTGCCACGTAGGACTAGAAGCTGATGTGGCTGGTGAGGTGGCTTGCCACTCCGGTGATGGCGTCATCTTTCGGTGAGCGTTTTGGCGCGGCAACGGCGACAGCGGCAGCAGCGATCGCGGCGAGTGGTACTGGTGGGATGAGAAGGCTATTGCGCATCTAAAGAGATACTTACTGAGGGTCGGGGTTGAATGAGGTGGCCGGAATTGTTGCCGGAGCGGAGGAAGATGATCAGCTTTTGTCGGGGTTGGGCTCCGGTGGTGTACTGGCGACGAGGGTGGGTGCTCCGGGTAGCCCAAGCAACAAGGATGTCGGCGGTGTGCTTCACGACGGCGAGGTGGCTAAGACGGAAATTGAGGTTTAGCCATCGGCAACCAAAACCCTAATCTTCAAATTGCGGCGGCGCTAGAGGAGCAGGAGCTTGAGGGGTTGTAATGCGGTGTGGAAGGTGGCTCCAGGGGTGCCTTTTATAGGGGCAGAGGGCGCCACAGAGAGGAGATCGTGTGCGCAAAAATGGTGGCGGCTGTTGTGATCGTGGCCATACCGGGCGTGGGGAAGATGGAGTGAGGTGGGGGTTATGGCGGAGGTAGGTGCGGAGATCGTGCGCACGTACTTGCGAGAAATGGGGAAAGGAAGGTACGGTCGAGTCAAAACTTCGAGAAGGAGTCATGGCGGTTGCGGCTCGGGCGCGTGTTGGAGACGAAGGCGAGGAGGAAGAAGGCACATTCATGGTGGCCCCACTTGGCGGCAGAGGGAAAAGGAAAAGAAAACAACGGGTGAGTTCTTGGCCGTTAGATTAAAATCGAACGGTCCACAATGATTGGGCCGTTTGAACCTCCGAAGGTCTCAACAAATCCTAGCCGTCCATCTTAGATCGGACGACTCACAAGCATTGGGCTGTTCGGAGTTAAGTTATGCAATGAAGGGTGTCATGTGGGCCGTTGGTTTTAAATCGTACGGCTCACGTTGAGTGGGCTGTTCGGACTGCCCGGAAAACACATAAGATCGTGGTCGTCCATCTTAGATCGAACGACTCACGTACGCTGGGATGTTTGTACCGTCTGAAGATCACACGAGCCTAGGCCGTTGGATTTTGATCCAACGGTTGATGAGCAAAGAAGAGGAAAACACGCAGGTGTGGGGGTGAGGCTGACACGCGGGCCCCGCGTGTCATTGACGGTGTGAGAGAGGAGGGGGCGCGCGGGAGGACTGGGCCAAACGGGCCGTGCGCGAAGGAAGGTGGGCCGAGCTAAGGTTTAAGCCCAAGAGGGTTTTGGGATTTTAAATGATTTTAGCAATTGAGTTAATCCTGTTAATTCGAAATAGCTTTAGGAAATAGCAAAATAATTTCAAAAATTATGAGAAAATTCACAGAAATTCTCTGAGACACTTCAGACTATGATAAAATATTTCCAACTTATATTTGGATATAGTTTTTGTAGATAATTTTATTTTGGCTTAAAATACTTAAGGAAAAAGCTTTTAAAATTCAGAAAAATCCAGAAATTACTTAAATTTTCTTTTTCAATTTTAAAACCAAAGAAGAGCCATAAAACTCAATAA
This sequence comes from Ampelocalamus luodianensis, assembly GCA_036346255.1. NCBI lineage: Eukaryota > Viridiplantae > Streptophyta > Magnoliopsida > Poales > Poaceae > Ampelocalamus > Ampelocalamus luodianensis. Next base: position 39,244,211 of record CM070632.1, on the reverse strand, counting down.
ATTTTATTTTTGACTTTTGAAATTTAGGAAATTCAAGAAAAGCAATTAAACTCTTTAAAATTCCAGAAATTCCAACAAAATAATAACTTTATTGATTTTATTTTTGGTAACAGAACTTTGGGATGTTACAGGTGAATGGAATACAAAGTTTCATGTGCTTTCTTGAGTATCAACTGCTTAAGCTCTTTCTGGTCTGGTACACAAATACGCTTATCGAACCAAACGGTTCCTTGTTTATCTTCTGAAAATCTTGGGGACTTGCCCTTCTTCATGTTGCTCTTTATCTCCTTGATGTCTGCATCTTCGACCTGAGCCTTTCTGATCTGACTTTGAAGAGTAGGTTGAACTTCTAAAGCGGCTACGAAACCTTCTTCTACGAATTCAAGCTTGAGCTTATGAAATTCTTCATATAGTCCTAGCTGACTTTCCTTGATCATCACAGTATTACAGTAGACCTTTCTACTTAAAGCGTCTACTACAACATTAGCTTTGCCTAGATGATAGTGGATTCTAATGTTGTAATCTTTGATCAATCCAACCATCTTCTGTGCCTCAAATTCAAATCAACCTGAGTGAAAATGTACTTCAAGCTCTTATGGTCAAAGTAAAATTCACAGCGATTACCGATGAGGTAATGACACCATATCTTCAAAGCATGCACTACGGCAGCCAATTCTAAGTCATGAGTGGGGTAATTTGCTTCATGAGGCCTCAACTGATGGGAAGCATATGCTACTACCTTCATTTCTTGCATCAGGACACAACCGAGACCTTGTCGTGAGGCATCATAGAAAATCTCAAAATCCTTTCAGACATCAAACAAAATCAACACGGGAGCGGTGGTCAAGCGCTTCTTCAATTCTTGAAAACTCTGCTCACATTCTGGCGTCCAATCAAATTTATTCTCCTTTTTCAGCAGCTGGGTGAGAGGTCTTGCTATCCTGGAGAATCCTTCTATAAACTTGCGGTAGTAACCTGCCATACCGAGAAAACTCCTGATTTGAGGCACTGACTTTGCTGGGGTTGACCGCGACTCCTTCAAACAAGACATGACCCAGGAAGGTAACTCCCTTCATCCAAAACTCACACTTGTTGAACTTAGCATAGAGTTGATGATCTCTAAGCTTAATCAAGGTCAGGCGAATGTGCTCTTCATGCTCTTCTTCACTCTTAGAGTGTACTAGGATATCATCAATAAAGAAAATGACGAACTGATCTAAATACTCCATGAATAATTTATTCATCAGGTTCATAAAGTAAATCGGAGCATTGGTCAAACCAAAAGACATGACTGTGAACTCATATAGTCCATAACGGGTTGAGAAAGCAGTCTTAGGAATATCCTCTTGGCGAATATTCAACTAATAGTATGCTGACCTCAAATCTATCTTTGAGAACACTCCGGCTCCCTCTAACTGGTCAAACAAATCATCAATCCTGGGCAGAGGGTACTTGTTTTTTATGGTGACTTCATTGAGTGAGCGATAATCTACACACATCCACTGGATATCATCTTTCTTGGCAACAAAGATTACTGGAGCTCCCCAAGGTGAAGAACTTGGTCTAACAAAACCTTTATCTTGCATCTCCTTAATCTGCTTCTTCAGCTCGACTAAGTCGTTAACCGGCAAATGGTAGGGTCTCTTGGAAATTGGTGCGGTTCCTGGAACTAGGTTGATGATGAACTCTAGGTCTCTGTTCGGTGGCATCCCAAGTAATTCATTAGGAAAGACATCTAGAAACTCTCTGACCACGGGTACCTCTTCCAAAGATACAGCCTTGACATTGTAGACTAGTGCTCCTTCAAGCTTCTCCGGGGAAGCTTCGAATTTCACTTTAGTCCCAGCTGGATTGACCAAGGTGATGCTTCTACTACCACAATGCAAAATGGCTTGATGATTAGTAAGCCAATCTATTTCCAAAATCACATCTAAGGACTTGGTGTCGAGGATGACTAGGTTTGCTAAAAATTCTACCCCTTCGATGATCACCTTAACTTGTGGGCAACCCTGGTTCGTACTTAACTCCGAACCGGAGGATTGAACCAACAAGGCGGTTTTAAGAGCCAAAACTTTCAACTGATGCTTTGTAGCAAAAATCCAAGAAACAAACGAATGCGAAGCTCCCAAATCAAACAAAACGGTAACAAGTGCTAAATTTACTAGAAACTTACCCAGCACGACATCTAGGGCTGTCTGGGCTTCCTCCATCGTGACATGATTCACACGGTCTCTCCCAAAAGGCTGAGGGGTCTTGGCCGGTGTAGCTGGAGTCTGAGGTGCTCCACGTCCGGCTCCTGGCATGGAGGTTCTGGCTGGAGTAGCTCCCAAGTTAAATCTAACTGGAGTTGGGCCTTGCTTCTGAGGACAATTGCTGGAGTAGTACCCCAATTGCTGACAGTTGAAATAGGTGATTCAGGATTGTTGTTTCTTGGAGGTTGGTTGCTGGTGTTGTTGTTGCCAGGGTTGCGAAAACCTGGAGTAGCCGGGCGAGATGCCGCTGCAGGGGGCCTGAAGGTGACAGGAGGAGCGGAACGAGCAGGGTGTTGTGCACTCATTCTGGCTCTGTGCAAAGGTCCTTGAGAAGTACCGTGCTGCGTCATCTTCCTTTTATAAGATTCTGCAAGCTCCCGATAGGACTCTTCTATGAGTATAGCCTTGTTCACTAGATGTTGGAAGTCTGCATAGTCGTTGCCAACGACTTGAACCTTCAACCTAGGATTGAGTCCTCGCTTGAAACGCTTCTAACGTGCATCATCTGTGGCCACGTCCTCTTGAGCATATCACGAGAGTTGAGTGAATTTATTGAGGTATTCACTCACCGACATGCTTCCTTGTTTCAGCTCACGAAACTCATTCTTCTTCATTTCCACCCTCCCATCAGGAATATGGGAGTAGCAGAAGGCTTTTGAAAACTCGGCCTAACTGATGTTTTGGTGGTCTGCATGGGTGGTGCAGTAGTTCTCCCACCATTCTACGGTGGTGCCTTCCTGTTGGTGTGCAGCATATAGAACTTTTTCACGGTCGTCACACCGGGTGATGGCAAGCTTCTTCTCAATTGAACGTAACCAGTCATCTACGTCCAATGGCTTAGAGGAGCTTGAGAACGTAGGTGATCGGGTCCTCATGAATTCTGCCAGCCTTAACTGAGGGAAAGCTGGTGGTGGTGGCGGTATGGCTACTGCTTGGTTGTTCTGGTTCACCAAGGCAAGTAGAGCAGCATCGGTCTGGTTCTGTTAAGCCATTATCTGGTTCATATTCTACATCATTGCGCTCATCAACTGTGTTTAGGCAGGCATGAACTGACCAAACCTTGATCTGCTACTACCGACAGAGGAGGTGGTTGTGGCAGTGTAAAGGGATCCACTAGTTCATCTTGACTTGTCGAGCTGGGGGTATGAACCATTTGCACAAATCTTCCTAGGTTTAGTAGACGAGGAGAAGAAAGCACGATATGTAAGGGGGGAAGCACAAGAAACGAGAGAGAACAAGAGAGAAAAGATAGAGCAATCTAACTGGGGCAAGTCGGTTAAACCCAAAGAATAAATAGCCGAAAGGCTATTAAGAGGCAACAAACTTGAGCCGAAGGTCCTATCCTACGGGCTAAATGATACTAAAACTAAAAAGGCAACTTGCTAAAGCACTTCTAATCTAACTTAGATGGATAGTCAAATTAAAGCAAAGCTCGATCCTATAGAGATTACTGAGACGAGGATGTCAGTTTAAGTTCGAAAACAACGTTTCAAAAAAGATAAGAAGCAAGAACCTAAGAACGAGACGAGAAAATAATAGAATAAGATGAGAGAAGAATAACTACTCATCAGTTGACTTGGTTTGATTTAGAAAATAATTTTTTGACACTTTTGACTAAACAACCATGTTAATTATGGTTACATCTTACAGTCGATATGGGTCTGATACCACCTCTGTCGGGACCCCACGTAAACAACCCCAAGACCCTCTGTGCAAACCGAACTAGTCCCATGATTAGTGGCTAGCTCACACAGTCTCAATAAAGATGAAATCATATCCATACAACAAACCAAAGAAGGAGCAGACAAATTAATAATACTATTAGCAAAATACCTTATGGTCAGAGTTGTTACAGAGTTGTCACGCAGAGCTCAACACCAAGAGGTTACAAGCAGCGGAGAACAAAACGTTTTTGGAAGCCATCCGACATGCCCACAGGCAATCGAGTGGAGGACATGACCTAGCTCGCAAGGTCTTCGAAGTACTCCTCTTCGTAGAACTCTGAGTTCCCTGGTTCACCCTCCTCTGCTGATCAAACAGGAGGCATAAAGCCGTGAGTACTTTGAATGTACTCAACAAGCTGTAGGAAAGTCTATGCAAATAATATTCATGCCGGGCTTGACAAGAATAGCTTTATGGTTAATTTGTAGAAAGCAGTATTGACTAAAAATATAATAAGTAGATTGCAAAGCACGAGTTGAAAGATTAATAAATAAATAAACAAGTTCTTTGAAACAGCTCGTGAACACCCTATTCATTTCCCAAACCACTCCCACGACCACTCGTGAACACCCACGACCACTCGTGAATGCCCACGACTACCTTTTTGAGAAAAACTACCCCTTGTATGATATCACCAGGCATTGTCTATATAACCAGGGACACGGCTATTCGAATAGTTTTACACTCTGCAGAGGTTGTACAGCTTTACCCACATAACATGACTTCTCTAGTTGGTTTGGCATCCGTCGATACCATCACTCACTTCCTTAGGTGAGCAGTCTAGAGAATGTGTCAAGGCATTTACAAAGCTCTATTTTGAGTCAGTTCTGCTCACTAAGGATTCGCCTTCCTAGCCCCCTCTTGCACCATTCTCAACCAAAACAGAACTGGCTTAAAGCATTTCTAATTAGTTAGCTCAGTCCACCCCATAAATGAACTTGTGGTTGTACAGTATTGCCTAGATCAATGGTCCACAAAGTTGAGTCCTTTACTCAAGCGAAACAACCACATCCCAATGTGCTTTCTGCACCCCCTTTACTGCACGATCATTCGCTTGAGTAAGAAATCATTTTGGTTTCAACCCAGCCAAATGATAACCCTTACCATGGCATAACATCTTTTAAAAGCAGTGGCTCCGCCACAATTCCATATATCATTTAGTCAAGTTTATTATTCTTTGAGTAAGATCAAGAGTCCCTTAGATAACTAAAGCATGGCTAAGCATAATACGCACCCATGTTGGTATTACAATAATGTCCAACTAAGATTACCCATCCTATGGTATCCAAGGGTACATATCAATATGTCATTTACAATTTATCAAGGAGGCATACTGTCAAGTAGGTATTTAGCTTATTCCCAAACCAGTTTTATACAACTAGCCATGCATGTTGATATGAAACAATATACTTTTATAAAATGGATTCAATATGATCAAGGTCCATGACTTGCCTTTGATGAAGAGTTGGGATGCTTCTGTCAAGGTCGTCAGATCCACAAAGTCTTCCGAAAGGTGGTCGTGGAGGAGGTCCTGAGGAGGAGGTAATGGAGACACGGAACTTCAAAAACCAAGAACTCCAGTAAACTCAAAAGAAACCAAATTTTTGAATTAGTTGAAGTTTGATTTAGTCATTTAAATCATTCATTTTCCCAAAATATTTATTTGTGTGCAAACGAAGGATCATTTGCATATTAGAACTATTCTCAGCCCCATTCCTAGTGCTTCAGGATAATCGAAACTACCGGCAACTAAACTACGGTACTACCGACATATATGTTGCGGTATCACCAATTCTGTGTAAAAGACTTAACCCTTTCGGACGGGTCTTTTTCTCTTCCATCCCTCAAAATCGGTTGTTCCTCTTCCATATCAGTTGCTCTCTCCCTCACCGAAGAACCTTCAAACCTCTACTCAAATCCTCACATTTCTTCGAGTTTCCTTCCATCCTCGCTGATTTCTTACAAGCTTAGGGTTCTACTCCTTCAATTAACATGGGTTCTACTCCTTCAATTAACACGGTAAAACCCCTTCTAAATTCTCTCTCTTACCTTGGATTTCAACCCTAGGTCTTTTTCGGCTAAAATTGAAATGTGGATGAATTGTTGCAGTTCTTTTTGGGCAAAACTGAATATCTTGTGTCTAGTGATGTTTGCGCATCTTTTGCATGGATTCACTCTGTGGGGACCCCGGGTTATCTCCGTAAGACCGAGACTAAGCATGGTTTTAAGGACATAACTCTAGAACTCCAGTAAATGGATTCCAACTTAACTCAATCTAAGTGAGAGGCTTAACTGAAAACTAGAGCTTTGACGATCATGCACGCTGCTCCTCTGCGAGCACTACATGATTGTCGGTTCTCCAACAAGCCAAGCACTACACTTAGTGAGTTAAATGGAAAGCCATGAACAGCGAGCATGATTTCTATTGGCTCCCAAGATCATCGACCAATATACTCATACTCTCATACAACGTTGTTCACATCCATACAACACACATACATCAATAGTTCAAAAGACACCAACAAAATAGTTTAAGTCTACAACTGTTACAAACGGCCGACCGGCCAAATTCAAATAAGAGTATTAAGTAGCAGCAAAAACAAGTAAATAAACCAAAAGACCAGCAGTGGTATTCCCATAACCCATCGGCAATCGACTGGGAGTTAAATGATAGCACTACTCGTCAGTGTCGCCTAAATCGACACTAACAAGCTCATCGGGCTCGATAACTTCCTCACCTGTAAGCCAGTAGACAAACTGGCTGAGTACAAAAGGGTACTCGCAAGTCTTACACAAATAAAAATTAGTTATGCATAAGGTCATTCAAAGGATGGCTCATATTGGCTTAGTTTTGCAAAAGAGACGCAACAATTTACAACCTACACATACTAGTTTTTCAAGTGCTATTTCAAAATCAGATTTGAAGTAGAAGTAAAGCATGTAAATAAGTAATGAATTGAATAACAAATAAAACATACCAATAGCAAAGTGGTTGTCCACTTTGATACAACAACAAGCATGAACATCCCATTCATGACGAATACCTAGTTATAACCACAATTTTAATTTCAAGTCTAACAATAAGCAGCCACAAACTCAAGCGATCATCCATAACCGCGGACACGGCTTTTCGAATAGATTTATACCCTAAAGGGGTGTACTACTTTACTCACACAACTCAATTAGCCCGTAAGCCTCCGGATAATTACACACTTCCTTTGGTATGCCGGCTGGGGAGAATCGAGATACGGTCGTTTTCAGCAAGAAAACCCTATTGAGCTAAGTCCCCCATGTGAGATGTTTCCGGTCTTAGTACAAGCAGCGTATAGCACTTGCTAAGGGGCTCACAAGTTATATTGAAAATACCGATGCAATGTAAAGGGTAATTGGTACTCCCGTGCACACTATAGAACATTACATCGGCTTCTAAGGACAAATGATCAAACACAAATGCCCCTACGCCACCATGAGACTTAACACAATAGAACCTTCCCCTTACTTAACCGTACAATACCCATATACTGCGTATAATAGCACGAGTTTACTTGAATCGCAAGTACCCAAAGTTCGGTCCTTAATTGTCCAAACAAGTCCACCACTTACCCAAGCTCGTGTACAAAGACACCATCACGAACCATCACTTGTCCAGACCAAAAGCTCATTTAAAATGATAAAAATTAACTCATAAAACAGATACGAAGATCTGAAAAAAGTATATAATGAAAATGGTGTTTATCCCATAATTGTCGGGTTATTCCCGACAATCAGCTACCAGTTCTAGACTTGCATGGCTAAGCAAACATGTATAACATATTTCACACAATCCTAACTTAAGCATGTGGTGCTGGAATAATTCAAGGATAACCTCAATGAATAGGAGATAACTAATCTATACATCACAAAAATAGCGACATAATCAAAATAGCATGCAAGCAATTATCATTGCACTATCTTAACAAAATTGAGATCAAATATGATGTAAAAAAAAGTTCAAATGATGCTTGCCTTGCTGGTAGCTTAGTTGCTCGCTCTCAGTAGCGTAGAAGTCAATGTCAATAACTTCGGAATCTAAAGAATAAAGATCGATATAAACACCGAGAAATACTTCAAAACTCAAATTGCTCAAAAATGCATGATTTTTCTACAGTAGCTAAATCATGATTTTTGATGGATTTAGGTGAAAACATTATTCCATTTGGATTTAGTATGTGAGAGTTATGGCAGTTGGAATTTCAGTTTGCTGGAAATTCCAAATTAATTAGAATATGTCACTTTCACTAATTTTAAATTATTTGGTGAAACTTTGCATAGTAGTGGTGGTTAAAAGGATTACATAGATAAATATAGGATAATAATATAAACTCAAAATAATTTGGTTCATCTCATTTGGAGTTTTTATGAATTAGTTATGCATTTCCAAAGTTTTCAACCTTTTTCTATTGAAAAATATTGTAGTCAATGGATGATTTTCCGAAACTACCTTCTCTGTTATAGAGACATGTTTGAAACCAACTTTAATATAAAGTTCATTAAAAGTAAAAATTATCAAAATTGGTTTCATTGTTTTCGGAGTTAAAATGAGTGAGTTATGCATTTAACAAGTTAGTACACTTTCCAGTGTGCAAATAATTTACTTTTTTGTATTTTTGGTCTGTTCAAAAAGAAAAGACCAAAGGGGGGTCTTTAGGGTTGTCTATGCAAAAATGGCCAGAGGGTGGTCTTTGTAAAATGGCTGTGAAAAGGTCCTTGGGGTGGTCTGTTGCAAAATGGTTGCGAGGAGGTCTTGGGGGTTGTCTTTGCCAAAACGACCACAGGGTGGTCCTTGCAAAAATGACCCTGAGAGAGATCCTGGGGTTGTCTTTGCAAAATGACCCCGAAGGAGGTCCACGGATGTACAACTACAGGGTGCGGGGTCCGCATGTAAGTGACTTATTAACTTTCGTTAAGATATCACTTAAATGCTAATGATTACCGCTTAACTCCAAATCTCCCAGCTACAGTACGCGTCCGAGTACGACAACGGGACGCTCGTCCAGCGAGCTTGCCCGATGGCTCGCCGACGCTACGCGCCACGGCAGAGCCGGCCAAGGCCTGCAATAGCTTAGTAATAGTATTGCGCACACAATTGGAGTGGTCTTAGTGCTTGCGGTGGACTGTGCCAGCGGCAAGCCAGAGTTGAGCGGAGCTAAAACCACAGACATGATTGAAGTATCTAGACCCGCCATTATGTTTTAATGGAGTATTTTGGTGATTAATGACAAACCTATTTATGAGACTAACACTTTTATTGTTATACCATGATTAGTCTCAGCTTGGATATAAAAGGAAAAATCCAAACAGGTATGCATTCATAATGACAAATCTATTTGTGAGACTAACACTTTTATTGATTACCTATTGTTTAGTCTCATTTGGATATAAAGGTGAAAAACACAAAAGGTATGCATTCTACTTTATATTTATATATATTGTTGCATTCCTCGGATCCAAAATATAGGATGAACTCCACCAAAAGTCTAACTTGAATATGTGCATATGTTCTTAACACACATTTGTGTATGCACACATTTAGGGGGAGTTCACTCTATGTTTTGTGGTTTCATTAGTTGTAACACCCTGGCTATCCGGAAGCCAAGATGTCACCTAAAACATCTAACATACATCCATAATACTAAGAACTTGAAACAAGTATATCAACTAAAGACAGATTAAGATAAACAGGACATGGTGAAGGTATCCTTCCTTCACCTTCTAAGTTATTTAATACGAACATCAATAAAGAAGGTTCACACGCAGTAATAAAACAACATCCGGTGGAGAAGGTATCCTTCCTTCTCCAATTATAGTTTAATTATTACGCTTCACCGTTAACGAATGAAATATGGAACTAAAGTTTAGTCTTGAACATGAATTTGATGTTGTGAACAAGTAGTGCGTGTCTACTCCTCCCAAGAGCCAACATCGGGGTTACCTAAAATAAACAAACAACGCAAGAGTGAGTCCACGACTCAGCAAGTACATATATCAATAAGATAATCATTCAATATGAATAAGACAAACTCATCATCGTGTTCGATCACATCACAACCGACTACATATGAAGACATGATATGAATGCTCAAAATCAAAGGAATGGACTGCACACATGCATATATCGTATAGCGGTGAAACACCCGTCGGTGTTCACTCAAGCCCGCATCTTAACAAAAATGCGGATCCACTTCCGTATGAAGAACGTTTCATACGGTGTCCAACATTGCCCATCTTGGAGTTAATGGGTCTTACATGCCCATTCGGAATTAATGGGTCTTTCAAATCCACTCCGTGGACGGGACATGACAATGTCCAACACCGCCCACATGGGAATGGTGGGACTTGCAATCCACTTTCGTGGATGAAACATGCATAATGAATGCATAGAATGAAATACGAATATTGAAAGACATGATAACAAAACATGGATTCAACACATATGAAAGAACATAGACAATCCATCTTCTCTCGTATCATACAAAATCACAGCATGACCATAAAAACATTCATCAATCACAATCATTAAGGGTGGCAATGTACTTGCCTTCAGCGATGATGCACGCGTTAGTCGGCAAAGGTGATACTCATAAACCCGAGGCTTCACCTCCTAAACAAGTAAAATAATTTCAATAAGGACATAATATACCCAACACTACTAATCGACGTTAAACATCGCTTCCACGATGACTCTAGTCATTAAAACAAAGCTTAAACTGAAATCAACAATTTCTTACATAACTTAATTCTGGACAGCAGCACGGTAATTGACATAACTATTGGTCTGGAACTCGGAATGAGGTGAGACCAATTTCCATGGATTCTTAACTGACATATCTACAAAACTCTAGTTGGGCAAAAGTTCAGATTTTGCCTCTAATAAAATTTGGCCCACGGCTCAAATCTGTTGACTGAATTAATTGACAGAAATATCGGCTAAAATAAAATATCCATAACTTTTGTTGTACAACTCCAACTTGGACGTTCTTTATCAATATGAAAAGGTTATGAAATTACCTACACTAACCTAGTTGGCACGACATTCAAATTTTGCCTTTAACAAAAAGTGGCACACGGTCAAAACTAGAGATAAAAACTAACATACAATCTGGACAGACTGACATACAATCTGGACAGTCACAAAGAAAAGTGCATAACTTTTGATCTATAAATCCAAATGAGGTGTTCTTTATCAATCCTGAAAGCTAGTGATATTATCTTCAAAATTTGTTATGGGCAAGACCTCTGAATCACCCTCTAACTAGGCCATATATCAACCTATACAGAGTGCTAATTCTCGTCAGGATTCTGGACAGCAGATAATAAATCTATCATAACTTTTGACTCGAAAGTCGGAATTCAGTGTTCTTGGCGGCCACCGAAAGCTAAGAACAAGACCTACAAAACTCTAGGAGATCAAATTCCCTAATTCTGCCTTTAGGTACACGAAACAAGCCACGCAAGAAACTGGACAGAATTGGAATTACAGCAGACCGGACATGAACCGATCAAACCTAATCAAATTCGCCTCTACGATTAACCAACAACGACAACTGAGAACCGTTACCCTTGGAGCACCAGGAAGACGATGAAGAACCTTGTAGAGGATGACCCTCAATCCCCCCCTTCTTGATCAACAAGTCCGCGAAGCTCCAGCCCTTCCTTCGCGAGAGGCCGGCAGCGGGGAGATCGGCATCAAGGAATGGGAGGTGCTCATCCATGGATGGGCAGCTCCAAGGAGGAGATGGAAGGGCGCAAGGGAGAGGAGGGGTAAGGGTGGCGGCTGCAAGAGGAGGGGAGGAAAGAATTCGGCCAAGGGGTGGGGTAAGGGCAGCTAGGGTTTAGAAGGAGGGCAGCTTGGGCCTTGGGCCCTAGGGCACCTTCCCCATTAATGGCCCACTCGGGCGGCCAAAGGATGGATGAGCTTGGGCCGGAGGTCCATACTCCAAAGATCCCCAAAACTTTGAATTTAATAAAATTTCCAACTCCGAATAAAATTAAGCGCTACTGATTAAATTGATTTATCCCGATTATTGACTTCTCACACTTCCGAGTATTACATTCTACCTCTTACCGTGATTCGACCCGAATCTAAACACACTAGCGAAAGAACAACCACGATCGAGAACGAACAACGGTAACCACGCACTGCTAGAACAACATCGGCTAAATCTCACGCACGCGAAACTCCAACTTCCCAAGTAGCATCTCCTCGGACTGAAAATACAACACAACACAACGACGTAACACGACGCCCGATCTAACACTCAACCCGGCACTTCGGTACACTCATCGGACAAAACTCGAGGTAAGATCTCACTCGATGGTCAACGGCGCAAACGAAATCTCAAACTCGGATCTCGGTACTCACTCAACACGAGAACATACAATACGTTACGTACTCCACGCATGGACTCGAGACATCCCCGCGATATGCCAACTAGCTAAAACAACCCAATGACACGAACCACACGACAAGCACAAAGAACACGGAACTCTTATTCCACCTCTCAATTGAACTCTTCACTGAAAACAAGAATCACCTCCTTTAACCTAAACATACAATCGAATTCTTTTAAGCAAACTCTTTACCGACAAAACATATCCGAATAAGAAAGATTCACGCCACAACTATACGTTACCAACCTGGTATCAAGAGTAAAAATCAAATCGAATTTCATCAAGAAAACCTTTCCACTTTCCAAGTGGCAATTTGCGAATAAACGTCCACGAAAACCAAAGGAGAAAAACTCTTGAATGCCCAAATCAAAACTTCTTTATTCTTCCCGAACCGATAAGAACTACACATACCAAAATCGAGTCAAACTCAACTTACGAAAGACATTGGTCAACAACACAAAGCTCATGCGAGAATAAAGAAAACGCTTCACTAATCAAGAAGACATCTTTTCCTTAGTTTCACTTTTGGAATAAAACATCTCTCCAACCTTGGAATTCAATTCATCGCATACCACACGGTCTCAACCATCTTCATTTAACATCCTCAAGTTAGGGTTAAACCGAATTACATCATCACCTCCAACTTCCAAGAATAACACGTCGAATCCTCAGACACATAATCATATACTTCATCAAGGGTTCTATCAATGAACATCCTCTTGCTCAGAAACGCCGTAATTCCCCTTTCTCTACACACGATCGTCGAGCGACCTAAGGTCTAGCATAAAAGTGCAAAGCTCAAATTCGACCTCCAAGTCTCGTACAATGAATTCCTCTTATAACAAATAATGAAATCCTCAGATTAAATCTCTAAGATCCCCACAATTCCGACATACTCACTCATTGACATCATTAGGAATCACTCATACAACATCGCGATACTTCAATAGTGTTACTCTATAAAATTTGATTACGGTTTCCATACATTTGATAATCCCCAACATTTCAACATGAACCAAGGTTCTGGAACTACACTATACCATAGGTCCTACTTAGTCGAACATTATACAACTTTACTTGAAACCATACATTCCATCTGAATCAACTTCCTCCAAGAGGTTCAAAGTCAAAACCAACTCCTCTTCTATTACTCCTCCAATAACTGGGTAGCAAAATCTCACCCCTACAATCACTTAACCACCACCAAACAAACAACAACTTACGAGTTGTAAAACTTTACAGCACAAAACGGTTGATCCTTTCTCAAAAGAAAGAGGCGAACAAGAACAAATTTCACCACACAGAAAAGTTGTCTCACACAAGTGAGCACGAGACCAAAAGAGATAATTTGGTAACGAAGATCTGGGAAAACGAAAATTGAGTTCACCGTGGAGTGCACGCCTCCCTTGAAAAGGGAATAGCAAATAACCACCAACAAGAAGAATGGCATTGCGATTGAAACTCGACAACTCTTGAGTGAAAAGAGCAAAAAAGTTTATGAACAATTCAAATAACCACAAGTTACAAAACTTGACTCAAATTCTCAAATATTCCTACTGCGCTCTTTCCATTAACACTGTAATTAATTCTTTGACTATATCGCTTTGCCACAATGATCAAGATAAGGTCTTTAGTCCAAACCACACGGACTAAATAAGAACCAATAAAATTCTTCAATACGTTATATTTATTCGAGCAGTTCAACTACACAAGAAACATGAGATCCAAATAATCTCAACCACCAAACTCAAACATTTCCAATTACAGATTTCAAAAAAACAAGTAGATTATACTCCTCTTAAAGGAACCAACATAACTTCTTTGATTGCAACCTCGCGTTGCCAACTCGAACTAAAGAGTCTTTAAAATTAAATCACACAAATCTCTTAAGAAGCAACAAGACAATTCAATACCTCACTTTATTTAAAATAATTTCAGCTACGGATGATTCAAGAGCTCAAAGAAAATATCACGAAAGCTAAACTTGAAATATTCTCATCGAACGATATCACCAAAGGCGATCAAATTACTATGGGTATTAACATCAATTTCACAACAACAATTAGAAAACACTTCAAAAGACCCACGTGAAAAGAATGAGTTGAAACTTTCTCAAAAGAAGAGACAAATGGAAACGACTTTCATCAACTAGAAAACTCATCTACCACTCAGACCTTGAACACGGACCAATGAAGAAACCAATTAAGCAATGAACTCAAAGAACATAAGTGGAGTCCACAGTTGAACGCATAAGCCTCACAAGAAGAGAATATCGAACCTTAATGATAAGAACAAATAAGTATTCAAAATCAAGCACTTGCATCATCAAGGACCATTGCAACTTTGTAACATATCGTTACTCGATAAACTTCATTTACCACATAAAACATGAACCCCAAAAGATCATGAATACAAAACTTGAAATTTGATCATTTAGAAAAATATCACCATGGGTGATCAAATTACTACGAGAATTAACCTCATTCTCACATTTTGACTATTTAATAATATCGACAACATACACTAGTACCAAGAGTCATCAAACTTTATTACTCCATCCTAAAACTTCCCAAAGGGAACACAAACCATAAGGTTGAAACAAATTTATCATAACAAGATTATGCTAAGCAATAACAATATCACACGGCACGCTATCAAAGACTACTTACGAAATTCATCTACTCATCTGTTGGTGTTGCTCAACACCTTCTTCAGTGCTCATTAACAAATGATGATTGTACTAATCATGTGTGTTCATACGGTACTAATTTCATTTGCAATCATATCACCATATATAAGCATAGATTCACATTTCACCTTTGTTCAGAAATCATTTCAAAACATGATTAAAGATTCACTAACATAATTTCCTATAAACAAGGTTTCATGAGTCGTTACACGCAGACCCATCCGGTACTTTATACAAGTTTCAACAATTTTAGCATACCAGAAATAGATAAATCTAACTCTTAAGTAAGATCTATAGGTTACGAACGGATATGGACAGTCTTTATTTAACATACACCAAGTATCATATACAAGGACATTTCAAATTAATCAATTTCACTTTCATGGATGGTAATTAAGAATAATTGATTTGCACCATGTTAATAACCCGACTTGGTAACTCATATCGTAACATTTTATTCGTTTAGTTATAACTTCTCATTTTAAGCATGGCAAGTCAACACAAAAGAATTCTAACGCCTTACTTCAGCAAAAGAGAGACTTCAAACCTCAACGCCCGAAGTAATCCAAAAGATACACATAAAGCCAAAACTCTCCCATGCAAACGAACTTACAACGGGAAACTCTCACTAACCAAGCTATCAAACGATTAAATGAGTCATTCTTCTTCAATGAGAAAGAAGGAGCAACCATGAAAACATCAATCTTGCCAATTGCCAATGATCACAAGTGGTAAAAGCAACTCAATAGTCGAAAAACAATAATTGTTTCAGAGAACCAAGAGGGATCTATGGAAAACCATAAACTATCATGATCCACGAACCCAGGAGAAATTCATCGGCCACCACAGGGCAAGAATCGCCAAATTCAGAAATCAAGGAAGAGAACAACTCTCTAAAGCACTTCACGCTTAACACCTGAAACTATGGTACTCGGGGTCACTACTCCTCTAACCACGTACTGCGAACAGTGGTGTAACCTGGTGAATCCCAGAGTAACAACCACGACCTCCACTTCTTATCATCCGTTAGTGACACGCATAATCAATTATGAGTATACATATGATCATCTCATGACAATCATAGAATAAGTTCACAGATATAATACATCGCATCATATCATAGATTAACAACAAGAAGGATAGTATAGAAGCAATTCAACAATTGCTCAACAGATGAACATAATAATAATAGAGATGCGGAAGCAATGTACTTTTCCAACCCCACCTCATGCGTACAAGGTGTCATTTTAATATTCTTCTATTAACCACGGACCTAAAGCCCGCTCGATACCAACTATAACACCACGCTATCCGGAAGCCAAGATGTCACCTAAAACATCTAACATACATCCATAATACTAAGAACTTGAAACAAGTATATCAACTAAAGACAGCATTAAGATAAACAGACATGGTGAAGGTATCCTTCCTTCACCTTCTAAGTTATTTAATACGAACATCAATAAAGAAGGTTCACACGCAGTAATAAAACAACATCCGTGGAGAAGGTATCCTTCCTTCTCCAATTATAGTTTAATTATTACAGTTCACCGTTAACGAATGAAATATGTAACTAAAGTTTAGTCTTGAACATGAATTTGATGTTGTGAACAAGTAGTGCGTGTCTACTCCTCCCAAGAGCCAACATCGGGGTTACCTAAAATAAACAAACAACGCAAGAGTGAGTCCACGACTCAGCAAGTACATATATCAATAAGATAATCATTCAATATGAATAAGACAAACTCATCATCGTTCGATCACATCACAATCGACTACATATGAAGACATGATATGAATGCTCAAAATCAAAGGAATGGATCGCACACATGCATATATCGCAGATAGCCGTGAAACACCCGTCGGTGTTCACTCAAGCCCGCATCTTAACAAAAATGCGGGATCCACTTCCGTATGAAGAACGTTTCATACGGTGTCCAACATTGCCCATCTTGGAGTTAATGGGTCTTACATGCCCATTCCGGAATTAATGGGTCTTTCAAATCCACTCCGTGGGCGGACATGACAATGTCCAACACCGCCACACCGGAATGGTGGGACTTGCAATCCACTTTCGTGGATGAAACATGCATAATGAATGCATAGAATGAAATACGAATATTGAAAGACATGATAACAAAACATGGATTCAACACATATGAAAGAACATAGACAATCCATCTTCTCTCGTATCATACAAAATCACAGCATGACCATAAAACATTCATCAATCACAATCATTAAGGGTGGCAATGTACTTGCCTTCGCGATGCGACGCGTTAGTCGGCAAAGGTGATACTCATAAACCCGAGGCTTCACCTCCTAAACAAGTAAAATAATTTCAATAAGGACATAATATACCCAACACTACTAATCGACGTTAAACACTGCCTCGATGACTCTAGTCATTAAAACAAAGCTTAAACTGAAATCAACAATTTCTTACATAACTTAATTCTGGACAGCAGCACGGTAATTGACATAACTATTGGTCTGGAACTCGGAATGAGGTGAGACCAATTTCCATGGATTCTTAACTGACATATCTACAAAACTCTAGTTGGGCAAAAGTTCAGATTTTGCCTCTAATAAAATTTGGCCCACGGCTCAAATCTGTTGACTGAATTAATTGACAGAAATATCGGCTAAAATAAAATATCCATAACTTTTGTTGTACAACTCCAACTTGGACGTTCTTTATCAATATGAAAAGGTTATGAAATTACCTACACTAACCTAGTTGGCACGACATTCAAATTTTGCCTTTAACAAAAAGTGGCACACGGGTCAAAACTAGAGATAAAAACTAACATACAATCTGGACAGACTGACATACAATTTGGACAGTCACAAAGAAAAGTGCATAACTTTTGATCTATAAATCCAAATGAGGTGTTCTTTATCAATCCTGAAAGCTAGTGATATTATCTTCAAAATTTGTTATGGGCAAGACCTCTGAATCACCCTCTAACTAGGCCATATATCAACCTATACAGAGAGTGCTAATTCTCGTCAGGATTCTGGACAGCAGATAATAAATCTATCATAACTTTTGACTCGAAAGTCGGAATTCAGTGTTCTTGGCGGCCACCGAAAGCTAAGAACAAGACCTACAAAACTCTAGGAGATCAAATTCCCTAATTCTGCCTTTAGGTACACGAAACAAGCCACGCAAGAAACTGGACAGAATTGGAATTACAGCAGACCGGACATGAACCGATCAAACCTAATCAAATTCGCCTCTACGATTAACCAACAACGACAACTGAGAACCGTTACCCTTGGAGCACCAGGAAGACGATGAAGAACCTTGTAGAGGATGACCCTCAATCCCCCCCTTCTTCATCAACAAGTCCGCGAAGCTCCAGCCCTTCCTTCGCGAGAGGCCGGCAGCGGGGAGATCGGCATCAAGGAATGGGAGGTGCTCATCCATGGATGGGCAGCTCCAAGGGAGGAGATGGAAGGGCGCAAGGGAGAGGGAGGGGTAAGGGTGGCGGCTGCAAGAGGGAGGGGGAGGGAAAGAATTCGGCCAAGGGGGTGGGGGTAAGGGCAGCTAGGGTTTAGAAGGAGGCGCTTGGGCCTTGGGCCCTAGGGCACCTTCCCCCCCTTAATGGCCCACTCCGGGCCGGCCAAAGGGATGGATGAGCTTGGGCCGGAGGTCCATACTCCAAAGATCCCCAAAACTTTGAATTTAATAAAATTTCCAACTCCCGAATAAAATTAAGCGCTACCGATTAAATTGATTTATCCCGATTATTGACTTCTCACACTTCCGGAGTATTACATTAGTATTGATCTATATTCCCTTTCCACATATTTGAGATCTCTACTTTGAAACATATCTTTGAGTATATATAACTTGTGTAGTTAATATATTCATATGAGTATATGAGAGCATATCAGACTTGTGTAGTTCATATATGCTTATCTATCCTTGAATATATTTGACTTGTGTAGTTAATATATTCATATTTAGTATATACAACTTGTGTAGTTTGTATATACTCTTAGTATATATAACTTTTGTAGTTCATATATACTTATACGTGAGTATATATATAACTTGTGTAGTTGATATATACTCATGTTTATCTCTATTCAATTACTTGCAATTGAAGTGATTATCATCAATTACCAAAGAGGGAAAGATTGTAGTGTCTTGTCCCAACTATTATGAGTTAATGGTATGTTGTGGTAATTAATGACAATCACATTGTAGGACTAACATTTTCCATGAGTTGGATAAATAGGTTATGTTCCATGACGATGAAGACTTTGGATGGCATCATGAGTCGATGGTCATCAAGTCAAGGTTCAAGAAAAGGAAGTTATCATGTGTTGATGATGTTCAAAAAGAGGAGATGATCATGAGTTGATCATCAAGTTAAAAGAAGACCCATCATGTGTTGATGGACATCAAGTGAAGAATGCATCATGTGTTGATGCATATGAAGACTCGGGATGAAGGATGTCATCATGTGTTGATGAGCATTAAGCCAAGATCCCGAAGTAAAGGAAATCATCATGTGTTGATGATCATCGAGTCATGGACCCGGACTTGAAGTGAAGATGTGCGTCATCAAGCTTCAAGAAGATGCTCAAGGCAAAGGTATGACTAGCTAGGGCTAAGGATGTGTTCCTAGTCTTTTACCTGTCTTGGTGTTTGGTTGGAAGACCGGATTGCCAGTATAGGTTGCCGTACTATTAAGAGGAGTCTTGTCTAGTAGCTTGAGTCTCATCATGTGTTGATAGCTCAATCTTGCTTGCTCTAGCTCACCGTGGCATGATGCTATTATTTGCAAATGTGTTTTGCAAATAGTTGAGGCTCATGCGTCTAATCCTTGTAGCATGTGACTATACTTTGCAAATGTGTTTTGCAAATTGTTGAAGTCCATGTACCTACTCCTTGTGGTATGATCTAAGTTTGCAAATATGTTTTGCAAATTATTGGGATTCATGTATTTTCCCTTGACATGGTCTAAGATTGCTTGTTGCTAATTATTTGGACTTAGACCATGATAGTGGCTCTTTTGAGTTGTGCTTTTTAATTTGATCAAATGTGTTTGAGATCAAATCAAATAGGTGGGTTGTGTAGTCCTCTGAATAAGCTTTCAATAGAGTCCAAGATCACTCAATTCCGACATCGAGTCAAAGTTATGATCGTTTTTCGAGTGTCGCTTTGTGTTGAAATTCAGGTGCGGATCGACGCGCTTGAAAGCTTGATCGACCGCCCATATGCTCGCGGGACCGACCGCCCTTGTAAGGCCGGCCGCTTTTCGAGAGCATATTTTTCGGTTTTCTACCTCGGAAGGCCCGGACGATCAGTCCGTCGACCGACCTGTGAGGGCGGACCGACCGAATTGTCTCTAACGGCTATTTTTATAGCCGTTGCTATCAGAGCCCTGACCGACCGACTGTACGCGGACCGACCGGTTTCCACGATTTTCAGCAGATTCTCTTCCAACGGCTAGTTTTTGTGTGTGGGCTATAAATACTCACCTTGGCCGGTTGGGGGGCAACCCTTGGCATCCCATTTCATTCTCTTGAGCTAGTGTGAGCTTCTCCTCTCTATTGTGCATGTGTTGCACCTTGTGAGCAAAGGAGAGGGTCTAGTTGCATGTGTTGCAACTAGAATTGGATTGAGCATCCAATTGTGCATGTGTTGCACTTGGTGAGAGTCAAGCAAGGGGCTTGGCTTATTACTCTTGGTGTTTGCCGACACCTAGACGGCGTGGAGGCGTCGTGCGTCGGTGATCTTCACAAAGAAGGCTTGTGAGAAGACCCGAGCGGTTTGTGAGTGGCTTGGTGCTCTCCATCTCCGGAGTGGAGTAAGAGCAACCCTAGTGGAGCGAGGTGTTGATACCTCGGAGGAAGGCTTAATTTGTGGAGCCGACCCAATTGGTTTGGGTTTCCCTCAACGTGGATTATGGGAGACCGGCAAGTCTCCGACCACCACGGTAAAACATCATTGTGTCCCGTGTGCTTCTTGTGATTAGCTTTCATATGCTTTACTTTGTGCAATTTACATTCATTATATAATTGCTTATTCATTTGTATGATTGCTATCTTGTATGTGCTTGATTAATCATATCATTAGTTGATAGCTTACAAGTCTTTGCTAAATTGCTCTATTTATTATTGACTTGTATTGTTGGTGCACTTAGTGAACTTAGTTGATTTAGGCTAAACCGAATTGATATTTAGCTTCCGCATTAGAAATCGGTTTTAGCTCATAGAAGTTTTAAAACGCCTATTCACCCCCCCTCTAGTCGGCCTCCTCAATCTTACAAGTGGTATCAGAGCTTGGTCTCTCATTAATTAGACTTAACCGTCTAGAGAGTAAAGGATGGCTACTCGAGATTTTGTGCACCTAGGTGAAGCACCACAATTTAATGGCACAAATTATGCTCATTGGAAAAAATCGCATATCATGCTATTTTAAGGCCATGGGCCTAAATATATGGCGGACAGTAGATGTTGGCTTTTCTCCTCCATTGGATAGTCTTGATCCAACAATTGAGGAAGAGAAATGCTTACATCTCGACGCTCAAGCAATTAACGCTTTATTTAGTGCTTTGAGTGTAGATGTGTTCAATGAAGTATGCGATCTCAAGAATGCTCATGAGATGTGGACACAATTACAATGCCATTATGAAATGTCCACTTCCACAAGTGATGATTGCATACAAGAATGGATGTCGGGAGAAGAATGCTCAACTTCTAGCTCCGACGATGATGAGACATCAACTCCATCCACTTCGCCTCATTGCTTTATGGCTAAAGGTAAGAATGAGGTAAATAATTATGAGCCTTCATATGATGAACTGATGGAGATGCTAGAAGAATTAAATGAATATATTGGAAAAGAAAAGAAGAGATTCAAGGTTTTAGAGAAAGAGCATATCTCTCTTCAAAATAATTATGATGTGCTAAAAGATGAACATGAAACTCTTCTTCTAAATGAGCTTAAAAAGTCTAATGTGGGTATCGGAATTACATGTAATTTAATAGATGATTTGCCATGCATAGCTCCTATTTCTTGCAATTCATCTAAAGTCAATATATCCACTTCATGTGATGATTTAATTGATATGCCTTGTTGCTATAGTGAAAATATTTCTATTTCCTCTATGTCTTGTGAGACTAATCTTGTAGAGGAAAACAAAAAGCTCAAGGCCCAAGTCTCAAATTTGAGAAATGACTTGGATAGAAGCTACAAGGGAAAAGCCACTCTTGATGATATCTTGAGCAAGCAACAAAGATCAAATGACAAGAGTGGAATTGGTTTCACTCCCATGAAGAAAAGGGAGAATAGCAAGACAAGGCACAATGCAAGACACACGAAGAATGTCAAGTGCTTTGATTGTCATCAAAAGGGTCACCTCTCCTCCATATGCCCTAACAAGGAAGATTATAAGAGAGGACTTGGCTTCATTGCCAAGAAGAAGGTGAAGAGCATCCCAAAGCAAAAAGGAAAGAAATACTCGAATATCAAATGCTTTGGATGTTTTGAGAAGGGTCACATCGCCTCCGAGTGCCCTAACAAAAATGGTCACATTGCCTCGGTGTGCCCAAATCAAAAGGATGTCAAGCCAAGACATTTAATGAAGAGGCAAGCCGACAATAAGCAAGAAAAGAAGACATCAAAGGGAAGCAAATGCCCTACTTGCTACAATTGCTGGGAAAAAGGACATTTTAGTAAGGAATGTCCGAAAGGTATCACTACTAAGCCAACTATCTATAATGATCATTATATGCTTAGGAAGGATAGAAATGACAATGTGTTTGCTAGGAATGTTAGTTTACATAAAACAAATGCTAGGGTCATTTGGGTGCCCAAATCCATTGTGACTAACATTCATGGACCCAACCAAGTATTGGGTACCAAATGTGCTTAAAATATTTAATAGGTACTTGGAGATGTATTGGAGGTTTGGCTTATTCATGAAGAGGTGGATTCCACCATATGTCTATTTGGAGCCAAGCTTGAGGATAATCAATTCACATCATGAGCCAATGCTATCTCGGTAACAAGTACTTACATTGAAGTATCTAGCCCTTTAAGCCTTGTGTAGGTTGCATTCATGAAAATCTTATATAAAGGGTGTTCTTGCTCGTGTTCATAAATTCTTTATTAAAATCTTGAACAAGATGGATGCGGCACATTAAGAGGGAGTGCTAAGTCATTTACATGTATATCACATCCTTAAGTGTGCCCAAATTAATTAAGTGTTAGTAATATTTTTCAAAATGAGCCATTTAGCCAAAAGTCAAAAATTTGAAATTATTAGTATAAACTTTGAAAAACTAGTTGCAAAATGTATACTAATGTATTTCAAAGGTTTACCAAAGGTTTTGGTTCAAGAAAAACCTATTTTAAATGAAAATGAGTTTCTAGCCAAAATTATAGATCTTAGTATCTTGTTTTTTATATAAACTAGATTTTTGTGTAAAATCTATTCTAAAAGGAATTTGACATTTGTCCCAAAAAGAAAATATTAGAGTTAGCTATTCTAAACATTTTTGGTATTCAAATGATTTCCGAAAGACCAACCTAGAAAAAGTTATTTGATTTCGAAACTCATCCAAAATACTAGTTTGACCATAAAGGTCACCTTCTAGCACTTAAGTGAGTTTAGCCATTTGAGCCTAAATTATTCATATGAATAGGTCCATGATGGTATTTATGACTCATACCTGCAATTGGATACTATAGATTTCATTAAATGCTCAATTTGGCTCTTTTTGTGAAAAGTCTCGAAAATATGTTTTCATTTGCAAAATCAAAAACTTAATTCATAAAAACTATTTGAAAGTTAGATTTCTAAAGGCTAGATAAGTTGGAAATGCTCCAAACATGTTTATTTGGATGTTTGTATGAAAATTTGGAGCAATGTACAACAATTCAATTTTTTCTCCAAAATTTGAATCGAATCATCGATTCTGATTTGGCGTCGATCGGCCATTATCACTCGGCCCGGTCGACCGCAATAATCGATCGACCGCCTCGTGTCACGGTCCGACGGGACGTGGAGAATTTGGTCGTTTGTCCAAACTTGTCTATTTTTCATTCTTTGCGACCACTCCTTTTGCTCCCTTTGGTCAAATTGATCCTTGCTATCTTTGCTAGCTACCCCAATATACTTTATTGACTCCATATGCCATTTTGAACTCATTGTGATATATTTATCATTCAAATGGTATTCTTTCAAGTGGTAGCTTCTTTTGATCATCTTTGACCTTGGCATGAGAATCATATTTGTTTGTACAAGTGGTATCCGTGTTTTTACAAGTGGTATTCATTCAAATGATATCATTTTATCCCTTCATGTGAATATCTTTCAAGTGGTATCTAATTCTTTCCATGCCGATCAAATCTTTTCTAACCAAGCTCTCTCCGATACCTAATCTCTCTTCTTATCCAAGTGGTCTCTCCGATACTTAAAGATCTCTTCAAGTGTTATTTCTTCAAGTGGTATCTTCAAATGGTATCATCAAGTAATATCTCTCCAAGTGGTACCAAGTCTCTACAAATGGATTATTTCTTTCTCTCTTCTCTTTGGATGCTTTCCTTGAAGATCATTGCAAGAGAAGTTCAAGCACCTTGAGATTTCAAGTCTTGTCGACATATGGATTTACAAGTAGTATCTACAAATGGTATCATCGACTCGTGGTATCCACAAGTGAAGTTCAAAGACTATCTTTCAAGTGTGATCCACATAAAGACAACGGGGAAGAATGTTTTTGGTGCTTAATGTCAAAAGGAGAATTTGATTGAAAATCTTTTTGTCAAAAGAGAGAAGATTAAAGTCATCATGAGTTTTGGATGGACATATTTTAAAGAGATGACAAAGAGGGAGATATTGAATGGATGGAGAAAGTTTTTGTGTGCCAAAAGCAAAAAGAGAAGAATGTCAAGGAGAAGAACCTCTGTGTAAAGTGGAGTTTTTCTTAAAAAGTTTTGTAAAATCTATAATGAAAACCTTTTTTAGTCTTACTTTAAAATGGGTATTCTATTTTATGGGAAAATTAATTTACATTTTGTCCAAAATGGTTTACAGATCTTGTGAATGCATGTTTTCATTCTCATTTGCTTCATTTGGTATTCTTGGAGTGACATTGTTAATAATATGCAAGTTTAGCTTTTTAAAGATCCTCTTTGGTCAAAAGTCAAAAATCTTGCTTAAAATGTTCAAATTTATGAAAAACTAGATAAGAGTACTTAAATATGTATTTTAAATGTTTTCCAATACTTTTAGAGTAAAAATTCCTATTTTAGAACCAAAATATCAAATTTGACCTCAAAATGATCTTGTATGATCTTGATTTTGAATTAAACGACATATTTCCCTAAATCAAAATCTATTGAGTTTTTGCAAAAGTTGTCTATACCAAACTCGTATAGTTGGTCATTTCAAACATTTCTCAAGTTCAAAGTTTTTACAAAAGACCAATCGTTGAAAAGTTATATTCATTTGAAGTTCATCGAAAAACTAGTTTTGACCTAAAATGACCTATTCTTGCATATAGTGAGTTTAGCTATTTGAGCCAGATTTCTTTGAGTATCTTGGCTTGAAATAGTATTTATAACTCATACAAAGCTAAGAAAGTGAAAAACTCCATGAAATTCAAATTTGATTGCTTTTTGAAGTTTGGATGCAAAATCATTCTATTTTCTTGCCTACAAAGCGCATTTTGCCATATCTTTTGAAAGAAAATCCTTTTCAAAAATTCTTTTGGCAAACATTTACAATAGTCTAAAGTTAAATTCTGGAAATTTTAAAAGTATTTGGACTTCATTTGAAAAGGTTTTGCCTTTTTCTTCTCTTTGAACAAAAATCTTGCCTACAAAGCTCATTTTGGCATATCTTTTGAATGGAGACTCATTTTTCGAAAATTCTTCTTGGAAAAGATTCTTAGGAGTACAAAGTTTATTTCTACAAAATTTCAAAGTATTTCGACTTGATTTGAAAAAGTTTTGACTTTTTCTCTCTTTGACAACTTGCTGAAAATTCAGATTTGTGCATGTTTTGAGCTGATTTGTGATTTTTGTATCTCCAAATGGGTTCATAATTTGAGGAAGATATAATGATGCAATTTGATCCTATATAGTTGATCTCTTATGAAAAATTTTATCAGATTTATTGGATCTCATTTAACCAGTTTTTCAACTGTCTTTTTAAGCTTAAATGGAATTGTCAAAATCTGAAAAACCTGAAATTTTCAGTTTTCTGAAACATTGTGATTTTTATATCCTCAAAATGGTTGACATTTGGTTGAGCCTCCCAAAACAAAAATTGTGTGTATTTGTAAGGACTAGCTCCATGATTTATTTCATATTTTTCGGAGCTTTTTTCCACGCATTTTAAGTGTTGGCTTTTGAGCTTTTTTGCAAATTGAAAGAGTACTTTGAAAAAATTTCAAGAATGAGCTTATTTGAATATGTTCCAAATATCATTTCCTTCAGTTTACTCAAAATATGGCCTTATATCAAGTTGTTTTGCTCTTTTCGGCCATATAGGGGGAGTTTGTGACTTCTTATGGTTTCTTTCAAAAATTTTGAAACCAAACTCTCAAAATTGGTTATATGTATCTATTTCATACTCTTTGTGACCAATTTAAGATGAATTCATTGCCAAGCTCTTGATTTGCAAAGACTCCCTGTTGGCTTAGCCTTCTTTTGGATTTTTGGTGTTCAATGCCAAAAGGGGGAGAATTTGTGTGAGCTACATTTGGATGACTTTTCATTCATGTCTCATTTGTATGCTTAAGAATTCATTATGCGCATAGGTCTTATATTGGTTAATGGCATGCATAGATATAGTTCAATAGCTTAAATTATTATCTTATGATGATTTATATACAAATGTTGCTAATGAGATGGATTTGTCATCAATCACCAAAAAGGGGGAGATTGAAGTATCTAGACCCGCCATTATGTGTTAATGGAGTATTTTGGTGATTAATGACAAACCTATTTATGAGACTAACACTTTTATTGTTATACCATGATTAGTCTCAGCTTGGATATAAAAGGAAAAATCCAAACAGGTATGCATTCATAATGACAAATCTATTTGTGAGACTAACACTTTTATTGATTACCTATTGTTTAGTCTCATTTGGATATAAAAGGTGAAAAACACAAAAGGTATGCATTCTACTTTATATTTATATATATTGTTGCATTCCTCGGATCCAAAATATAGGATGAACTCCACCAAAAGTCTAACTTGAATATGTGCATATGTTCTTAACACACATTTGTGTATGCACACATTTAGGGGGAGTTCACTCTATGTTTTGTGGTTTCATTAGTATTGATCTATATTCCCTTTCCACATATTTGAGATCTCTACTTTGAAACATATCTTTGAGTATATATAACTTGTGTAGTTAATATATTCATATGAGTATATGAGAGCATATCAGACTTGTGTAGTTCATATATGCTTATTTATCCTTGAATATATTTGACTTATGTAGTTAATATATTCATATTTAGTATATACAACTTGTGTAGTTTGTATATACTCTTAGTATATATAACTTTTGTAGTTCATATATACTTATACGTGAGTATATATATAACTTGTGTAGTTGATATATACTCATGTTTATCTCTATTCAATTACTTGCAATTGAAGTGATTATCATCAATTACCAAAGAGGGAAAGATTGTAGTGTCTTGTCCCAACCATTATGAGTTAATGGTATGTTGTGGTAATTAATGACAATCACATTGTGGGACTAACATTTTCTATGAGTTGGATAAATAGGTTATGTTCCATGACGATGAAGACTTTGGATGGCATCATGAGTCGATGGTCATCAAGTCAAGGTTCAAGAAAAGGAAGTTATCATGTGTTGATGATGTTCAAGAAGAGGAGATGATCATGAGTTGATCATCAAGTTAAAAGAAGACCCATCATGTGTTGATGGACATCAAGTGAAGAATGCATCATGTGTTGATGCATATGAAGACTCGGGATGAAGGATGTCATCATGTGTTGATGAGCATTAAGCCAAGATCCCGAAGTAAAGGAAATCATCATGTGTTGATGATCATCGAGTCAAGGACCGGACTTGAAGTGAAGATGTGCGCATCAAGCTTCAAGAAGATGCTCAAGACAAAGGTATGACTAGCTAGGGCTAAGGATGTGTTCCTAGTCTTTACCGGTCTTGGTGTTTGGTTGGAAGACCGGATTGCTAGTATAGGTTGCCGTACTATTAAGAGGGGTCTTGTCTAGTAGCTTGAGTCTCATCATGTGTTGATAGCTCAATCTTGCTTGCTCTAGCTCACCGTGGCATGATGCTATTATTTGCAAATGTGTTTTGCAAATAGTTGAGGCTCATGCGTCTAATCCTTGTAGCATGTGACTATACTTTGCAAATGTGTTTTGCAAATTGTTGAAGTCCATGTACCTACTCCTTGTGGTATGATCTAAGTTTGCAAATATGTTTTGCAAATTGTTGGGATTCATGTATTTTCCCTTGACATGGTCTAAGATTGCTTGTTGCTAATTATTTGGACTTAGACCATGATAGTGGCTCTTTTGAGTTGTGCTTTTTTTATTTGATCAAATGTATTTGAGATCAAATCAAATAGGTGGGTTGTGTGGACCTCTGAATAAGCTTTCAATAGAGTCCAAGATCACTCAATTCCGACATCGAGTCAAAAGTTATGATCGTTTTCCGAGTGTCGCTGTGCTGAAATTCAGGTGCGGATGACCGCAGATTGAAAGCTTGATCGACCGCCCATATGCTGCGGACCGACCGCCCTTGTAAGGCCGGTCGGCTTTTCCAGAGCATATTTTCGGTTTTCTACCTCCGGAAGGCCCGGATCGACGGGTCCGGCCGCACGACCGGAGGGCTGACTGACCGGAATTGTCTCTAACGGCTATTTTATAGCCGTTGCAATCAGAGTTCTGATCGACCGGACTCGTGCTGTGGTGACCGACCGGTTTCCACGATTTTCAGATTCTCTTCCAACGGCTAGTTTTTGTGTGGGCTATAAATACTCACCTTGGCCGGTTGGGGCAACCTTGGCATCCCATTTCATTCTCTTGAGCTAGTGTGAGCTTCTCCTCTCTATTGTGCATGTGTTGCACCTTGTGAGCAAAGGAGAGGGTCTAGTTGCATGTGTTGCAACTAGAATTGGATTGAGCATCCAATTGTGCATGTGTTGCACTTGGTGAGAGTCAAGCAAGGGGCTTGGCTTATTACTCTGGTGTTTGCCGACACCTAGACGGCGTGGAGCGTCGTGCGTCGGTGATCTTCACAAAGAAGGCTTGTGAGAAGACCCGGCGGTTTGTGAGTGGCTTGGTGCTCGCCATCTCCGGAGTGGAGTAAGAGCAACCTAGTGGAGCGAGGTGTTGATACCTCGGAGGAAGGCTTAATTTGTGGAGCCGACCCAATTGGTTTGGTTTCCCTCAGCGTGGATTATGGGAGACCAAGCAAGTCTCTCGACCACCACGGTAAAACATCATTGTGTCCGTGTGCTTCTTGTGATTAGCTTTCATATGCTTTACTTTGTGCAATTTACATTCATTATATAATTGCTTATTCATTTGTATGATTGCTATCTTGTATGTGCTTGATTAATCATATCATTAGTTGATAGCTTACAAGTCTTTGCTAAATTGCTCTATTTATTATTGACTTGTATTGTTGGTGCACTTAGTGAACTTAGTTGATTTAGGCTAAACCGAATTGATATTTAGCTTCCGCATTAGAAATCGGTTTTAGCTCATAGAAGTTTTAAAACGCCTATTCACCCCCCCCTCTAGTCGGCCTCCTCAATCTTACAATGATGCATGCAACAATGTGAAGCTCCGCAGCGACATACAAGCGAGTGCCCAAGGTCTATGGACTAAATGAAAGCTACTTGAGTGGAGAAGGGTGCTCGTGGAGCTTGGAGTTAGCTAGAGCACCGTCGGCGCCGGAGAAGAAGATGGCGACGGCACGGCGCTTCGCGAGGAGAGGTCAGCTGGAGCAAAGACAACAGGAGTGAGTGGTCTGAGAAGCTTAAGGATCATCTGAGGACACTATGCGAGCAAGGAATTGCCAAATAGCTCACCGAAACAAAGTGAGAGGTGAACGGTTGCTTCACGGCCGAAAATAGGCAAGGCTTCGATTCACCGGAACCCTGTCGTGCATTGCCCAAATTAATTGAGGGGAAAGCTTCAAGATGTTCTAAGGCGCAAGGTGACACGCTCAGTTCAGGATAATACTTACTGGAGATGAAGAACACGAAGTGGTGTCCTTGGGTGCATGCTCTAGAGCTCGAAATGGCACCAAGTTGGTCTAGGAGCTACAAGCGAGGAGAAGAGCTGGGATGAGCAAAAATGCAAATGGCATCGATCATAGAACAGAGAGGAACCATGTAGAGGAAACTTACCCGAGAGATGAACACACACAAGCTTCTCTCTCCTCAGCCAAAAAGAGGAGAAGTGAGGGAAAGCTAGGGTTCGGAGGGGGTATTATGCCCAGGAAAAGACAGCAACAGAGGCGACGTCAAATGAGGGAGCTCCAGGATAGGTCAACGGCAGCGGTGGATTGACGGCGTCACTAGAGCCATTCTGAGCAAGTCGGAAAAGCTCGGCCGCGTGGAGCGTGCCTCTTGCACGAGGAGGACGAAGGAGCTGACGGGTGGGACCTCCTAGTCAGTGGCTCATCGTGTGCATGGAAGAGAGAAAAAGATGGGAGGTCGTGGACTGTCGGATCTCAATCGAACGATCGACAATACGCTCAGGTGGTCGTGGGCCATTAGATCTTGATCGGGCTGTCCAAAAAGAAAAGGGGTGGTCACAGCTGGGCCAGAAGAGAAGGGAGGTCGTGGGCCATTGGATTTCGATCGAACGGCTCACGATCACCTAGTGGTCGTGACTGTTATTAAGAGAAGGGAGGTCGTGGGTCGTTGGATTTCAATCAAACAGCTTGCGATCTCCTGGGCGGTCGTGGTTCACTTAGGTGGTTCGATCGAGTCCGGTGCGTGGGTCGGACTCGAGTCCAAGGAATAGTGTGGCTGGTTTGGTCTAAGGGTTTGACTGAGAATTAAAAATGGTTTCTCCACTTTGACCATGGTGCTAAAAATAGGAATAAAATTCCTAAAATCATGAAATAAATCATGGGGGTTCCTCGGAAGGTCTAATATCCATAAAAATTATTGAACACTACTGTTCATGATATAATGTGTATAAATTAAATTCAAACTTAATGTAGGTCTTTAAATTGGGTTTGAATTTTCTTAGGGTTTAAACCAGTCCCAAAAATGTGAAGAAATTATATTAATTCATGATAATTAATATAGAATTTGAATAAATTATTCCCAGAAGGTGAACAAGAGTTTTTGTTCTTGTTTTTCTTTTGGGGCTTATAATTGAGTGTATGTTTAATAATTGTTTTGAGATTTTCCAAGTGCAATACTTAATGAAAATGTTTCAAAACATGATGCATGCTAATAAGATGCAATGTAATCCTCTTTATTAACTTGGGGATGTGACACACTCCATCAAAGACATCAAAAAATCCAAGATATTTCATGCCCTAAAACGCTGTCTGTGAAAGCAGTACTACCGCCCGTTGAGCGCGGAACTACCGCATCTTAGTACTACCGTCGCTTGAACTGCGGTACTACCTTTTTAGTAACGAAACCAGCAAGCTCATTCCTTTTCAATTCTAAACCGACTTTGATTGAGTCTTATCTTGTCTCTTATCGATTCTATCTGTTTAAAGATGCTAAGGACAAGGATTATCACTCGAAAATCAGTTGGCGCCACAAGAGAGCAATCTTCTTCTCAACAGTCAGCAGCTCCTACCTCTGATCAAGATATTTCAGAAATACGACAAAAGAGAACAGAAGAGAAAGGGAAAGGTCCAGCTAGTGATTCAGAAAATGAAGAGAACTCATCTCAGGTAGAAACAGATTCTAAGGCACAATCTAGTGCTGAAGAAATGGGAGATGCTGAGGAGCAAAAGATAGACATGAGAACAATCACTGCAGATGACTACTCTCTAATGCGTCATGGAAATCAATTTGTGTGTCCCATGTCTTCTACAGATCCTAGGTTTCATACAAATTTTCAGAAACTAGTTTGTGAGCAGATATATAGTCCTGACAAGAAGTTTGCTAATCATAAACACATAAATTGGCCTTTTCTGAACTCCTTGGACAAGTATGAAGGCACCTACCTACTTTTTCAAAGAGCCGGTATTCATAAACTAGTAGCACTCAGAAATGACTACAATGAGGAGCTCATCAGGCAGTTCTATGCTACCTCCTATATCTCACCTAATTTCAATGAGATATCATGGATGACAGGGACAAGAGCCTTGACTTGCACTAAACATGAGTTTGAGCTTGCACTGCATACAGAGTCAAGTCATTATGAGAAAGTCTATGATAGTCCTGCTCTTTTGGTTCCAGCTTGGACTAAGTACTATGATCAGAATGTTAGATATATTCCAGGAAAAATTGGTGGTCTCCTACCTATTCTCAGCTTGGTTAATAGGATAATTAACCACACTGTTCTCCCTAAGAGTAGAAACTTCGATGCCATAAGAGGATATGCATGGAACTTAATAGATCTTATCATGGATGGCAAGAGGTTTGATGTAATTGATGTTATCATCAAAGGAATAGCTTCTTCAAGGGATGATCAAGTCAAAAGAATTTACTATGTTCCCTACATCATGGCCTTGATCATCAAGAAGACGGGTTATAATGGTGGTTTGGGTACTCCTCACAAGCCATATAAGCCATGTGAAGGTCCTCCCAATCCTGTAGACATTCATTGTCAGGCTCAGCAGGAAGGGCAATTGGCAGATGCACAGAGGGAAGATGCTCCAAGAGGAGATGTTCAAGAAGGACAAGTCTCTTTTGCTCAGATTTTCTCAACTATTCTAGAAATCAAGAATACTCAGCAAGAGATGAAAGCTTCTCGGCAAGTATTTCAATCCGAAGTCAACAACAGATTGAATGCTTTGACAGAGAGTGTGAGTGCACTTGAGGAAGCCATGAACACACCAGCTCACTTTGGACATCGTCCTCCTCGCACACTTCTTCGAGACCCTGTTGTAGCCTCGAACTCTCAACCTCCTCAAGACCAAGCTCCTGTCATCGTTCGAGTTCCACCTTGTCCTCAAGATCAGTCTGACTCTCAACCTCCTCAAGACCAAGCTCATGTCATCGTTCGAGTTCCATCTTCTCCTCAAGATCAGTATGACTCTCAACCTCCTACAGACCAAGCTATCAATATCCAGCTGAAAGATCTTTTTGGTATTTTTTATGCCAAAGGGGGAGAAGACTAGAAAGGACTAAAAGGGGAGAAGGATAGAAGACTAGAACTAGTCCAAACTATCATATATTACCTATATCTCTGTGCTATGTAATAGTTGTATTATGCTTTTTGGCCTTATACACCTTGATATGGTTTCATGTTCTTATGTTGTTATGTCATGAATTGCAATCTCTTTTCAATGCTTATTTTTTAGTATTGTCAATTCCTCAAATTTCAACAAGTAGAAAAAACTCTGCCAAAATTTTTATTCAAAATCTTTACATGTGCTTACAAAACTCTCATTTATATATACACATGTTTAGGGGGAGCTTTCTGTAATGACTTGAACAAGCAAATAATTCTCAAATCTCCTTAAGCTTATTGCAAGAATTATTTTATTATGTCACAACAAGAACATACAACTCGCTTTCAAGCTAGCAGTATATTCAAAAACAATATTCTTCTCACATATTGATTGGGACATCCATTACCAAAAAGGGGGAGATTGAAAGCATCTAGGCCTCTAAATGTTGTTTTGGTAATTAATGACAATAGAGAATATGGGACTAACATGTTTATTGAGTATTTAAAAGGGTTTAATCCTGGTGATGAATGCAACAACCTGAAGATGCATGCTAATGGTCAACATGGAGATCAACATGGTTCAAAGACAAGGTAAATACCGTACTATTAAGAGGGATCACGATTAGTAGCTTGAAAGCATGTTCTTGTGCCTTTTGGATCATTCTAGGATCATGCATGCATTTAAAGTTCTTTGATTGAAAGCAATTTTTGGTTTTCTCAAAAATTTTGGTAGTATCGAAGTGCTTCTTGCGGAACTGCCGTTGAACGGAAGTTCCGATGTTCTTTGGCGATACTACCGGTGGATGATCTTTTCGACTGAACTAAAATCGTGTGGCTAAGAGGCGTGGTCCGATTGTTCTTTCAATCTGGACCATCCACGTAAGCTGTGAACGTTCGGACCATCCGAACGATTGAACTGATCGTGTGGTCAAAAGACGTGGTCTGAACGGTTCTTTTCAATCTGAATCGTCCACGTGTCTAGTCCTTTGAGTTTGCTGTTCTGGTTGTGATTACAGAAGTATCGACGCCTTAATTGCAGAACTACCACAATGCAGTTGCACCGTTTAAAGCGTGGTATGTTTTTTACAGAGCATGTGTTTTTAGAACTCATTTGCTTTCATGAAGGTATGGTAGTACCGCAGTGCTTGTTGCGGAACTACCGCAACCCGGTACATCCGATTTTAAGTAGAGGTACGTTTTTTTTTCCAGAAGGTGTTGTTTTGAACCTCACAGCTAAGCGGTTGTACCACTCTTATAATCGGAACAACCGGAAAAATGAAACTATAGCATGATTGTTGGCGGTAGTGCTGCGCCGGATTTTCAACGGCTCTTTCAGAGCATTTAATGCGTCTGCGCTAACCGTTAATGTCTATTTTTGGTAGGTGCGGTAGTACCGGTTGTTGTACTACGGAACTACCGCTTATGCTGAAAAGTTCAGGGATTTGGTCCCAACGGTCAAATTTGTGTGTGAGGGCTATAAATATCCCTCCACCTGGTCTTGGACAGATATAGAGCTTTCACATTTACATTTTTTAGCCAAGAGCATTCACTCCACACCTCATACTCTCAATTGCATTCATTGTGAGGTTGTTGAGGAAAAATTCAAGTGCATTCATTCTAGATTGATCCATTGAACTTGTTTGTCGTCAAGCAAAGATTGTGATTAATTACTCTTGGTGTTGACAACACCTAGACGGCTTGGCGGGAGTTCGCACGGTGATCTCTTCAAGAAGATTGTGAAGAGGCCCGGTGCCAACTGTGAGTGGTTCGGTGTTCACCATCTCTAGAGTGGAGGAAGAACAACAACTAGTGAAATTGAGGGAATGCTTAATTTGTGGAGTCGGTTTGATTGGTTCAAGCTTACTCAACGTGGACTAGTGACGACCGGCAAGTCGTCGATACCACGGGAAAAACACCATAGTCCTCATTGTGGTTTACTCTTGTCTTTACTATTCCACATTTACAATTCCAGCTTCTCTTTGTGTTTGATTTGCTCAGTTAGAATTGTATCTTGTATTGACATTAGTTGTTTTTAGCTTAAATAGTTATATCTTCTTGTTACTAGATAGCATTGTTAGAACTATTTTGCTCAAAGTTTTAATTTGATCGATTAAATTTAGAAACCTCCTATTCACCCCCCTCTAGTTGGTTATCCTTGATCCTACAGAGGTGTGCCTCATGTTGTCCTTTGCCTTCTTCTTAGACAAGAATGCATCAATGACGTGCTGCGGCTCACGCCAAACATACGACCAATGTCCCCATGTGCCACATTTGTAGCAACCTTGGTCCTGCTAGTCATAGGGTTTGTCATCGCGCTTCTTTTATCCGCCCTTCTTGGTTTGAGCATTTGGCTTGGTCTTGCGACCCGTGACCTTACCCTTCCTATCTCTTTGCTTTGAGTGAGGCTTCTTCACCTTGCAGCTGCTTGCATTGACTTCATGGCCAACATTGCTACTAGGCGGCTGTGAGATGTAGTTCTTTCTTAGAATATCATCTTGAGCTTCCGCAACTTGCATGATGTCAATCAGTTCGACATACTCCTTGTAGCCATCTTAACGATAGTTGCGTGCGGATTGCACCGCATTTGGGTGAAAGGTAGAGGGAGTTTTCTCGATCTTCTGCTCATCCATGGTTACCTTACCACAAAGTTGAAGACTGGTATAAATTCTGTGCAATGCAGAATTGTACTCCCCCATGGTCTTATAGTTAGCAAAACATAGTCGGTTCTATTCTTGCTCTGTTCGAGGAAGAATGGTGTACTTTAGCTTCTCGAATCGCTTCTTTAGTGCGGTCTATAAAGCTAGTGCATTCTTCTCCGCCATATACTCATTCTTGAGCGTTAGGCAGAGGTGGTGTCTAAGGAAGTGAAGTGCTTGATTATTTTCCTCAGCAGTTGGAGTGGCATCCTTCGAGGTGCCAAATTCGATAGTAGCACAGAGCTTCTTGGCCCCAAGTACAATCTCGACATCTGATGCCCAAGTCAAGTAATTCTGGCCATGTTGGGCCAGCTCTTCAAACACTCAGTTTGTAATGCCAGTTATCTGCATATTTATGCAAAAAATGCATAAGATTACTGCTAGCAATTTGCATAAAATGGTTGCAAAAAATTCTCATAATGTTCACATAATTTTCTATGCATTTATCATGATTTACTATTATTTTTAGTGATTAATAGCAATATAAACAATCACAGATAATAAAAAATAGTAAATACAATACATAAATTGCATAAAAATAATAATAACAAAGTTAAACATACTTCAAAATTTCAAAATTATTCAAAAATTGAATTCCCGAGGCCCTATTGTGTTGAATGTGAATTTTCGGAGAATTCTGCAATTTTCAGGGGCTAAACCGCTAATTTTCTATTCTGAGAAAATTATTCGCGTAATTTTCAGAAATTCCAAGGGCATTCTTGCAAAATCAGGATTTTCCTTTCCTTTTCCCATTTTTTTCTTTTCAGGGCGAGCCATGTTTCAAAGGCCTATCCGGCCTGCGTGGCCCATTTAAAAGGGGAGGTGGGGTAGGGTTAGGTTTTCCCTAACCTTGTTTTCCTGGGTGGCGGCGGCTTCATGCCGCAGGGAGGCGACGCTGCGGGTGGCCGTCGGCGCATGCGCAGGTCATTATCGAGACGGCAGGGCGCCGGCCATATGGGCGCGCGCTTTACGCGCATGCGAGGCGGCGCCGGTGGCTTCAAGCGTGGCTTGACGGGGTTCTGGCCATGCGACGGTGCAGACCGGGGAGGCGTGGCGCGACGGGGTCTGGGCCATGCGGCCGCGCAGACCGGGCGGTCCCAACGGCGGCGTCTCTACAGGAGGGATGAGTGGAGGCCGACGGCGGCGGCTCTGTGGGAGGGCCGACGGGGCCAGATGCGGGGTGCGGGGGTTGTGCTCATGCGGGGGCGCGGTGGCTAGAGGATGGCACAGCTTGAGGCCAGTGTGACATGGTTCCTTGGCTGGCGACGGCATGGCTCCTTGGTCATCGTGATGTGGCTTCTTGGCTGACGTGCGCGGCTCTAGGCTGGCGCGACGCGATGTAGCTTCAGGCATATTGCCCCGTGCGAAGAAAAAATTCATGTACTGTTCATCCAATTACTGTTCATACAATGTAATGTACAAATCTACAGTGCAATTGTCATCTACTCTTTCATGCAATCCACCGATCGGCTTGGCTGGCGACTCAAGTTGGCTCGTGGTAGATTAGAGCGGATTTGCACCATAAAAAATAATCTAGAAAGCCAAATTTGTAGAATTGAAAGTGATCTAGAAAAGTGATTCGATCTACAAGCGTCATTCTTCGATGGTTAACTTTTGATCCGAGTAAAGTATGCCTAGACGTAGGGCGGAGTTAATCGTGCTGATAACGTGTTGAAGAACCATCGCTGGTGAGTCCAGTCCAAGTGATCATCTCATAGATGAAAGTCGATTCACACAGAACAATCAAGAACAGAATAGTAGATTGAACACAGAGATGTAGGGGGACTTCTTGCTTCTTTTTATTTCTCTTCTCAAAATGTACGTACAATAGTTTGGGGTCCCTCTCTTTATATAGTCTTCAGGGTGGATGAGGAGCCCATCGTGGACCAGACCTGCCTAGCCTGGGTCTGGTTTCTTAACAGTGTTCATGAACTTGGCGTTGCTTTCCGCATGTTTCTAGTGCTATGGCATGTTTTTTTTTGTGGATTTGGTGCTATTTTCTTGCTTGGTTTTGTGGTGGATTTGAGGAGTGGTGTTTTTTTTTTGTTGATTTGGTGCTATTTTCTTGCTTGGGTTTGTGGTGGATTTGAGGAGGTGAAGTTTGCTTTTGTTGCTCGTTCATGCTTGTTTTCGGTTGATGTTTCGATTTTTGTGCTAGGGATGCTATTTCGAATCCCATGCATGTGTTCCAATGTTGCAGTTGTTCTTAATATCCCCCTCCAAGTTTTTTGTGCTAGGGATGCTACTAGCCAATGGACGGAGAATTGAAGACGCAAATCGAGATTTGGCTATTTTCACTCTAAATTCTTTGTATCTCCCTCTCTATTCCCCCAAATCAACTCCATAGCTAGCATCTCTACATCAGAGCGACTCATAGAGCTGCTCCGCTTGTGTCACGGTCGTCAGAGTCACATCAGAAACAAACCGTGCTCCCCTGTCCTTGTGGCCACGACCGCCACTATTCCACTACTCCTTCCTCAACATCTGTGCCAACGTAATAGTGAAAACGTGGAAGAAGAAGCAAAGAGTTGGTGGCATGAGCAAGAAGAAGTTGGAAGAGCAAGAGAAAGAAAGGCAATATAGTTTTTTTGGCGTACCAATTAACAGCCAACTCACATGGATTGATGGAGAGTGACAAATAAAGGATGAAAGTTGATAGGACGCAACTAGCTCTCGGACATATGGTCCAAGCGCTAGCGCCGTACGCATCACTCCGATCTCCCCCGAACATCTCCCGAACCCGAACATCTAGCTCATGATGCGTAGACAACATCAATGATCTCCTCCGCACATGAATCCCCCATAAATTCCTCCTAGCCGATCTCCCCCATAATCCCAAACATCCCCCACAGCACAAACTCGATCAATAAAATCAAAACAAAGCATCTGGAAAAAAAATGCATTGAATTTTTTTTTTGCAAAATCACCGTGAACAGTATGCAATTTTTTTTTCCTATGGATGCAATATTTTTTTAAACAGACCGCAATATTTTTTTTTATAGATGCAACATCGCAAAGAACAATATGCAACATTTTTTCTAACTGTTGCAACATTTTTTTACAATGGTCGCAACATATCAAAAAAAGTTCAAAAAAGCAACAATCAAATGCAGCTTAGTACAACTCCAGCTTACATAGGACACTTCGTCGAGAGAGAAGGCGACGGTAGTGGCGGAGGCGGACTCAGACTTCACGACGGGTAGTGGTGCGCCTCCTCCACCTCCGCATCCAGGACGCAGAACACGGAGGACCGTGGACGATGGAGGGAGGGCACGGCCAAAGCGCCTGCGCGCTGCCGCCCCCGGAGAAGACCGCTGCAAAGCCAGGGTTGCATCTCGCAGCCTAGCAAATGCAAGGAAAGAAAGTTGGTTTAATTCATAGCTAGGAAAGAGCAACAACTGAGTAGTGTGTTTTGCTCAGGAAGAAAGGAGAGAGAGAGAGAGAGAGAGAGAGAGAGAGAGAGAGAGAGAGAGAGAGAGAGAGAGTGTGTGTGTAAGGAGGAGGCAGTCACGAGGAGGAGTCGGGGGAATAGATGGACGAGGACTGAGTGGATGAGAAGCTAAAGATAAGGTTTGTGGCCAGGGGCACGTAAAGGTGATACGCCCGATGTTATAGTTTGTATCGACGCCCGCTCCATATCGTTTCCCAAGTTGATATCAATGTCAATAAAGGGATGAGCAGTTTCCGATGGCCTATAGAGGGCCTGACCAGCTTCTAACGATAAATAAGTAATTTTCTCTTTTTATTCCGGAAATGGAAAGGTGCTTTTGTCCTGGTTCTTAGCTGAGCAGTCGGCCTAATTTTGCCCGCCTGACCAGGCCAATTCGGCCCATTACGAGGTTGGGCCTAGTGTATACTTTACCTTTTTTTTCTTTGGTTTAGATGACGCTGATTGAGACGTTGAGCCCACCTAGCTTGGCCCGAGTCCAGTCCAGAGAGCAGCCTGACCATGCAGTCCAGAGAGCAGCCTGACGCCGTGTATGTGTTTTATGGTCCCCATGTCCAAGTGACTCTTAAGCAGCGATCAGTGATCAAATGATCAATGAATCTATCCACATTGACATTGCCCTACTTCCTTTGCAGTGAAACAAAAGTACCAAAATGCCTTAGCTCTCCCAAATTAATGGACTTAATGGAGTACTACTTTCTCAGCTGCATGAGTAGCACATGACAAATCGACAGTGACCTAAGTACTGTTCCCTCCTACATCTCTCTGAGGTCAAACTATTAATGAGGAGACACAGGACACTGCCCCAAATATTCTCCAATACCAAAACATAAACAGAATCCCCAAAACTGTACTCCAGGGTCAATAGTCTTGCATAAAATAAATCTTAATTAACTCGAACAAATGATGTTAAGTTTTGGTTCTGCGTCATGGCGTGTGTAACATGAAACCAATAATTTTGTAGTTATAAACCACAACAAAATGATAATTGTAGTTCTAGTTTAGTTTACTATTAATTTTTGCAAATTTAAATTTGTTTAGAAAAAAATAGAATCTAAAAAAGACAAAATTCTTTTTATTTTTTTAATTCTTTTTTAAAAAAATGTTTCAAAGATAACATATCCTTAACTTTATTTTCAATTCTGACCTCTTTAGCCACGCTATGATCCGTGACGTGATCAAACTGTGTTGTCATGTTACCGACCGCGATACGATCAAACCTGTCATGATAGCCCTCCAAGCTAACACGCGTCCGTTTTTAAGGCTAATTTATGTCACACCAAAAAGAGTGACATGACAGTACTCGTTTGCCACGCCGAGATCTGTGGCGTGATAATGTACTTTTGTCATGCCACACATTGTGACGTGACAAATAAAAATCAGAATTGAAAATAAAGTTAGAGAGATATGATCTTTAAAATGATAAAAAAAAAGTTCGTCTTTGTATTGCCGGTGTAAGCTGTTGTTTAGTGGCATGCACGCTTCAGTCCACGACGTGCCGCCCTTGCTGGCGTGTACCATTCCAGCTTTGCTTTCTACATACCGCCACAGCTCTACAAAAAAATGAACATAAGCCCTCCGATTTATTTTACCAAATTAACTACCGATTGAGTAGTTCATCCCAAAGTGTTTTGATTTTATCACTAAACTTTATGAAAACAACTGCAATAGGTGCTTGTTTGGTTCACTTAGTTCAAATAAAAATTATTTGAGGACATCCTTTGGACTTCTTTTATTTTAAAATGGTTGCATATGCAATGCGGAAAGTCCTAACGTACGGGGCATATGGATCTTTCCTATGTTCCAAGATCAATCCTTTACTCTCATTCAAAAACAGATCAATCCTTTAGGTTAGTGCTTGAATTTAAATCGAAACAGGTGGGCTTTCGCTTTAGGCATGACTTTAAATCGGTGCCTTTAGGACAATATTAAATGGCAGATTATTCACTATTGGAATAAACAACACTCCATTTTGCGACTTCCATTTCATTCACTAATTTAACATGCCATTTCCCTTTTTTTACAAGTAGTATTAGTAATTATATAATTGTGCCATATCGAGTCAAGCGCCAACTAAAAAGTTTTATTTGATCATTTTATTTAAGAGGTGAAAAAGAAACATGATCAATGTGATCACTGAACGACTAAGATTGCTCATTTTTTCTGTGAGGTCCTAATACGGCGAGCAATGCTGTTGAATCTAATAAGGAGAATTTTTCTTTTTCTAAACTAAAGAGCTTGGGAACATGCTAGCGACCTGGTGGTAGGGAGGTTGTTTAACTTGTCCGTGCACCCGAGTTGGAGTTCTAGGACCGGCTTGGGTGTCCACCTTCTTCTTTAGGAAATGCCATAGCTCTTAGCCAATTATTTTTTTTTTTATAAAAAAGTAAAAGAGCTCCGCAGCTAATTATCTTGCTTGAAGTTCTTAAAAACTAAAATTGATAGAACTTTCATACTAGAAAGTGTCAGTAAAACCCAACTAGTGTTTGAGTTCTCAAAACATTTTCTAGGAAAGTTCAGCTCAAGCTGTGAGTTATAAAATATTCTGGGGAAGTTAAACAAAAATCGTCACAAAAAAAGAAAGATAAAAAGCACCTGGCCAGGGTGTCAGACCCTGAGAGGTAGGAGTATTAGATAAATAGAGAAAATATGAGGGACCAAATCATAAGCAACACAAAAACAAAGGTGTTCAGTACTTCAGTGTTCTCACTTCTCACTCTTGGCCTCTTTTCCTTTCTGCCCAGCCTTCTTCTTCTTCCTTTTCCTCCCCCTCCCCTACTCCATCTCGCCTCACTCTCTCGCTCCAGATCGATCTCCTCCGCGCGAATTCCCCAATCCGATCTCCGCGAATCCCGCTCGGGGTACCTCCCAGGTTGGTCCTCTTTGAACCCGCGATTTTTTCTGTGTGTTTCGGCGTCTTCTGTTGCCGCGAGTGTCTGGCCAAGAAGTGGTCCGGTTATGCTTGGTGGCCTTCCTGCTCCTTGCGTCGCTCCGGATGGCGAGTATCTCTGGAGTTGAGCGGCGGGTGCGGCTGTCGAGGCGTAGGGAGGTGGTCCCGCCTCGGAATTGTGCCCGAGCTTGACATTTCCCGGTTCTTGGCGTCGGGTTAACCGGTTAAGGGGAATCCGTGGGGTCTAAGCTTGGTGTTTTGAGGAATGGTTGACCATCCCAGTTCAAATGCTTCAATGGGCTGTGTCCTGTGCGGCTGTACTTAGAGATAGGAGCAGTTCTTTGTTTGGTCCAGATTTGTGCCCTGATGATGCAGAACTGCTCGCCCATTCCATTTGGTTACTGCATTTAGCTTGTCGTGAAGTTGCAGCTTATTGGTGATCCCAGTTCTTTGGTTTGTGTTTTCGTTGTAAGAACTCTTATATGCTTTCTATAAAAGCTGGGTTTCCCCTTGTCAAAAAAAAAGTTGCAGCTTATTACCTCATTTGATCATTATTCGCTTGTGTGGATAACACAAGTTGAAACATCGTTGCTTACTATTTTACTGCTTTGGCAGTTCTTCAAGGCATTGGGGGCCTGGGGTCAAGGGAGAACAAATGATTGAATGTATTCGGTTCTTGCAAATTGTCCTACGGCCACCCAGTGTTTCTTGCACTTGCAAATGTCGTAGCTCGTTTTATACCATATGTTGGTGCGCATTTCGTGATATGGAAATGTGTAGTGCATCTTATTCACATTCTACTTTATCCGTCATATGTGATATGTCACCGTAAAGGACAATACGAATGCCTGTTTTGTCTCATTTGTAGTGGTAGTCTTTCTATCATCGTCATCGCAACCGATTCTTCTTTGAAAACCCTGATACTAAGAGAGAAGCATCACACTGAACTGTCTAGTTTAGTCTTCTCAACAAAGGAGAAAAAGATCCCTTCTCTTATTAATTACTATCTGTTTTTTTTCAATTCTGTTTGCAGCATACTTTTATATCTCCTTTGAAAGAAGAATTAGGTGGGGCTTCTTTAACATCAAATATGTCAGTTTCCATGAAGGATTTGGACCCAGCTTTCCGCGGTGTTGGGCAAAAGGAGTATCCTTTCATTTATTTCACTTCATTATAGTATTTCATTTATTGCTTCCATTATCTTCGTTTTGATTGAAGTCACTTAATTTTAGAACGAATTTACTAAGGCTATTAAGATTTAAGATCATTATGTCAAATAGGAAAACTCCCATTACGCCCGGTGGAAATTTGAATTTGGGATTTTAGAGGTACTTTTGGTCCACGGTTGAGTGATCACTAACTGTCTGTCACATCGAATTTATTGGCCTTGAGAAGCTAATTAGTGTGATTGTTGGTTAAGTCAAGTAAAACAAGTAGGTGCTTTAGATGATTATGAATTTGCAATGCTATTGTGTACTTATATGAACTATCCTGAGGTGCGGCTTCTTGATACAGGCTAGAGTGCTAGACATCTACCACATAGTAGAAGTGAATGCACATTGCCTGGAAAAGATTGATACATATGTTGATAGTGACTAAACTAAACAGCAATATAGATAAAACTCGAGTAAAGACTGATCAAACAATAGTGAAGGATAAGATAACAATGGCTGTGGTGATTTATCAAAGCTATATTCTTCAAATAATCATGGAGCTCTTGATCTCTATTTGATATTTATTCCACTTTGTATGACCACTATTATCCTTAATACCTTGAAGAGGCTTGGAAATTTGGTGTATCGAGAATTTCAAGCCAGTTCCTATCCCTGCATCTTCATATGGAAAATTTTTCATGGGTGATTCTTACATCATCTTGAAGGTATCAAAGCACACTATCTGTAGATGCATGCCTTTCCCTTCTCGTAATTTCTTGTTATTTATAATTTTGGCTTCCTTAGAATAGTAAAGTTTGTGTTCAATTTGTAGATGTTTCATAGTATCCAAGACTACGCTTATTTTACATATATAGCTTGCTCAACTACACGTTTGTTGGCCAATTATTATTTGGCTAGCACTACAACATTCTAGTAACCCAAAGCATCAAGGCAAGTTCAACCCTTTGTGTTTGTTGGCTGCAATACGCTAGGTTCATTCCATATGTACTGTGATCCTAAGGTTTTAAGAAAACTG
This sequence comes from Ampelocalamus luodianensis, assembly GCA_036346255.1. NCBI lineage: Eukaryota > Viridiplantae > Streptophyta > Magnoliopsida > Poales > Poaceae > Ampelocalamus > Ampelocalamus luodianensis. The sequence continues at coordinate 39,199,529 of CM070632.1, read as the reverse complement.
AAAGATATGCTTACATTTTCTCTGATATCACAGCACTAAATCTCACTGCAACCATATTAGAACTTACAATAGTGTGTGAGCTTGACTGTCCTAAAACATTTGTTCTCTTGGAGAAATGGACAATGGTAGTCTTGAAGATCAAAATATATGAAGTGAGAGAATTTTGCTGTAGAATTCTGATAAATGATGCAATCTGAGGGAGCTTGTATAATGACCTAATACATTCTGTGGAACACCATTGGAGAACTTTTTAGTTATCCAATTAAATTCAGTGCAACTATTAGTTATAACTTTTAGATCATACTGGAGATTGAAGGTCATTCCTGAATTTTCCCCTTCTTTTCCTTGAACGTGAATTGTGTGCTTAAATGCAGCAAATCTCCTAGTTGGGAGACTTTGCTATATTTTTAAAAATGTCTTCGGAGATAACATAGGCACATACTTGCGAAGATAGAGGATTGGTTCAGGTTGTTAGAGATATATGTATATTGTGTTATTCCCCATTGTTATGAGGGGTTATTTGCATATTCACCACCTGTACTTTGTCTCCTGGTAATACATGTTGTTATTCCCAATATGGTATCAGAGCCAATTAGGTTTTCCTCTCCCAGACGTGCAACTCGCCCTCGCTCGCCCGCTCCGCCATGCGGCTTCTCCCCTCCTCCAACTCGCTCTAGATTAGTCACGACGCCCAAGGCGCACTGGCCGCGCTGGCCGCCGGCTTGAAGCCGCCGCCGTGGCCGTTAGTCACCCGTGGTGGCGCCGGCGCCGCGCCCGACGCCGATGTCGTTTCTCTTCAGACGCCGCCGCCGCTGCCTCAACGACGCCGCCGCGTGGTCGCTGGGGACGCTTCATCCGGGCCGCCACCGGAGCCGCCGCCATCGCCAGGAGCCTCGACCACCGAGCCGCCTTTCTCGCCGTGCGTGCGCGGGGATCGGATCCGCCACCTCGAACCGGCAGCTTCTGCGCGCCGCCTCGGCCGTGAGGTCTCATCGCCGCCAGAAGCCGCGGACATCCGCCACGCGCACCGCCCACGCGCTGCGTCTCGCCGCCGCCGCGGCCGCACGTTCGCCGCGCATCTCGCCCATGCGATGACTCTCCGCCGGCAACACGAGCCGCCGCGCCACTCCGCCTCCGCCGCCGCACGAGCCGCCACGGCCGCCCGCCTTCGCCGAGCTGCCGGCCGCCTACGGAGCCGCTGGGGCTATCACACGCCGCCCGCTACAAGAGTAGCCGCGCGGAACCTAGTTCCCGCGCGTTTTTGAGCGACGACCGCTTCTACCGATGGTCGACCACGGAAGAAAGAAAAAACGCGTTGTTTAACCGCCGCGCCATCCGGCCCGCTTACTAATAGACTCGCTTGCTCGCCGCTCGAGCGGCCGGGTTCGATGCCACTTCCTTCCGTGCTCGCCGCCGCCCACCTACTACATCGATCGCTCTATGCTTCAAAGACACTACCTCCTCCGCCGCCATAGGTGGTGGTCGCCTCCATCCGGCGTGGTCGCCCCATCGCTTTCATCGCGACATGGTCGGCCACATTGAGTCCCTGCTATAAGAAGCGCCGCATCTTTCTCACCGTTTTCTACTAGCATCTGCATCGTGCTTTACATCGACGTCGATCGACTCTTCGCCGCTTTCTCTCATTGAGTAGGAGATAGCGACTTCGACGCCTTCTTGCCGCTTGTGTTCTCCTCAACAGTTCTCGCAAGTTCTCACATCGACTCTTCTGCACCGCGAAACCACCTCCTACACACTCAAGTACCTCCCAAAGGATCCTTGATTCCGTGCATCTTTCACATGACTTCGATTCTTCCACTGCCTTTCATTATACCTCTTGATTCTCATGTTAGTGTTCTTACTGCTGATAGTACATCTCTTTCTCTCTCTGGTCGAGGACGTCTTAGCAACTCATCTTTTCATGTTCCTTCTGTTGCTCATGTTCCTCGCCTTACCATGCAGCTTCTTTCTGCTATGCAGATTACTAACCTTGGTTATCGGGTCATTCTCGACTCTGACTCTTGTTGTGTTTAGGACCGCCACACGGGAGCTCTGGTTAGTTTTGACCCTCGGCGCCTTGACTCACAGCATCTCTAGAAGCTTGACTGCTTCACCTTCCTTCCGCGCCACCGCCGCCATTAGTCTCTTCGCTTCGCCACTCCGCTTACCACCTCTTTCTAGCAGGTGGCATCACCGCCTTGGTCATCTGTGAATCTCGCCTCATTGCCTTTAGTTCGCCGTGGTTTTCTCGGGTCCGCCTCAGGAAATGTGTCTTTAGATTGTCAGAGTTGTAAGTTAGGTAAACAGATTCAGCTTCCTTATCCTCATAGTGAGTCAGTGTCTCAGCGTCCATTTGATCTTGTTCATTCAGATGTTTAGTGTCCGCTTCTTCGCTTCGAAGGGGTCATCGATATTATATCATATTTATAGATGATTTCTCTCGCCACACTTGATATATTTCATGTCTTCTCGTAGTGAGGCCTTATCTATCTATAAACAATTTGCCACTATGGTTCGCACACGGTTCTCCACTCCTATTCATGTCTTTCAGATCGACTTGCCGGCGAGTACCTCTCTCGTTCGCGCAGCCTTCTTGTCGAGTAGGTACACTCACCCGCTTCTTGTCCCGTGCTCATGATTAGAATGGTGTCGCTGAGTGCAAGCATCGCCACCTCCTTGAGACGGCTCGTAATCGATGATTGCCGCTCTACTCCACCTCACTTTGGGCCGAGATCTGTTTCCACTACTACATATCTCGCCAACATCCAAATTCTCTTGTGCTCTTCAGAGCGCGATCCCGTTGAGCGCCTCTCGTGGTCTTCTTCCCGACTAATCGCCTTCGCCTGCTTGTCGCTTTGCTATGTTCTCTCACCCTTGAGAACGCACTCAAACCGACCGCCACCGCTGAGTGTGTCTTTCGGGATACAAGTACGAGCACAAGGGTTATCTGTTGGGATTCTTGGTCAACTGATGTCGGTTTCTGATGTGACTTTCGACGAGTCTCGTCCCTTCTACCCACGCCCCGCTCTCCTTCACTTTCTCTGTGGAGTCTCTGCCTTGTGACATTTCCAGATACACCTATATCTGCTTTGCTCTCGCCCACCCGCCCCATCGAGTCTCCACATATTCCTCCTTTGGCCTCTCCGCCGTTGTCGACGCCGCTTCGCCTCTTGCGGCTCCTCGTGCTCCTCCCACTACAAAGATCTTTTCACCTCTCTTCTACACTTGTCGACCTCAGATAGAGATCTTCCGGATGAGCCATCTTTCCGATGCTCCATCTTCTTCTCGATGCTCCATCTTCTCCGATGGGTCATCTTCTCTCGCTACGCTCCGCGATTGCCGCCGATTCGCCCCGACCATTTTGGTTTTGTTGGTGCAACTACCATGAGCCTATCTCCCATCGGGATGTCAGCACTCACCCCGAGTGGTAGCATGCCATGGCCGAGGAGATTGTCGCCTCGAGCGCATCGCGGTACTTGGGATCTTGTTCTTTTCCATCTCACTCGCCCCATCACGTAAGCGGTCTATAAGAGTAAGACTCGCCTAATGGCTCTCTTGAGCGCTATAAGGCGTGTCTTGTTGCTCGTGGCTTCCAGAGGAGTATGGTCGTGACTACGACGAGACTTTTGCCCGCGGGCCCACATGACCACCGCCCGCACTTTCTTTCGGTGGCGCTCTGTCGCCATTGGTCCGCTTCTCGCCTTGATGTCAAGAATGCCTTTCTTAATGGCGAAGTTGTGCGAGGTCTACATGCATCCGCCGCCGGTATTCTCGCTCTCGAGGTCATGGTCCGTCGCTTCGCCGCCTCTCTATGGCCTTAAGCAAGCCCTCGTGTTTGGTTTGAGCGCTTCTCCGTGGTCACCACCGGTTTTTCACCTAGTGATCATGATCCTCGCTCTTTGTCCACACTTCGCCTCATGGTCTGACTCTTCTTCTTTTGTATGTTGATGATATGATCATTACCGGCTTAGTGAGCAGTTCCTTATGTCGGATCTTGGTCCTCTTCGTTACTTCCTTGGGGTTGAGGTTACTTCCACTCTAGATGGTTTCTTTATGTCACAAGAGAAGTATATTCAGAATCTTCTTGATCGCGCCTCTCACTGATCAGCGTACTGTTAAGACTCCCATGGAGCTCAATGTTCATCTCCGACTCTCTGATGGCGAGCCTCTTTCTGATCCGATTCGCTATCGTCATCGTGTTAGGAGTCTTGTCTACTTTGCTGTTACTCGTCCAGATATCACTTATCTAGTCCACATTCTGAGTCAGTTCGTCTCTGCTCCCACTCAAGTCCACTACAGCCACCTTCTTCGAGTTCTGCGATACCTTCGTGGGACTTTCTCTCGCTGTCTCTTATTTCCATGCTCCAGTTCGTTACAGCTTTAGGCTTATTCGGATGCTACTTGGGCCGATCCTCCGATCGCCGGCTTATCTCACATCGTGTTTTTCTTGGTGGTTCTCTCATTGCCTAGAAGACGAAGAAACAGATCGCATGCCTCTGCTCAAGCAGAGGTCGAGTTGCGAGTTATGGCTCTCTGACAGCAGAGATTACTTGGTTACGGTGGTTACTTGAGGATTTTGGTGTTTCTGTCACTACAGCGACTCCTCTCTTGTCAGACAGTACATGTGCTATCAGTATTGCCCGTGATCTTGTGAAGCATGAGCTCACCAAGTATAAGTATAATAATGGATTTCTTCACGAAGGCCCAGACTCGAGCACAGCACGGCTTCTATCTCTCCAAACTCAGTGTTGTTGATCCATCATGAGTTCGAGGGGGGGGGTTAGAGATATATGTATAGTGTGTTATTCCCCATTGTTTTGATGAGTTATTCGCATATTCACCACCTGTACTTTATGTATATATACTGACCCTTTGCCCCCCCCCCGGTAATACATGTTGCTATTCCTAACACAGGTTATGGGGAAAAGGCTCATTGAGAGCATAAACATAACAAACTGAAAATTTTGTGTGGTTTTTTTGTCTTATAAATTGCTGTACTTCCTTGCTATTGAATGTCTGAAACCCTAATTTTTTAGTGCATCACATGGTTCATATTCCACTTTGCGACTCTTTTTTTTTTTGCCATATGCATTTAATTTCAGTGTTTGTTTGTCATTTTGTCCGTATGCTTGAATTCAGCTGCATAATGAGCAAATGCATGTAATAATTTTTCTTTGTGTTATTTTTCGCCATACAGACAACTGCCTTGAAAAACGGTTCTCTTCGACATGACATTCATTATTGGATTGGTAAAGATACGAGTCAGGTAAATTTTCCATATCATTTTTTGATACAATTCCTCAAAAGGTTGCTGAATCCAATTCTGTCCATGGTAGGATGAAGCTGGAACTGCAGCAATTTTGACAGTAGAGCTTGATGCTGCCCTTGGTGGACGTGCTGTTCAATACCGAGAGGTGCAAGGCAATGAAACAGAGAAGTTTCTCTCGTATTTTAGACCATGCATCATGCCACAGCCAGGAGGAGTGGCATCTGGGTTCAAGCATGTTGAGGTCAACGAGCAGGAGCATGTCACCCGTTTGTATGTCTGCAAAGGGAAGCGTGTTGTTCATGTTAAAGAGGCAAGTTGTCTACATAACTGGCTTCTTTCTTCAGAAATGGCTAGCTATTCAAGTCTTGATCAAACTTGTTCTTCTGCAACCAGGTTCCTTTGCTCGATCATCCCTTAATCATGATGATATATTTATTCTGGACACGAAGTCCAAAATCTTCCAGTTCAATGGCTCCAACTCATCCATTCAGGAGCGAGCAAAAGCTCTTGAAGTTGTGCAGTACATCAAAGACACATTCCATGAGGGCAAGTCTGAAGTTGCAGCTGTTGGTAAGCAAGTTATACTCAAGGGCACTCAAAGGTCTTGTGTGTTATTGAAATAATAATTACTAGATATGACTGTTTGTACTTGTCTCATAGATGATGGTAGGTTGATGGCTGATGCTGAAGCTGGTGAATTTTGGGGGTTTTTTGGTGGCTTTGCCCCTCTACCAAGGAGGGCACCTGTGGAAGATAATGAGAAAGATGAGGAACTGGCCTTCAAATTGCTATGGTAATTAACTGGGTTTGTTCCATATATACAAAACCCTACTCCTACTGTTCAGTTGTCAACGAGAACAATTTTCACTTGAGATCAGTCAGTTAATCTATAAATTGTTTACCAGTTTTAACCAAGGAAAGCTGGACCATATGAATTATGAATCCTTAGCACACGAGTTACTTGAGACAAACAAGTGTTACTTGTTAGACTGTGGTGCCGAATTGTTTGTTTGGATGGGCAGAACTACATCCTTGCAGGAGAGGAAGGGTGCAAGTGAAGCTGCTGAGGTAATGTCCTTGTTTCCTAAATTCCTTATTTGCCATTGTAAATTTTCACGGTCCAGATATGCCATCCCTTGCCTCATTGACATATGGGCCCATGCACCACGTGTCAGTGACTCAAGGGATGACATATCCGGGATTTATGTAATTTGCAGTGGCATGGAAATTTTTTTCAGTATGACGCTATCATATCAGCTTGACAGCTTAGAGGAATGAAGCTGAAGCTTCCTCATATGTTCCATTCATTTTGCCATACATCATGATTTGAAATACATTCTTGTTCTTGAACTATATATTGCTTTGATGCTTACTGTTTATTTGCCTACGCAGAAATTGCTCACTGATGCTAACCGAACAAAAACACATGTCATCAAAGTGATTGAGGGATTTGAGACTGTTATGTTCAAGTCAAAATTTAAAGAGTGGCCGCAGACACCTGACTTGAAATTATCATCTGAGGATGGAAGAGGCAAAGTTGCAGGTTGTTATTTGCAAATTTACCAGTTTCAGTGTTTCTTTTTCCATTAACAAAAGGTTTTCCAAAATTCACAATTTTAATCAATTATTTTCTTCTTGAAGCTCTCCTTAAACGTCAGGGCTTAAACGTTAAGGGCTTGACGAAAGCTGCTCCTACAAAAGAAGAACCTCAACCCTATATTGATTGCACTGGCAGTTTGCAGGTAAGTTTTTTGCTCTATTTGGCTCATCATTTTCAGCAGTAGTCCTTGTAACACTATCTTGTGTATGCCACCATTTTTCAGATTTTTAGCACCTTTTGAATATCTTAGCCTTCCAAATATTTTCATGTTTATGGGCTTCCAAAATTTTTAATTCCTGCAAATATGTGTGCCTGAACGCTTTTATGCCTTTGTGCATACTGGAAAGTATTGTTGCAAATGAAGAGTTTTGGAAAGAAGAAAGCACACACATGCGTGAGTGTGCACGAATTAGCTAGCTAGAAATTCTCTTTCAAGTAAGGCAATTGGAATTATATTCCAAAACATGCACAGGACAAATGCATGTTGTGCTTTGTATGCTCAATTTTTGGGCTTCCATATACAAGTTAAATGGCCTTACTTCGATTTTTTTTCCTTCTATATTTGCTATCAGGTCTGGCGTGTGAATGATAAGGACAAAACTCTTCTGTCATCTTCAGATCAATCAAAATTTTACAGTGGCGATTGCTACATCTTTCAATATATGTATCCTGGAGATGATAAGGAGGAATGTCTTATTGGAACTTGGTTTGGGAAGAAGAGTATTGAGGTAATTTTATGTACAAAATCAACTTTGGCTATGAATTTACATATAATCAGCATATGCTTCTATATGTTAGATGTTAGTTTCTATAGGGTGCTTGTTGCATATTTATCTACAATGTAACTTTTATATTTAGCCTTTTGGCCCATTGGAATAGATTAAGGTCTCATTTCAACATGGTATTAGAGCTAGTGTTAGGGTTTCCCCCATGATAGCCGCCGCCGCCATCGGTCGTAGTCGCCGTCGCCGGCCGCCACCACTGCGCGCTGTCTCTGGCTCGCACGCGCTCGCGGAAGCCACGCGCGCTGCTCTGCCCTTCCCCCCACACATTACTTTGTTTTTCCTACCTTCCCCATGCGATACCGATCGCTGAAGACCTCCTGCCGCCAGATCCCGCGCGCTGCCGTCGGAGCCTCCCCGCTGTTGGATCCTGTAGCTCCCACCACCAAATTTGCCTCCCACGGCCGGATCTGCATCTACTGCCGCCAGATCAGTGCGCGCCCAAGCCCGACTCTACCTCCTGTGGCCGGATCTACGCCGCTCGGGCCACCGTCCCCGATGCCGCTCGAGCCCGACACTGGCCGAGCTTGCTGCCCCGTGGCCGCTATGTTGCTTGAGCGTCTCTAGCCGCCGCTCGAGCCATTTCGGCCGCCACCCGAGTCTCTCTGGTCGCCGTTGGTCCTCTTTGGTTGCCGCTCAGACGCCCGAAGCTCTCCACCGCTGCCCGAGCCCGCTTTCTGGCCGATTCGGTCACCGCCTCTCCCGCGCCGCACACCGACCGCCACCGCTTTGCTCCGGATGGCTTGCGCCGTCGGCTCCTCCATCCCGCCCCTTTTGGTTCGTTTCGACAGGACGAACTTCCGGAGCTGGTCTGCACCGAGGATTCACCTCACGCCCGGTGCCTTCTGGGTCATCTCACCGGAGAGCATCCTTGTCCGCCTCGCCCTACGCCTAGTTTTGCCGCCTCTTCTCGCGTGGTGTGGATCATACGGCCAGACGCCGCCAATGCCGTGATCGAGGAGGCCTTGAGCTTTACCTGGCCGAGTCAGATGCCTCACGAGATGACAGATGCCAAGCTTGTGCTACCGCCATCTCGCTGGTAACATGCTCGTGGCCATCTCCATGGATGTGGCGAGCCGCTGATGACTCACCTATGTGGGAGCGCCCGAGCTCACTACCACCATGAGCGATGCTATGTTACCTCTCAATTGTGCACCAGACGCATTCTCTTCAGCAGCTCGATGTTACCGTGGATGACTTCTAACAGCAGATATCTGAGGGGTGGCGTCAGCTTGACTCTCTGGGCTGGATGTCTACTAGACCTATCCCTGCTGTGTGCGGCTCCACGCTCACTAGGGGACTCACTGTCTCTACAACTTCCTGACGCTTCTTTGGCCTGAGTTTGAGACTGTGCGTGCTCAGCTCCTGATTCGCCACTCGCGCTCGAGGTTGGTGGAGGCCCTCAGCTCAGATGCAGGCTGTCTTGTCTACTTCAACACCTGCTCCTTCAGCACCGACCATGGTTCCCCGCTCCCGAGGCACCAGTGGTTGCCGCCATCATCGGGTCTCTATTGCACCCATCGCCAAAGATGATGGCCACAGGTACCAGGACTGCTACAAGTGGAGTAGGGACTAGGGTCGCTAATGTGGATGTCCCCAGAAGGGCTTTGGTGGTCCCTCCCACTCAAGAGCTAGCGCCTCGCCGTGGCTCCTCCGGTGACACCACGCAGCGGCTCTCTCTACTCCAGCCGCCTTGTCGGCTCGTCCTCAGACTCCCCGGGTTTTGCTCATCTGGCTCTTGCTTCTCAACAGTCTTCCACACCTCCGCCTCCTCCCTCGTCATCTTGTCTCCGTGGATCTTGGACTCTGGTGTTTCCTTTCACATGACACCAGATTCTACCCATCTCACTTCTGGGAGTCCCACAGCTCTTCCTTGTACTGTTCAGACTGCAGATGGTATCTCTCTTCCTGTTGCAGGCCGATGTATCCTTTCCACTTCTTTTCATATTCTTGCAGTCTCATGTTCCTCAGCTTACTATGCAGCTTATGTTGGTTGGTCGATCACCGATCATGATCATGTGTTGTTCTTGAGTTTGACTCTTGTTGTGTCCAGGACCGTCGCACGGGGACTCTGCTTGGTACTGACCCTTGGCGTCGTGATTCGCAGTGTCTTGGGGAGCTCGACTGGTTGCATCTTTCTTCCGTAGTCTCCACCACCATCACCACTACCATCGCATCTCGTTTTGCTACGCTTCTCCACTACTTCCTTCGCTATGTGGCATCATCATTTGGGTTATTCTACAGATCGCGCTCTATTGTCACTAGTAGGTCGTGGTGTTTTGGGTCTGCTTAGGGACACTTGTCGGACTGGGAATTAATACTCCGAATCCTCTGCGCATAATCGAACTAGTCCCATGATCGAGAGCTAGTTCACACAAGAAACAAATATGGTAACAAAATCATATCACAACTTTATTAATAAATACCAACAGAGTTGATTACAAAGGAGGCTTACGCCAACAATAAAATAAACACAATGAAGACTAAGATGTAGTAGGGTCCAGTTAATCTTCCACAGGCAATCGACTGGGGAAGCGGCCTAGTCGTCGAGATCCACACTGGTAGCAAAGTTCTTCTCCTCTGAAATTTTATTTGCATAAAGTAAGTATGAGCACTACTTCCGTGCTCGCAAGTTACACCCGTCAAAGTTAGACTTTGGTTTTGAATTTCAAAAATGTTTTGTAAAACAGTTTATAACATGGATGGGTGTCCATGAGAAAAGTTATGGGTTGAAGCCCCGGGTTGGTGCCCGTGTTTATGTTGGTGTTAGGTTGGTGCCTACACTATCTTTATCAATTCAAAATCCATTTTAGATTTTATAAAACTTGAGCTTTTAAACTTAGTATGGTATTTAATGTCAAATGCTGTTTTGCACAAATAACCCTATAAGCCTTTCTATTGTTACACCCATGTATGTATGTCATTCTGTTACTTGACGGGTGTAACTTGCGAGCACGGAAGTTGTGCTCATACTTGTTTTATGCAAATAAAATTTCAGAGGAGAAGAACTTTGCTACCAGTGTGGATCTCGACGACTAGGCCGCTTCCCCAGTCGATTGCCTATGGCAGATTAACTGGACCCTACTACATCTTCGTCTTCCACTGTGTTTATTTTATTGTTGGCCCGTAAGCCTCTTTTGTAATCAACTCGTTGGTATTTATTAATAAAGTTGTGATATGATTTTGTTACCATATTTGTTTATCAGTGAACTAGATAATCGATCATGGGACTAGTTCGCTTATGCACAGAGGATTCGAGTATTAATTCCTGTCCGACAACACCTCTTTATATAGTATGAGTTGTAAGCTTGGCAAGCAACGCAGCCTCCCTATCCTCTAGTGATTTCGCTTACTCGCCCTTTGATCTTGTTCACTCCAATGTTTGGGGTTCGCTCCTTCTTTTCGAAAAGGGTTATCGATACTATGTGATCTTTATTGATGATTATTCTTGTCATACTTGGATATACTTCATGTTCTCTCGCAGTCAGGTTCTCTCTATTTACCATATGTTCGCCACTATGGTTCACACTCGCTTGATTCGCCATTCGTGTTTTGTGCCGACTCGTGAGTACCTATCTGCCGCTTTATGTCGCTTTCACGAAAGGTACTCTTCCCCGTACTTTGTTCTAGTGCTCACGCCGAACGGTGTCTCGAGCATAAGCATCGCCACTTGCTTGAGACGACCACGCCTCATGCTTGCCTCTTCGCTCCACTCACTTCTAGGCCGAGGTCGTTTCCATCGTTGCTTTTCTCATCAAGATGCAGCCTTCCACCGCTCTTCGTGTTCTAACTCGCCGAGCGCCTCTATGGTCGAGCTCTATACGCTTACCTTCGCAGCTTTGCCAGTATTCGCTTCGCCCTTCGTGAGTGCACCAAACTAACTGCTCACTGGTTGAGTGTGTTTTCCTTGGCTATAGTATTGAGCATAAGGGTTATCATTGCTACGACCCTATTGCTCGTAGGATGAGGATCTCTGATGTCACTTTCGACGAGTCTCGACCTTACTACCCTCGCTCCCACCGTTAGCTCAGATTCTCTTGTTGAGTCGATCTCCTTTCGACTTTTCCGACTTAGCTTTCCACTCACTGCTTTGCTTTATCCTCCACCTTCTTCACCTCCTTCTCCTTCTGGCCCACTTGTCCCCTCCGCTAGAGTTTCATTCCCGCTCTTTTGTTGAGATTCCACCATTTCCTCTCGCACTACTCTCGCTATTCTCGCCTACTCCTCTAGTTGAGCCTCTGCCTTTGCTTGGGCCCTGCTCCCGCTCTTCTTCTCCGCCCTTGCCGGGTCCTCGCTCCGCATTTTCTCCCGTGATACGATCTTCGTGATCGCCACATTGTTAGACCTCCGAGCGCTATGGCTTTGCAACACGCTTTTTCTCTGTGCCTACAACCTACCGTGAGGCTGTTGCTCACCCTGAGTGGTAACTCGCGATGTCTGAGGAGATTGTCCGAGGGGTCTCTCTGGCCGCTGTTGGTCCTCTCCGGCTGCTGCCCCTTGGGACGCCCCTGGGTATTCTGTCCCCGATAGTATAGTTTGTCGCCTTTGTCGCTCTCTCTATGGGCTTAAACAAGCCCCTCGTGCTTGGTTCGACCGTTTCTCTGTCGTCATTGCTGTTGGTTTCTCCGCTAGTGATCATTGTTAGTCGCTGGACTCTTGCTTGAGGTGATAGCAAGATCCTTACTCTCATGGAGAGGATGACACTTGGAGATGGGACAATTTTTCTTGTATATTTCTCTTCACAATGCCATGCCAACCTCGAGGGTTTGGGGATACATATTTATAGGGCTAATTCACCCAAGCATATGCCAAGCATATGCTAGTCTAAGATGTCGTGTCCTAGATGTCGTGTCCTAGATGCTCATCCTAGATGCTCGTCCTCTAAAGCTAGTCCTAAAGCTAGTCCAAGATGCTCATCTAAAGAGATGCTAACCGCCACCAAGGATGCTGTCCTGAAGGGCGGCAAAGCCAACACAGAGACTTATCCATCAATCTCCCCTAAGTCTTGTGTGTCTCCTTGGAGGAATATGAGCCATCCCGATCCTAGAGCAGAGCGTCCGCCCTGATTTCAACGCCGAGGTGTCCCCAAACTTGATGAGCCTCGAACGCCCGAGTCACGCTGAGAAGAACTCCGCCGCCCGGCCATGTGGCGGGTGTCGCCGGTGTCGAGGCACCACCCGCCGGTCTTGCTGCTGGAACTTTCGCCGAAGAGGGCGGTGCTTTTGCTCGCAAGGCGGAGAGAGAGCTGCGTCCGGTGCCACGAGGTAGTTCGATGCTCGCTCGAGCAATGAACAGAGCCGATGCTCCTCCTCCTCGCTCGCGCGCGCTGGCCTCGGCCGCGTCGTGGCCGCCGACAATCTTGGCCCAGTGACCAGGCTTGCCGTTGTAGCAAGAGTCGCTCGCGCGGCTTGTTGTTTGCCGCGCCGCTCGGGCGCCCACGGCCATCACCTCGACGCCCTCGCGCCATGCTCGGCGTTTTGCGCGCTTGCCGCGCTTATCACGAACGCGCCGCTCGCCGGAAGAAGGCTCCTTTCTTCCTCGTCACCTTGCCGGCACCCACCTCTCCCGAGCGAGAGGAGCTTCCGCCAATGGTGACAGTCCCGAGAGATCGTGGCTCATCATCGTGACGCACCTTGAGGCGACCTATCGCCTCCTCGATCGACATCGTGGAGAGGTCCAGCAGAGACCGGATCGACCGAGCCATCCGCTTGTATTTCGGGACGCAATGAAGAGCTTCTCGGCGCCTCTCTCCTCGTAGGTGTCGCCGCCAACCGCACTCACCGCAGAGTGTTGAGACCAAGGTAGTTAGAATCGCGATCCTACTTTAGAATCTTACGATTCTACGAACCCACGACACCGTCGATCCAAATCGCACCGTGAATCGAATCGTAGAATCGTGGTAGAGTCGCGATCCAAATCGTAGAATCGCGAGAATCGTGTAGAATCGCAGAGTAGAGTCGTGGTAGAGTCGTTGGACAAAAAAATTGCATTTTTTGCATTTTTTTGATTTTTTGAGGTCGTGGTTTCTTGATATTTTGTTTTAGAGCAAAATTTATTGATATTAATTTTTAGAATGAAACTATAAATATCGCATGGTAATGCTAGTACAAATATCTATATTATGACATGAACAATGTTGAGCTTGATAATGATAAGCTATTTTTATTCCGTATGTCTAGTCTTTTAAGGAACATGCAAGTGTTGCAATTAGATATTGATTTACAAAAGTTGTGAACATTTCTCATGTAATTGTAGTAAACTAGTCATGGTCATTGGTCGTTTCTCCTATAGTTCGAACTATATCACCTATCATGTCGCACCATTATGCTTTTACATTTATGCGATAAAAAGTGCTTTGTCCTTTTTGGATTATAAGTAAGTGGTAAACCATATAAGAATCATACAAACTTATAGTATAGATATTAAATATGTGTATTTTTACAATTCCGTAGAATCGCCGATTCTACGATTCGATCCTACCAGAGGCAAATCGATCCAACTTAGGATCTCGACTCTGACTACCTTGGTTGAGACGGAGAGCAAAGTCATCGACGTCCTCACCTGGCTTGAAGGCCAGGTTCTCCCACTCCGTCGCGGCGCTCGCAGTGTGGACTTGCGCGCGGCCGCCGCCGAGCGCGCGCGCGCAGCGATGACGCCCCAAGCCTCCTTGGCACCGCTTGTTGGTAGCGAAATCGCATCTCGGCGGATTGCGCGATGAGAGCATCCAGCGCCGTCGATCCTGGTTGTAGTCAACGCCGCCGTCACGGATCGCATCCACATATGCCGCGACTGAGCTTTACCTCATCACCGCGACCACTCGACGAGTTGGACTTGGTGAGGTAGGCCACCCGCCGCCGGAGCCGACGCCCTCGACGACAAACCGGTACTCGTGGTGACCACGGTGCCGGACCGGGAGAGAGCCGCGTTGCATGCGGCGGCCGTGTCTCCGTCGACCGTCGCGCCGCCGCGGCGTGCCTCCTCCAGAGCGCCACGTGCGTTCGCTCGCGGGCTGCCGCCAAGGCCGCGTGCGGCGCGGCCGCCATCGCGCGCTTCGCCGCCGTCTTCCTCCTCTCTCCGCCGCTCAAGTCCGCGCGGGCTTATCATCGCCAAATGGAGCTTTGCCGCCGCGTAACTCGACCTTTGCGCGCCGCCGCGCGCCGCATCGCCGCCGCCGCTTCACCTCCCGCCTGCCGCCTGCCGCCGCCGCCTCCGACGCCCTTCCGCTTTTTGGTAGCTGCCTCGCTGCGCTGCGTCTTGCCGCTGCGCGAAGCTCGGCCGTCACGACGCCGCGATGCTCGAGGCGATCGAAGGCCGAGATCGCCTGCGGACATGGCGCGCTCGTGGTGTTGCGTGGAGAGAGGTCGCTTCGACGAGCCGCCTCGCCTCGAGAGGCGAGCGGATGCACCGAGCCTGCTGCCTCGCACGGGGAGGTCACTGCGAGGCGGAGAAGGAGATGAGCGTGAGATGCTCAAAGCTACAGATAGTATAGCTCGATACCACTTGTTAGTCATTGGACTCTTGCTTGAGGTGATAGCAAGATCCTTACTCTCATGGAGAGGATGACACTTGGAGATGGGGCAATTTTTCTTGTATATTTCTCTTCACAATGCCATGCCAACTCGAGGGTTGGGGATACATATTTATAGGGCTAACACCAAGCATATGCCAAGCATATGCTAGTCTAAGATGCTCTGTCTAGATGTCGTGTCCTAGATGCTCTGTCCCTCTAAAGCTAGTCCTAAAGCTAGTCCAAGATGCTCTGTCTAAAAGAGATGCTAACCGCTTGACCAAGGATGTTTGTTTTGAAGGTCGGCAAAGCCAACACGAGACTTATCCATCAATCATGACCCTACCAGGATCAAAATCCTTGCTGGCACAACCAGAATCGCTTGGATCGGAAATCCCGATGGGACGGGATGAACGATTCGACCAAATTTTTCACACTCAAATTTAAGTTTATGATCGCATAATGCACTTCCTAGGTTGGTTTACCTATTCGTGATCTAAATATGTTTGAATTATTGTTCCTACGGCTTGCACGTCATATGAGCTAAATATGCACTTCATTAAACGCTTTCTAATTAATATTTGCATTATTCCAATTGTTAATTACCCATAATCGCTTTTCTGTTTTTTCAAGTTTTGGTTCCGGTTTTTGACCGTTTTTCGTTTTTAAGCGAACTGGTTTTCAAAATCTTCAATACAAAATTCAAGTTTCAAAATTCATCTAGTTTTTCCTGGTTTTTCAAGAATCACGGTTATCGTTACCGACGCCGATCGGATTTCAATCGGTTTCGTTTTTTTATCCTTGATCCCGCCTCTTTGTACACACCTCTCCTGGCCTGACGCCTCTATATGTGGATGATATGATTATTACTGGAGATGACTCTTAGTACATTGCCTTTGTGAAGGAGCGTCTCAGTGAGCAGTTCTTGGTGTCTGATTTGGGTTCTTTTTGTTACTTCCTTGGGATTGAGGTCATTTCTACTCCTGAAGGCTATTACCTCTCCTAGGAGAAGTACATTCAAGATATCCTTGCTCGTACTTGTCTCATCTGATCAACAGATGGCGGATACTCCTATGGAGCTTGGTGTTCACCTTCGCCCATCGATGGTGAGCGCCTTGAGGACCCCACTCGCCGTCGCCATCTTGTCGGGAGACTCGTCTATGTTGGGATCACTCGACCTGATATTTCTCATCCAGTTCACCTCCTGAGTCAGTTCGTCTCTGCTCCTACTCAACTCCACTACAGTTAACTTTGTGTTCTGCGATATCTTCATGGGACCATCATTCGTCATATTTTCTTTCCTCGCTTTGGTTCTCTGCAGCTTCAGGCGTACTCTGATGCGACCTGGGCTAGCAATCATTCTGATCGCCGGTCTCTTTCCGCCTATTTTGTTTTCCTTGGTTCCTCTTTTATTGCTTAGAAGACCAAGAAGCGGCATCGTTTCTTTCGCTCGAGTCCGAGGCCGAGTTGAGAGCCATGCCGCCGCTGATGCCTAAGATCACCTGGCTTTGGTGGCTACTTGAGGATTTTAGTGTTTCAGTTTCTGCACCGACTCCTCTTTTATCAGACTATACTGGTGTGATTAGCATTGCTCGAGATCTCGTGAAGCATGAGCTCACCAAGCAGGCAAGCACATCGGAGTAGATGCTTCGTACATGCGATCGGACGTGCAAGACCAAGTTATTGCTTTTCAGTATGTGCCTTTGGAGTTTCAGTTAGCAGATTTCTTCACCAAAGCACAGACTAGGGTTCAGTATAGTTTCTATCTCTCCAAACTTAGTGTTGTTGATCCACTATGAGTTTGAGGGATATGTTAGATGTTAGTTTGTATAGGGTGGTTATTGCATATTTACCTACACTGTAACTTGTATATTTGGCCTTTTAGCCCATTGGAATAGATTAAGGTCTCATTCCAACACTATAGACAGTTTCGAGTTTCTAGCCTGTAGTTGCTAGGTTTTATTTAGGTCGTCTATGAAGTTCGTACAAAGAACTAAGGTTAGGAATCTCAAGTGATTGCTATTTTCCTTTTCTTGATTGGTAAATTAGAACAACAATGATCTATCTTGTTTGTTTAAAGCAGTGAGATTTTTGATAACCTCGTGCTTGTTGGTTATATTTTCAATTATTGAATGTTAAAGAAACTTCAGCATTAAAATGATCGCAATTTGTGTTCAGGAGGATAGGGTAACGCAATTTCACTTGCGAGCAAGATGGCCGAGTCTGCAAAATTTCAGGCTGTCCAGGTAACTCATGGTTTTTCTCTATGTTAGCTTAGTGAACTAGACATGGCCTTTTTGTGTTCTCTCTAATATATCCTTGGTTACATGCAGGCACGCCTGTACGAGGGGAAAGAACCTATTCAGTTCTTTGTCATATTTCAAAGCTTTCAAGTGTTTAAGGTTCACTTCTATCAAATAAGCTTAAGTTGAATCGGCATCATTAGTTTGGGATCTTGGGTTGAGCACAACAGTCTATTCTTACCCTCCTTATTTTCTTTGTAGGGTGGTCTTAGCTCTGGATACAAGAAATTCATTGCTGAAAATGGCATTGTTGATGACACTTATTCTGAAGATGGACTTGCGCTCTTCCGAATTCAAGGTTCAGGACCAGAAAACATGCAAGCAATTCAAGTTGACGCTGTAAGTTCAGTCACATTTTTATTTCTGAAGATATTTTAGAACATTCATATTATATTGTCTTCCTTGCCAGCTAACCTGATATGCATTCCTTTTCATTAGGTGGCCTCATCTTTGAATTCATCCTACTCTTACATTCTACATGATGGAAACACTGTGTTCACTTGGACTGGAAACCTCACTACTTCATTAGATCAAGAATTAGTTGAGAGGCTGCAAGACGTAATTAAGGTGTGGAACAATCTTCCTTGATGTAAATCTAGTTTTAGAGTTGTACTTATTCAACTTTTATTGATATTTTGTGTAAACATAATACTTCCTACAAAGGTTTACCACAATGCTGCACAAAATGCTTGCTATAACATTTGAGCATGTTAGTCGAATATGGTTCTTAATCCTGTCGATGATATGGTTTTATTGAGAGCCCACTGGTAGTGCCTTCCGTTTAGTTTCTGGTGGTTCTAGAGATTGCCCATAAAATAGTTGGAGATTTCTTGGACAAGTCTATTTATGGCAAAACCATCTGAAACACAGTTATGTGTGTTTTTATGTATTCTCCCATGTAGTACCGAAATGATGTGTTTTCTGGAAAAATGTTATCTTAAATTATAAATTCAAATTTGCCAGTATTAATATGTCATGATGACGCAGGCTAAATCAATGTAACTTAGGATGATTTTGGCTTCAGTTAGCCAAATCCGCCCCTCACTGGTAAACATTTGGATTGCTGGTTGTAAGCTGGTTCCCGCAGTTTTCTAGCCCTTTGCCACGAATGCTTGCAAGAGCATAAGCTGAACTCACAATGTTCATACTTGCAAGTCATCATTTGAAATTTGTTGTTCTGCTGCACAGGATAAAATTTCCGGCCAGTAACGCCGGTTACGGCTACGGACCCCTCCGGAAGATCAAAACCGGAACCACTACGTCCAGTTTAGCAACTTCAAAATTCAAATTTCGAATTTTGGACGATTTTAAGCAAATTCGAGCGAATTTCAACCGAAAAAAAACGGTTTGACCGGTAACTGGCCGGTTACCGGTACCGCCGCCTGGCCAGGAAAATGCCCGGGAACGGTTACATGAACCTTGCTGCTGCATACTGGTGTAGTGGTGTACCTTTTAGTTTACTATATCCGATTATTGACATAAGTTTTTGTTCCTGCTTTTCCTTTCTGCATTATACAGCCAAATCTGCAGTCCAGGTCACAAAAGGAAGGATCAGAAACAGATCAGTTTTGGAGCTTACTTGGAGACAAATCTGAGTACTCAAGCCAGAAAATAGGAAGGGAAGATGAAAGTGATCCCCATCTTTTCTCATGTGTTCTATCCAAAGGTAATCACGGACTATACATTCTATCAGAATCTACTTGGTCAAGCTTACACTTCAAATAGTTTCTGATCTCTTTCTGCTCTTTTCTTTGCTAATGTCACCTGTTGGGGTCCATGAAGGCAATTTAAAGGTAAGAAATACAAAATTGTGACAAAGTTTTGCGCTGGTTATGCTATCTGTTTTCACATGTAACATCAAGTTTTGAAATCTATTTGAGGTTTGAGCAGATCAAAGAAATATACCACTTCACTCAAGATGATCTGATGACAGAAGAGGTTTTCATTCTCGACTGTTGCTCGGACATTTTTGTTTGGGTTGGCCAGCAGGTAGATGTTAAAGTGAGATTACAAGCTCTGGATATTGGAGAGGTAATAATTTATTTTTCCGTGCAGAAGCACTTTAGAAGCCGTATCTTTTTTCGTCTCACTAACATTCTCATTACTGCACCAGAAATTCCTTGTGCTTGATTTCCTGATGGAAAATCTCTCCTGTGACACACCAATTTTTATTATTATGGAAGGAAGTGAGCCTTCCTTTTTCACTAGGTTCGTCACCTGGGACTCGGCGAAATCACTGGTACGTAGAGTATTTAATTATTTGTAGGATGAACCAGTGTAGTTGTTTGTTTTTGAATGTATGAACAGTTTGTGTTCTATACAATAAAAACGCCATAATCCACTCCTTTTTTTAGTTTTAAATGTGTTGTTCTCATTTTCGTTTTTATTGTAGATGCATGGCAATTCATACCAGAGGAAGCTTTCCATTGTAAAGGGCGGAGGCACTCCAGCTTTGGATGTAAGATGTCCAAAATCTAATGATCTTGATAGTCTGCCATGTTGACATACCTGTATACTGCATTTCATGCAAACTTTTTTCCCTAGAAGACAACACTGTTGCTCGCTTCTTTCTTGTGATTATTGACAGTAGCTCTCCATGTTCACTGATGTGCATTCATTTGTACGCATTTCTTTAGTTATGTGTGTAAGCATGTCAGTATGTCACCATCTACTGCTACCTCTCATGCTAATGAACCTAAAAACTATATTTGAACTGAATCACCCACACATCATTTCTCCTCATGCGCGTTATGCAATGCAATATTTTTTTCCCCCTTATACAGAGTGCCCATGGCATTCAAGCACGAAATCTTAGTGCCTAGTCTAGTTGTATGTCTACAGTCTGCCTATGTTTTCCAATAGTTGTCTGACGGACCTGTCTGTTACTGCTGAACCTTTGTGTTTGCATTTACAATGGTAGATCTCCTGCTGACTCTTATGTATTGTCAGAAACCAAAGCGAAGAACACCAGCATATTCAGGAAGAAGTACTGGACAAGACAATTCTCAGCGCTCCAGAAGCATGTCCTTTAGCCCTGAGCGTGTCCGTGTTAGGGGAAGATCTCCAGCATTCACTGCATTGGCTGCTAACTTTGAAAATGCAAGCACCAGAAATCTTTCCACCCTCCACCAGTAGTTAAAAACTTTACCCAAAATCTGTCACACCTGATTCACAAATACATCTTCTAAGTCATCTTCAATTGTGGCTCTCAGTGGTTCTGTTGATCACCCTACACAAACTCCCACAACGAAATCAGTAAAAGGTATGCGTGTAATACTACTGTTTTGGCAAAAATTCTGCTTGAAAATAGAAAAAAAGAGGTTATTATAGCTTACCATTTTCTTTGTAAAATTCTGCACAAATTAAGATGGTTTTGAGTCAGAGAAACCAAAACAAGAGGAAGATGCAAAAGAAGGCACTGATTCCATGACCAGTAGAGTTGAATCTCTTACTATTAACGAAGATGTAAAAGAAAATGAGCCAGAAGATGATGAGGGGCTCCCGATATACCCATATGATCGCCTGAAAACCACAGCTGCTGACCCTGTCACTGAAATTGATGTTACCAGGCGAGAGGTGAATATATGATGTTTTCAATACTTCCTATTACTTGTCCACAAACCCAGCTAATGATCACTTACATTATGTTCATCTGAATGCAGACCTACTTATCTTCAGCTGAGTTCAAAGAGAAGTTTGGAATGACAAAAGAAGCATTTAGCAAGCTTCCGAAGTGGAAGCAGAGTAGACTGAAGATTGCTCTTCAACTTTTTTAGCTTGATCTTATGCTTCAAATTTCTCGTTTAACCATTGAGCCAAAGAGCTATTTGATGATACGAGTCCTGTTCTGAATACCTGAATAGCCCTTGGCAGTCGTGGTCATTGTGCAGAATGCAACCGCCATCCTTGACGACACATCAATTTTCATATTGTCCGAGATGAGTCCTCCCCTTTTTTATCGAGTTCCCTCTATTGATTCAAGGGTCACACAGGTTTGGTTGTGAGGCTTGCATTTTGTATGAACGTTGCCTTGGTATGTTCTTTTTTGCTTTTGAGATGAGTTGCAGTCTGAGGGAACGAGAAGTATGTACAGCAGAGTGCCGACACTGTAAAAATCTCAATTTGGTTGCCTTTCTTTAATAGTATTTGATTTTCGTGTGTAACATCTGATGGTTTATGTGAGAATTCTTTGATTCTAATTCCCTCATGCATACTTCTGAAAATGCCTCGTGTTATTATCTGACGTGTGAATTGAATTCTTATGCAAACATGTTCGAGTAGCTACGACCTACCAGCTCGGGTTAATAAGTCGAGATTTTCAAGGGAACTTTTGTCAAATCCCATCGGGCTAATTTTCACCCTTTCTTCTTTAAAGATGCACAGGATACCTCAATTAGAGCAAGCTTACGCTTGGCTGCTTGGTCTTGTGATGAAACAATAAATATTAACGACTTTTATATGGTGAAATTTTGGAGGGATATAAAATGGAGGTGCCATTTCTTCAAACCAAGGTTTGCAAAGGGGTATTAACCTGTTCACATTCACGTCGATTGCTGGTTGTCCGATCAGCTATGGAGTTATGTTATAGCCAAAATAGACAGCTGATTCCAAAACCGACACATCACCTACTGCTGCGTAGTTGACTTAACAATGAGTACTGATCTTGATGCTAATCTCTCTCTCCGAGCACTTTGTTAGCACTACTGTGAGTACGAAAAAAATAAGCTAGGTCTTCTGTACATAGACTAGCTTGTTCTTAGAAATAGTACTTGTCCTAGTCTTTTCCCCTCCTCTAAGTAGCACACTGAGACACGAGTTAAAATATATTGTATTGAAGACCAATCCTTTCTAGCAAAGAAAGAGTTTCTCTTGTTGGTACCTTCCTTGTTAGGTCTACAAATTGGGAACCCAAAGTGAAAGGCAACAACATCCCCATCACTCTAGTGGACACTTCTACATCACACAGTGGGGATCAGATGTAACAACAATGAAATGTGACTGATGTTTCCTATCATCTTTTTGTTGAGAGCATTGAAGGGCAGGTCTCAATGGCTATGCTATGGGGAAAAAATGGTTGCTTTTGTTGTTGTTGCAAAAATAGACATATTGCCTTTTTTTTTCACTTGTCCAATTAAGATTTGGTATACTGGGCAATTATGTACAAACAACATGATAGGATGGTCGATGTTTCGATGAAAGAGCACCGCTATACGCATGGTATGACCTGAGGCTAGTTAGGCCCCGTTTGGAACATTGAATTTTTCCCAATTCCCGTCGGAATTGAACCGTTTATGTGAAATTCCTACGTATCCAAATGAGCCCATAATGTTGCCATAAAATTTCACATTCTTTTTTTTTAATATATAGAGGAGTTTGATAGAGGAAGAAATTGGTAGCTAGATTGGCCTTCATCCTTGTGTAGGTTAAATGAATTTTCTTGGCAAATTACATCCTTGCATAGGATACTTCTGTTAACAAATGATCATTTGCATCAATTGTTTCAACAGAAATACGAAGCAAAAGCTTTTTCTCTAGTCTTTTATTCCAATCAGAGGTATCACGATATTAATGATCGTAATAGCCAAAACCTTTGCGCAAATCATGCAAGTGCTACAATTAGTTCTAATCTTTCAACTCAAACAAAATAATACCCTATTTATTTAAAGAGAATATAGGGAGATCGGGAGATTCCATATTTGCCTCGCCAAGAAACGGGATAGAATCTGTCTATCATCTTGCAACGTGTTTTTTGCAACTGAAATAGATTCAAATGGAAAACCACATAACTACAAAATTGTAGATATTTTCACATAATCCAATGTACAATCCTCATTGACCTAATTTGGAGTTCTAACGTGTGATACATGGACCCACAACGCAGACTGCACACAGAATCAGAGTCCGTAACTGAGTCAACTTCAAAGCAAATTTGGCAATGAAGACGGTATTTTCAGAAAAGCTCCACAAATAGAAAGTTAAAGTACTCTAAGTTAGCTAAATGAGAAAAAAAGAATCACAGAATTCTGAGTCCGAGAGAGAAAGTTATGGCCTCCAGAATGTTCGCTGCACAGAAAAAAAGTGGAAAACTAACTCGAATTCAAAGTGTATTTCGAATTAAATTTAATGGCGGTTGTTTCCAACCCTACCACACCCAAGCCACGACCTCTAGCCCATTAGACTTTAAATAGACCCCAGGGAGTCCCCTGTTGCGCTGCCAAAACCCTGGTTGACACCCCTTCTCCCCCCTGGCTGCTCCTCCTTGGCCGAGCCCATAGCCTACCGCCCCCTGCTACCCCTTGGCCACCGCTCCTGTGCTGAACCTCCAGCTTGCTGTGCTGCGAGGGGAGACAAGGAGGAAGGGAAGGAGAAGGAGGAGAAGAAGGAAGAGGGGAGAAAGAGAAGAGAAGGGAAAGATCTCGAATTCGCGATCATCGTCGATTTCTTCAGGGATAATGATCTGGTAGCCTTTAGTTGGCCCTAGATTAATCGTTGTTCAAATTATAGATCGTTTGGATCATGGGAATTATATTTTTCGAGAAACCCTTGTTTGTCGAACTACATTGCAGAACCCTGCGGGAGTAGTTAAGGGTATCTACGTTGGGATTCAGGCTTTCGGCTAGTTAGAACAATTGTGGTTAACCTCATTAGCTTTATAGGAAGATATAGATCACTAAGTTTGGAGTTGTGAGCGAAACGTTATGGCCTCCGGAAGGTCGTTGTCCAGAAAACAGTCGTTAATGGCAGCTGTCGCGTAGATGGGCTAACTACACATAGTAGATGGAATAATTTAATTATTGTCATAACTTGAATAATCTAGGTATTTCTTATTAGTTTCAATAACTACCATTGTTTACTACTTTTCAAGTCATAGAAAAATAAATATGAAAATATGAAGTAGACTGTTCTGACAGATTTTGGTTTGATCTTTGGGGTCAGAAACGGGGAACTAAACGACGAATTCAGAGGTTTTTCATAACTAGAAAGTTGTAGATAATTTTGTGGCGTATCCAAAAAATGTATATTTCGTTATGTTTGGAGTTCAAAGGAGAGAGTTACAGTTGTTTTACTACTGGGACAACAAGTAGCGTTTTCGAAAAAGTTAAGTTAAAGGTGTCGATTTTGCGCATAGGTTGGACCATGATTAGTTTGATGTTTTAGTACTGTGGTGGTATATTGTTTTAGTGTATTTTAATTATTTTTCCAGGGAGTGTTGCCTCAAGTACTTTGCCACCATCTCATCGCTCGACTCCTAGAGGATAAGAGGCAAGTGCATGGTCGAGCGGTGATCAATGGTTTGATTGTTGTTTTCTTTGTTATTCATTGCCATCATATTATTTATGCCATTACATTGCTTAATTACACATCTTGATAATGACCATGGTTGTTATTGATGATGATGATGAGTTAATAAGATTATGACATGGAATATTGATGACATGAATTGTTGATGATATGATGTGGTAATGATATGGAGATAATGATGATGAATTATGTTAATGACTATTAGATATGTTGCATCATTACATTCATCATGATAAGAGTGTCTGGGCCAAGTTGGTGAGAAAGTCATGTAACTAGTTCGGTGAGGTCGGTGAGAAAGATACATGGCTAGTACGGAGTGCTCTAGATAAAGCCCAACTTCGCTAGGGACTCCACAGGAGCAGACATGCCCCTAGTCCTTTTGAGGATGGGCTTAAGGAAGAGTGAATATGGTAACGCTATAACTGTATAAGCGAAGAAAAGAGCATGTGGGCATGTAGCATAGAGTTGCATTGCAATAAAAGAAAAATGGAAGATATGATATTTGAGTATGAGTGTGAAGATAAATAAATGGATGATGTCAATGATAATATTGATAATGGTTATTGAATTGTCGACTACTATTTTATTATATTCTTGCTAAGTCGTGAACTCACTTTTGCTCTATTGTTGCTATAGGTGGACGTTGATGGCATATCACATGGGAGGGAATAGTTCAAATGCCTCACTTGCAACCACCACAATTTACTTGGTTCAGATTGCCATGAAACTTTTCAATCTAGCGTGATGATATTTCCTTTAGGATTCAATAAACTTGAATAATTCTACATGATTGGTTTGAGACTTGATTTGGTTATTCATTAGACTCGTTATGTACTGTTTATCATGTATTGATTTATTTATTGTTGTCATCTAGTATTTGATCTTTATGCTTATTGTATCATGTTTAGTGTTTTATTATGACCCATGGACGGGTTTTATTCTTTATATGCTTACTAGAAATTGTTGTAATATATTGTTTAAATTAGTAGTTAGTGTAGTTTAGTGGCATTCCGGGCTCAGTGTTGAGCCGGGGTGTTACAAACAATCAACTTTCGTAACAAATATAGATGCTTTGTTGATGCAGCTTGGTCAAAGGATGGAAATGCAGGATTAGGAGTTCTGATCTTCGATTTGGAAGCCATTGCCCCAATTAAGATTGCAATTAAAGCTAAATCTTCTGGAGTAGCTTCGGCCTTGCGGGCTGAAGCACTTGCTTTCATGTTGGCAGCTTTCTGTCTGGACCAGATTTCTGAATCTGAACCCTCTGTGTACTTCTGTACTAGTCCCTGATCAGTAGCTAGTGCACATAGTGGATACAATGTTGATAACAAGTTCGAATAACGATTCAACATAAATAAACAACTGAGTATCGATCTTATGGCCACTTATTACAATAGAGGTCATAAGATCTAGAGTTTTACAACAGCGAAAATAACAAAAGGGTAAACTCCGTGATGGCCCATCGAATCGCCCACCGGTATTCAACTGGGGAGCGCAGCCTAGTACTCTGGGTGTCCTTCATCAAACCCGCAAGCGTAGAAGTCGTAGTCATCATCGGCATCATTGAAGGCTTTTGATATTTGTTTTGAGTGTAGCATGTGAGTACATAAAGTACTTCGCAAGTCTTGGAAAAAATGCATATGTATAGATTTAACAAATGGGCTTATTTGTTTTTTTGGCACAAAGCAATATTTTATGTTGTAATAATTTCATAAAGCACATTTGACAAATGTAATTTCGATAAATAAATAAATTGTTTCACTAGTGAACGTTCTAGCTACCAGTCACTAGTACCGAGGCTCTAGTTGCCAAGGTTTAACGAGTAGGGCTCTAGCTGCCTAACTGGCTCTAGTTGCCAGCACAACAATCAAAGAGGTCCAACTACTCCTGGATTTCCTAAAATAATTTTTTGAAAACAAAACTAAAATCTACCATGTGAAAACGCACCTTGCCCACCCTTGACCGTGGGCATGGCTATTCGAATAGTTTTACACTCTGCAGAGGTTGTACAACTTGATCCACACGAGATAATTAACTTATAATGTCCGTGTGACACACTTCTAAAGGTGTGCGACTAAGTGATTATCACAAGGTTTTTACAATACTTTATCCATACATCAGCGCGCCTGATGAGCTTAACCCCAAGTCATGGATGTCATTTACCATCGACCTGGAACTCGCCGTTGTGGGGGTTAACCTGTCCAAACATGGACGTCAATTACCATCACCTAGCACAAGCCCTGACAAACATGGATGCCAATTACCATCGTCTGTACTACCCAGATAACTCCTACTATCTACAGCCTGCGGGCTAAATGTTTGGGCTTAGTAAATTATTTAGCCAGGTTCTCCCTATTCTGGACATATGGTTGTATGGTAATGCTCAGTTTGAATAGACACAAGCGTAGATCATTAATCAGCCAAGGTGAGACAGTCAAAACTCAACCTACTCGCCCTAGTCTAAATAAGTTTTTTACTATTTTATTTTATTTTTCAACTACTGACATTACCTAATGTTGTACATTTCACAAACTATGATGTAAGATTGGTCCCGATCTTCCGGTGGATGGTAATTCGATTTGTCGAGAGTGACTTTGACGACGAGGCTACTTGACCGAAACTCGATCAAACCGTCCAATAATTGCTAAACCACGCTTTTGTCGTTATTAACCTTGCCAAGAATGACAGTTGATCTGATCATGAAGATCAATTCCTGCAAATAATCGAAGAATTCAAGTAAAGAGCAATCTGAAAATTGCTAGATATAAAAGTCGCACAAGGATAGTTGAGGTTTTGTAACAAGAATCTGTTAGTCTAACCGACACAAGAGACAACGTGGAGTTTGCACACACGAGTTAAAATGATCTAAACGAAACCTAAACTAGAGAGGGGTGGCGTCTCTTAGTTAAGGAGAGGGGCGGCAGCCAAGGCAGGTGGGGGCACTAACCTAGGGTGTGAGGTCTCTCCTTGGGCCCAAACATTACACGGCCCATGGCCCAAATTAAGGTGGCGCGGCACCGTGGGATGTCAAGCTAAGGTAATCGGCCTGGTGGGGTCGAATTGGTTGCTACCGAAGTGGTGAAGTAGTTCGGCCCCTTGCTGTATCTCTTGTCGTGAATGCTTGGTTTCTCCTCTCCAAGATTCCTAAGTAAAATAAGGTCACATGTTTTAGGCAGTAGCATATTCTTCATTAATAAAACATTCACTCCTAGGAAGGAATTCACCTGATAATTTAACTATCGTGCTCGTGCCCTAGTAATTGGTCTTTGTACAACTTCAAGTTGAGGGGTAGTGGTTGTATCCATAGGAGAGATATCCTCATCATCCTCCCTTTCTTGAATTTGAGTTGTCCTCGACTCAAACTCATCTTTATTTTTCAAATATGGCTTTAAATCTATAATGTTAAATGTGAGACTAACCCCAAAATATGCAGGCAAATCAATGTTATATGCATTATCATTAATGTTCTCAAGAACCTTAAAAGGACCATTAGCTCTAGGCATCAACTTTGATTTTCTTAAGTCAGAGAATCATTCTTTTCTCAAATGTAACCAAACAAGATCACCAGGTTCAAAGATTAATTCTTTTCTACCCTGATTTCCAGCAACTCTATATTTCTCATTCAGTCGCTCTATGTTTTCTTTTGTAGTTTCATGCAACCTAAGAACAAATTCAACACGTTTCTTAGTATCTAAATTTACCTTTTTTGAAGTTGGTAGAGGTAATAAATCAATTGGAGTGCGAGGATTAAAGCCATATACTACCTGAAAAAGGCTCATCTTTGTGGTTTGAATGCAGCAATCGATTGTAAGCAAACTCCACATGAGGTAGATATTCTTCCCACATCTTCAAGTTCTTCTTCAAAACAGCCATCAACATTGTTGACAAGATATAGTTGACGACTTTAGTTTGTCTATCAGTTTGGGGACGACAAGTAGATGAAAACAGTAGCTTTATCCCAAGTTTTTTCAAAAGTTTCCTCCAAAAGTGACTAAGAAACTTCGCATCACGATCTGAAACAATTTGTTTTTGGCACACCATGTAGTCGAACAATCTCCCTAAATAATAAATCAGCAACATGAGTAGCATCATCGCTCTTATGACAAGGAATAAAATATGTCATCTTAGAAAACCCAACGTGCATGTCTACGGTTCATGGAGCAATGGTGCATTTGTGAGCTTTTCTTTGAGAAGGTTGAATGCATCTTCTTGTGCTTATCCCCGTTTGAAGGGAACTCATTTCGTTGTCAATTCATTGAGCGGTGCAGCGACAGTGTAGAAATTCTTCACAAAGCGGCGATAGAATTCAACAAGTCCATGAAAACTCCGCACTTGTGTGACCGACCGTTTGCGGGGTCGGCCAGCTCTTTATTGCTTCAATCTTGGCCTCATCAACTTCAATTCCCTATAGAGTAACAACATAACCAAGAAAACCAACTCGATCAGTGCAAAAGGTGCACTTTTTGAGGTTACCGAACAAACGTGCATCTCTCAAAGCATTAAAAATAGCATGCAAGTGATCAAGATGTTCATTAAGTGACTTGCTGTAAATCAAAATATCATCAAAATAAACCACCACAAATTTGCCAATGAAAGCACGTAAAACTTCAAATCATCAATTGCATAAATGTACTAGGCGAAAGAACTCATCTTGAAAAACTTTCTTTGGATTGATTTGATATGATATTGGTTCACAGCCCACTCCATCAATGGATGACAAAGACTCAATACATGAGCACGAAATGAAATCCAACTCTCTAGAACCCTAACCTCCACTCCTCCTCTCCTAAGCAAATTAGGGTTTCTAAACAATGAAAGGCGAAACCACCATGGCACTTGCAGGCCCACCCGCGCCGCTTGATTCAACGATCGCCGCGGCGCGCGTTCGGTCACCTTTGTCCATCTTGCACCATGCTTGAGTCAATGACTTCACGGCATCGTCGATCGTTTTGAACCTCGGCTCTCCAAGCCTAGTCCGATCATCCTCGCCGTTGACCGTCGTTGACCACCAAGCAACTGCACAACAATAGACAAGAAAATCGAATTCGGGAACAAGTTCTTCACAACTTGACCCACGTTAGTCAAAACATGCATCATGCAACACATATGACATGAAACCCATGAAATTGACCTAACAAGCAACCATCGCCGCACACACGGTGGCGACATAAGTGAAAACCGGTCGGACCGCGGCCTTGGCGGTCGGCCCTTGCTCGCTGTCGACATCGCCAATGAAGCAGTCGGACCGCCACCAAAGGACTTAGCCAAAATTTCAACAAAATCCGCAACCTCTTTGGAAATTTAAAACGAATAGAACTTTTGACCGAGGCTCCAAAATTATGGGACCAAGTGTAGTAGAATCTCCTCACTTGCCTACACACTCTATTTTGGCCCGACCTCAAACTCAATGTCACTCAACTTGCCGGTCCGACCGCTCATCGGCGCTTGATCGGACCGCTACCAAATCGGTCGGACCGCCGACTGGCGGTCGAACGCCTGGCCAAAACACCCGAGGCATGGTGGTCGGCGCCACCAAAGCGATCGGACAGCGAGACTGACGAATCTCGAACTTTGTCGAAACTCGTGTTTCATAAACCTTCAACGTCATTGCCAATTGTCACATCATCCTAAGATCATGAGCATATCCCCATGATATCCACAATCTCCCCTTGATGAACATTGGCAATTCCCAACAAATGCAAGTTTTGAGGTTTGAAAAGTAAAACTCAACGTTTTAGCGCAAAGGCACAACTTGGTCCATATGCAAGAGAAGGCAATGAAAATGACCAAGCAGGCTTCAGAATAGCATCGGCAAGTGAGATAAGGCAAAAGAAAGCAAAAAGCTTTAATTTCCAAAGACGAGTCAAAATTCTCACTTAAGGTCCATATGAAAGAACAATTGTTGAAATGACCTTTGATCATCGTGAGGATCAAGAATTGCAATTCAAGTTCGAAAGAGCAATAAGACCATAAAAAGCAGATAAAAACTCCCCTCACTATGATCCTCAAAATTCGAAAATTTCAAATTCTCAATTTTTGCAATAAGACCATAAAAAGCAAATAAAAACTCCCATCACTAACCATTCATACAATCTAAATTTAGTTTTAAATGTTGTCTTCCATTCATCTTCAAGTTTCATTCTCCCTTTGACAATGGAGTCATCAAGGAATCACGCCTTCCTCTCGTCCAGAGATAACAAATGTAGAATGAGGAAAAAGCATAAGAAGGAGCATGCATGAAATGCAATGGAGTGGCTTCATATTTTTGTATTTTTCAATTTTGGATTACAAGAAGCTTTGGAGATTACCCAAAAGAACAAGCTAGTATTTCTAATATTGCACAAACAACATATCAGCCTGAAAGCGCTAGCAAGATCATGATAAGACATATATAACAAAGCTAAAGCTAGAAGGCTCAATATAAAGCAATGAATTTTAGCATTTTAAGCAAAGCTTCAAATCTAGCAAGTCCATCAACGAGGATCCTAAGATGATATCGCCATGTCAAAATGTCAATGTGAGACCAAGAAGCTAACAATGACCACATTAAGAGACAAACAGGTCCTAAATTGAATCATTTTGCTCAAATTGTCTCAAACGCCCATTTTTCAATGAGCTTGTTCATTTGCAATGAATATTGAAGTTGATTAAAAGTATATCTTAGTGAAGAAGATCTGGACTAGTGTAATACCGAATGTTTCTACGGAAGGAGAGTAAGCGAAAAGGGTTTTTACGTAATACTCCAACTTATTGTAATGAAGGAAGCGGTGAAAAGAGAAATTAAACTTTAGGCGAGGAAAATCGCAATTCTTTGACAACACAGGCCGGGCTTTGGCCTAGGAGGCCCATGAGGGGCGGCCACTAATAAAGGAGGAAACCTAGCCCACCACTGTACGCATTGCTACAGTGTTCCGCCAGCTGCTGAGTTCCTTCGGTCGCGCCCTCCTTGCACTCCATTGCTCTCTTTTGGTGGTGCTCTCCCATTCTTTGTCGGCCAAGGAGAAAGGTGGAGGGAGAGAGGAGAAGAAGAGGAGATGAGAATCTAGCGGGGGTATTTCAGCGGGCACGCGTGTCTCCAAGGGTAACGATTGCCTGTTGTTGTTGTTTGATTAGTCGTAGAAGTGAAACCGATTAAATTTGATTAGATCAAAGTCTGTCTGTTGGAAATTCAATTCTGTCCAGTAGTTTGCGCGGCTGTTTTCGCAATCTTAGAGGCCGAATCAGAGGATCCCATATCCTAGAGTATTGTTGGTTTTGTTCTTAGCTTTGGTGGCATCCAGAACACTAAATTCGACTTTCGAGTCAAAAGTTATGATAGATTTATTATCTGCTGTCCAGAATCCTGACGAGAATTAGCAGTCTCTGTATAGGTTGATATATGACCTAGTTAGACGGTGATTCAGAGGTCTTGCCATAACAAATTTTGAAGGTGATATCACTAGCTTTCAGGATTGATAAAGAACACCTCATTTGGATTTATAGATCAAAAGTTATGCACTTTTCATTGTGACTGTCAGATTGTAGGTCAGTCTGTCCAGATTGTATGTCGGTTTCTATCTTTAGTTTTGACCCGTGTGCCACTTTTTGTTAAAGGCAAAATATGATTGTCGTGCCAACTAGGTTATTGTAGTTAATTTCATAACCTTTTCATATTGTTAAAGAACACTCAATTCAGGTTGTAGTTTAAAAGTTATGGACGTTTTAGTTCTGCTGTTATAATTGCTCATCAGATTCTGTTCTGCTGTTTCGTTTGACAGTTAGCAATTTAGTTTGGAATTTGGTGGTATTGTAGCATCCCAAATTTTGGCTTGTGTTTCAAATGTAATAAAATGAGGGTAAATTAAAACTTTTCCTTCATCCTTTTACTCGGAGTGGACTGTAAATCCCACCATTCCAATGTGGGCGGTTTGGACATTGTCATGTCCCATTCACGGAGTGGATTGAAAGACCCATCAATTCCGGTATGGGCACGTAAGACCCATCAATTCGGTATGGGCAGCTTTGGACACCTATATGAAACGTTCTTCATATAGGACTTGGATCCCGCACTTTTGTTAAGGTGCGGGCTTAAGTGAACACCGACGGGTGTGTCACTCGCTATCTGCGGTATAAGCATGTGTGCAGTCCATCCTTGAGTACATTCATTCATGCCATGCATTCCTAAGTTTTCATTCGATGTATGCTCATATTCTCTTATGATGATGACTTGTTCATATGTGTGTTATGTCCCTTTTCTTGTACTGTCGAGTCGTGGACTCACTCTTGCGTTGTTTGTTTATTTTAGGTAACCCCGATGTTGGCTCACTTGGGAGGAGTAGACACGCACTACTTGTTCACATCATCAATTCATGTTCAAGATTAAATTTAGTTCTATTTTACATTCGTAAATGATGAACTGTAATAATAAATTTATAATTGGTGAAGGAAGGATACCTTCTCCACATTGATGTTGAATTATTCGCATGTGAACTTTCATTATCAATGAACTGAAATAAATAGATTAGATGGTGAAGGAAGGATACCTTCATCATGTCTTGGTTGTTTTGATACTATCTTTAGTTGATTTTATTCAAATTCTTCCGCATTATGGATGTATGTTAGATGTTTTAGGTGACATCTTGGCTTCCGAATAGCCAGGGTGTTACAGTTGGTATCAAAGCGGGCTTTAGGTCCGTGGTAATTAAGATATTAAAATGACACACTTGTACTGCTTGTTCACAAGAGTAGATTTAGATTCTTAAAAGAATAAGCTCAAGTAATGATCAATACTAGATTCAAGAGCTAACACACTTAATTTTGTGAGGCCAATGTCACAAAAGGAGCACTAATTGCGCAACTAGCTAAAACATCCACAAATTGCGTTTTAGTTCAAATTGTCTTAAAGTTCTAGCTCATTCAAAGCAAGACTTAGCTACACATATGAAAGCATGATAATTCTAGCAAGTCAAATAACTAGACATGGTATTGGCGAGGAAATTAAAACTCAAGAGGGTAATAAGGAAAATTAAAAATCAAAGGCCTCATTTATCAAGTCAACAACCTCCTTGGTCAAATCTTTGGTGAGGATATCGACCAAGCGAGCCTCGGACTCCACGAAATGCGTACAATATCACCCTTCTCGACATGATCTCTAAGAAAGTGATAGCGAATGTCTATGTGCTTGGTCCTAGAGTGTTGCCAGGGTTTTTAGCAATGTTAATCGCAAGTGTTATCACGAGAAAGAGGAACACTATCAAATGCTAACCCAAAATCTTTAGAGTGGACACCATCCACAAAAATCGACTCTGACAACTAGCGACTACATATTCAGCAGGCGGTGGATTGTGCAACGAAGACGCTTCCTAGAAGACCAAGAGACAAGAAGTGCCTAAGAAGTGACAAGTGCAGAGGTACTCTTCCTATCTAGCCAAGCAGACCCAAAATCAGAATCGAGAAAACCCCGAATGGACAAGGACGGCGCAGGAATACCAAATGCCATCTTGGAGGTAGAGTGTAAATACGAAGATGCTCTTAACGGCTTGGCGATGGGAAGTCTCGGAGCGCTGAAACCTCGCACAAAGGCAAACGCGAAGTGGATGTCGGTCTTGAGGCCGTCGTATGCGAAGGAGCCAATCATGCTGCGGTACTCACGTTGATCCACGACTTCTCCTTCCTCATCTGGATCCAAAGCGATCGAAATCGCCATGGGAGCGATGCGACTTCGATCACTCATCTCGAAGCGCTTGAGCGGATCCTTGGTGTACTTCGCACGATGGATGAAGATCCCTTCCTTGCATTGCTTGTCAAACCCTTGGAAATAATTTTACCTGGTTCTAGGGTGGCTTAGGGGCTAACACCATACAAGGCTTTGGATAGCTTGAAAACATGATGTGGATACTTGGGATTCTCAAAGCACAGGGTTGCCTAACATACACTTCCTCCTCTATAAAACCATTCAAAAAGGCACTCTTAACATCCATCGATATAATCTAAATCCCTTAGAAGCGTGAAAGCAAGGAGAATCGAATGGCTTCCAATCTAGCAACGAGAGCAAATGTCTCATCAAAGTCTAACCTCAACTTGGCTAAAACCACGAGCTACCAATCTAGCCTTGTTTCTAACCACGAACCATCATCATTTTGTTTATTTTGAACACCCAGCGGGTTCCTATCACATTATGACCACTAGGAGGTTCTACTAGATTCGGACCTTATTCCTCTCAAAATTCTCTAACTCCTCATGCATGGCATTGACCCACTAGAATCGGATAACGCATGTGATATATCGCGGGGTTGAAAGAAGCAACAAATGCGAATGAGAGTAGAGACTTGGATCGTGATACACAGGCGGTGACTCGCTCATTAAGATTACCAATCATCGATCCGGAGGATGATGCCTCTGAATATGAAGTGGGCGCTGGGAGACAATATCTCCTCAACATCCGCGTGCTCTTTGATGAAGAAGATGCGCAGAGCCTCAATTGGAGGTGAAGCGATCGTGCGAGTTACGGAACTTGGGCGAGAGCCTCAACGCGGCGGTGGAGGACAAGTATCGGCCGTCATCATCTTCCTCCACAAAAATGCTTTATGTCACTGTGTATTACAGAAGCGTCGGATCTAGCTCGGGGCTAGTCTCATCAAAAGTGACATTGCATGTCTCTGGACAATGTTAGTTTCAACATTAAAAACCAAAACCCCTCGAATGTGCGGGATAACCAGAAATAAACCATCAAAAGTCCTTGATTCAAATTTATCTAGGTTTCTGTCTTGAGAATGAAACACTTAGCTCCAAAAACTCGAAAATGAGAAAGCAGGTTTTTCTACCAAGAAAGCTCATATGAAGTCTTGCCCAAAGCGGTCTCAAGAAGACACGATTTGCAATATGGCAATTTGTAGAAATAGCTTGGCCCAAAACCTCCTCGGTGTGCTATACTCATCTAGCATTGTCCTAGTCATCTCGACTAAGGTTCCGTTCTTCCTTTCCTAGCGCCATTACATTTGAGGGCGTGTGGAGAAGAGCTGATGCCCAATTCGCGCTCGGCACAAAAAGAGGCAAGCGAGGCATTCTTGAACTCGTGCCATTGTCATCGGGATCGCTCTCAAGGCACCGAAAATTCAAAAGCCAAGCGAAGAACAAGATCACGATAAAACCAAAAGCTTCATCCTTGAAGCAAGAAAGAACACCCAAGTGTATCTCGAAAAATCATCAACTATGACAAGAATGTACCACTTGCCACCAATTGAAGGAACCTAAGCGGGACCAACGGTATCCATATGAAGCAACTGTCCCGATCCGTCGGTCATAACAAAGTCAACTGAAGGGTGTGAGGCGGCAACTTGCTTGCCATGCCTACAGGCGCATCTGACATCCTTGGCGGCTTTGAGTTTGGGCAAACCTCTCATGAGATCAAGGTTGCTAACTCGCGTCGGATGATCAAAACCAATGTGCCCCAAACGTCGGTGCCAAAGCGAACTTCGAGAAGGAGTAAACAAACATTTAAGAGAACTAGCAAGAGATTGGAAAAATCAGCTCCAAAGATCCTAGCAACTCTATAAATCCCAAAATGAGCTCACCAGAAATCAAGCACCCGACAAGCATTTTTCTTAAATATAGTCTCATAGCCATCATCAAGAAGGCGTGAGACAGAGAGTAAGATTAAACCTAAGCTTGTCCACAAGGCGATGTCCTTTAGGATGAAATTATCGTTCACCACTGATTGATCCGTTCCTTCAATCCGCCCTTGTGTATTATCTCCAAAGGTGATGAGGACATCACCTATCGGCCGCGTGAAGGAGGTGAACCATTTTGAGTCTCGGTCATGTGGCGTGAGCAGCCGAGTCGGCGAACCACGTGTCCTTCCTTCCGCGGCGATCACGAAAATCAAGGCCGGAAGAGCGATGTGTCTCAATCTGGGGTTAGTTAAACATGACTTGGAACCCGATCTTGAGACACACGTCTGAGTAGTATCCAAAGCGAAGTGCTATCCTTGATTCTATTTGAAATTATTTGTGAGCAATGGTTACTCTAACATGAGAGTTATCTGTCTAGGAGCATGAGCATGATTAGCATGTGAAATAAATCCTAGACCAGGTTTCTTCCTTTCTAAATTACCATATCTCACAAAAGCTCTAGGTTGATTAGATGGCATTCTAGCAAGATTTTCTTAGCATTTTTCAACCTCATGCCAGGAACTCAACCAAATGTCCATCCTTCTTGCAGAGGTGCAATGGTACTTGGTACCACTGGGAGAAGCACCTTTTGATGAGCAGATGGTTGGGCAAAACCTGCAGATTTGAAAGTGATCTTTGCGGGTTGGGTATCAAATTCAACTAAGTCATTTCTCAAAATTTGAATGTCATTAGATTTATCACAGGCAAAGTTGTATCCTAACCCTTGCTTCTTATAAGGAGTTTTTGACTTGTCAAGAATCATGTTTAACCTTTCTTACCTTTGAAAATCTTTCTAATGTGTCATTAAGGTAAGCAATTTCTTTTCTAAGGTTAACACATGAATCACAAGTTTTAGCATTAAGCCTCTTCTTATAAAGAGCAACTTCAAGCAAGAGCTTCACATGAAGCACAAGTAGCGAGAATTATCTTGTCCTTAAGCTTGGCATATTTAGCTCTAGTCGCTTCTACAACATCATGTAATTCACGTTCACGTTCTAAGCGAGCAGAGCAAGAGCTAGATTCAACCACATCGAAACAACCAACTTGCTAGACTTTAAGCATTTTTCACAAGGAGCAGATTTAACTTCAATTAGCTCGGTTCTAGCATTTTCAAGTTGTTGCAAAGCAATATCATGAGCAGATTGCGCGTTTAGCAAATTCGAATGTAAAGCATAGCGGGATGAACATTCATCGATTCAAGACTCTTAGCATTCACAAGTTCTAATGTGAGTTTCTTTACTTGTGACTCTAACTCCTCATTCTTAGTCATGATGAACTTTAAAGCTTTATCGACCTAGCATTTGCTCATAGAGCGATTTCACATCTAGCAAAGAGAACATCATAAGAAGGAGATACCTCATTGTTATCATCGATGTCGTCAGTCACCATGAAGCACATGTCATAGGTGAAGTCCTTGGCCTTCCCTTCTTATCTTGAGGGCTCCTCCTTCTTGTCCTCCTCGCTCCCGAGTCCACATCACTCAAGGATCGATCTCCAAGAAGCGGCAAGAACCCGGTGAGCAGCCTTCCTAAGCTTGGCATCATCAAACTGGACTTGCGCCCCTAAGGCTTCTTCAAGGTCGGCTTTTCATCCTTGTGGTTGTTCTTACCTTTCGACTTGGGGCAATTTGCCGGATGTGATTAAGCTTTCGGACTCATAACAAGTCACGGGCCGCCTCTCTTTTGTTTCTCATATTGTTGTAGGCCGTGTGAACTTCTTAATCAGCGTCATCTCGGGCTCGGGAATCTTGTCAAGATCCTCTTCTTGGATTGCGGATAAAGAAGCAAGTGAAAACGAGAAGAGGACTCAAGCGACCCATCGAGGCTCTTTTGGCGGAGTGCGCTACCAAAGCCATGTTACCCTTCTTAGAATGGTCGACGTGCGGATCTCATGAGTCTTGAGCTTGCTATAGAGCGGCTCAAAGTCGATCGAGAAGTTGACATTTTCACGAATGGCGGTAGCCTTTATCTCCCACTCCACGGTGTTGATTGCGGCCAAGAGATGGATGGCATTTTGGTGTGTAAATTCAATACCAACGGACTTTATCGATTTATCAACGTGTTGAAGCGGCCCGAAAATGTCATCGATGCTCTCACCGGGGCGCATCTCGAATTTGTTATATTCTCTTTTATAGACTCTTGACGCACTTGTTTGATTTGGGAAGAACCCTCATGATAGGTTTGAGAGTCTTCCAAATCTCATATGCGATCTCGAGATACAAATCCTATCATATTCTGTCTACCAAGCCCACCATACGAGAAAATTCTTTTGCCTTACGGTCATTAGCCAAGAGGGCTTGAGGCGGTGTAGCAACCTCGAGGCAAGATAAGCGGACCTCGAGCACCTCCCAAATACCTCGTGGTTCGCTCTCAAGAAAGACACGCATGCGGTTCTTCCAAAGGCATAGTTGCCAAGGTTTAACAGTAGGGCTCTAGTGCCTAAGCGGCTCTAGTTGCCCGACACAACAATCAAAGAGGTCCAACTACTCTGGATTTCCTAAAATAATTTTTGAAAACAAAACTAAAATCTACCATGTGGCGCACCTTGCCCACCCTTGACCGTGGGCATGGCTGTTCGAATAGTTTTACACTGCAGAGGTTGTACAACTTGATCCACACGAGATAATTAACTTATAATGTCCGTGTGACACACTTCTAAAGGTGTGCGACTAAGTGATTATCACAAGGTTTTACAATACTTTATCCATACATTTTATGGATGAGCTTAACCTCAAGTCATGGATGTCATTTACCATCGACACGGAACTTCGCCGTTGTGGGGTTAACATGTCCAAACATGGGCGTCAATTACCATCACCTAGCACAAGCCACGACAAACATGGATGTCAATTACCATCGTCTGTACTACCGGATAACTCCTACTATCTACACTGCGGGCTAAATGTTTGGGCTTAGTAAATTATTTGGCAGAGTTCTCCTATTCGGACATATGGTTGTATGGTAATGCTCGGTTTGAATAGACACAAGCGTCGATCATTAATCGACCAAGGTGAGATAGTCAAAACTCAACCTACTCGCCTAGTCTAAATAAGTTTTTCACTATTTTATTTTTCAACTACTAACATTACCTAATGTTGTACATTTCACAAACTATGATGTAAGATTGGTCCGATCTTCCGGTGGATGGTAATTCGATTTGTCGAAGTGACTTTGTGACGAGGCTACTTGGCCGAAACTTGATCAAACCGTCCAATAATTGCTAAACCACGCTTTTGTCGTTATTAACCTTGCCAAGAATGACAGTTGATCGATCATGAAGATCAATTCCTGCAAATAATCGAAGAATTCAAGTAAAGAGCAATCTGAAAATTGCTAGATATAAAAAATCGCACAAGGATAGTTGAGGTTTTGTAACAAGAATGCAGTAGTCTAACAGACACAGAGACAACGTGGAGTTTGCACACATGGGTTAAAATGATCTAACGAAACCTAAACTAGAGAGGCGGCGTCTCTTAGTTAAGGAGAGGCGCGGACCAAGGCGGTGGGGCACTAACCTAGGGTGTGAGGTCTATCCTTGGGCCCAAACATTACGGCCCATGGCCCAAATTAAGGTGGCGCGGCACCGTGGGATGTCAAGCTAAGGTAATCGGCCTGGTGGGGTCGAATTGGTTGCTACCGAAGTGGTGAAGTAGTTCGGCCCCTTGCTGTATCTCTTGTCGTGAATGCTTGGTTTCTCCTCTCCAAGATTCCTAAGTAAAATAAGGTCACATGTTTTAGGCAGTAGCATATTCTTCATTAATAAAACATTCACTCCTAGGAAGGAATTCACCTGATAATTTAACTATCGTGCTCGTGCCCTAGTAATTGGTCTTTGTACAACTTCAAGTTGAGGGGTAGTGGTTGTATCCATAGGAGAGATGTCCTCATCATCCTCCCTTTCTTGAATTTGAGTTGTCCTCGACTCAAGCTCATCTTTATTTTTCAAATATGGCTTTAAATCTGTAATGTTAAATGTGAGCCTAACCCCAAAATCTGCAGGCAAATCAATGTTATATGCATTATCATTAATGTTCTCAAGAACCTTAAAAGGACCATCAGCTCTAGGCATCAACTTTGATTTTCTTAAGTCAGAGAATCATTCTTTTCTCAAATGTAACCAAACAAGATCACCAGGTTCAAATGTTAATTCTTTTCTACCCTGATTTCCAGCAACTCTATATTTCTCATTCAGTCGCTCTATGTTTTCTTTTGTAGTTTCATGCAACCTAAGAACAAATTCAACACGTTTCTTAGTATCTAAATTTACCTTTTGAAGTTGGTAGAGGTAATAAATCAATTGGAGTGCGAGGATTAAAGCCATATACTACTAAAAAAGGGCTCATCTTTGTGGTTTGAATCACGACAATCGATTGTAAGCAAACTCCACATGAGGTAGATATTC
This sequence comes from Ampelocalamus luodianensis, assembly GCA_036346255.1. Lineage (NCBI taxonomy): Eukaryota > Viridiplantae > Streptophyta > Magnoliopsida > Poales > Poaceae > Ampelocalamus > Ampelocalamus luodianensis. The sequence goes on along the minus strand of CM070632.1, from coordinate 39,158,720 downwards.
TTCCCACATCTTCAAGTTCTTCTTCAAAATAGCCATCAACATTGTTGACAAGATATAGTTGCGACTTTAGTTTGTCTATCAGTTTGGGGACGACAAGTAGTTGAAAGCAGTAGCTTTGTCCCAAGTTTTTCAAAAGTTTCCTCCAAAGTGACTAAGAAACTTAGCATCACGATCTGAAACAATTTGTTTTGGCACACCATGTAGTCGAACAATCTCCTAAATAATAAATCGCAACATGAGTAGCATCATCGCTCTTATGACAAGGAATAAAATATGTCATCTTAGAAAACCCAACGTGCATGTCTACGGTTCATGGAGCAATGGTGCATTTGTGAGCTTTTCTTTGAGAAGGTTGAATGCATCTTCTTGTGCTTATCCCGTTTGAAGGAACTCATTTCGTTGTCAATTCATTGGCGGTGCGGCGGCGGTGTAGAAATCCTTCACAAGCGGCGATAGAATTCAACAAGTCCATGAAAACTCCGCACTTGTGTGACCGTTTGCGGTCGGCCAGCTCTTTATTGCTTCAATCTTGGCCTCATCAACTTCAATTCCTATGGAGTAACAACATAGCCAAGAAAACCAACTCGATCGATGCAAAGGTGCACTTTACGAGGTTACCGAACAAGCGTGCATCTCTCAAAGCATTAAAAACAGCATGCAAGTGATCAAGATGTTCGTTAAGTGACTTCTTTGTAAATCAAAATTTCATAAATTTTGGACCGAAAAGGCGACTAGAGGGGTGAATAGAAGCACGATCTCTTTTCTCCCAAATTCAATTCAATACGAATCTCACTCCAATAGCTATGAAAGCTATGAAGATCAATCAATCATGCAGCGGAAGACTTGTATTGAATCAACTCAAAACCAGTAAAATCAATACGAAACCAAAACACGAAGACTCAGGCGATCGACCTCTCACGGGGTACGCGGACCGGTCGGTCTAGCGATTAGACCGATCAAGCGGTCGACCGATTCCTCGTCGGACCGCTAGTTCGATGAAACGAGAAAACAGCGGACAAACCGAAGCGCAAATTGATCAAACTTTTGATTACGTGCGTCCAAACCGTGAAACTTGACACACACCTTCCTAAGTATGTCGGAACCTATTCCAAGTAACCATCGTGATAATCCTTGCCAAGATTCGACCTTTTACCGTTTGAGCGAGTTAGGTCAAAAGCAGAGTCAAAGCGAAAATATGATCTTGAGACTTGCTCGTGGGTGATTGTTGATTTGATGCCTCAATTAAATCCTCAAAGTTTCAGTTCAAAAATCAAAAAACTTCGCGAATCAAACAAAGACTCAAATCATCAAATAGAGAGAATGAAAGCGAAAGAACTCATCTTGAAGAAACTTTCTTTGGATTGATTTGATATGATATTGGTTCACAACCACTCCATCAATGGATGACAAAGACTCAATACATGAGCACGAAATGAAATCCAACTCTCTAGAACCCTAACCTCCACTCCTCCTCTCCTAAGCAAATTAGGGTTTCTAAACAATGAAAGGGAAAAGCCGGGGGAAGGGGTGCAGCCACCTCCCTCCTCTATTTATAGTGGAGGCCTAGGGTTTCTAAAGAGTCTCCTAATGGGCTCCGTTAAGGCCCAAAACAAGCGGGTGACACACGCACGCATTTTAAAGCGCCGTGTTCATATTGTGCGAGCTAAACGCTACGCCGCGTGTAGGTTGATCCGCGGCTCTCATCATGTCGGCAAGTCTCTCATCCGGCTCCCACCGAAACCACCATGGCACTTGCAGGCCCGCGCGCTTGATTCAACGATGCATCGCGAGCCGCGTTCGGTCACCTTTGTCCATCTTGCACCATGCTTGAGTCAATGACTTCACCGGCATCGTCGATCGTTTTGAACCTCAGCTCTCAAGCCTAGTCCGATCATCACCATGGTTGACCGTCATTGACCACCAAGCAACATGCACAACAATAGACAAGAAAATCGAATTCGGAACAAGCTAAAACTGGTTTGCATTGTTCCTCTGCAAGCGAGTCAGGCTCGGGCTCGAGCCAACCGACTCGGTCGAGTCAACTAACTGTACCGGCGCGGTCGATCGGGCGCGCGCGCTCTGGACCGTTAGATCTCAATCGGACGGCTCGCGTTCGTGTATGCATTCGGACAACTCCGGTTGCCCTTTGATGCTCAACCGTTGGATTTCCATCGGACGGTGGACGTTTGTGCGCGGCCGTTTCAACGCGATCGCGTGATAGCCGTTGGATGCGAATCGGACGGCTGGCTGTCGTCGCCTTCCTCTCGCTTCGCGCGCCTGAGCGCGAGCTCGCGCAGCGACATGGCAGGGGGTGGTTGGAGCGCAGCGCTGGGTCACCTCGCAACGGGTCTCTGCAGTGCATTTAATGCCCGTCACTCCACCGCCCCGTTTAGTCGTCGTCTCACCTGCTCCCGTCGCTCACGGCGACCGCGGCGGCAGAGAGAACCCGAGGTGAGGCAACGGCGTTTTCTTGCTTCTCAGGCCTATTTAAGCCCCCTGGTCACCTCCGTTGGCTTCCTTTCCTCTCCCCGCAGCTCTCTCTTGCACCCTCTGAACTTGAGCGAGCCCATACCACCCAGCGCCCATCTCCGCCATTGTCGAGCTTGGAGCTCCTGTCGCCGACGGTGCTCCAGTGGCTCCCTCGCCTCGATTCTTCCTCCTGCTCCTTCCTTTTACCTCTGTGGTGCTTAACCCTCATCCTATTTTGGGTTTCCTCTACAGAGGCAGCGGGGATTGGAGTTTTGGAGCTCACGACCGCCAGTGCCCCCTTTTCTTCTCCGGTGCCGGTAAGACCCCCATTTCCAAATACCTGCCTCCTGGAGCTTCTCTGTGGTATTGCGAAGCTCATGGTACCACCTGGTGTTGCTAGTTTGGCCCAGGGTGACCCCTCCGCGGTGAAGCTCTTCGCATTGCCGCTAGACTTCGCCGCCGGCTGCTCGATCATCCTCCGTCCACCCCAACCCGTCATCATCTTGATGAACCTCGTGAGCTTGGCTATCCCCGTTTAGCTTTTTGCCGCACCGTGGTCATGGTTCCTGTTTGATCGCGCCGCGCCGCCGTTAGCCTTCGGCTCGCCGCCGGCTCGATTTGGGCTCGGTTGGTCGCGTTAAGTCCATAGGACCCGTCATAGCTTTTGCACCCGTCCATTTGCGTAGCTTAGCCTTGTCATCGTTGTTTCACCGTAGCACTCCTCCGCTCTCGCCGCGCGCGCGCGCGTCAGTCACCATTAGCCTCGCTGCCGGTGCCATCAGTGCGCAATAGTGCTAGGATCCCATTTTGGCCCTTGGCCGCGCCGCCATGGCGATCCTCGCCGGCGACACGCCGAGCAAACTCGCGGCCGGAGCTCCTCTGTTGTCGGACGGGCTCCGTGCCTGGGGCGACGTGGTCGGTCTTCGGCCGTTGGATCCGAGATCAACGACCAGGAGCCTCCACGTCGGCCCTCCGTTCGCGCGTGAGAAGTGTTCGATCCGGTTCAATGTCGTCCGTTAGATCCGAGATCAACGGTGGGATTGCGAAGGCATTCGTCGGTCGAATGCCATCATCATTTGGACCGTTGGATCTTGATCCAACGGTGAGCCTCGATGAGCGCCGTGTGTGTGTCTTGTCGCGCGCGTGCGCGTGGGCCGTCGATCCAGGATCGACGGTCCCTATTTAGCCACGTCGTAATAGCCTTTATGAGTTTCCAAAGCTTTATTTGCAAACCGAAAAGGTATTAAACTTCAAAAATACATAACTAATTCATTTTAAACCCAAATCGGTTGATTCAAATTTTGTTAGCTTTAGATTGAGTTGTACTTTATTTTAAAAATGAATAGGAGTTTAGTTCGGCTCCAGAAAACAGATTTTAAAATTTGTTTAGAAATAGGTTCTACTTATTATTCTAAAATTGGCAATTAACTTGTAAAATGCATAACTTTTAATCTATAGATCATTTTTGTATGAATCCAATTGGATTAGCTTCCAATGAAAGTGTAATTTCTAGGAAAATTGGTTTCACAAATTTCACTGTTTTTAGAAATCATAAGGATCATATTTTAGTTTAATGCCCTAAACAATTTAGACAAATCATAACTCTTTCAATATAACTCCAAATGACCTGAAATTTTATATGGGTTACCACTATACCAGTAGGTAGCTACCATAAAAATTTCAGCTTCGAGATCTTCCTAGAAAATATTTTTGCTACAGTACTAATTATGGCCGAAAATAGGTTTTTAGAGAATATCTTTTGCACCACAAATCCAAATTAGGTTTTTCCAGTTCCTATGTCTAGGTATATTCCTATTATACCTTGTGTATAATTTTCGTCGCATTTGGATAATTTTTGCTTGCTCTTTCATTTAAGCGTTGCTCGTCTTATTGGTTGTTTTCGCTCTTTCGCTTAGGATTCGATATTTGCGTAACCCAGAACAACCCTCCGCAACAATTTGAGCCACAACAAGCAGGCAAGCAGTTTGATCATTTCCCATTGATCCCATTACTTTTAAAGTCTAATATTTTGTTTAACTTCTATGTATGCATTGCTATTTTGTTGTTAAATTGATTAGTTAGACCTCTAGTTGCATAATCTGTAGGTAAATGGTTATCCTCTACTACCTGAGCCTAGGTTATTTGCTGTGGTTAGAGTTCGATGGATGAACTCTTATCACTTAGTAGATTACGAATGAATATTGCTTAGCCATGCCTAGTTATCGGTAGTATTGGGCGATCATCGACTTAGTCGGTGATCTTGATCACACAACTACTTATACTACTCCATTATGTCCAACCCTTGTGTTTTATTGATTTACAAATCAAAAATTGAAAACAAAACTATATCTTGACTTGGGCACAATGGTATGTTGATGTGATCTGGGTGTGTGGAATGGTGCCTAAGTCCCCAAGGACCGAGTTACTTGTGTCACTAAGCCAGCGCTTATTGCGTGCTAACCACACGAGGGGATATGGAACCTCTCTTGACTAAGTACTTTGGGAGGTGCTAATTATGAGCTGGTCGGTGGGTGTGTTCTTGTGTGTGTGTTTTGGAGGAGAGCATTAGCGGACCGGTTAGGGTCTGCCTAATGTGTCCTTCTCCGTGGGTTGCGGCTCTTAATTAGCATCGTCCATTGGAAAGCGTCTTGTTAGACTTAGCCATGCCCGCATACCAAAGGAAGTGTGCTAACCGTGGCTGGTGGAAAGGCGGTCTATCGTGTGGGTACATTGGTACACCCTCGCAGTTAAAACTATTCGAATAGCCTCGTCCTAGGTTATGGACATGCTTGGTAAGGTCGTGCAAGAACTAGACTACAACCTTTTAAAAACTTAAACTTGACATGGGTGGTATGAAGGGTACTTCATGCTATTGTTGTGGTGACTATGGGTTAGTCACTTCTAGGTTGGTTTTGTCATCTATCTATTGTTATAATTGTCTCTCTTTATTTGAACCATAAAAGTTAATTGCAAACTTGCTTTGAATCTATTAACTTATTGCAAATGGAAATTTGCTTTATGCTAAAAATAAGTCCAGCCTCATCCACTTAAATAAAGCTTGCATGTAGTTAATTATAGTTCTGTTATCTCACACGTCGAGTCTTGCAGTACAAAAACAAGTTTTGTACTCATCCGCTTTGCTTAATATTAATTGTTGCAGGAAGAAGGTGAGCCCCAAGGGCCTCACTTTTGTGAGTCGTGTTGCTTGCTGTTTGGGACGATTAGCTTGGCGGTCCGGTTGGTTGCCTTGTGGGTAAAGGCACACCGATTGGCTCTTGTTTATCGCCATCTTATGGCCATTTGCTTCATTGTGTATTTACTTATTTGTATGACTTTTGGCAGTCGGCCTCTCTTTTTAATAACTCTCTTTATATTATCTATGTCTTTCATTGTTGTTTTGCTTGCTCTATGTGTATGAATGGAAATGATGCATGATTTTGTAACGGGTGTGTATACTGCAATTCAGGAAGTATACATATCTCGAGGCTTGGTTTATTTGATTTGTACTGTTAGGACCAAGTGGATGGTTAAACAGTACAAGCCGGATAAACCGGGGTCCTCACAGGTATCCACTATGAAAGTCAACTTTAGATAAAACAGTAGAGCCACTCAATTTATCAAGCATATCATCTAACCTAGAAATTAGATGATGATATCTAACAATGATATTATTTATTGCTCTACAATCAACACAGGTACGCTATGAACCATCTTTCTTAAGAACTAAAATAACAGGAACAACACATGGATAAGGCTTTCACAAATATACCCTTTGTCAAGTCTTACAATTAACGCTGAATTTACTTAGTCTCCTCCGGATTAATCCTATATGGTGCATGGTTCAGCAGTGACGCTTCTAGAATCAAATCAATTTGATGTTCAATTCCTCTAATAGGTGGCAGCCCCAGGGGTATCGCAGCGAAAAACACATCAACAAACTCCTGCAAAAGGTTAGTGACTTTAGGAGGCAAAGAAGCAGGCAGGTCCTCAAGTGAAAACTAAGTATCTTTGCACACAAGCATAGTAAAGAGAATTATTCACTTCCAACTGACTCAAATCAAATTTGTTAGCTAAGAGCACATTCTCTTTCAATTTAATCTCATTCTTCCTAGTACTTCTTTCTTTTGTGTCTTTCTTTTTATATGGGAAACATTCTTAAGCTAAATATGATTTTCACTCTTTTGTTTCTCCATATTTACTCATTCAGCACGTTCAATTTCATCTTTTAAAATAGCTTCAGGAGACATTGGAAGTAAAACAATTTTCTTGCTTTTATGCATGAGAGTATATTGATTAGTTCTACCATGATAATTTGAATCTTTATTATATTGCTAAGATCTACCTAACAACAATGAGCATGCTTGCATAGGTATAACATCGCAACCAGCATAATCATGATATGACCCAAGTGAAAAATGCACTCTCACTATTTTTGTTACCTTTAACTTAACACAAGAGTTGAACCATTGGATATAGTAAGGACGGGGGTGCTGATTTGTGGTCAAGCCAAGCTTCTCGACCATCTCTATACTAGTAAGGTTGTTGCAACTCCCTCCATCAATGATGACTCGACATGAATGCTCTTTGACGACGAACTTTGTTTGGAACAAATTATGGCGTTAATGCTGTTCGACACTCTCCATTTGGACACTTAGCACACGCTTTACAATGAGGCTCGTGTACTTATCACCCAAATGCTCTTCCTATTCATCATCAGTTTCAAATTTATTACCTGTAGGGTTATTTGCAACCAAAGCATAATCTTCATCAATTTCACTAGCAGAAATGTACTCGCCATTATCTTTCACAATGAGAGATCGTTGACTTGGACAATCACGCATCATATGTCCAAATCCTTTGCAACGATGAAATTGCACATCTCTTGATCTCCTTGTGGAAGCTACTGAAGAAACACTTTTTGTTGAAGCTTGCACCGTTGTGGACTTACTTGCATCGGGAACATGTGAGGGAGTGGTGGAGGCAGCGGGGCGCCCATGGCTTGAGGAAAGAGTGTCACGGTCGTGAGTAGAGGAAGGCGCCCTATTTTGTAGCTGGTTCGACTGACTTGCAGAAAAACCTCCAAAATTGCCTCTTGTCCTTAATTATCGTCCCTGTACTTCCCTTTCAGCTTCACAAGCAAGATGAAACAAATGAGTGATAGAGTTGTACTCTTTGTAATAAAGAATGTCCTAGATTTCGCGATTAAGCCCTCTTAAAAATCTAGCATCTTCAGTTTTTTTCTAAACCACATTGCAACAAACTAATTTGTAATTCTTGGTAGTAGTCCTCAACAGTTTTACTACCTTGTCTTAAGTGTTGCGAATTGTTTAGCAAATCACGTGCATAATACGAAGGAACGAATCTAGCTCTCATCATTTGTTTCATAGGTATATTATTTTCGTTCCTACAAGCTTCTTTCCACCAAATTGATGCCAAGTCAGTGAACTCACTAGTAGCAGCCCTAATCTTTCTATTTTTAGAAAACTCATGGCATGCAAATATTTGGTCTACTGCTAACTCCCAAGTGAGATATGAATCAGGGTCATATTTTCCAGCAAAAGAAGAAATTGTAAACTTGATTTTAGCTAGTGGATCATCACGTACCTCTCGCTGATTTCTTCCTATACCTTGTCGATTGCAACAAAGCCAATAATGGTCACGATCATTGTGAACATTGAATCCATCAGATTCCATATCAGCAATGTAGTTGTTCGCATCTTCTTCTTCCACCTCATCTGCCCAAGAGCGAGCAACAGCTGGTGGACGGCGAGTAGGGGTGTCGTTCCCTCTTGGCCCATTCATGGCTACAGCTGCACCATATGGCGGTCGAAACTTGAGGTGCTCAACACATGTGCGGAGTGCCTCAAGATTGTTGTTAATCTGGTCCAAAGCTTCATGGGTGCCCTCGGTTTGTCGATTGAGAAAATGCTCAAAGTGCTGCATGATTCCTCTCATGCGCGGCGTGAAAGGTGCATCCTCCTCATCGTTTGGCCTACTATTCTCCCCTTGTGATCTTGAACCTGCCATTGTTAGTATCAACAAGAAAACTCACAAAAATATGTTAGCTTCCTATTGCTACTAGGTGCTGGAGGTCACAAAAGTCACACACTCTCGAGCTCTTACCAAATTCTTACAAGTTCTTAGCAAATTAAACAGGTGGTGAAACCGGTGGCTGATTCGTGATAACCTAACTTGAGTGATGAGTATAGTAATTGCCGGTACGACAAGACCTATTCGGTTAGTAGTAGGCAAAGCTTGGATAGGCAATATGTAAGTAGCAAAGGAATGGCAATATTCAATTTCAGAATTACACTAGTTGAATCCTAGTCCAAAGTACTCGCCTAAATGCTAGCCCAAACTAGCACTTGACCCTAGCTCAAGCAAGCAACACTAGACGACACAAGGGCTATATAAAGAGAACTCCAAAATCTAAAAAAAGAACAATGTTGCCAAACTTCGATTTTTTTACTTGTACGACTTTTTTTCAATTCAGAGCAGCACGCATATTACAACACACTAAAATATGGTCTAGAAAGAAAGATTACACAATCTGGAATGAAAGAAATCTCAAACTGGACAACAAACAAACGGCAAAAACAAGTGCTAAATCTTCAGAGGCCGTTTTGAGGCCCTAAACGACTTTTTTTTGGTTTTTCACTTTTTTCGAAGCCTCGCGAAGTACATTAGAACATCGCAATCCGAGTTTGTATGCAAAAGTTATGGCCATTTTGGTGACGCTGCACGAGTTCAACTTTTAGTGATGTCAAGAACAGATCTAGCTCTTTTTGTTGGATTTTCTGGATGCAAAGCTCAAACCAAAATCAAGACACTAAAATTTAGTCCAGCAACTAGAACTCGACGATGGACGCAAATTCAACATGGTAAGACTAAAACTGGAAATGCAAAGGCACAATAGGGTTCAGTTTTTTTTTGGTGATTTTCGACGAGCAAGAACAGAGCAAGGGCGGTAGCGGCTCTGGCGCATGGCATCACCAGCGGGCGGAGGCACGGCGGCATGTAGTGACCACCAAAATGGAACCCCAGCGGGGTTCCCGACCTTCAGGTGTCACCGGCTAGGCAACGCCCCGAGGGAGGCACCGTACGCATGGGCACCGCAGCGGCACGGGAAGCCATCGAGTTGGTTAGAGTGGCCAGAGGTCGGCCGAGGCGGTGAGGCTACGATGGCCGGCGGAAGGAAGGTGGTAGTGGAGGTGGTGCTCTTCGGCGATGTAGCAACCGAATGGAGAGGGGAAAAGGTAGGGGAACTTCAGGAACATGTGATGATGCGCAAAGCTCGGCTTGGGACTCATCGAAGAAGGATATCGGCCGACAAATCTGTTTGGTCGAATTTAAGAAGACGATGAATTCGGCTACGAACTATGACGAAAAGTGAAATTGAATGCATGGAAATGCTCAAGGAGCTCAGGAACACGACGTAACGCGGTTAGGGATTCTAAAATCTCAATGGAGCGACGGGAGCACAAGGCGAGGTGGCGACTGGCGCTCGGGCCAAGTGGGGCCTGCTGGGTTAGGGAAAAAGAAAAACCGACTTTGGCCCACGAATAGAGAGATAAAATGAATTCAAATTGCAAAATTTGATATTTTTTTAATTTGAGTGCGAACATTAGGAATTGAATCAAAATTTGGAACAAAGATTCAAATTTGAATTGAGACGATGGAATTTGGATTTGAATTACGGATGTAGATGTTAAATAATTGCAAAAAAAAACTCCAAATGAAATCCAACACTTTGAATTAAATAATTTAAATTAAATTTTTTTACAAGAGGCAAAAATTAGGATGTTATACTTTCTTTGTAGGTGTAACACCACTCAACACCGAGCCCAAAATATTACCTATACATTTTTTTCTCTAAATTTAAACCATAATTACTTATAATTCTAGCAACCAGTCCGTGGATAGAAACTCACAATGAGTTATCTTTCAACAAGCATAACAATATAAATACAATAAGGGTGGATGTTTACACAACTTGGAACCTCGCGCCCAAGAACTCTTGGGGCTACGTGCCCGAGAACTTTGATTAGGAACAATTCTAATAAATAAACCATAACTAAATCACTCATGTTCCAATCATTAAGATAATAAAATCTATGTATATTAATCAACTCTAGATGAAAGCATAAGTCTCTAGCTTTAAATGTAACATCTAAATAATGTCGCCTTCAATGATCACCTAAAAATAAAAACAAAGTAAGGATGAGTCTAAGACTCAACAAGTACATAATAGAACAATAAACATACAACTTATCATTCAAATAAATTATAATCATCATCATTCATGTATTTATTTAACATCAACATCTTTTCATTAATGCAATGCAAGGCATCTTTACTCTACATGCTCATTTGCTTATCTCGTAGCTTATACCGTATAGCTGAGTGAATACCCATCAGCGTTCACCCTTCATCAGCCCATCCTACAAGGAACTGAGGATCTCTCTACTCCCATGGTAGATATCACCTGCCCACCCGATGTGGGTTTTTCTCTTTCATGACATAATTCTGCACATGATGCAAGAATGCATTTTGTTCCATTATCTATTAACATGATCTATTATCATCATTACCATATCATCAACATGGTCATATCCTCATTATTATCATATCATCATTATTATCATATCATCATCATTATCATAAGTATGGATAAAGCGTAAATATATCATGGTAACTTAATTGTAAAGACAAGTGGCAAACAAACTGATGTCTATCGCTCTACCATGCACTTGCCTTCTAGCCACGAAATCTGGAATTATGCAAAGGTGACACCGAATTTGAAACAACACTCCTTTGACAAAGCCAATATTCACCTAAAAAACATGCAACAACAGTACAATAACATAAAACAAATCAACATCGCTCCTACACGCAAACCCGACATAATTAATCCCTCTTTACCGGACAACCCACCCGCTATCATGGTGATTACATAGCCATAACTTCTAATTTTGAACCCCAAACATAGCAAACCACATATTTTCTGGAATCTACACAGTATTTTATACACCTTTCTAGTTATGCAAATTTCTTAATTAAGTTGTCTAAGCCCCTATTTTTAAACCCGAAGGTCAATTTGAAACATTGTTGAACAACATGCTTCACAATTTTATATATATATATATATATATATATATATATATATATATATATATATATATATATATAGAAAAATACTTTCTACTCCCAGGTGTAGTTATTCCCACTTTTGATATACCACCTAAAAGAACTTGACATACTCCTTTATCACTTTGGGTATACTCATGTACTAATTATAAGATACTCCAATGTGAATCACACAAAAAAATTGCAAGAGAGTCTATAGTTTTTAGCATATTTTGTAAATACCTTCATATTCGCACATAAAAAGGAGTATGTCTAAAAAATTGTACATACCACTCCTGAAAAGGTGTAAATACCACCTATGTGGTCTTATATACTCGTATACTACACATACATACTCTTAGTTGCGCAAGATACTTACTACGTTGTGATATATGTGAGATACAAAATAGAGAGTAACTACTCCCGGGAGTAGGAAAAAAAAGGCTTCCTATATATATATATATATATATATATATATATATATATCTACAACATAAAAAGTATCAAACCATCAAACCTTACCACTTCTAGAAACTATGGAAAATTTCCTACCTTTACTTAGCTATGACCATAATTTAATTCGACCATCTATTGTATGTAATAAGGCAATGGACACGGCTACTACCAACATCGATAGAATTCTGGACAGCAGCACTCCAAAAGCCATAACCTTTACATCACTTAACCAAATCATGTGTTATTACACTCTATGAAAAGTTTACAATAACCAACAACTTTCATAATTTGGCAAAGCTATGAAACAAGATGTAGATACCCAAAAATCCATCGCAGAGGTTAACAACACACTAAACATAAGCATGGCATAACCAAAATACCAATTCCCACTATTGATCTACCCTAAACATTGATTAAACGACAATCTAACATCGCAACAAAGGTTTCCAAATCATTACCCCTCAAAATCAGACAATAGAGATAATTGGATCACGAAACCCTAGATTTTCCATCCCCTTCTTCCTCCTCCTCCTTCTTTCTTTCTTCTTCTTTTCTTCTTCCTTCTTGGCTTCCTTGCTTCTCTCTCACCTCAGCAGCATTCACGGCAGCAGCAACAACAACATGCACTCCCTCCTTCTTTCTCCTCCACTCCAATCTCTCTTATCTATCGTGGAAAAAAACATCTAGGAGCAGAAGAAAACACCTGACAATAGCAGTACAAAGCAACAACATGCAAACATGCATACACACGGTGATGCAGTGCAAGGCAACAACAGGCAAGCAAGCAACAGCATGTAGCAGCACACACAAGCACAAGTAGGCAACCATGCATGCGGATGTGTATGAATGCATGTAGCAGCATCGATAGCGACACATTGGCCAGCAGTAGAACAGCTGCGAGCTAGGGTTAGAGCACGGCTGGCTAGCGTGGTAGGGCAGGGGCGCGACTAGGTGTCATGACTCGATCACCGGCAAATGGCCTAGCTTAAGGATCAGACGAGTTCACAAATGGTGGCAGAAATTGCTGACAAGAGAAAGAGGAAAGGGAAAGACAAGCTACAGAGTTCTCTCTTCTTTTCGATAATCATCCGACCGTACATAGTAGCTTAACTTATATGCACACACCGCATGCTACACTCTAGCCAATTACATGGGTCAGGCCGAACCCACACATTCATAACTTAACTAGAGAGCCCAACAGACTACACTTGCTTTGTCCTCATCTTCGTCAGCTCCATGGTCGACGTTGCAGTCATGACACTGCCGTCGTCCCGAGAATCAACTTGTCCCCAAGCTGAAGCACCTGAAAATCTTACGGAAACACTTCATAATCCTCCGGGCTTCCATTGAAGCCGGCAATGGTGTCCATTTAATCTGCATTGCAAATGAGCCGCATTGCCTTTCTTAACCAATCGCCTATCAATAATTGCTTCTATCTGAATATCTTTCAATGATAGATCCACAGGGTGAGGTATAGAAGAGAACACTGGTGTATAGTATGGTACTTGAGGCTTCAATTGTGACACATGGAATACCGGATGTACTAGTGCTCCATCTGGTAACTCCAATCTGAACTGCCATTCCCACTTTCTCTAGAACTGTGTAAGGACCATAATACTTATATAACAACTTTGGGTAAGGACGATTAACAACCAATGATTGAGGATAAGGAGTTTCAAAAAGAACTTTTCACGCACTTCAAACTCCCTAAAGGATCTCTTTTAATCAGCATACTTCTTCATGCATAATTGTGCCTTTGATAGTTGTTGTTTCAAAAATTCAGAATAAGCTTCCCTCTCTACTAGATTGTCCACTACCACTGAGTTGCTCATATTTGTCAGATCAGGCAAAACACCACAATGTGGTTCAGTTCCATATAGAGCATTGTAAGGAGTACAACCCAAGGTTAAATGATAATTTGTATTGTACCAATACTCAGCCAATGGCTGCCATTCTTGCCATTTCGTTGGAGTTTCTTGAACAACACATCTTAAACATATCTCTAGACATTGATTAACTCTCTCACTTTAACCATCAGTTTGTGGGTGATATGATGTGCTCATTTGTAATTTAGAGTCAAGAAGCTTAAATAACTCTTTCCACATTGAACTTGTAAAGATCTTGTCTCTATCAAAGGTGATTATTCTAGAAATGCCATGTAATTTAACAACATTGTTGAGGACTACCTTTGCCACTTGAACAGTTGTGAAAGGATGCTTGAGAGGAAAGAAATATGCATATTTAGTAAATCTGTCAACCACTACTAATATAGCATTATATCTTTCCCTTCAATAAAATCCATTGTCAAATCCTGCCATGCTCCATCTGGTATAGGGAAAGGGCACAACAGTCCAGGGATCTTACCATTTTTATGTTTTGCTTGCTGGCATACCCCACATTGCTTAACAAAATTTTGAACATCTTGTTTCAATCCTGACCAACTGAACAATTTTTTTAACTCTTTGATAAATGGCTTGAATGCTAGAGTGACCTCCAATTGGTGAAGTATGAAAGGCTTGAATCAACTTTGTTTGCAGACATGCATTAGAGCCCACCCAAATTTTCTCTTGATGTCTGATAATTCCACCCTTTAGTGAGTATCCTTGGTCATTTGAACCTAAACCAATTATTCTTGTGCTTGAAGATCAAGCTCATAAGAGTTGAGTACTTCTTGAATCCACACAGGTTGTGCTATTGAAATTGCCTGAATGGTGTATAGATATCCTACTCTGGACAAGGCATCTGCCACTTTGTTGTTTTCTCCTTTTTGATATTGGAACTTATACTGCAACCCAATCAACTTAGTCATAGCTTTCTTTTGCAATTCTAAATGCAGAACTTGGCCTTCTAAGTTAGATAGGCTTTTGTGATCTATCTTAATGACAAATGGTCCTCTTTGTAAATATTGTCTCTATTTTTCAATTGTCATTATAATAGCTAGGAACTCCTCATATATCGTCAGTTTCTGGTTATTAACCCCTAGAGCTTTGCTGTAAAAAGCCACTAGATGTCCATTTTGGCTAAGAACTACACCTATACCAGTATCACAAGCATCAGTCTCCACAATAAAGGATTCCTGAAAATCTGTAGTGCTAACACTGGAGTCTAACTCATAGCTTCTTTCAAGTGATCAAATGCTCTTTGAGCTCTCTCATTCCATTGAAATCATTTTTTCTGTAATAGGACAATTAAAGGCTTAGCCAATATTCCATAATGTTTTACAAACTTCCTGTAATACCCAGTGAGTCCCAAGAACCCCCTTAACTCAGAGACATTAGCAGGAATAGGCCAATGCACCATCACATGGGTTTTTGCATCATTAGTAGCCACACCTTGATCAGAGATAATATGCCCTAGATATTCCAATTTTCTCTGAGCAAAACTGCATTTGCTTCTCTTAGCTACCAGCTGATGATGCTCAGTGTATCTAGTACTATACCCAACTCCTCCACATGATTTGCCGTATCCTTACTATACACTAAAATGTCATCCATGAAAACCAATATGAACTTCCTCATGTAAGGTGCAAAAATGGAGTTCATTAAACACCGAAATGTGGATGGAGCATTTGTCGTACCAAAAGGCATAACCCTAAATTGAAATTGGTCATGATGGGTTTTAAATGCTATCTTATGTTCATCTTGTTCAACCATGCGAATTTGGCGATACCCAGACTTCAAATCCAGTTTACAAAAGAAACTAGTTCCAACCAATTCATCAACAATAGGCATAGGAAACTTACTCTTTATAGTTACTGAATTCAACTTCCTGTAGTCCACACAAAATCTTCATGTTCCATCTTTCTTCTTCACAAGCAAAACTGGAGATGCAAAGGGGCTGAGGCTGGGAGTTGCAATGCTAGCTTGAATCATTTCAACCACTTAACGCTCAATTTCATCCTTTTGTAGTGGAAAATATCTATATAGTCTAGAGTTTACAGGAGTAGCCTCTGGCAATAGTGTGATGGCATGATCAAACACTCTTTGAGGAGGTAGTTACTTTGAGTCTTGGAACACATCTTCACAAGTGAGCAAAATAGATTGAATCTATTCCAGAACTTCTTCTTGACATTGTTTATGTGTCCTTTCTAACACTACAGTGACCTATATTTCATTTCCCTTATGCCATTTTCCCACCCTTTTCATTGAAATCTCCTGTAACTCCACGGTACCTTCAGAATTTGTTACACCTTGTAATATGATTGTCTTGCCTTTATATTCAAACTCCATCCACTTTTCCAACCAATGACACTTCATAACTCCACATTTCTCTAACCAATCTGCCCGCAATATAGCATCATATCCACACAGATTCAACACCTTCATACCATGCTAAAAAGTGTTGCCCTGCACCCACCAACACATTTCTAGCATTACCTGATCATAGTATAACATCCCTCCATTTGCCACCTTAATTGCCATGGTGTTAACTATTGTTAGTTCACCCTTAATTCTCTCAACCAGATCTGTATTCACAAAACTGTGGGAGTTGCCGAATTCTATCAACGTCAGCATCACTTGGTTGCCTACTAGTGCCCTTACTCTCGTAGTCCTTGGGTGATATGCCCCTGAGATAGCATTCAAGGAAATGTGCATTTCTTCTTCCTCCTCCTCACCAGCTACTACTACATCCAACAAGTGATCAGATAGAATTTCCTGAACTTGAATTGCCTTGATTTGACCCTGTGACTATACCTGGCACTTGTGTGCAGGTGAATACTTTTCACCACATTGAAAACACAATCCATTGGCCCTTCTATATTCCTTCAATTGTTTGGCCTTCCACCATTCTCCTTTATCAAACTTGGAGCCATGATTGGAATCATCTCCCTTATACCCCCTTCAATTCTTCTTGAATTCGCATTGTATCCATTACTTCAACTCTTATGCATATATCTTCTTGTTCTTTCCATCACACCTTCTTGCACACAGGCAAAAGTGGCTATCATTGCCATTGAGGTTGGCATCTGAATCTCCACTGCTGCCCTAAGTTCTTCTTTCAATCCTAGGATAAATCTTGTTACTAACATCAATCCTCAAATAATGTGATCATGCAGACTGATCTGTACACTAAGGTGACAAATTTCCTCTTATATTCATCCATTGTGCTAGTCTATTTCAGGAGCAGCGGCTCTCTCATCCTATCCCTTTGTGTGTTCCCCTCAAACTCTGATACTACAGCTTCTCCGAACTGCTCCTAATCATGCCAAACATTCGACATCTTGTACGCTCGATACCAGTGTGCAGCACTATCAATCATGTACATGGTTGCCGCAGCCAGTTTGAATCCTTCAGGAAATTTGTACATGGCGAAGAAGGTGTGGCGCTTATCCACCCAAATCCTCACATCAGTTCCATCAAACTTCAAAAAATCCATTTTTGGCATCTAGGTTCATCTTCCTTGCTCCTGATTTCCCCTACCGAGCTCTGGTACCTCCGCAATCACAGGAGTAGGTGGCAGAAATTGTACCTGAGGAGGGTTTATTGCTGGCGGAACTGCTGGAGGGGCTGCTGGATGAATCGCAGACTCCCCAGGTCATATTGCTATCACCCCTGCTTCTTCTCTAGAGGGAATCACCAGTCGCGGTGGCACTACCGTTTTGAGAGTCCTTGCCACCATGACTTGCTCTTGTTGGACCTTGCCGATTGAATCCATCGACATGGTCACCTTCAACTGCATCTCATCCATCCGTTCCCCTTGCTAGTCCAGCCTTTGGTCTACCGCGCCATTTGCGAGTTCATCTCTTCTCACATCATTTTCATCTCAATTTTCAACAACTCCACCAACCTCGCTTCCATCCCTTCTATTGTTGTCACCGTCTGACGGACTTGCATGTCTTGCTTTGTCGGCGGCATGGCGTTCCCTTGTCTAAGCTGACCGAACCTAGGATTGGGAATTACAGCAATCGTACAAGGTAATCCCCCCTCCCCTCGGGATTTCACTAGTCAAGGCCGCAAGAATCTTAGGGAACAAGCGGCTGGATCGACTAAGCTCTGATACCGCTCTGTCATGACCTGGCTGCCGGTAGATTGCCTAGCTTAAGGATCAAATGAGTTCACAAATGGATAGCAGAAATTGCAGACAAGAGAAAGAGGAAAGGGGAAGACAAGCTACAGAGTTCTCTCTTCTTTTTGATAATCGTCTGACCGTATACAGTAGCGTAACTTATATGCGCACATTGCACGCCACACTCCAGCCGATTACATGGGCCAGGCCCAACCCACACATTCATAACTTAACTAAAGAGCCCAACAGACTACACTTGCTCTGTCCTCATCTTCATCAGCTCCACGGTCGGCACTGCAGTCATGAAACTTGGGCAAGGGTGTGAGGCAACGGCTAGGGCTGGGGTATGGTGTGAGGGTTAGGGCAGCGACAAGCCCCTCCACTCCCTTATATGCAGCTTACGGACCACGTTGAGTCCAACTTGGACTTGGTTGGCCTGGCTCGGCCCGGCCCACTCCATCCCTTCCTCTCTATTTTTTTCCCTTTTATTCCTTTTCTGGGCTTTTAAATAAAGGAGATATTACAGTAGGGACACATGGCTTACAACCTATTTGCTTCATGTCAGATTGCAAGATTTTGGTGCGAAGTTACATGAAGGTGATCTCCAAAGCAAATCCCTACACTGCAGCATCAAGCCAATTCTTGCCCACATATTCAACTTGACAACTCGCCCACAAGGCTACAACACAAGGTCATCCACATTCAGAGAGAATCAAACAAGGCTGCACATAGTTTGGCAAAAGGAGCAATTCATATGGTCCACAATACACAATCTGACACCCAAGTCTGATGTCATAGTTTGTACCATCACAATTGTTGTATCATACTATGTTTCAACTTTCAGATATGTACAACATCCTCAAACTTTGTAGCAGAATTTGCTTATGATATAATCCCCATCCAAGGCATGAGTTTACAAAAAAAGGAAAGTTCCTCGAGTTTCATATAGAAATTCAAGATATGACCACCCTAGCTGCATGCATGCTAATCTTCACATACTTTCAGCGTTTCATTTGAACCAAGATTAACTAAATAACTAAACTGGGTCCCTAATCGGGTTACCAATATTGAGTCTTTCTTCCTACACAAAGACGCCAACATTGCTTTTGATTTCAATTATACTTCATATCCATTCGTTTTAGGTTCCATTTGGAACATAAGATTGTTTTTTTTACGTTGCTATAAGAAAGGGACCGTTTCCAACGTAGCCCCTTACATTATTATCAACCTAGAGTTGGGCCCAACCGATTAGTAGTATCGCCGCTCCTATCTGATTCCGATTTTTAGTGACTTCAAAGGCTATACAAATCGATCTTTCTTTCGACATGTTGGCGGAGGATTCTTATTTTGCAATGTGTAGGGGAACATCATGCATGTTCATCAGTTCTTGTCTATCGATATGATTTTTTTGTGTTGCCGCAACTATCCAAAGAAGTCAAAATGAGCAGCACA
This sequence comes from Ampelocalamus luodianensis, assembly GCA_036346255.1. Classification (NCBI taxonomy): domain Eukaryota; kingdom Viridiplantae; phylum Streptophyta; class Magnoliopsida; order Poales; family Poaceae; genus Ampelocalamus; species Ampelocalamus luodianensis. The sequence goes on along the minus strand of CM070632.1, from coordinate 39,139,211 downwards.
TTCACTGGTCAACAGTGGCGGATGCATTATAGGGGTGGTGCAAGGCGGTTGGAGCATCGTACCTTTGGTATCCCCTCAGTACCTTTGTCATTATTTGCACAACAAATTTAGTTAATTTTGTTTTTAAGATTGATATTTGTGCATATTTCTGGGCTTTCGAAATGCCCTGTCCATTATTAAGGTACTACATTTAATGTATTTCTTTTTAACTTTGTTCCTCATATTTATGTATTAATTTAGATTACACATGATATTTAAATGTGTATTTACTAACCCACCTTATGATAACTTTGTCCTACTAGCATCCTATGCGTCTCCAAAAGTGGCAGGGCTATGCATAACCTTATTGGCGTACAACTTTTCAAAAATCACCCTTGTACTCCTAAAAGTTACATGTGAGTCCCTACAAGCTTGTAAAAATGATCCTGCTAATTATGGAGTAATGATAATTGAACCGACAAGGTAAAGTTAATAGATTCGTCACTGACCAACCGGCCACTGGTCGGCTCCTCACACAAACCGATCGAAAGAGAAGAAACTACGGAACATTCAATTTTATTGATTCTACTGTTTTTCAATTTGGTTGCTCCATCTGTAGCATAATACAGTCACGTACACGCATGTATGCCACAATGCTTTTTTTTCAATTTGGCATCATGCCTAGATCTCTGTATAATTCTTGGCTTAATTCGCTATGCTCGCGATTTTCTTGAATCTTTTGATTTAACTATTGGACAGTGAATCACATATTGTATTTCCTAACATTGGCACGATCTCCCATACACATATTTGACAACTACCTTTTATAATTACTTGACACTCTTGACTTTGATAAGTCAAAATTTGTAATCTTTGACCACTAGTACTTTTCTAGTAGATATCTAGTTTGCTTGTACTAAAATAGTATTGTTAGATTTGTCGTAACAAATATTTTATAAATATATTAGTGTAAAATTAACAGTCAAAGTTTAACTCTGGAGACCGTGAAAAGTCAAGGATGACAAGTATTTTGAAACGAAAGGAATACATGATAGTAGAAATTAGTAGCAATACAATGGTACGATAGAACATTCTGAGGCGGAGGAGGGGTGGGGGCTGGCCTCCCCAACAACTGCGCTAATCTGACATTAGGGGCGGAGTGATGACAGTTGTTAAGATGGTTTTAACTCTTCCAATATCAACCGCAATCGAGAGAATCTTTTCAGAATGAAGGTTATGAAGACGCGTCTTGAACTACAATGGGAGATGGATTTGCACGAGATTGTTTGGTAATTTATATTGAGAAGACAATGGCTAAAAAGATTAGTAATGATGATATCATTAATGAATATGATCGTGCCGGTAGTCGTAGATCTAAGTTTAAATTAATACAGATGTAATCTTATTCGTATTTTGCATAGCATTATTGCCTTGATATGTATGGTTATAACTATGAGATCGGTGAATCAAACTTGGTTCTATTTTGCTTGTTATTTGTGCCGCCCCCCTATGTCGGATTCCTGGCTCCGCCTCTGAGAACATTTGATGATTTCTGTGTGGCAAATCTAAATAGCTTTACTATTTATCAATGGTCAAAGTTCTACTATCACCGGTTCACAAGACAAGTCATTTTTTACATCGACGCGATCCTCAAAATATAATTTTAACCACTAATCATCATTGTAATATATTTATAAAACCCAATAAAATTATAATATTATAAATATAATTTTTGAGATGAACCTATTTATATAACTTTCATATATATAATTAAAATATTTTAAAAAATATCGATAACCAACGTTTTAAAAATCTCACTACACTTGTGTTTTGTGTAACACCGACATATCTACTCGAGAACAGGGAGAATGCAACGTTTTCTATTAACGTACTAATTTAATGGTATGCAACCGTCCAGGTGTAACATCGTGGAGACTCGTCACGGTTTACGAGGCCAGGTTAACCTTTCTTGCCGAAATCTCCAACTGAAATACCGGCAAAAGACACCCGCGCTCTCTCTCTCTCTCTCTCTCTCTCTCTCTCTCCACTCTTCAGTCTCCGTTGGTGGCGCGCTTTCCGAGGCACAAAAAACACAGATGAGGTGAAGCGCCGTCCCTGGTCGTCGGCAGTAGCTCCAGTCGTAGTAGGGGCGGGAGCTAGGCCTGGACGGCCTACGGGCCTACCACGCCGCATCCATCGACACGTGTCCGCGACAGACGGCCCTGGTGGCCCCGCCGGCAGTCAACGACGGCGACACCGTGCTTTGACCGGGGCCCTCGTGGGGAAACCGTCGACCTCGCCCAGTGAGCCTCTCCATCAACCTATCGTACTGGATCGCATGGTTGCTTCTCAATTTGTTTAACAGTCGATTAACCTAATTTAGCCGGTCTTAAGGCCTAATCTCCTTAGTTAGATTCTGCACTAGCCCGAGGTCTAGTTTCTGCTAAGGGTACTCCCAATGCTCCGGCATGAATGTTGCTAGGGATGTCCACGTAGGAACGAGGGTGACGTGGAGGGAGAATTAAAGAGGAGAAGTGACGTGGAGGGAGAATTAAAGAGGAGAGAAAGGGAAGTTGTAAAGAAACAATTGGGGCATCTAGACCAATAAGCAAGAAATAACATAAACTTGCACTGGCAGGAGAGAGTTGTACCTACATACATTGTTTGTGGGGCACTGCATTAAATTGTGCCACCATGCCTATTATCCTCTGTCGTCGTCCACTAGCCCGATCGCGCCAACCCCACCGAGCCACTGTAGGCCACCTCCCGTGCTCACAGCGCCACACAACTGTTGCCCAACCACCGCATCAACTGTCGTTGCCGTTGAGCTCCATGTCGCCGCCACCCGCCTCCATTGGGAGTGCCCTTGGTGCTCCCTTTTGGTCAGAGATAACGCGTACACACGGCGGGTTCAGTGAATGCGTTGTTTAATTTGACCAATAAGTTTGGGTTCAGTGAATGTGGCTGTTTAATTTGACCAATAATTTTGGGACTCGGTGCTAACTACAATTGTTTTACCGATTTTTTGTTAACTATCTTGTCTTACTTTTGCAAATTAAAGCACCATTTTCAAGAGCATGAACAACTCATTACCACTCCCTCTATTCTTTTTTAAGTGATACTCTAGAATCGGTGTCGTCAAATTTGACCACTAATATATTAAAAAATATCTAGATTAGCTACATGAAAACTATATCATTAGATTTGTCGTTAAAAATAATTTCATAATATTATAATTTTATTAGTATATAATAAGATAAAATTACAAAAATTAATAGTGAAAGTCACACCTCGTAGACCGTAAAAAGTTAAAAATATCACTTAAAAATAACAAAGGAGTATATCATAAAACCCATACATATAAGTGGCTGCACAATGCGGACAAATAACATACACGTGGTTGTTCGGGTATAATTAGTACGAGTACCATAAAAAATCGAGTCATTCAAATTTCTTGACATATACTCCATCTATTCAAGAATATACGATGTTTTGAATATTGACACGGTTTTCAGCATGTAACTTTGATTGTTACTTTTTATATGAATATGTTCATAAAATAATTATATTATAAAAATATTTTTCATGACTAATATAATGATACTATTTTTACATGATCAATATATATATATATATATATATATATATATATATATATATATATATATATATAAATATATAATGGTCAAAGTTAATAAAGTTTAATGTGAACCACACGAAAAAATTGCAAGAGAGTCTATACACTTTCTAAAACATCGTATATTGCTTGGTCGATGCCCTCGATTAATTCTTCGTTTCTCCGCGACAATCCGCACCTGCAGTTTCTTCGAGCTTCAGAGATTAACATTTTGTTGTTCTCATGAGGTTGTGTTCAGGCTAACTTGTTCAAGAAACTAGAAATTAAATAATTCTACATCTAAGTTACATTAGTGCCATACAATTTTTCGAAGTAATGTGAAGCGCTTGAAGACAGTTGACATGGTACCCCGTACTTCCAACTATACCAGCTTCTACCTAAACCACTAAATATTTGTTAAACTCACACTGTTTTTATGTCCATACTAATTAAGTAGCCACACGAGAGGTCGCCATCTCCAAGCAGAACCTTGGCTTTCAGATATAGATATAGATAGATTGTCTATCAAGGCAATAATAATGTGCATCGCGTGTACTCTTCTCAACATATCATGCATGCTGTGTTTTTGGTGGCCATGCTGCCACGATATCAATAAATATATGCTATGCTTAAGGACAAATTAAATTAACCTTCACGAAATTTCCACGTGGCTCATTGACAAATACACAATCCGCAAACATGGCCCATGATCAAATTTCTATCATACACTCACTCCGTTTCCAAATAATTGACAATTTTGACTTTACTATTCAAACTGTGACCTTAATTTTTTTAGCAATAAATATGTAAATACTTACAGATATTCAATATCATTGAAGTACTTTTTCATGACAAATCTAACTATATGATTTTCATCTTCCCTAACTAAATATTTTGAAAATTGTGATTAGTCCAAGTTTGAATAGTAAAGTCAAAGTTGCCAATTATTTGAAAACGGAAGTTGCCAATTATTTGAAAACGGAGGTAATATATGTACTGCCATGTATATATGATCTACTATCAACTTCCTGCACACTAGTATATGAATAAGGAAATTCTTTATTTGCCACTAGAAGTTAAGCTAGATTCCTAAAATGCCATCGCAAAACTACTTTTCCCTTCATTACCATCAGATCTCAACTTCCATCCTTTTTCTTACCACTCCTGTCGGTCCACTATGAGTTGAGTGCCATATTGTGCGCGAAAAGACTTATTTGCTTTTCTTGCTCTTCTATCTTCTTCTTCATCCCTCCTCTTTCTCTCCTCGTCTTTCTCCTCTTTCCTCACTGACAAGCGGCAAAGGTGACAACGGCGCACCGAGGCCAACTATGCATGGGAGTTGGCATGGGGAGGAGGGCGGCGGCGGCGAGAGTAGGCCACGGGGTGGAGAGTGGCAATGTCGACAGTAGCTGAAGAGGGCGACGACGGTAGGAGCTCGGGAGGGCGGTGGCTGGCCATGGGAAGGAGGGCAGTGATGCCAATAAGAATTGAGGAGGGCAACGGCGGTAGGAGCTCAAGCGGTCGGCGGCTGGCCATGGGGACGAGGACGACGATGCCGACGGGAACTGAGGGGGCAGTGGCGACATGAGCTCGGGAGACCAGCGGTTGGCCATGGGGAGGAGGACGGTGACGCCGACGGGAGCTTAGGAGGGCAGCGGCGGTAAGAGCTCGGGAGGTTGGTTGCTAGCCATGGAGAGGAGGGTGGCGACGCCAACAGGAGTTGGGGAGCTGGCGGCTAGCCACGAGGAGGAGGGTAGCGACACCAGCGGGAGCTGGGGAGTTGGCAACTGGCCACGGGGAGGAGGGCGGCGATGCCAACAAGAACCGAGGAGGGCAGCGGCGGCTGGTGATGTGAGTGTGGCCCGATCTTCCAATAGGTACTGATGCGTCGATTGTGGAGAACACGACGTTGATGATCCGAAGGCTCCAACCCGAACAGATCGATCCCCTCACAATCACTACACCACTGCTCTGTTGGTTATCAACCGTGCCGAACGCGGTTGACCTCGCCAAGAAGGCTATCTCCTACAAGCGAATCGAGAACACAAGCAAGAGAGTAAAAGATGCAATCTGTATTGCGAATAATAATTGAAGCACACAAGTTGGGGTTCCTCAAACCGATGAACGACGAAGACTGCAAAGCAAAATATTATCTAAGAAAAACCCTAGCAAAACTAAAGGGCGGCGGCTCCTATATGAGGAGGGCGGCCAGGAGGGGGAAATCCTAGGGCGCCGGTACTGTTCATGTGTGAATAGTGTCTACATGAACAGTACAGGCCTAGGGGTGGCTGGTCACTAGATGGGCCAGATCGTCCGCTAGATGGGCCAAGTCGTCGACCAATACATTACATAGCCCATGGGCCAATAATTGGTGACGCAGCACTATGGCATGTAGATGCAGCACCATGACATGTAGACATAGCACCATGGCGTGTAGACGAAGCTCGACGGTCCAACCGGGAAATATGGAAGTCTCGCAGAAGTAGAGGATGCAGTGCAGCGGGTCGAAGTAGTAGTGGTTGCATCCTTAGGGTTGATGTCCTCATCATCTGGCCATGGGGAGGAGGATGGCAATGTCGACGAGAATTGAGGAGGGCGGTGTCGCAGGAGCTTTGGAGGCCAACGGTTGGCCATGGGGAGGAGGACGGCGATGCCGACGGGAGCTAAGGAGGGTGGCGGCGGTAAGAGCTCGGGAGGTCAGTTGCTGGCCATGGAGAGGAGGGTGGCGACGCTAGTGTGAGCTGGGAAGCTAGCGGCTGGCCATGGGGAGGAGGGTGGCACGACCTCCGCCCCATCTCCTCGCCGTACATAGCTACAACGGGGATGGCTAGATCCGGTGGCTGCATGGTCGGGGACGCTAGATCCAGTGTCGGTGGCGTCGACCGGGAGGTGGAGATGGCGGCAGCATCGATCCTGGGCGGTGGAGACAGCAGCGGTGAGTCAGCTGGAGGTAAAAACAGAGGCAGAGGCGAGCAGGGGGAGGCGGCGTGGGCAGGGGAGGCGGCACGGGCAAGGGGAGGCGATACAAGTTGGAGAGAAGTGACTGGGGTAGATGGTATTGGGGGAGGCTACGGTGGAGGTGAAGGAAGGGGTGAAGGCAAACAACTGGGGTATGGAGAAGAAGAGGAAGAGTGAGGAGGAAGAAGAGAAGGAAGAAGAAGGGTAAGATGGACATTTTGACAACTTTTCAGTGCTTAACGGCGGTTAGACCTAACGAGGCTAACGACGATGGCAAATAAGGAATGAAAGTTGAGATCGAGTGGCAATGAAGGGAGGAGAAATTTTTCGATGGCATATCAGGGATATAGTCAATTTTCAGTGTTAAATAAAGAATTTTCTCTGTATGAATATGGTGCCACTTATTTCATCACAATCAAAGGAAAATGGAATCAATCACAAGCTTCTGAGCTTTTGAGCTTAGGTCATTGTCTTGATAAATGTCTTTTTTTTTCTGATCATTCGAATTCAATGTAATTTTGTATATACTAATACACAAATTGAGGAAAACTTCCATGTGACAGATTAGCGGTCAAGACACATTCAAATCTACAAAGTTTGAGCAAATACTTTTTTGAGGATAGTTCTGTAGGCTTATCTAACTCAAAGCTAGCCAGAAAAAAAAAATCAAGGAAACAAATCCTAGTGATGGTACAATGGCTTGCTAAAATATCTGGGCCTGTGCAGCAAGTAGTACAGTTAGCCACGTGTCGTCTTACGAGCTGGAGGTCGCACCTCCCGATGATGGGATCGTGGGGCCCAGGCAACGATCTTATGTTGCAGACATGTGAAAAATTGGGTGACGTGTCAGAATTTTGTAATGTCAGGTGGGTTAGCGTGTGGCGACTGGCCAGTATATACGAACAAGGGGTTGGTTTACCTGCGGCTACGTGGAGCCAAAGATCTTCTGGAGGCTTCTAAACAGATATTCACCTCTAATTTTGTATTGTGGTTACGAGACATCTCAAAAAAAAAGTAAGGTTATGTCATACGGTCACACTATTACTATCAGATTTAGTCACACAAAGTCAGGGTAGCATGTTGTTCTATGACACCATAATCCATTGCCAAAAACACGAGCAGCAACGTAGGATCAGTATGTATCAATTGCTTTAATACTTTTGTAGCTAAAGCATCATGCACATTGGGCACCCTTAATATTATTTGGTGATTACTAACTAATTCACTAATGTTCAAGCCCAAATGCCTTCCCGTCTTAAAAACAAAAACAAAACAAATGCCCAGTAGAGTTTGAGGCTATATTTTTCAGATTTATATTAAATTGGATATATATATAGCATCACTAGTTAAAGAGAAGCATATAAGGTAGAATGTCGTGGCATGCCGCCGTGGTGAGGCAGTAGAGCAAAGAAGCAACCAGCGGAAACTAAGTTATTGGTTTTCAAAAGGAAACTACCGACGAGGTTCAATTACGATTATGATGAAATTATTCCGTATATCTGAATTGAAGTTAACTGATATGTAATATTCTGCTGTGTTGGCCAAATATATGATCTTGTCTTGAAAACTTGAACATACTGTCATGCTACATCTCTGTCTACCATTGTTGTCTACTTGACCCCACCCTCCTATGATCAATTCCTCGCTCCGCCCCTGGTTACAACGTGAACGCCGATTACGTGCCTGCTAGTTCGGTATAATATGATATCATGCAAGAATCAAGATACATCATTATACGTTAAAAGAACAACTTAACAATATCATACATAGAAGTGGAGCCACCACTATGGCGAGCTCGGGTGTTCGCCCAAGCTAACCCTTTCCGCCGGCACCCCCACTCCCCCTCTCAGCTCCTTGGTCCTCTCCTATGGTTGTTGGCCACATGGCGTCCGTTCGTGAAGACAAAGGATGAGGGCGACTGCTGTCGGCGCGCTCGTGTTGGTTAGACGGGCCACGAGGGTGGCATGTAGGGCTAGAAACGAGTCGAGTCGAGCCGGCTCGAGCTTCATTTCGGGAACGAGCTAGAAACGTAGCTCGGCTTGGCTCGGCAGTAGGCTCGAGCTGGCTCGCGAGCCAACCTTGTTTCTAGCGGGCTCACTTGTCATTGAGACAAAAACAGTGGTGACTCAGGGAGGCTGCCGACGGCGAAACGATGGCGAATTTTGTGCTGTCGTTTCACGAGAAAGAAATAGGGAGTGAAGGGGAACCTAGGGAGTGGTTTGACGGCTGTGGGGGATGACCGGAGTTTGCCGACGGCGTGAGTAGAGCAGCGGCAGCTATAGCGGACGACGGAGGGGAGAAGCAGTTGTGCGCTTAGGAAATTGGTGGAGGGAAAAGCATTTATGGGTAAAGGGGAACCCATTTTTGGGGATTTCGTGGTTGGAGATTCACCGGGGTGGGTTGGCATCGGAGACCCGAGGCGGCAGAGGAGGTCGTTTGTGGCGACGGTGCTCCGGTGAAGCAGCACTGCAATTGAGGAGGGGGAACGTGTTCAAGGAGTGGTTGGGATTCTATGGGCACGAGTAATCGGAGAATGGCTCACTGGTGATGGCCTTTGGCTTCGACGAGGGCTCGGCTGTTGCTGGGAAAGATGAAGGCGTCTCGGCGGTGCTACGGAAGGAGCAGCGGGGCGGCGAAGGAGGGAGTGGCGTAGGAGGTGGGTGAGGGTAAGGAGGATGGGGATGGCGGCGACGCCTACTCGATCTAGGCGAGGGGGAGGAGAAAGGTGGAAGTAGTGAGATGGTTGTATGCCTATGTCTGGCTGGCGGTGGAAGGAGGTGGGCAAGGGGAAGAGGGGTGGCGGCGGCCACTCGATCTGGGTTGGGGGGGAGGCCAAAGGAGAGAGATGGATGTGTCCTATGTGTGGTGTGCCTGTATGGTTGTGTCTGGCTGGCAACAGAAGGAGCGAGGTGGATGTTTCTAGGGCTCGGCTCGAAAATGACGTGAACTAGGAATGAGGCTTGGCTTGGCTTGTGTACGTCACGAGCTCGAGCCGAGTTGGCTCGTGAGTCTCGAGTAATTTTTCTAGCCCTAGTGGTATGTGGCCATATGGGCCTCAGCGAAGTCCATCAACGAGTGAAAGGCTAAGTCCAGCTGAGCCCCCGAGTCAGTGACGGCATAGTCTTGATCTTGAGCAGGCGGTTGGGGGCGTGACAGTGGTTGGAGCGCACGCGCTCGCGGGTACGCGGTGGAGAGCTGGAGGGGGAGATGATTGCTGAGGACGCAGGACGGGAGGTCATTTGGGGGCACGACGTTAGCAGTTGGGGTGTGACCGCACGGGAGCTGCGGCGATGGGGGTAGACGGCGACGGTTGGGGACCTGGGGCGGTGCGCGATGGAGGTGACCGGGGACACGGTGATAGCAAGCGTTGGAGGTGATTTGGGGGCGGCGCTGCCCACAGGCCACAGCCATTGAGTATGTGCAGCAATGTCTAGTAAATTTATTTGCAGAAATTGATTTGAATTTGGCACATGGCAGCTTGTTCAATGCATTCAGAATTTACATTCGAGGAACTTAGAGGTTATAAGCATCTAGCTAATGTTATAATGTTTACCACGGCAGTGATTCTCTGTGATCTTAGTTGACATTATAATTCATGAATTAGTAACGGGCCAAATTATTACACACCAGATTACATCTACCATTTTACGCCAAAACAATAACATTTGACGCTTATTTATAGTTTTATTTATGGCCTTGCCACTAATTCACCATTCATGTTCTCTTCTTGCCTCAACCTTTACCTTATTTGTATTGCATATATATTTTTAAGAAAATTCATGATATACCATAATTCACAATATGACACTCAATGTGAGTCTAACATATGGGCCCAAAGCCTACTTATCAGTGAGACACCAGTGACATATTATGAAGATACGAAGTTATTCAATGGTATATAACGAATTACCCATATTTTTTTTTGTACCAAGTGCCAAACTAGCTAGGAATGTCTAACAAATGTAAAAACTTTGTTGTGTAAGCTTCGTTAGTAAGGTACATCTTTTTTACGTGCTCCTTAATTTTTTCCATGTTTGTACGCCGATTGTAGTTTTTGATGCATATTAGTGTACTACTAGCGTGATTACAAATTTTCCAACATATGCTTGCTACAATTGTATAGTAGTAGTGATCCACACCGCCATACCTTAGATTTTGTTCTACGTACGTCACTGATCATACACTTTCTTAGAGGAGATCCGCCGTGTACAAGTTTATAAAAGAGTACACAAATCCTTCAATGCCGGCCTTCAAACCGGCCGGGGCACCGCGCCAACAACATGTACCCAGGAAACCCGGCGTGTGCATAGCACGCAAAAAAACAGCCAAAATAAAATCCGGGCCCGGCGTCCGAACGCAACGGTGGGATAAAAACCCCGGCGGAACACGCAAGCACAAGAACATTACAAAACATCGTGGCCGCCGCAGCCACGAAACCACTGGTCCACCACTGCGTCTGCTGCTGCTGAAACAAGTAAACACTACACAGTGCAGAGCAGAGCACCGAGAGAGAGAGAGAGAGAGAGAGAGAGTAGCCGGAGGCCGAGGGGGTAGTAGCTGCGTACGCGACCGATGGCGTGGTGGCGGAAGAAGGTCGTCTTCCCGGCGCGCCGGGCGTGGGCCGCCGTCTCCGGCCGCCTCCGCGCGCGCAAGCCCGGTCAGTTTCTTTCTGTCGCCTTTCTTGCCGTCCTAATTGATCGAGTTGCCTCGCTGACTAGATACTGTATGCAACACATATCTATCTAGGATCAATCGTTGGTATCTCTCCGGTTTGCTTCCTTTCCTACGCTGCTCTGTTTTCTTGATTTTTTCCCCTAGGGTGATAATTGGGCTGAGGAGCTCTTCCTCCGTGGAAGTGTTTTCCACCTTCCCCCAGGAATTCTTGGCCTAGTTTTTTTTTGAGAAGATGGTTAAATTTTCTTTTTTGCTTTTTCTTCCTTTCTTGAATGAATGAAACTTGGGCCTAGTTTCGCCTGGATTTTAACAGAAATGGTATTTTTTTAAAAAAGAGGACCAATGATTAATTCCAGGGCCTCTTCTTCTTCTTGAAATGTAGGGCCTATTCTTTGTTCATCAAGAAAAAAGGGAATGGATTTTTTTTCTTCTGAGGAATGTTTATGTTCTTTGTTTTCCCTTTCTCTCTTGGTAATGTTCGTTTAAGGTTTCTTCTTTAGATGTCTGCTCATCTCAAAGAATGTATATCCTAATTCATCTCAAGGGGGGAAAAGCAAAAACAATACGGATGATTAACATGAGATAGAGCAATAATTAAACATAATGGATGATAGAAAAGTAGATTCCTGAAGCGGGTACAGACCACAGAACAGGGGAGAGACGCTTGTACCACGCAGTAGCAATGGAATTAAGGACAGCTATTCATTTCTCTGAATCTTGCTGCGTAGTAGTAGTAGTACCACACGATCTCGATTTCAATAGGCGCCGCCTGCAATACCACTGCGTGGCGTGTCACGGGGTGCTTACAGGTGGGCCCCGCGCCTGCTGGTACTGGCTAGACCAAGATCACTTTCACCATCCTACGGTGGTGACTTCGCCTGCAACTGCAGTCTGCAGCCTGGCCCAGTGGATCCCATGCCAACGTGCTCCCAGCCTCCTGTTAGTATCTCTAGCTTTATGTGTAGTGCGTAAATATACCTCGAGGCTTGGATTTGCCGGGGCATGGCTTACACTTCACTCTGTACCTATATTTTTCCAGATCGAGTGTCCACAATGCTTTTGGGTTCGAACCCAGATGGGAAACTGGAAACTTGTCGTCTAACTCGGGCTTCTGCTACCATTGAAATTTGAAACCCTAAGTCACACCTTAAGGCTGCGTTTGCTTCGGGTTAAGATAACCGAGTTAGCTAATCTTAACCTAGCTAAGTTAGCTTAATCTGTTTGGCAACCAACCTTGTTAATCTAAATTACCGTTTGGCTAGATTAGGTGGGTTAGCTGGATTAGCAATAGAAAAACAGAATTTAGGAAGGTTAGTTGTGCTGGGTCAACTTATTCCACCAATTTGGTTGGTTAACTTAATCCTAAGTTAGGAGGGTTAAAAGGTTTTGACCGGATTAAGTTAATCCTCCCTAACCCAAGGGTGTTTGGCGGATTAAACCCCTAACCCACCTCTTAACCCCGAACCAAATGGCGCCTAAGAAGTTAGACACCAATGGACACCATTAAGCATTCCTTTTGCAGAAAATTGCTAACGGCAGGATCACTGGACCAGCCTTTCATGGCTTGCACCAGTTTGTTGTTTGACCAGTGGCCTTTTGCATCATTTTTTGGGGAGCTTCTTCTTTTTGTCTCCGGCTGTCCATTGGATTGTTTGGGGTAATTTGCAACGGTGCATTTTCTCCGACTTGGTATGGTACGAAGTTTCTGAGCTGTAAGGCAATGTTTATCCCTAGGAAAGATGAAGGGAATAGATGTTCCTTGTAGACTAGAAAGTAGAAAGTAATGGGTGGATATTTTATTTCCTATTTTTCTTTTGTCCATATATAGCTAGCTATCTTGGTTCTTTTCCATTGCAACTTTTCTTTTGGTACAGATTTATTTTTCTTCCTGTGTTACAATTCTAATATTGTTGCTTTAGTGAAAGGAAGGTGTTCAGGTAGTCCACTTGAAGGTATAACATGATTTTCCCTAGGAAAGGCAATGTTTATCCCTAGGAAAGATGAATGGAATAGATGTTCCTTTTAGACTGGAAAGTAGAAAGTAATGGGTGGATATTTTATTTCCTAATTTTCTTTTGTCCATATATAGCTATCTTGGTTCTTTTCCATTGCAACTTTTTTTTGTACAGATTTATTTTTCTTCCTGTGTTACAATTCTAATATTGTTGCTTTAGTGGAAGGAAGGTGTTCAGGTAGTCACATGAAGGTATAGCATGATTTTGCTGTGTGGTTTTTTGAACAAAATGTTTAGCCTTCTCTTACAATGTTTTATTTGTATTGCCTGTTTTGTATCATTAACAAATCCTGTAACCTTTTCATTTATAATTGCAAACAAATCCCTAAGATAAATTAACTGTAAGACGTCATAAAATTAGCCAATTCAGTTTGTTAGCATTTGGACTAGATGACCAGTTGAGCCCAGCATTTTCATGTGTGGAGCCCAATAATGCCCAGGGCTCAAAACATTAGAACGCTGTAATACATGGGCCTCATTGCCTCGAACATTGTGGGCTTGACCAACACAAAAAACCATCATACTGGGCTGGAAACTAGCAAGTATATACTGATGCCTGCCGTTTCACCATTTCATTTTGAGGGGGCCTTCTTTTTTTTTTTGAAGGTTTTTAAAAAAGAATTTCAGAGAGGGCCTTCTCAGTTCTCACCATCCAATCCAAGGAAACTAGTAGCAAATGCATGCATGTACCATTGATGATGTTTTCGTTACCATCCTTAGAAACCAGCAAGTGTTATTATTGACGCCTTTTCACCATGCTTGGGAAATTAAAAATAAAATCAGCAAATGCACGAGTTACTAATGAGTTTTCACCGTCATATATGTATGGAATTGACAAGAATAAACTGAACATGCACATTCAGGCAGCGGTGGCATACTGAAGCTCCACGAGGACGTGCAGACTTGCGGGTACAAGGACGTGCAGGTCATGTTCGAGATGCTGACCTCCGAGCTGGAGGCGTCGCACGCCCGGAAGCAGCCGCCGTCGCCCCACAAGCCACCGGCGGCGTCGAAGCTGCCGCCTGCGTGGTCCGGCCGCTCGTCGTCGACGACCGCCGTGGCGCAGTAGGCAAGGCCATTTCACTGAAAGATGGTTCAGGAGTCAGAAGCATAGTTACTAGTACTACTTGCCTTTATATCAGGCATCCGTCCCCCTGCCCTTCTGCCCGGCAAAAGAGCGAAAAATTGCAGCAATGCATGGACAAAAAAATAAGAAGAAGAAGAAAAAAGAGGCTTAGGAGAACACCAAGTTTTGAGGTGTGCCATGAGCCTCTTGATGTGTGAATAGACGATATTAGTGCTGAATTTTTCGCCAGTTGCATGAAGAGGGAGCAAGAGGGGTTCATTTTATCTCTCCATTTTCAGGTGTACTTTGTTTTGGTCTGTTTTTGTAGGCACTCTTCGGTTTTCACATGCTGTGCCTGTGGAAGAGATTAAGCTCCGGTTCAGAGAGCATTAGCATTTGATCAGCCATTGAGACTTGTTTATTTACATTTTTTTTGTTTGAGATCTTGTTTACTTGTTTGTTTCACTGAACATAACCATTCCCTTGGTTCCTTCAAATTTTCATTTAGGAGTAGAACATCTATCGTTATCTCAGAATACTTTCAAAGCAAAAGCTAAAGCAAGAAGGTTAGAGATTTTTGCAACATCATGCTTTGCTCTGAAAGAACCATTTTTATACCTTTAATTAGGGTTAGCATTCAAAATTAAATACATATAGAGCCCAATTTTTTTTTTAAAAAAAAGACCTAATATTGAAAGGCCCATACTACTCCTAGTTCCCAGCCTAACAAATCCTGCTGAAATCACTCAACCCCCATGGACTTGGGTCTCCTACACCTAAGATACGAATATATTATGGCCCAAAGTGAATTTTCATTTTACAGAAGGATTGTATGTCTGTTCAAAATACGAAAGGCCAGCAAGTTGGGTGTAGGAAGATCATGACAGGAGCAACTTGCTCTGTTCCTTTGATGTCAGAAGTGGACACTTAACAGAACTAAAAGGCCATGCATGAAACAAGCTTCACTTGTCATACAATTGATCTTGCAGCATTGGCATTAAATTGCTACTAACCGAACTGTTCTTGAATAACTATGCAACTAACTGGGGTCACATTGCGGCAGTTTCTCTTGTTTCACCAAAAACAAGTCAATGGTACTGCGTCGACGCCATCGCAATTTCTGTGTTTTTATCATTAGTGGCACTTTTGTGCTGATGATTGATAAGGTGCGTGAGTGGGAAGAACACAAGGAGATGAAAATATTGGAGATATTAGAGCTTATGTAAGAGTCCAGGTCGTGTGCGAGTCGGACTTAAATCGTGTACGAGTTATATTAGATTCGGACTGTAGTATTTGACACTATAAATAAATGGTGTAAAAATACCAAGAGGAATACACAATTATTCCCGAAATTCTATAGAAAACAATATGTCGTGTCTGCTACACAAGCAAATGATTCCCTCTGGTTCTAAAAGATTCCAAGCAATGGTTGGAAGCCATTGATCTTCTTCTGCAGTTACCTCAAATCATTTGTAATACACATTTGTGTTGGCATGGACTCAAATCCTATGCAAAAAGGAAAAAGAAAAAACGATGCCGTACCATGTCTTTTTTTTTTTATCAGCTCGAGCGCACATCGTAGAGGCAACGGAGAGGTAAATAGCCATCTTTTTGCCTTGTTTCGACGGGCTTAGCTTCATCTAAACACTGGCTTCGGCGACCATGTGGGAGTTGTGCAAGGAGCCGAACAATAGAATTTTGCAGTACCAACATAAAAACGCCTGTGGGCTCACGAGGGAGACCAAAGAAGCAGTTAACCTCTGGGTGCAGCAAACGTCCAAACTGTAACTGTCCCTTAGTCTTGGTCTCCGCCGGCTTCTCGTGGACGGCCAGCTTGTGCAGTTCTTTCCTTTTCCTTGCTCGATTTCTCCCTCTGTAAGCTTTTGCTTTTGCTTTTGCTCCTCTTTAATGAATTCAATGTCAGCTCTCCTGCCGTTCGCACAAAATAAAAACTGGCTTTCTTGGGAGTCTCTTAGTGGGGAGGAGCTTTGGTTTCTTGGTACAAACTAAGCTTAACTTTCCTTAAGAAGCTTTACACCTGGACCCATTTGCGGAATTTAAGTTTATACTCATATGTTCAAGAATATATATTTTGAATATCGACACGGTTTTCAACATGCAATTTTAACTATTTCTTTTTATATGAATATATTCATAAAATAATATAAAATTATTATATTATGAAAACATTTTTCATGACTAATCTAACGATAGCATTTTCACATAATCAATATAAATAATTTTTTATATTAGTAATCAAAGTTAAAAGATATTTAATTACACGTATTCTAAAACGTCGTGTAATGAACTGGAGCTGAAACTCTCCGAAACAAGGCAAATGAGGTGCAGTTAACTTAGTCAAAATTAGGATGTCCCTTGGATGCATAACATCACGATGGCACGACGCGGCACGAGGAGAACATGAGTAAATAATACCTACACACAGGACGGTCAGGAGCGGCGGCGGCGGCGGCGGCTGGCCATGGGAAGAACGGAAGCTGAATCAAATGGCAATTGTTGTGTTGCCCTCCGTGTAAGCCTTTGCCTAACACAAAGTAATGGAATATTGCCAGCTCTGATTGTGTACCAGTGTAACTTGCTTGGCACCTTTTCCGATTCCATCGTGGTTGGGAATGCAGAGTCGTAAGTCCTGTTAGAATTAATATGGGTTAGGCCCAAATATTATATTCTAATTAATTCTTAGTAAATCTTAAAGGCTCATGTGCAAGTGCTAAAAATGTTTAGTCCCACATGGAGGGATTAAGGGGAGTAACACCAGTTTAAAAGGTGGAATATGGTAGCCCCTCTTGTGGAATTGGAAAGAGACCACACGCTGCTCGCTCGCGCCGAGCCGTGCGCCGTGCTTGCGTCGCGGCGCAGTGGTGGTGCGACGCGATTTTCTTTATCTATTCGAAAATCGAAGCGCACTGACTGTTGGCCTTTGGTCTTCTGACGACTGTCCTTGATGGTGACTGTTGGCCTTTGGACTTATGGCGACCTTTGGACTCTCTGTCTTTTGGCTATTTAAGGAGACCGAGAGGACTGCTCGTAAGAGTTTTTCCACTTCTACGCTTTACATTTCCACAAGATTTGTTGTCGTCTTTGGCGATCTCTATCCCGCGAGGCGTGTGCACGGCCGCGACCGAGAGCGAGCCTCGGAACCTCGCCCTGAAGGCTTGCACGAGCGAGGACGAATAAGGTTTTGGAGAGCGTTCGCGCGATCGCCGCTACTACATCTATATCAAGTGTACGACTACAACTCTCTGCTACGTTCTACATCGACTACACGACTCTCTGCTACGTTCTACATCAACTGCACGACTACCGCGACGTCCACTACATCATGACGAACAACGACATTATCAAGAATGCTGGTGCTACTTCTTCTTCTGCTGAATCTGGGTATGTTACTTGGATTGTTTTACTATTTGTTGTTGTCATGAACACTGAGATAGATATGCTATTTTCTGTCTTTCTAGAAATTAGTATGCCTATAGTGTTCATTCATACCTGCTTTGTATTTGTGAAAATAACTAGAGTTTTTTTTCCATATTTTATCTAGCTTATTTCTAGATTAAAGTAATTCGAAAAATGCTTATATGCTCATCAATCCAAAAACCTTATTCTAGGCATAGGCTTTTTTCGTCAACTGGTTTTGCTGCTGCGCTCAAACTCTCTGTATTCGATGGTGCGAATTATAAGAGGTGGCGCACCAAGATGGTGCTTTGGCTAACTGCCATGAACGTTTTCCATGTGGCAAACGGCAAGCCTGAAGGAACACTTACTCCTGAACAGGAGCAAGCGTTCGAGGCTGCTGATAACCTTTTTAAAGGTGTTGTGGTTAGTGTTCTTGGTGAGAAGTTAGTCGATGCATACATGGTGATTACAACTGGGAAGGAGATGTGGGATGCACTCGAAGCTAAATTTGGAGTTTCGGATGCAGGGAGTGAATTGTATCTCATGGAGCAATATCATGACTATAGAATGGTTGATAATCGTTCTGTAGTTGAGCAGGCTCATGAGATACAATCCATGGCCAAAGAACTTGAGCACTTCAAATGTGTATTACCGGACAAGTTTGTCGCGGGAGGCATTATTGCCAAGCTTTCTCCTTCTTGGAGGAATTTTGCTACTTCTCTGAAACACAAGAGACAAGAGTTTTCTGTTGAAAATCTTATTGGGTCTCTTGATGTTGAAGAAAAGGCGAGGGCAAAAGATACACACACTAGAGGTAATGAGGGACATTCTAGTGCCAATGTGGTGCAGAAGAAGAATGACCAAACTCAAAAGTTCAAAGGTAAGAACAAGAGTGCACAAACAACAAGCTTTAAAAAGAAGAAGAAGAACACAAATGATGTTCTTTGCTTTGTGTGTGGTGAACCTGGTCATTGGGCCAAGGATTGCAGTCAACGCAAGGGTGAAAAGAATCAACAAGGGCAGAATTCCAAGTCTGCCAATGTTGTTGTTGGTACTACTGAGACGGGAACTTCAGGGTATGGTAATTTACCTACTGTTCTTTCCGTATGTCAATCTACCGATTGGTGGATAGACACTGGTGGTAATATACATGTGTGTGCTGATATTTTATTGTTTTCTTCTTACCAGGTCACTCGGGATTCAGCCGTTCTAATGGGGAACGGGTCACATGCACTGTTCATGGTGTTGGTACAATCGATCCAAGTTTACTTCGGAAAGATTGTGCAACTGAAGAACGTGCATCATGTGCCATCCATCAATAAGAATCTCGTCAGCGGATATCTTCTGTGTAGAGATGACTTTAGACTGGTATTTGAGTCCAATAAATTTGTAGTGTCCAAGTATGGACAATTTGTTGGTAAAGGCTATGTGTGCGGAGGCTTGTTCCGCCTATCTCTTTCAGATTTGTGTAATAATGTTGTGAACCATGTTTACAGTGGTAATGAGACTACTATTTGGCATTCACGACTTTGTCACATAAATTTTGGTTGTATGACGCGGTTAGCCAGTTTAGAGTTAATCCCGAAATTCACCCTTGCCAAAGGTTCTAAATGTCAAGTTTGTGTGCAATCAAAGCAGCCTCGTAAGCCGCATAAGGCCGCAGAGGTAAGAAACTTGGCACCATTAGAACTCATACATTCAGATCTGTGTGAGATGAATGGTGTGTTGACAAAAGGTGGTAAGAGATATTTTATGACTTTGATTGATGACTCCACTAGGTTCTGTTATGTGTATCTTTTGAAAACTAAAGATGAAGCTTTTCACTATTTAAAAATCTATATGGCAGAAGCTGAGAACCAACTTGAAAGGGAAATCAAAAGGATTAGGTCTGATCGTGGTGGAGAGTACTTTTCTAATGAGTTCAATTTATTCTGTGAGGAACATGGTATAATTCATGAGAGGACGCCTCCCTATTCACCCCAGTCAAACGGGGTTGCTGAAAGAAAGAACCGCACTCTAACTGATTTGGTTAACGCCATGTTAGACACAGCGGGTCTTTCCAAAGCATGGTGGGGGAGGCTATATTGACTTCAAGTCATGTCCTAAACAGGATTCCTACAAAGAATAAAGAGATAACTCTATATGAACAATGAGAGAAGAAAAGACTATCACTTTCATACTTACGCACTTGGGGTTGTTTGGCAAAAGTCAATGTGCCAATTCCTAAAAAGCGTAAGCTTGGACCAAAAACCGTGGATTGCGTCTTTCTAGGCTATGCTCAACATAGTGTTGGATATATATTTCTAGTGGTGAAATCTGGAGTACCTGACATGCTTGTTGGTACAATTATGGAGTCCAGAGATGCTACATTCTTTGAGGATATTTTTCCGATGAAAGATATGCCTAGTTCATGAAGTCAGGAATCTGATACAATTCCTGAACCTGCCATTCCATTGGAATATTTTGAACAAACTCCTGAGCAAATTTTTGAGGAGGAAGACAATGAAACTCTGAGGAAGAGTAAAAGACAAAGGACTACAAAGTCTTTTGGTCCTGATTTCATTATGTACCTTGTGGATGATACTCCAAGTACTATTTCTGAAGCGTATGCTTCTCCAGATGCAGAATACTGGAAGGAAGCAATTCGTAATGAAATGGATTCCATTATATCTAATGGAACTTGGGAGATTACTGAGCGTCCTTATGGTTGTAAAACTGTAGGATGTAAGTGGGTGTTCAAAAAGAAGCTTAGACCTGATGGTACTATCGAGAAGTACAAGGCACAGCTTGTGGCCAAGGGTTATACCCAAAAGGAAGGCGAAGATTTCTTTGATACTTATTCACCTGTGGCTAGATTGACCACTATTCGAGTACTACTATCTCTGGCTGCCTCACATGGTCTTCTCGTTCATCAGATGGACGTTAAGATGGCTTTCCTAAATGGAGAGTTGGACGAGGAAATTTACATGGATCAGCCAGATGGATTTGTAGTAGATGGTCAAGAAGGAAAGGTGTGCAAGTTGTTGAAATCTCTGTATGATCTTAAACAAGCACCTAAGCAGTGGCATGAAAAGTTTGACAGAACTTTAACATCTATAGGCTTTATTGTGAATGAAGCTGACATATATGTGTATTATCGCCATGGTGGGGGCGAGAGAGTCATTCTATGTCTGTATGTTGATGACATACTGATTTTTGTGACCAACCTTAATGTGATTAAGGAGGTTAAGGATTTCTTGTCTCAGAATTTTGAGATGAAAGATCTGGGAGTAGCTGATGTTATCTTGAACATTAAGCTGTTGAGAGGTGATGATGGTGGGATTACATTGTTGCAATCCCATTATGTGAAAAAGGTTCTGAGTCCTTTTGGTTATAGCGACTTCAAACCCTCTCCAACACCTTATGATCCTAGCGTATTGCTTAGGAAGAATCGGAGAATAGCCAGAGACCAATTGAGATATTCTCAGATAATTGGTTCACTCATGTATTTAGCTAGCGGTACCAAGCCTGACATCTCGTTTGCTGTGAGCAAACTAAGCCGTTTTGTTTCCAATCCGGGAGATGATCATTGGCATGCTCTTGAGAGGGTAATGCGCTATCTAAAGGGTACTGTGAGTTATGGCATTCACTATATCGGGTACCCTAGGGTACTGGAGGGTTATAGCGATTCAAATTGGATATCTGATGCTGATGAGATTAAGGCCACAAGTGGATATGTTTTCACACTAGGAGGTGGCGCTGTTTCATGGAAGTCTTGCAAGCAGACCATCTTAACTAGGTCAACAATGGAAGCAGAACTCACAGCATTAGATACTGCCACTGTTGAAGCTGAATGGCTTCGTGAGCTCTTGATGGATTTGCCGGTGGTTGAAAAACCAGTACCGACTATTCTGATGAATTGTGACAATCAAACTGTGATTGTCAAGGTGAACAGTTCTAAGGATAATATGAAATCATCAAGACATGTGAAGAGAAGACTGAAGTCTGTCAAAAAAATGAGAAACTCCGGAGTAATAGCTTTGGATTATATCCAAACAGCTAAGAATCTGGCAGATCCTTTCACAAAGGGTTTATCACGAAATGTGATAGACAATGCATCGAGGGAGATGGGTTTGAGACCCACGTGAGTTACACCATAGTGGTAACCCATTCTATATGATCGGAGATCCCGTGAAGTAGGATTGGCGAAACAAGCTATTGGTTAATCGGGAGGAGAGTACCTTTATAGACCCACTCCATTGGAGATGCAATTCTCTCCTAAATCAGATGGCAGTTGATTCTTATCTTAATGTGTTCTGTGGCTTGTTAAAGCAAAGATGTCATCCCTCAGAGCGATCTTGAAAGAACACACCTATATGAGCCCGACTGCTAGTCACAGTCTATGAAATAGGGTAATTTCTAGGAAGCTCATGAATAGGCCAGGAGTATGACTTATATGCTCCAACCCGCGGGGATGCCTGGCAGCCTAGTATCAGTTAAGGACTTAAGTGAAACTTATTCACACAAAACTGTCAATTCAAGGCTTAGTCCATTGTGCAGTTGTGGATAAGTATAGCTTCTGTTCTAGGTGGATGTTCAACCTTAACCGGTCTCCATCAAAACACTGGTATATTAAAACATACTGTGGATCAAGGTATTTGACTTGTGCCCTTGAGATCTGGTGGGGGATTGTTGGAATTAATATGGGCTAGGCCCAAATATTATATTCTAATTAATTCCTAGTAAATCTCAAAGGCCCATGTGCAAGTGCTAAAAATGTTTAGTCCCACATGGAGGGATTAAGGGGAGTAACACCAGTTTAAAAGGTGGAACATGGTAGCCCCTCTTGTGGAATTGGAAAGAGACTACACACGCGCGCTCGCTCGCCTCGCCGAGCCGTGCCATGCCGTGTCGTGCCGTGCGGGTGCGGGTGCGCGCGTACGCAGGCGTGTCGGGTGCAGACGCGATTTTCTTTATCTATTCGAAAATCGAAGCGCACTGGCTTGAGGGTGACTGTTGGTCTCTGGTCTCTTTGTTTTTGGTCATTAAAAAGAACAAAGTGCTGGTCCTTGATTGTGACTGTTGGCCTTTGGTCTTCGACGATCGCCCTTGATGGTGATCATGGCCTTTGGTCTTCGACGATCGCCCTGATGGTGATCATAGCCTTTGGACTTCGCAACCGCCCTGATGGTGACTGTTGGTCTTTGGACTTCTGGCGACCTTTGGACTCTCTGTCTTTTGGCTATTTAAGGAGACTGAGAGGACTGGCTCTGGTAAGAGTTTTTCCACTTCCACAGTTTACATTTCCACAGTACTTGTTGCTGTCTTTGGTGATCTCCATCCCGGCGAGGCGCGTGTACGGTCGCACCGGGAGAGCAGGCCTCCGGAACCTCGTCCTTGAAGGCTTGCACGAACGAGGACGAATAAGGTTTTTGGGGAGCGTTCGCGCGACTACTCGCTGCTACATCTACATCAAGTGTACGACTACAACTCTCTGCTACGTTCTACATCGACTACACGACTCTTTGCTACGTTCTACATCAACTGCACGACTACGCGACGTCCACTACATCATGACGAACAGCGACATTATCAAGAATGCTGGTGCTACTTCTTCTTCTGCTGAATCTGGGTATGTTACTTGGATTGCTTTATTATTTGGTGTTGTCATGAACACTGAGATAGATATGCTATTTTCTGTCTTTCTAGAAATTAGTATGCCTATAGTGTTCATTCATACCTGCTTTGTATTTGTGAAAATAGCTAGAGTTTTTTTTCCATGTTTTTATCTAGCTTATTTCTGGATTAAAGTAATTCAAAAAATGCTTATATGCTCATCAAGTCCTAATCAAACCTTCATAGGTGATGTCATTACTGGTAGTAGTTCAAGAAAAATATATATGATGAATTAATGGAAAAAAACCCTTCAAAGGTAATCTCATTACTGGTAGTAGTTCAAGAAAAATATATAGGATGAATTAATGGAAATAATCATGTCTGTGTTTGACAAAATAACCAAAATGTACAAGCAACTTAAAAGCTTTTGTAGCTGTGCGAGAACGGCGGCGTTATTTTTGCAAAAAGCCTATCTCTTTTCCTTTCCTTTCCTTCCCACCTCCTCTCCTTACCTCTCTGGTCGCCACCCGCATGGCCATCGTCGAAACTCCCACGCTCTGCCGAAAACCTTGCGTCATCAGAGGCCTCACCATACCCCGCCATCGGTCACTTGAAACCCCACGAAACCCTGAGGAATCCTACAGCGGCGTGGGGTTTGGCGAGGTTTCCGGTGGTGATGTGGGGTTTGGTGAGGTTTTCGGCGAGGCGAGATTTCCGGGCAAGGCGCCGAGGCCGAACGCGGAGGAGAGATAGGAAGGAGAGAGAGAGAAGGAGAGGGAGTTTTTTTTTTGGCTAAAGTGATGTGTTTTTAAGTGAAATAGTAAAAATAGCATTTATGCAAACAAAATGGCAACACCCTACTATGCAAAATGTCACAGCAGGCCACCTACCTGTGTCCCATGTGCAGCAGGGACCCGCTGCCTCCGTATGTGGCAGCAAAAGAATCAGTGCTACAGTGCACACCATCACTGCACCACAGTGCGTGCTACAGTATCACTGCAGTGTCGCGGGCTGGATTTCTTTTGCTGCCATGTGGGCACAGTAAGTGCCTGCCGTGATGTTTTCGTATAGTAGGGGTGCTATTTTAGCCATTTTGTTTGCACATGTGCTATTTTTTATTTCACTTAAAAACATGTCATTTTAGCCCAAAAGTCGAGGAGAGGGGGAGGAAGAGAAGTGCATGGGTTTATTTTTTGCAAATTAGATGAGTTAGTGGGGAGGTAGGGGCACGAATCTTGGAGCAATCTATCGGTACACAATGTGCACAGGACTACATGCACACGTAGGAAAGCCCTATTCTTGCAAAAAAACACTTTTTAGTGTTTGACAAAATAGCCGGTAAACACTCATGTCAAAGAAACAAGAAGAAATATCTAATATATTACTCCCTCCGTTCAGAAATGTATGACGTTTTAGAAAATATACAGTCAAACTTCTCTAACTTTGACTAATAATATATGAAACACTATTTAGATTGATCAGAAGAGAATAGTATCATTAAATTTGTCATGATACCTATTTTCATAATATAATAATTTTGTCAACTTTTACCAACATAATCAAATGAAAAGTTATGGTCAAAGTTGTATATCAGAGACTGTGCCGATGTCCAAAACGTCGTACATTCTTGAACAGATGAAGTAGTATTTTGTAACACCACCCAGAGAACAAAATAAGGCACATGGAAATTAAACTGAAAAGGAAGGAAGAAACAAAAGAACACAGGAAATAGCCACCCTAGAATAATATATTAATTCAACCTAATTTCTGAATTCTGTTGTAAACTAAGAAGGAAGTTGTCATACTCCATTTGCCATCTGATTATTGTTATGTCACCATCAATATGGCCTCACCCTCTAATTGATGTTTTATGCTAGTCATACATAAGCTATTAATACAAAACATGGAAATTGACAAGAGGCCCAAATGGCAGCAAGAGGGAGAAATATCACAAAACAGCCATTATAACTAACTCGTTGGCCAGAAATGACAAAGAAGAGAAAATGTTGACTTATTTTTCAGAGCACTTGATCCTAGTTAATGTACAGAGCACATGTATGCATCAGTAACATGGATTGAGATCAACTTCTCGACTTATGCGGATTTAACTAATTGTAGTTTACAAGGAGCTAATATGCTGTTACATCACCTTCATTGTTCTAATGTAAATCGAATGGTCAAAGTTTGAGAGGTGCAAGTCGCATTGGGTTCTGACTAAATATGTGATAGAGCTACACGTGTCCATAGGTTTTCGGCTTCAAAATGCAATACACTTTCATCACCTTTATTCTGTGCCCTCCCATCACAATTCGGAACTTTTTTATTAATTAACTTTTTAAAATTTTTATTTTGAAGTTAACTCACACACTTTATTTCTAATTCTGATTTTTTTTGTCACACCACCACCTGTAACGTGACAAAACAACACTATCACGCGCCAGAATAAATCCCCTAAATAGCACTTTTTGTCACGCCACTGGTTGTGACGTGACCAAATAACACTGTCACGCCACGGGTGGTAGCGTGACAAGAGATTGTCCAGATACGAGTTTACGTGACAGTGTTGTTTTGTCACGTCACGGGTGGTGGTGTGACCAAAGAGGTCAGAATTGAAAATAAAGTACGGGGGCTAACTTTAAAATAAAATTTTAAAAAAGATTAATTAATAAAAGAAATTCTCACAATTCACGGCAATATTGCACAATTTGCGGCACTGGTTTAGTTTAGCCCAACCCGTCGCACGATTGAATTTAAATTCATCAAATGAAACAAGGATTCTCTGAAACAAACATGGTAATTGTTTATATCACACGTATTGGCACATCACGTTTCACTAAAAAAAAAAATCAAAATAATAATGATATTGCTATGGCAATAATACGTAGACAAGGAAATATAACTTTTGTTCTTTGATGTTCGCAATTTAAGATTGGGATTTTGACGGAAAGCTGTCAGATGATTTTTCACACGTGGCAGGTTTTGCTTTCTACAAGTACAATCAACTACCCTACTACTAAAGTTCCAAAAAAGGGAAAAAAAACTAACTACTACTGTTCATGAATTTTTAGTACCAAAAAGAAAAAACTAACTACTACTGTGTCATGAATCGATCATGGTCAACAAAAACAAAAAGGAGTCCAACATAAGGCATGAAATGTACCACAATTTACAAATAAAGAACTGCATGAATGCGACGGGAAATGCAAATCATTATGGTGAGTTTTTGTCAAAAATAGCCATATCAACCTGCACAATAGCAAAAATAACCCCTCCGGAGATCAATGGCAAAAATAGCACCGCAAAGCTGCCAGCGGACAACACGTCGCCGAGTCCGCACGTGGGCTCTCGGAGCCCCTCGTCCGTGCGCATGTGGCCACATCCGCTCGCCTTGGGGCATGGAGTCGCCGAGTCCGTGCGCCCCTGGGCCGGACTCGCCTTTGCGTCACACCTCGTGTTCGACTCGCCTTTGCGCCACACCTCTTGTCCATGCCCCTAGCGCACAGAATCGGCAGCTCCATGCCCCAGGGCACGCAGACGAGGGGCTCCGGGCGTTTGACATGCAGACTTGGTGATGTGTCACCCATCAGCGGCTCCGCGGTGTTATTTTTGGCTTTAACGTCGAGAGGGTACTAGATTTGCTATTGCGCGCGTAAAAAGTATTATTCTAGCCAAAAACTCCATTATCGTGGTCATCTATTGTGCTCCGATATTCGTGCGGCTTGGGGAGTGAGAGAAGGGCATACACGTACATATACGATTAAAAAATCATGTGTTAGAGAGTAGGAAATACAAGTCATATGTATTTGAGAGGAGTGGATGTTTTGGAGGGAGGACGAGATGTGTGTTTTTATTTGAAATATTTTGGAGGGAGGAAATAAAAATATTTGAGCATTTTTTGTTTATACAAAATCATTTGTCCATACAAGATTAATTTGTTTGTACAAAATTTATTTTGTTTGTACAAGATTAATTTGTTTGTACAAATTATTCGTATAAAATTATTTTATTTGTATAAGATTAATTAGTTTGTATAAAATTGTTCGTACAAAATTATTCTGTTCATACAACATTTTCTCGGTTCATTAATACATTCAAATTTCTGGTTCATTTTCACGGTCAAAATTTGACCATAATTTTTAAAAATATTTCGGTTCATTGTTACGTCCAAATTTTTGGTTCATTTTCATGGGTATCCTTCATTACATTCAAATTTCCTATTCATTTTCATCGTCAAAATTTGGCTTTTGTACAAAATTATTTGTATAATATTTTCGGTACAAAGCTAATTTATTTGTACGGAGGGAGGATTTTTCTGTTAATATTTTCAGAACACATTTTCGGTTCCTTACAAATTTGTAAATATTTTCGATTTCTCCCAACAATATTTTTGTTATCGCATAACATATTTTTGTACAACAGAAATTAGAGGTAAATTGAAGAAAATTATAACAAGATTCCACTTTACTCATCAAGATCTACATCGATTATTCCATTAAAGAAATGTTCACAAAAATCCAATCAGTCTTGATCTAATCCACTTCCAACAAAACAAAACCAAAATCGGAGAACCAAGCCCTTAAACCAAACCCAAACGATGTAACGAGAAGAAGTGTCGATCGACGAG
Organism: Ampelocalamus luodianensis; assembly: GCA_036346255.1. Classification (NCBI taxonomy): domain Eukaryota; kingdom Viridiplantae; phylum Streptophyta; class Magnoliopsida; order Poales; family Poaceae; genus Ampelocalamus; species Ampelocalamus luodianensis. The sequence goes on along the minus strand of CM070632.1, from coordinate 39,111,268 downwards.
GCGGTAGTGGCCGGCAACCAACGAGCCGGTAGCACGGGCTCGTGGTGACGTCAAACACAACGCCGCAGGCTTGCGAAGACAGGGAAGACGGTAGTGTGGCCCCTCCTCCAACCGATCCACCTTGTCCATGTCTCCGTTCGCCGGATCTCCACAACACGGTCACCCACTGCTTGCCTCCGGCCGTCGGATCCAGCGTCCTCCTCGCCGGATCCTCTCCTCTCCCCATCTTCTGGTTGGCCGACGACGGCTCTCTAGTGTCGTCCGTGGTTGAGACAGGAGAGAGAGACAGAGACAGAGGAGTGGGTGGAGTTTTTGGCTAAAACAACATTGTTAGCACGTAGAATAGCAAATCTAGCCCCTGCACCTCAAAGCCAAAAATAGCACCGTAGAGCCACTAATACGCGACACGTAGCCTGGTGCGCACCCCAGAGGGCCGAAGCGACTCGTCCACACCCCAAGGGATCGGACCCCCCCCTTTCGTGTCGTGCCCTAGGGGGGCCAGACCCTCCTCGTCCGCGGTCTAGTATCCCCCGGTGAATCCTAAAAATTTAAAGTTTAATTTAAAATTTCAAAAATAAAACATTTTAATATGATCAACCAAACTTCAATTAAATTTGAAATTGATTTATCTGAGTTCCTCTGGTTCCAAGGTATCTTCTGGAATTTTCTTGGGTTTTTAAGTTCATTTGCTATTTATTTGGGCCGAATTCCTTTCTCCCTCGCTAACTTAATCAGTAAAAAACGGAGTACTTTACACGACAACAAGTATTGTGCAGATCTGATCATTTTTTGTACATATGATAATAATACATTGAAAGTCAGGTATACAAGGAAAGTGCATGATTTCATGAACCATTTAATGATTTACACATATAAATAGAGTATAAATATAGATACAATATGTACAACCTATACAAGGAAATACACAATGAATAGGGTGCAGATTTGACATTTTTTTGTACATGTGATAATACATAGAGCGTTAGGCATACAAGAAAAGCATATGATTTCATGCACCCTATTTGGAATGCGAATTTTTTTGTCATGATTGTAGTGTTTGTAGAACCCATTCCTTTCAAAAAAAAGAGAACATAATTTGAAATATACGAAATATTTGAGAATTAAATTTGATAGACTTCATAATGTAGTGTTTGCAAAGTGAACATAACTCACTCCTACGATCTGAAGTGTGCTTGGGCGACGAGGAGCGCTAAGACGGCCACGGGTCTCAATAGCAGGAGCCTTCTCCTTGTCCACCATGCACATGGCCCGGTCCTCCTCTACGAGCTGTTCGGGGGTCATCCACCACCACTTCTGTTTCTTGGACTCCACTGGTGCCTTTTCACTTGGGTCGGGTACATAAGGTTTCCAGTAGGTGAAGATCTTGAGCCGCTTCACGTAGTTGAACATGTACTTATACTCAATAAATGTCTTATTATAGATGTCCGGGCTATCAATCTATTGGAAGAAGTTGCAACACATCTCCTGCTACCATTATGCGCGGATGAAGTTAGCGATATGTGGAATGCAACATAAGATGTGAAAAACTGATGTTTGTGTAAGATTCTCTTACAAGGATATTCCTGCATGTGTAGTACGCCCGTGCGATGGTCCGTGGGTGTATGGACTGAATGATCCAAGCCGGTTCTTCGCGCACACACCGCAGGTGTGAAAACTCCGGTGGTACCGGTGCATCCTTCATAGAACAATCCAAGTAGGTTTTAGCCTTCTCAGAAAGTCACTTGCGCTTCTACAACATCTTCGCATAGTAGTCCGAAATCTCCAAGGCCAATCTAATGTTCTCCTCCTTCCTCTTTGTTGTGTGAAACAAGTTGGAGTGAAGTGTTGCCTGTGGTGTTGTAGTGTTCTCCTCCAACTCTCATCTCCCCCCTTTTATAAGCGAATAGGGTGCAGTGTCGGGGGTGGAAAATCTAACGAATAGCCAGTGTGATGGTTGGTGAGTGGTGTCTACTCACTACAAAAGGTTGGTATATGCTGTCATTTTGGTCTGAAAAGGTATAGTGGTAGGGTGTGGTCAATTCATTCTAAAATGGTGGGATTGCTGGTGAGTTGTGTCTACTCACTACAAAAGGCTAGGTCGTGGTGTCATTTCGGTCTGAAAAAGGTGTAGTCGTAGGGTGTGGTCAATTCGGTCTGAGAAGGTGGGTCGGCTAGATAGTGTTGTCCACTCACTGAGAAAAGTTGGTTTGGGTTGTTAGTTCGGTCTAAAAAGGTGTCCTAGTAGTGTGCGGTCAATTTGGTGTGAAGAGGTGGCGTGACAAGGTTTGGTCTATTCATTCTGAAAAGGTGGGATGGCTGGCGAGTGGTGTGCTCATTGTGAAAAGCTGGTCCGGCTTGTCATTTCAGTCCGAAAAGATGTCATGGTTGGGTGTGGTCAATTCCTTTTGAGAAAGGTGACATGAAAATGTGTAATGACATTGTCTTGAGAATTTAGGTATTGTAATGTTATGGAAAATATGGTACTTATACTCAGTTTTTTGTTCTATTGTTGTAGTTTAATGTTATGTGCATAAAAATCTAGTTGCTGAAATTGAAATACCTCTGATTACCACAAACACATAGGTGTACAACATCCTAGATACATACACACATAATGTATACAATCCAGTTACATACTGATTGGTACGCCAGGAGGTGCGTCCTAACAACCTCCTTCGGTGCATCCACTGGGCATTCACTGAATTGCCTAAGCCACCTCTGAGGAACACTACGGGCCATCTCTAGGACAACTAGACCAAACCGATGCACCAAGAGGGCCTTCCAGTCTGCCAACCTACGGGGTGGAACAAGTGCAACTCCCGTGATTGGCAGACCGGTCAAGAAGGACACATCCTGGAGAGTGATCATCATCTCTTCTCACCGAAAGTGTAAGGTGTGTGTCTCGGGTCTCCATCTGTCAACAAGTGCGGACATGAGAGACCCATCTAGTGTGAAGTAGCGGTGGGGGGGGGGGGCGACCACATGGTGGCCATGCGGTGGGGGTAGTGGGGCTGTTTTGGGTGCAGTTTCGGAGGGGGCTTTGGGTTGGGAGGCCATGCTTGTCCTACCAAATCATGCAAAAAAAATATCTCAGTGTTCCAAGATGAGATGTAGGTACCCAAGACCAAGGTAAGATCGGTACAATACTCTTTTCATTGGATTATACCGGGGTCTTCAGCCAAACCTATTAGCCAAGTTTCTCTTTCTTTAATATTTGGTTATCCAAACAATTTCAGGACAGAGAAAATATTATTTGATGTGGTCGATTTCGATATGGCATATAATGCCATACTCGACGACTAACTTTGGCAAAATTCTTAATGGCTGCTCATTATAGGTATCAATGTCTTAAGTTGCCAGGTCCCAAAGGAGTAATCGTAATACACTATGATAAGAAAATAGTGCATGTGTGACTGTCGATCCCTTGAGATGGTAGGCCAGATACCAACTCGAGAAAAAAAACAAGGGGCAGCCTTCGACCAAGTAGTCAAAACCTAAAACTGCACCAAAGTCGAACGACCAGGTCAAAGAGGTTCCTTTGGATCCAGAGTTGCCCTCGAAAACTATTCGCATTGGGGATACTTTCGACGCCAAATAGGAAGAATCTCTCATCACTTTCCTTCGAGCTAACGCAGATGTGTTCGTGTGGCAAGCATCCGACATGCCCAGAGTCTTCAGAGAAGTGACCGAGCACAGGCTAGCTTTACGGCCTGATAAGAAACCCATAAAACAAAAATTACGAAGATTTACCCCTAATCGACAAGATGCTATCAGATCAGAATTGAACAAGCTATTTAAAGTAGGCTTTTATAAGAGAAGTCGACCACCCAGAGTGTTGGCCAACCCTATAATGGTTAGGAAGTCTAATGACAAGTGGTGTATGTTCGTAGACTTTACTGATCTCAATAAAGCTTGTCCAAAAGATGATTTCCCTTTGCCTCGCATCGATCAGTTGATTGATTCTACTGCTGGTTGTGAAGTATTAAGTTTTCTAAATGCATATTCTGGTTACCATCAGATTAATATGTGTCTAGACGATGAAGAAAAGACCATATTTATGACACCATTTGAATATTTTGCTATGTCAAAATGCCATTTGGTCTAAAAAATGCTGGCGCTTCTTTTCAATGCTTAATGCAATCGACTTTTTCACCTCAACTAAGTCAAAATTTGGAAGTCTATGTTGATGATCTAGTCATAAAAATATCAAGAAACTTAATCATATTTTAGACCTGCAAGAAACATTCGACAACCTCAAAAAGCACCACTTGAAACTCAATTATGAAAAGTGTGTGTTCGGAGTCTCTTCAGAAAAATTGCTTGGATTCTTAGTCTCTGTACGAGGAATCGAAACAAATCCTGAAAAGATAAAGGCCATTGTACAAATACGCCCCCTGACCATGAAGAAAGAAGTCCAGAAACTCACAGGGTGTATGGCGGCTTTAAGTCGTTTCATCGCACGCCTGGGAGAAAAAGGACTATATTTCTTCAAACTTGTAAGGAAGCACGAGGGTTTCGAGTGGCCAGAAGAGGTAAACGATGTCTTTGAGGATGTCAAGAGGTATCTTACGAGTGCTCCTATTTTGGTTTCTCCAAAACCAGAAGAGATGCTTTTAATTATCTAGCTGCCACGCCACAAGCAGTGAGCGTAGTACTAGTCGTAGAATGTGAAAACGTCCAACAACCAGTTTACTACGTAAGTGAAGTTTTACACGGGCCTAAGGAGCACTACCCTCAGGTCCAAAAACTTCTATATGCCCTCCTCATGTCTTTGAGGAAACTACGGCATTATTTTCATGCACACAAGATAGCTGTGCCCTCCGAGTTTCCCTTAGGAGTTGATCCTCCAGAACAGGGAAGTAACGGGACGCATGGCAAAATGGTCAGTAGAACTTGGGGAGTTTGACCTCCATTTCGTGTCCCGAACAACCATTAAATCCCAGATCTTGGCAGAGTTTGTCACCGAATAGACAAATCCTGAACCTGTTCAGGATCCCCAGTATGATACCCACGACCAGTGGACAATGTACTTTGATGGGTCACTTACTTTAAGTGGCTCAGGGGTTGGGGTGGTCCTGGAATCTCCTACAAGAGAGACCTTGAAGTATGTCATTCAATCAAACTTTTAGGCCACTAATAACGTGACAGAATACGAAGGTTTGCTAGCTGGCATATGAGCTATGAAAGCGGCTCAAGATTCGACGACTGCTCGTGAGAGGAGACTCTCAACTAGTCGTGAATCAGGTCAGAAAAGAGTACCAGTACTCTAACCCAACCATGTCTCGGTACTTATCAGAAGTTAGAAAGCTTGAAAAGCATTTTTTCGGTTTAGAGGTACAATTTATCCTTCGAAAGGATAATTTCCTCGTAGACCAGCTTGCTCGTATGTGTTCTTCCCGATCGTAAGTACTAAAATGAGTCTTCTTAGAATAGCTCCAGAAGCCATCTTTGGTCGAAGTACTAGAGACACCTCCTATTGAGACAGACTCTCTAGAATACGAGGATACTTGGATAACTTCTATCTATGAGTATCTTCCTAAAGGGAACAATACCCAATGATGATCTCGAGGCAGATTGCGTATCACGAAAGACCAAAATGTATAGTTTGGTCAAACGAGTCCTCTATAAACAAGGTAATCAAGGGGTACTCATGCGATGCATATTGCAAAGAGAAGGATGAACCCTCCTTCACGACATACACGGGGGCATCTGTGGAACTCATGCTTCCTTCAGAACGCTGGTCGGAAAAGCTTTTCGATAAAGTTTTTACTGGCCAACAGCCCTCTATGATGCTAAAGAGCTGGTTAAGAAGTGGGTACAATACTAGTTTTATAGCAGGCAGATATACCAACCGGCTCAGGCGTTATAAACAATGCCTCTATCTTGGCCTTTTGTAACCTGGGGTCTCGATATCCTAGGACCATTCCCAAAAGCTCTAGGTGGCTTTGAGTTCCTTTTTGTGGCTATTGATACATTCACAAAATGGATTGAAGCCGAACCTGTAACTGGGATAATGTCGGGACCCGAAAATACATCTCAGGAACCCTCTGTGTATTCTGAACTAGTCCCAGATTAGTAGCTAGCTCACACAGGAAAACAGTGATGAAATACCATCCATTTATTCGATTTAACTAAAAAGATCTCAAAGTAACAAATAATAATAATAACTAGACATTATGGTCAACATTTACTTAACTTGCCATGCAGCGCTAAAGAAACAAATAAAATCTTATAGCGGAACGAAACTCTTCAAATGGCCAATCAACATGCCCACAAGCAATCGAGTGGAGAACGCATCCTAATCCGCAAAACCTTCATGGTCTTCCTAATAGAACTCGAAGTTCCTTGGTTCTTCTGTGGAGATTAAACAACGCAGGGCGCAAAGCCATGAGTACTTTGAATGTACTCAGCAAGCCATGGCGAAATGTATGTAAATAGTATTCATGCAAGGCTTGAACAAAGGCTAGCTGTATGGCTCTTTTGAAGAAAGCAGCATTTACGATAAATACCATAAATAGATTGAAATGCGTAATTGAAAACAATAATAAGTAATTAAACAATTTCTTTGAAACAACCAGTGAACTTCCCATTCACTCCCATCCAAACCAGAGATAAGTGAATTCCCCATTCACCAATCGACATAAACCACCAAGTGAATGACCTATTCACCAAATGAACATTATATTCATCAAGTGAACTTCCCATCCACACTCCGACACATTTTTGAAGAAACTCTATCTCCCGTGTGTAATCCCCAAGCACGTCCATAATCACGGACACGGCTATTCGAATAGTTTTACACTCTATAGAGGTTGTACAGCTTGACCCACAAGAGATAGATCAACTTATAATGTTAGGCATTTCACTCTTCCGTAGGCGTGCGACTAAGTGATCATCACAAGGCTTTTATAAAGCTCCTTCTTAACCCAGTTCTACCCGCTAAGGTTTCAACACTGAATGTCTTCCCGACCAGACAGAGCCCCCCTCTTGCGCCACCGTGAGAATACGTTTCCCACGACTCACACTTTACATGACAGAACCAAAATTAAGACATTGCTAATTAGTCAGCCAGGTCCGTCCCATACCAGACATATGGTTGTACGGTTAAGGCCCAGTTCAATGGCGCACAAAATTAAGTCCTTGACAAGTTACTCAGGCGAGTCTACCACAAACCCACAACATGTTCAATCCACATCCCCACTATCCACCAACCACTCGCCAAAGCTAAAACCATTTTATTTAACCAAAACCAATGACATACCCTGTCATGGCTCCCAAATTTTAGCAAGAGTGGCTTACCACCACGATTCCATAAATCATTAAGTCAAGATTAATTATTAAGACACAAATGATGACAAACCCATCGTAACTAAGCCAAACTAAGCATATGTACGATACCCATGTTGGCAATACAAATATGTCCAACTAAAATTACCCATGCTAAGGTGACAAAGGATTCATGGCATTCAAATTATCTAAGGAGGTGTAACGACAACAGGTAATAACTATACCCAAAGCAATTTATATAAAGATAGCATGTAATTATATAAAACAATATAATTTTGAAATCATGGGTTCAATATGATCAAAGGACCACAACTTGCCTGGGAATAAATCCTGTGATTGATCTTGATCTTGGTATGCTACTCCTTGCTCAAAGCTTCCCGAAGTATCAACGTCTACTCGCAAAATAAGCAAATAAACCAAATAAATAAATAATAGAGAGAAAAAAAACTACAAAAATTAAATAAAAATCTCAGATAAATAGATCTCAAATTTAGATAAATTTAGGAATTTGAATGGACTCAATCGAGTTCGGATGCAAAAGATATGGGCTCTGGAAGATTGAAATCACATAAAATACTGAAAATCAGAATTTATGAATTTACTGAATTATTTTTCTAAAGGACAAATGAATTATAACGTTAGTTGACGTCAGCAAGGATGTTCGGACGGAACGAAAACTGCTCTGATAAGCGGGTCCCATTGACATAGACTTAGTGTTTGGTGGACTGAGTTCAACAATATTTGGTCTCGGGTGGGGCTTTGGAGGTGCCGAATGGCTGCTGACCGAGGGGTGACTAGGATGCCACATGGGCCAAGACGCTGAGGTGGCAGCTGAGTTGGAGGTGAGGTGGCAGATAGACCTGAGAGAGCAAGGAACAGAGAGATGGTCGGCGGCTCGGTGAACAACGACGAAAGCATCAGGCGGTGAGAAAACTCCGGGGAAGTGGCAAAAGGGACTCCTTGGGACGCAAGGAGGCTTCTGGACATGATGGCTCAGCAGGAGCGGTGGTGGTGGCTCGTTGGCAGTGACCTTGGCGGCGACGAGGTCCTCGGCTCACGATGGAATTGGCAAAGAAGTGGCGCCTGATGAAAATCAAGAGGAGCACGGGTGTGGCTGCATCACCAGGAACACAAAGAAAGGCTCGGGCCGACCGGAGATGAGCTAGAACGGTGGCGAGAGCAAGATGGCCGGAGAACGAGAAGATGACCGGCGAGGACAACTCAGCGGCCGGTAGAAAAGAACAAGGGCAGGGATCGGATGAGAATATCATTGCGCATAAGATGATGCGCTAGGAACGATGGAGAAGGTCACTAGGATATAGATCGAAAAAGGGCGCGGCGGTCGTTTTTCGGACGAACACGAAAACGAGGCTTCGGAGTTCCTCGGAGGGAGATGGTGGAAGCACGGCGTAGCGCACGCTATTGCAGACCCGGCGGCGGAAGAATCACGGCCGGAGATGGACCAACGGCGGAGAATTCCGGTGACGAACAAGCTTCGCGCGCGGTCCGAGATGAAATCCGATGCAATGAGATCGAAATTGGTGGAGAGGATTTAGGGTTTCGAGGGAGGAGAACAAGGCGAAGAGATTGACGCGGGTTAGGGTCCTTATATAGGCACGGAGAGGATGATCCCAACTGGAGTCGGCGGCGCTGCGTTCGGTTGAAGGACTCGAAAGTCCTAGACGGACACGAGAGGAAGACGATGCCGGCACAAGGGGACCACACGACAGAGAAGCAAGGAAGGAGCTGCCTCTCGGCTAGGCTGTCTCACGCACACAAAAAAGAGGAATGGGCCTGAGCGGAAAAGAAACACGGCTGGGCCGGGGACCGAAGGAGATGGGCTGGGATTCGGAGATTCGGCCCGAAAGAAAATCTGAGATTTTAATTAGTTTTTCTTTTTAGAAAATAGTAGAAACTCCAAATAACAAATAGAAAATAGCAATTGCACTCAGAAAAATTCTAGAAAAATCTAGAAAATAAATCCAAGTACATAGAACTCAAATAAAATAATTTTGATAATAGTTGATGTTGACATTATTCATATTAATTTGTTTTTGAACTCTAAAAATTCATATTAAGCTTTTAACTTTTACCAGAAAAACCAAATGGTTATTTTTCTTTTAAAACTTCAAAACAGACCAAATTTTTGGGATGTTACAGATAACAATGAAAGTAGCAAAACGGTTCCTGGTGAGATGCATGATTACTCTGTTTAGAGTACCAAGTTGAATAATCACAGATAATAGTAAGCAATTTTTTAGCGTAAAATTTCCGAGTTGGGTACCAAATTGTGTTACGCTTTTGTTGCCCACCCCCAAAGTAATGGGCGGTCGAAAGAGAGAATGGCCAAATAATACAGGGCATCAAAACCAGAGTCTTTGACCAGCTTGTCAAGCGCTCGGGGGCTTGGGTACAAAAGTTACTCTCAGCATTATGAGCAGTTCGTACGACTGCTAATCGGGCTACAGGTAAAACATATTTTTTCCTAGTTTTCAGTGCCAAAGCCATGCTTCCACCTAAACTAAAGATCAGGTCGACACAAGTCGAAACTTTCAACAACGCCACCTAGGAACAACTTCGAGCAGATGACATCAACCTGTTTGAAGAGAGGAGAAATCAAGCCTTAATCCATTCCGCAGTCTACCAACAAGCCCTGCGCAAATACTACGATTGTAAGGTCTAACCTCATAGCCTTACTATAGGTGACTTGGTATAGAAAAAAATTCAATCCTAGTCTAATCGGAACAAACTTCCCCCAAGTGGAGGTTCGGTATGACTAGCAATGGAAGACCGTCGGGTTCACTCAAATTCTTGGAACATCAACCAGTTATGCAAATTTTATGCGTAACCAACCACCACAACAATAAAGCATCAGGTTCTTTCTATCTTTATTGTCTTATTTTGAGTAGCGCTCTGACAAATTTTTTCGATCATTTTTCAAAACACCCAGTCTTTCTTTACACTGGTCAAAAGGACGGTAACATCATCTAGTCGAAGCATTTCCTCTCTGGACGTGATCCTGCCTGCTAGAAGGAACTTTCTAGTGTCGACTCGTTACTCACTTTTGCTGCCAACACACAGAGCTCGGGTTCAACAAACATGGTCGAATTTTTTTCAAGCCAACCCTTTTTCACCTTAGTTTATTTCTTTATTCATTTTGAAAAATACTCTAAACAAAGTACAATTTTGGAATTTGTTCGACTACTTTTGGTAAATTTGGTTCGTTCCAACTGGTCGAAGGAAGACACAACACCTAGTTGAAGCATTTCCTCTCTGCACGTGGTCCTTCCCACTAGAAGAAACTTTCTAGCGTTGTCCTGTTTCTAACTCTTACTACCAGGGCAATCCTACTGAGTGCATTGGAACAAGTCGAACAAATTTTTAAGGTACTTCAGATGTTTGTCTAACTCAAGTTGTCACTCTTGATTTGATTAAACTGGTTGCAAGGTAGTCAGAGTCGAGATCCCGAGTCGGATCGATTTGCCTCGGGTAGGATCGAATCGTAGTATCGAATCGTAGAATCGGCGATTCTACGGATTTGTAAAAATACACATATTTACCATCTATACTATAAGTTTGTATGATTCTTATAAGGTTTACCACTTACTTATTACCAAAAAAGGGGCAAAACACTTCTTATCACACAACAGAAAAACATAATGGTTCTGACATGATGGGTGATATAGTAGTTGAACTACAGGAGAACAACATTACCACACTGATATAATATTTTACACGCTCCTTGTTTATTTATAGTTTCATTATCAGAAATTAATATCAACAAATTTTGCTCTAAAACAAAATATCAGCAAAGCCTGGCCTTTTAAAAAAATTGCCCTAAGTCTCTACGAGTAGGATCGATAATGTAATATCCCGAGTTTCATTTGAGAGTGCAATACAAATTGAGAGAGAATTAGTGTAATTCTCCGATAGTGCTAGAATTAATTTTCGGAGAGAATAATTAATCGGTAGAAGGTTTCTTTTGGAAAACGTTTAATCGGGAGATTAGAAGGGTTTTCTGTGTTTTTGGACAACCTGGGCTGGGCTAGAGGCCCATAGGCCCATCTAGTGGCCACCAACATAAAGGGTGGGAAACCCTAATTTTCCCCACTTCTCCCTCTCCTCTCCTCTTTGGCCGCCCTTTTGGCCTCCCCTCCTATGCGCCTTGCCTCCTCCTCCCCTGGTCTTTCCTCCATGGTGCTGCCCTCAAGACTTCTTCCCGCTGCGGTGTTGGTCTCCTTCCGTTGCGGTCTTGCGAGGATCGGGGACGGCGATCGTGGGCTGTGGAACAAGAAGAGGAAATCACCACCAACTTCTTCTTCGAGGCTCACTCAGCGTCATCTCCCACGTCGTCAAGGGTAACGATGTGTTCTTGGGATTTCTAGAAGTCTTTCGTTAAGTGAGCGAGTAGTTTTGTTAAATTCCAGTCTGTCCGCATTTCGTTCAGTTCTGTCCAGTATGTTGGAGGGTTGTTTCGGTTATTTTTAGGCAGAATCTGAAGGTTTGGTCTCCTAGAGATATGTAGGCCTCGTTCTTAAGTTTCAGTGGCCACCAAGTTTACTTGATTCCGAGGTCTGAGTCAAAAGTTATGGATGTTTTAGTACCTGCTGCCAGAAATCTGACGAGAATAAACTGTCTGGTTATTTCCTAAATTTTGAAAGGAAATTGGTCGAAACTGAAAGTTCACCCAACTAGGTTATTGTAGAGGATTCGATGACCTTTTCAGATTGGTAAAGAACGTTCAATTTGGAGTTACCTAATGAAAGTTATGATCTTTTTATTCTGCTGTTCATTCTGTTGACAGTTTCTGTACTGAAAGTTCAAGCATTTATTAACCCATTAAATTGGCCAAATTGGTTTATCACGTCAACTAGAGTATTGTAGATTAGTCAGTTAAGAAGCTACAGCAATTGGGTTTACCATTTTTCGACTTCCAGACATTGAGTTATGTTAATTTCCGTGCTGCTGTCCAGATACAGTTTATGGCAGAAATCGTTGTTTTCAGTTTAGGCTTTGTAAGAATGACTTGAGTCATCGTGAAGCGGGTAGAACGCCGATTAGTAGTGTTGGGTATATTATGTCCTTATTGAAATTATTTTACTTGTTTAGGAGGTGAAGCCTCGGGTTTAGGAGTATCACCTTTGCCGACTAACGCGTCGCATCGCGGAAGGCAAGTACATTGCCACCCTTAATGATTGTGATTGATGAATGTTTATATGGTCATGCTGTGATTTTGTATGATACGAGAGAGATGGATTGTCTATGTTCTGTCATATGTGTTGAATCCATGTTTTGTTATCATGTCTTTCAATATTCGTATTTCATTCTATGCATTCATTATGCATGTTTCATCCACAAAGTGGATTGCAAGTCCCACCATTCGGTGTAGGGCGGTGTTGGACATTGTCATGTCCCGCCCACGAGAGTGGATTTGAAAGACCCATTAATTCCAGAATGGGCATGTAAGACCCATTAACTCCAAGATGGGCAATGTTGGACACCCGTATGAAACGTTCTTCATACGGGAAGTGGATCCCCGCATTTTTGTTAAGATGCGGGCTTGAGTGAACACCGACGGGTGTTTCATCGCTATACCGTATATGCATGTATGCAGTCCATTCCTTTGATTTTGAGCATTCATATCATGTCTTCATATGTAGTCAATTGTGATGTGATCGAACTCGATGATGAGTTTGTCTTATTCATATTGAATGATTATCTTATTGATATATGTACTTGCTGAGTCATGGACTCACTCTTGCGTTGTTTGTTTATTTTAGGTAACCTCGATGTTGGCTCACTTGGGAGGAGTAGACACGCACTACTCGTTCACATCATCCTATTCATGTTCAAGATTAAATTTAGTTCTATCTTACATTCGTTAATGATGAACTGTAATAATTAAATTATAATTGGTGAAGGAAGGATACCTTCTCCATATTGAGGTTGATTTATTACTGCATATGAACTTTCATTATCAATGAACTGAAATAAATAGATTAGATGGTGAAGGAAGGATACCTTCATCATGTGTTTTGATACTATCATTAGTTGATTTTATTCGAATTCTTCCGCAATATGGATGTATGTTAGATGTTTTAGGTGACATCTTGGCTTCCGAATAGCTGAGGTGTTACGATTGGTATCGAGCGGGCTTTAGGTCCGTGGTTAATAGAAGAACATTAAAATGACACACTGTGCACAGTAGGTGGGGTTGGAAATTACATTGCTTCCGCATTATCTGTTGTAATTTTTCATTTGTTGAGCAAATGTTGAATTGCTTCTGTACTGTTATTCTTGTTGTTAATCTATGATGTGCTATGATATTCAATATCTATAAACTAATACTATGATTGTCATGAGATGATCCGTATATTCATAATTGAGTATTTGGTGAAGCGTGATGTTATCGGATGATAAGAAGTGGAGGTCGTGGTTGTTACTCGATTCACTGTTACACCACCGTCGCGAACGTGGTTAGAGGAGTAGTTACCCCAGTACCATAGTTTGGTGTTAAGCGTGAGTTGCTTTAGAAAGTTGTTCTCTTTCTTGATTTCGGAATTTGGCAATTCTTGTCCTGTGGTGGTTGATGAACTTCTCCGGGGTTTGTGGTCCATGATAGTTATGGTTTTCCATAGATCCCTCTTGGTTCTCTGAAACAATTATTGCTTTTCGACTGTTGAGTTGTTTCTACTATTTGTGATCGTTGTCAATTGGCAAGATTGATGTTTTCTTTGTTGGTCTTCTTTGTCATTGGAAAAGAATGACTCATTTACTCGTTTGATAACTTGGTTAGTGAAGAGTTTTCCGCTGTAAGTTCGTTTGCATGGGGAAAGCTTTGGCTTTATGCGTTTCTTTTAGATTACTTCGAGCGTTGAGGTTTGAAGTCTCTCTTTTCTTGTAGTAAGGTGTTAGAATCCTTTGTGATGTCTTGCCATGCTTAAATTGAGAATTTATAACTAAGCGAATAAATTGTTACGATATGAGTTACCAAGTTGGGTTATTAGCATGGTGCAAATCAACTATTCTTAACTACCATCTATGAAAGTGAAATTGATTAATTTGAAATATCCTTGTATTTGATACATGTTTGTATGTTAAATAAAGACTGCCCATATCTGCTCGAAACCTATAGATCTTACATAAGAGCTAGATTTATCTATTTCATGGTATGCTAAAATTGTTGAAACTTGTATAAAGGACCGGATGGGTGCGGTGTATCGATTCGTGAAACCTTGTTTATAGAAAATTATGTTAGTGAATCTTTAATCATGTTTTGAAATGATTTCGAACAAAGGTGAAATGTGAGTCTATGTTTATATATGGTTATGTGTTTGCAAATGGAATTAGTACCGTATGTTCATACATGATTAATACAATCATCATTTGTTATTGAGCGCTAAAGAAGGTGTTGAGCAACACCCACAAGTGGAGTAGACAATTTCGTAAGTAGTCTTTGATAGCGTGCCTTGTGATATCGTTATTGCTTAGCATAATCTTGTTATGATAAATTTGTTTCAACCTTGTGGTTTGTGTTCCCTTTGGGAAGTTTTAGGATGGAGTAATAAAGTTTGATGACTCTTGGTACTAGTGTATGTTGTCGATGTTATTAAATAGTCAAAATGTGAGAATGAGGTTAATTCTCGTAGTAATTTGATCACCCATGGTGATATTTTCTAAATGATCAAGTTTCAAGTTTTGTGTTCTTGATCTTTTGGGGGTTCAGGCTTTATGTGGTAAATGAAGCTTATCGAGTAACGATATGTTACAAAGTTGCAATGGTTCTTCAGTGATGCAAGTGCTTCGATTTTGAATACTTATTTGTTCTTATCTGTTAAGGTTCGATATTCTCTTCTTGCGAGGCTTATGCGTTCAATCGTGGACTCCACTTATGTTCGTGAGTTCATTGCTTAATTGGTTTCTTATCTTGGTCCCATGTT
The DNA here is from genome assembly GCA_036346255.1 of Ampelocalamus luodianensis. NCBI lineage: Eukaryota > Viridiplantae > Streptophyta > Magnoliopsida > Poales > Poaceae > Ampelocalamus > Ampelocalamus luodianensis. Next base: position 39,096,041 of record CM070632.1, on the reverse strand, counting down.
CAGTGCGAGTGGTGGATGAGTTTTCTAGTTGGTGAAAATCGTTTCCATTTGTCTCTTCTTTTGAGAAAGAATCAACTCATTCTTTTCACGTGGGTCTTTTGAAGTGTTTTCTAATTGTTGTTGTGAAATTGATGTTAATACCCATAGTAATTTGATCGCCTTGGTGATATCGTTCAGATGAGAATAATTCAAGTTTAGCTTTTGTGATATTTTCTTTGAGCTATTGAATCATCCGTAGTGAAATTTTTAAAATAAATTAAGGTATTGGATTGTCTGTTGCTTCTTAAGAGATTTGTGTGATTTAATTTTAAAGGCTCTTTGGTGCGAGTTGACAACGTAAGGTTGCAATCAAAGAAGTTATGTTGGTTCCTTTAAGAGAGAATAATCGCTTGCTTTTCATGAAATCCGTAATTGGAAATGTTTCGAGTTTGGTGGCTGAGATTATTTGGATCTCATGTTTCGTGTGTAGTTGAATTGTTCTGAACAAATAGGACGTATTGAGGAATTTTATTGGTTCTTATTTAGTCCGTGTGGTTTGGACTAAAGACCTTATCTTGTTCATTGTGGCAAGCGATGTTAGTCAAAGAATTAATTTGTGTTAAAGGAAAGAGTGCAGAGGAATATTTGAGAATTTGAGTCAAGTTTTGTAACTCGTGGTTATTTGAATTGTTCATAAACTTTTTGCTCTTTTCACTCAAGAGTTGTCGAGTTTCAATCGCAATGTCATTTTCTTATTGGTTGTTATTTGCTATTTCCATTTTGAGGTGATGCGTACCCTCATTTGTGAACTCAACTTTCGTTTTCCCGGATCTTCATTGCAGTTATTTCTTTTGGTCTCGTGCTCACTTGTGGCGACAACATTTTCTGTGTGGTGAAAGTTGTTCTTGTTCGCCTCTTTCTTTTGAGAAAGGATCAACCGTTTTGTGCTATAAAGTTTTACAAATCGTGAGTTGTTAATTGTTTGGTGGTGGTTAAGTGATTGTAGGGGTGAGATTTTGCTACCCGGCTATTGGAGAAGTAATAGAAGATGAGTTGGGTTTGACTCAACCTCTTGGAGGAAGTTGATTCGGATGGAATGTATGGTTTCAAGTAAAATTGTATATTGTTCGACTAAGTATGACCTATGGTATAGTGTAGTTCCGAACCTTGGTTCATGTTGGAATGTTGGGGATTATCAAATGTATGGAAACCGTAATCAATTTTATAGAGTAACTCTATTGAAAGTATCGTGATATTGTATGAATGATTCCTGATGATGTCAATGAGTGAGTATATCGGAATTGGGGGAATCTTAGAGATTTAATCCGATGATTTCATTATTTGTTATAAGAGGAATTCGTTGTAGAGGTCTCAGAGGTTAAATTTGGGCTTTCCATTTTCATGCTAAACTTCAGTCGCCCAAAGATTTGTGTGTAGAGGAGATAGAAAACTGGAGTATTCGGTAGTGGAATGATTGGCGATAGAACCCTTTTGATGTAGTTCATGAGCGGGTGTACTGAAAATTCTGATGTGATATTCTTGAAAGTTGGAGGTGATGAGATTGTATGGGTTTTTTAGGTGCTTTGGTGCATTCTATCAAATTAATGTCATCGGTTGAATGAGTTGTCTAGAGTATTGATGGAATCAATAGGGTCTCTCTACAACGGTGTGGAAGATGTATTTCGATTTAAACCTAACTTGAGGATGTTAAATGAAGATGGTTGAGACCGTGTGGTATGCGATGAATTCAATTCCAAGGTTGGAGAGATGTTTTATTCCAAAAAGTGAAACTAAGGGAAAAAATGTCTTCTTGATTAGTGAAGCGTTTTCTTAATTCTCGCTGAGCTTTGTCTTTGTTGACCAATGTCTTTCGTAAGTCGAGTTTGACTCGATTTTGGTATGTGTGGTTCTTATCGGTTCGGGAAGAATAAGGGAAGTTCGATTTGGGCATTTAAAATGATTCCTCCTTTGGTTTTCGTGACGTTTATTCGCATGGCGCCACTTGGAGGGTGGAAAGGTTTTCGTGATGAAATTACGATTTGGATTTTACTCTTGATGCCAGTTGGTAACATCTAGTTGTGACGTGAATCTTTCTTATTCGAGATGGTTTTGCCAAGAAAAGAGTTTGCTTAAAAGAATTCGATTGTATGTTTCCGGTTAAAGGAGGTGATCCTTGCTTTAGTGAAGAGTTCGATTGAAAGGTGGAACATGAGTTTCGTGTTCTTCGTGCTTGTCGTGTGGTTCAGTTTCAATGGGAAGGTTAACCCAAGGTACATTGGGTTGTTTTAGCTAGTTGGCGTATCGCCAGGTGCCTCGAGTACATGCGCGGTACGTAACGTCTTGTATGTTCTCGTGTTGAGTGAGTTCTGGGAGATCGAGTTTGAGATTTTGTTTGCGCCAGTGGACCGTAGTAGGATCTTACCTTGAGTCTTGTCCAATGAGTGTACCTAGAAATGTCGAGTTGAGGGTTAGTACGCACGCCGCTTTACGTCCTTATGTTGTGGTCCCATCGATTCGAGTGAGGCCACTTGGAAGATGGAGTTTCGTTTGCGTGATCGATATCGGATTCGTTGAAACGGTGCTTGTTTGTCGTTGTTTCATTCCATCCACATTTTCTTTCGTGTAGATTCGGTGTTTAGATTCGGTGAATCCTTTTAAGGGGGTAGAATGTAATATCCCGAGTTTCATTTGAGAGTGCAATACAAATTGAGAGAGAATTAGTGTAATTCTCCGATAGTGCTAGAATTAATTTTCGGAGAGAATAATTAATCGGTAGAAGGTTTCTTTTGGAAAAAGCGTTAATCGGGAGATTAGAAGGGGTTTTCTGTGTTTTTGGACAACTGGGCTGGGCTAGAGGCCCATAGGCCCATCTAGTGGCCACCAACATAAAGGGTGGGAAACCCTAATTTTCCCCACTTCTCCCTCTCCTCTCTCCTCTTTGGCGCGCCCTTTGGCCTCCTCCTATGCGCCTTGCCTCCTCCCCTCCCTGGTCTTTCCTCCATGGTGCTGCCCCTCAAGACTTCTTCCCCGCTGCGGTGTTGGTCTCCTTCCGTTGCCGGTCTTCGCGAGGATCGGGGACGACGATCGTGGGCTGTGGAACAAGAAGAGGAAATCACCACCAACTTCTTCTTGAGGCTCACTCAGCGTCATCTCCCACGTCGTCAAGGGTAACGATGTGTTCTTGGGATTTCTAGAAGTCTTTCGTTAAGTGAGCGAGTAGTTTTGTTAAATTCCAGTCTGTCCGCATTTCGTTCAGTTCTGTCCAGTATGTTGGAGGGGTTGTTTCGGTTATTTTTAGGCAGAATCTGAAGGTTTGGTCTCCTAGAGATATGTAGGCCTCGTTCTTAAGTTTCAGTGGCCACCAAGTTTACTTGATTCCGAGGTCTGAGTCAAAAGTTATGGATGTTTTAGTACCTGCTGCCAGAAATCTGACGAGAATAAACTGTCTGGTTATTTCCTAAATTTTGAAAGGAAATTGGTCGAAACTGAAAGTTCACCCAACTAGGTTATTGTAGAGGATTCGATGACCTTTTCAGATTGGTAAAGAACGTTCAATTTGGAGTTACCTAATGAAAGTTATGATCTTTTTATTCTGCTGTTCATTCTGTTGACAGTTTCTGTACTGAAAGTTCAAGCATTTATTAACCCATTAAATTGGCCAAATTGGTTTATCACGTCAACTAGAGTATTGTAGATTAGTCAGTTAAGAAGCTACAGCAATTGGGTTTACCATTTTTCGACTTCCAGACATTGAGTTATGTTAATTTCCGTGCTGCTGTCCAGATACAGTTTATGGCAGAAATCGTTGTTTTCAGTTTAGGCTTTGTAAGAATGACTTGAGTCATCGGAAAGCGGTAGAACGCCGATTAGTAGTGTTGGGTATATTATGTCCTTATTGAAATTATTTTACTTGTTTAGGAGGTGAAGCCTCGGGTTTAGGAGTATCACCTTTGCCGACTAACGCGTCGCATCGCGAAGGCAAGTACATTGCCACCCTTAATGATTGTGATTGATGAATGTTTATATGGTCATCTTTGTGATTTTGTATGATACGAGAGAAGATGGATTGTCTATGTTCTGTCATATGTGTTGAATCCATGTTTTGTTATCATGTCTTTCAATATTCGTATTTCATTCTATGCATTCATTATGCATGTTTCATCCACGAAAGTGGATTGCAAGTCCCACCATTCCGGTGTGGGCGGTGTTGGACATTGTCATGTCCGCCCACGGAGTGGATTTGAAAGACCCATTAATTCCGAATGGGCATGTAAGACCCATTAACTCCAAGATGGGCAATGTTGGACACCGTATGAAACGTTCTTCATACGGAAGTGGATCCCGCATTTTGTTAAGATGCGGGCTTGAGTGAACACCGACGGGTGTTTCACCGCTATACTGCAGATATGCATGTGTGCAGTCCATTCCTTTGATTTTGAGCATTCATATCATGTCTTCATATGTAGTCAATTGTGATGTGATCGAACTCGATGATGAGTTTGTCTTATTCATATTGAATGATTATCTTATTGATATATGTACTTGCGAGTCATGGACTCACTCTTGCGTTGTTTGTTTATTTTAGGTAACCCCTGATGTTGGCTCACTTGGGAGGGAGTAGACACGCACTACTCGTTCACATCATCCTATTCATGTTCAAGATTAAATTTAGTTCTATCTTACATTCGTTAATGATGAACTGTAATAATTAAATTATAATTGGTGAAGGAAGGATACCTTCTCCATATTGAGGTTGATTTATTACTGCATATGAACTTTCATTATCAATGAACTGAAATAAATAGATTAGATGGTGAAGGAAGGATACCTTCATCATGTGTTTTGATACTATCATTAGTTGATTTTATTCGAATTCTTCCGCAATATGGATGTATGTTAGATGTTTTAGGTGACATCTTGGCTTCCGAATAGCCAGGGTGTTACAGATAAGCTGTCGTGGGTTCGTAGAACCGTAAGACTCTAAGAGTAGGATCGCGATCCTAACTACCTTGAGTAGGATCGGATCGACAGTGAGACTCGGATCGACAGGCTGTCGTGGGTTCGTAGAATCGTAAGACTCTAAGAGTAGGATCGTGATCCTAACTACCATGACTGGTTGGAGATGATAACATCACCTAATCGAAGCATTTTCTCTCTGCACGTGGTCCTGCCCACTAGAAGGAACTTTATAGCATCAATTCGTTCCTACTCTTACGACCAGTGCATGATAATCGTGATCGAAAAGTATAAGTTAGTCAAATCTCTCTTTTTTAAGAAAACCCTTTTCACACTATTTATTTAGTTTATCTAAATAAACTAAGAAAATAGTCGGAGGCTAGGATAAAGTTATTAATATGACTTCAATTCTTAGTCTTTATTTCATTCATTATCTTATGAGTTACTAACTACTCGATAAGATGATTTGCAGGAAAAAAGATAGGATTATATATATTAACAAAAACTTGTCTTTACAGGTTTCTATTACAAGATACTTTGACAAGGGAGATCCGATTTGCATCTCCTCCATGACCTTCTTGTTGACCGACTGTATTTCTTCAATCAACCGCTCCGCTTCTGCTTCAGAGTAGTCGAAGTCGATTTCGATTGGCTGCAGGCTAAGGTTGGGGTCATAAATTTTAAGTTTTGCCAGAGCATAACTTGCTGTGCCTTCGACCACCTCCTTTATTGAGTCAGCTTCGTTGGTTTTTAGAGTAGTCATCAACTCTTGCAAAGTCCCAACTTGTTCTCCAATGACACTGGTGTGAGCAGTTATCGTGTCTTCACGAGGAGTGACCTCCTCAGCATGTAGCTCATTGAGTACATTATTCAGGAGAGAAATGTTTTCTTGAAGGTTAACCTTTGTCGACTTCATCTCTTCCTGGTTACAAGTCGAAGCCTCATGAAATTGTTTTATTTCAACTGCTTGCTCTGAAAAGAGTAAGACCAGTCAGACAAAATAACCCTTGGAGGACTGGAAAACAAAACTGGTCACAAGTAAAGATTTTCTTAACAGCTAGTCAAGAATCTAGCTTCTTGACTTCATTATCGTGGGAAGTAGTGCTCTTTGCATACCGCTCTTCCCACAACTTTATCTCTTGATCTTTTTCTTTGGTGATGTGGGAAATCTAGTGAACAATCAAGGTCTTTTCTTTGACCTTGGTTTGGAGCATACCCACTTCGACCTCTTTTTCTGAAAAGGAATAAGAGTTAAAAAGATAAAGATCAATGTCATAAGCAGTCTTAAGTTCAGCACTTGCTGTTTATTTGTCACTACAACTGTTGAGTCGCAGAGTTTGCCTCCTGAAGCTTCTTTAGAAGGTCATCTTTTTCTTCCCTTAGCTTTTTCGTTTCGACTCTCTCGTAGTCGAGCGAATCAGCCAAGATCTTTTCGTCGCTTTTAAACCTACAAAGGTTAAGAGTAGACATGAGCACAGAACAAGTGGTTGTTTTCTATGACCATTCTCTGGTCGTAAGTCTTTCTACGATCAGTACCTAGTCGTAAGTTTTTCTACGACAACCCTCTAGTTGTGACAACCCTCTAGTCGTAAGTACTTGTACGACCAGTACCTAGTTGTAAGTTTTTCTATGACAATCCCTCGAGAACTGTGCGAGTGGTCAAAACACAAACGACTACGAGTAGCAATAACTTACCATCTCTCTGTCTGCTCGCAGAGTTCCGCTTTCTCCTATCATAGCTTAATAAGTTGTCGTTGTATTCACCAATAGTGACAATTTGTTCCAGAGCTTTTTGCAAGAAAAAGACAGTGAGAAGTGGGAAAAAATCGTATTTGTAAATGTTTGACATCAGATACTTACATTTATGCTTGTTCAAGCAAACATGGAGAATACCATAGTGGGATCCTTCAGTTCATCGATCTCTTGAACTCGGTCCCACCACACCTTCTCGAGATTCGATCGCGAGAACTGAACGCAGAAGACTCCACAACTGATGCAGGACCAAAGAACTCAAAGAAGAAGTTGCTATACTCTTCTTCTTCTTCTTGGGTGATGGCGGCTTGTCCTTGAGGACCGGAGGGGATGTTTGTGACAACTTCCTTCCCGGCGCAGTGGTCGGATGATCCACCGCCACCTTGTTCGGATGCTTCCACCGCTACCTTTGCCGTCCTCTCCTCTACCTCAACACCACCTTGGTGGTCGTGGTAGTCTCAGTAGCAACGACCACCTCAGTGGTCACAATCGCCTGAGAGGCCACTACCACTTCAGTGGGCGCAGCAGCTCCGCTGTAGTGACTCCTTCCACTACGGGAGCAGTGGTCGATCCCTCGACCACTCCTTCTGTTGTTTCCTCGATTGTAGAAGAAAGCACAGCGGGCTCCTCCACAGAGGCGTCCTTGGGAGCTAGAGGAGTCGGGCTAAGATTACAAAAAGGAAAACACATCAAAATTGTAGAAAGCAAAAGGTAAATGATGTTCTTACATTTTTGTCTTTTTACATACCTTAGCCTGCTGGATCTGATCTTGAATCCAGAAGAAACCTTCCCTAAAGAAGAATTCTTCAACTTCTTCTCTTTAACCACGTTTGGCCGAAACTCGAGTTGAGGGATAGGGGTCGTTATGACCACGTCTAGTCTTAAGTCTTGAGCGAGAACTGTCGCTCCTTGAGCCTCCTGACTCTCCAGATGGCGAGACCTATCTCGACCACCCCTAGAGCAGCACTTCCCTCGACCACAGGCCCTGCTGGCACAACAGTTCCCTTCACAAAAGACATAAAGCTCTTCCAGTTCTCCTTTTCTAGTTGCTTGACAAAGCCACGAGAGGCAGAAACTGTGAAAGCCTTGCCGTCATAGTAGAAGGGTACCTTGGTCTTGGGGGCTTTGTGCTTGAGAGCCTCGGTCGCCTTGATCGCCCTTGCTTTCTCTACAGCAGCCATATCTGCAACAAATTTCACAAAGGGCTTGGACGAAGCAGTAGAGCTGGAGCCTGCGCCTCCTTATCGATGACTTTCACGAGTCGATGCTTTTTGGTAGGAGGAGCCTTGACTTGCTCCGCCTCCGCGCCAACAACCATCAATTCGATATCTTCGTCGTCTTGATGGCCTTCCATGCATACCTTCTGCAGAAGTCAGAAAAAGAAATATTACTAAGTTGTTGTATGTCATTATACGACCACCCTTATAGACGTAAGTTCTTCTACGACTACCTCATGATTGTAAGTTCTTCTACGATCATCCCTCGGTCGTAAGTTCTTCTACGACCAATACCTAGTCGTAAGTTTTTCTACGACAATCTCCTGGTCGTAAGTTTTTCTACGACTATAAGATACTAAAGATGAAATCAACCTTTGATTACCTTTAGGCGTTTCATCTTATCCTCTGCGGACAAGTACACCAGGATTTGAGGAACCACCACATTGGGTGGCGGGGATTTCTCACAAACGAGTTTGACTCGAGCATCAATTTCCGCTTGTGGGAGATCTGCAGGGATAAACAAACTTTCAATAACTAAGCTCAAAGTCAACAAAAAGAGAGCTAAGTTGAAAATTTACTTACCCTCTTCGTAATCTCTGGTCGAATCTTCTAGCCCAGAGTACTTCCACATGAGATGTGCTCGTTTCTTCAGAGGGCTAATGCAGCGCGTGATGAAGTCCTTCACCACGTGCCATCCGGTGAGCCCCTCTTTCTTCAAGTCTTTGATGGCTTGAATATAGGGGCGATCTGGCCAAGATCCTTGGGAGTCAAATCCCAGGAGGAAATCTTCTCAACGGCATTCCCTTGAGCGAGGCTATCACTGGTTGTCTCTCAGTAGAACCACCCTTCTTCCATCCCGACCAAGACGACCGGTTGAACATCTGAATGTACTCCTTTGACTTCCCATCATAGAGCTTCAGACCACAGCTCCCAGCGATCCTGGCTTGTCTGCTCATCCCACAGTAATACTAGAAGAGCTCGAGGTCCACTGGAATTCCCAGGTAGGCCTCACTCAAGTACACGAAGACACTTAACATCGTGATGGAATTGGGAACGAGGTTCACCAATTCCACCCCAAAGTGCTCGAGTACAATTGTGAGAAAGGGGTGAGCAGGCAATCGAAGGCCGCACTCACAGTACGCCTGGAAGACGAGAATCTGCCCAATCTCCCTTGACGGCCAATGTTGCCCAACAGCCTCAACCCACTTCACAAGCTCCTTCTTCGGGATCTTCTCGGTGGTGACCAAAGCCTTTATCTTGGCTGCATCCATCTCCAATTCAGCCCACTGGGAAGCGGATCTAACCATCTTTCTCAAGAGGGAAGATTTGGATTGGGAGAAGTCTCGAGGAAGCGCACGATTTGGTTGGCGGCGGACAAAGCAAGAGCTCAATGAACAATCGAATCGGTTTGGGGAAAAGTAAAAACCCTAAGTCTAACCCACGATAAGTTTTTATAACTGCACGCTTGAGATAAGAGATCGTGAAAACTCAACAGTTGCCACCTCTTCGGGAACCGCTCCAACGGACATATTTTTGAGAGTCGATTGAGATTCTTTAATTTGCTTGTTCGAGAAACTGAGATTGTCTTTACATCTCAAGCGAAATTACCTTCTTGACCAACTATTTTTTGGTCAAATGGAATACCAGTCAGAAATGTTTTACTTCTGATTACTATACTATGACCACTTTGTAGTCATAAGATTTCTTACGACTACCTTGTAATCGTAAGATTTCCTACAACCTTCTTGACCAAGTCTATTTCTGGTCAAAAGAAATACCAGTCGAAGAGTCTTTCCTTCGACCGCCATTCCACGACCACCTTGTGGTACAAAAATCATCTACGACTCCTTTTTCCATGTACGTTACTTTCACTTGAAGCTGGGAGGCTAGGTTACGAGGATCTAATAATCCTCATTTAATTATTTACCTGTAATTCTTATTATGGATGAATATACCATCATATGGTTCTTGAATATACCCCTTAATGTTCATAAGGGAGAAGCTAGCCAAGTGGTCATAAGTTCTTCTACGACCACCACCATAGTCGTAAGTTCTTCTACGATCATCCCTTAGTCGTAAGTTCTTCTACGATCAGTACCTAGTCGTAAGGTTTTCTACGACTACCTTATGGTTGTAAGTCCTCCTATGACCAGCTCAGTTACGGCCACCCTGTAATCAATAGAGCTTGCAGACGAGTAGGCCCAATTGATTAGGGAATCTAAGCAGTCAATATACGTTGTTATTCTCAGGAATAACTGCACATAATGCGCCTCTATATCTGACGATAACTGCTAGGCGACATGGAGGGCTTACTACTCTGGCGATAACTACCATCAATACGTCCGTTATACGAAATGATGAGGCACCTCTTGACCTGGAGAAACGACCACCTCCTTGTACACTATAAAGGCTACCGTCAGTTGGAGAAAAAAAGGAGAAAAAACAAGTACAATCAGGATCACAAGTCTTAGTCTTTCTCTTGGTTGTAACCAACATACTCAATACAATACACACAAGAGTATGGTTGTTATTATCTCCGGAGAAGTCCTGAACTTGTATAAAAATCACTGTTTCGTTCTCTCTGCGTGATCAATCTTGGAGATCCTCAAATCAAACAATCATATGTAAGATCTGTTCTAGATCACCAAGAACTGTAAATTAAAAATTACGACCAATTGAATACTGCAAATTAATGTACACTAATTTACTGGTACAAAATTAAATATGACTATTTAAACATGACTAAATTAATTACATTAGAATGAATTGATGCATGGGGATTTTAATGTTAGGCTAAATCGCTAAGATTTACATGCTCTGTTGCCTGTGTTAGGCTGTCTTACTACTGAAGTAATTTACTGCACACTACACACTAGCTAGCTACACACTACACACTGTGTGATTGTGATATGCACCCATCATCATATTGTTCATGTTCAGCTTTACCATGTTTGATATGCAGACACTGCACACTACATGTTGTTCACAAAAAATGGTCGGGAAGCAGGTCAGTATCTAGCTAGAAGACAAAGCATGCAACACCACCATAGATTGCAAAATAAAGAACATATAGCAGTATATAATTGATTGTACCATGCAATTTGTTAGTAATCTTGACATAATTAGTCCTCAATTAAACATACGCCAATGCAAGATATGTTTAAATTATTAGTAATAACCAACTAATTAATTGGTGTTAGTTGAGCCCATGCTTTCGACTACAAAATCAATTCATTTTGCTGCCAATAACTCCTAAGTAAGTGTATACCGTTTCTCAACTGCAAATTAAGACATTTAATAGTGCATTCAAAGTTCTAGAAGGTAATGATAACAAACCAACTGCACAAATGTATGTACTTGATCCATTACATAATTTCATTACGACTAATTATTTGGTAGCTAATTAACGACGCCTCAAGAATTAAAACTAATTAATTACATAACATTAGTTTAACTGCGTCTAATTAAATACGACTAATAAAGTCAAACAAATTTTCCTACGAAAATTTTAGAACGCCTACAATAGGTGCGCCTAAAAAATTACAACTATTTAAGTACGCAGTTAATAAAGAATTTACAAATGAGGAAAGATCGATAGAGATAAAAATTACCTGCTAAAATGGCTTCTAATGACCAAGGTAGTTAGGATCGTAATCCTACTCTTAGAGTCTTACGATGCTACGAACCCACGATAGTCTGTCGATCCAAATCGCACTGTCAATCCTACTAGTAGAGACTTAGGGAAAAAATGCAATTTTTTTAGAGGCTAGGCTTTGCTGATATTTTATTTTAGAGCAAATTTTGTTGATATTAATTTCTAAGAATGAAACTATAAATAAACAAGGAGCATGCAAAATATTATATCAGTATGATAATGCTAGTACAAATATCTATATTATGACATACTCAATCTTGAGCTTGATAATAATAAGCTATTTTTATTCCTCGAGTATGTCTAGCTGCTTTTAATGAACATGCAAGTGGTAAACCATATAATAATCATACAAACTTATAGTATAGATGTTAAATATGTGTATTTTTACAATTCCGTAGAATCACCGATTCTATTATTCGATAATATGATTTCGATCCTACCGAAGGCAAATCGATCTAACTTAGGATCTCGACTCTGACTACCTTGCTAACGACGACGGTTAATAACGCTAAAATATCCCGAAAAATATAATCAACAAAGCCAGAGAGCGACCAAAAGAGAGAGCGAGTGAGTGACGGTGAAGCAAAATTGCACTCGCTCGCTCGCTAATTTATAGCCGCTGCGGGAGGGAATCCTTCCCCCGTATGAGCTAATTGAAATTTGCATGCATGCATCAGACAATGATGTGACAATGATGGGATAGGGAATAAAGTGGTGATAGTGACCAATGGAAGTGATTGGAGGGGAGGGCAGGCGGTGGAAGGACAGATGAAGGGAGAGGACTGGCTTCAGAGCCTCGTTTGAACGATAGATGGACCGGATACCGATGGTTTTTTGTTTCTCTAGAGAGCCGGACCGGTTCTTTGGGGAGGGGAGGGCATGTGGCGGGAGGGGGAGGGCGGGCCGCACGGTGGCATGGTTGCCATCGCACGGTGGCCATGCAGGAGGGGAGGGCGCGTGGCGAGAGGGGAGGGCGGGCCGCACTGCTGCGTTGATGGCATCGCACGGTGGTCGTGCGGGAGGGGCCACCGCACAGTGGCCGTGCGGGATGGAAGGGCACATGGCAGGAGGGAGGGCAGGCCGCACGGTGGCCGTGCGAGAGCACCTCCACTGCACAGTGGTCGTGCGACAGCGGGTACGTAATGCGTCGTCGATGTGTGCGCGCAGTGACTGTGCGATCTAGAGCGCTATTTCTGCAAATACCATGTGCCGAGTGCTGATACAGTCAAAAACTCGCAAAAGAACCATGGTACCCGATCTATGCTCTCTACACCTTGCACAAATTGAAGCTGTGACTTACTCAACGAGGAAAGACAGTATGATATATATATATATATATATATATATATATATATATATATATATATATATATATATATATATATATATATATATATATATATATATCCACACTAAGGCCTTATTTGGAAAACCCAAATTTTCAACCCATCCTCGTGGATAGACAGGGATTTTGAACTAAAATCCCGGCTCATCCACAGGGATAGGCCGAGAATTTGGGTTTTCCAATCAAGCCCTAAGTCTATCTTTATTTTTCTTCAAATTACTGGAAAAAAAACTTATTCAAGGGCATGCCATAATTACATGAGGAAATCCACCGACCCGCCCTTTGACACGACGTGACGGCAATGTCGTACGCACCTTCCAACCTCTCCCCACCTCAAGAGCAGTAGAAGGGAGAGGAAGCCCACCAGTAGGCCCCATGTGTCAGCCTGCGGTAGCCCTTCCCTCACTCCATGTGCCGTGCAGATATGTACGCTCTCCTGCATTTGTGGGCCCACTTGTCACTCGTCGCCTTTCGTCCGATCCCACCTTGGCACCTCATCGGACGGCCCTGATACCACCACCACCTCCTCGTCCTCGTCGTCTCGGTATTTTTCCTTGTACTTGTTCTTTCTTCCTATGGGGGAGGGAGAACCGAGGAGGAAGTATAGCGGGAATTGATTATTTACCTTCGCTTATTGATCTTCCGCTTAGATGCGTTTTGATATTTTACTCTTTTTCTCGATGTAATTGATTTTTTACCCTCTGCTTAGATGAATTGTCAATTAAATACCCCATGTTCATTATTTTATTAATATCCATTGGTTTCCACTTTTGGCCACACGAAAAGACCGAGTTGCCCATGTCTCTCCTTCGTCTCCCTCCCACGCCCTCTTCCATCTCCCAGTCCCATCATCCCCCACCTCTAGCTTGACCACAGTGGTGACCCACTTCGGGATCCCACCCTTCGCTCAATTCGACGGCCTGAACCCCTTCCCGGTTCGACATGGTGTACTCGTCGATCTCACTCGCCTTCCTCCCTGACGACAACAACAGTCGCCGCGACATCCCACCACCAAAATCACCTCCTCCTCCTCCTCCTCCTCCAAATCAACCCAAACACAAACAAATCAAGCATGCCCAACTCTGCTTGAAACCAACCAAGAATAAGAACCCAGCTCAGCTCAAATCCACCCTAGAAATATAAAAAATTACCCATTTCTCACGCTCTCTTTGATTCCCTCAAGCTCAGAGAATGGTGCTTGCGGTGGATCGAGATGGAGATTGTAGAGGGAGAACAAGGGACGAGTCCTGCACAAGTATGCTATGGCCTATGAGGCTATGAGCTATGCAACACAAGTCCAGCATTCTCAAACAACCAAATGTATGGCATTACAAGGCATTTGAGCAAAACTTTCAATCAAGCTAGCACAAGAGAAATTGCGAACGACGTAGCAACATTTTCAAGGGAAAAAAGAAAGAAATGGTGTGGTTCTTGCCTCTGGTCTGCTGCTATAGTGGTGTCGTAGGGGTCAGTGGCACCAACGGCCTGCTGGCAGGCCCTTGCCTGGTCGACGGGGCAGACCTTATGGTCGATGGACCTGAGGTCATTGGAGGTGACCTTGAGCGCCTAGTCGGAGTTAGTGGCATGGGCGGCGAGGTGGAACTTGACGGATCAATACTTGCAGGAGTCGTCCCCATCGCAGGCATTGTAGTCGCGGGAGAATCGCATGGCCATGGCGGCGGCTGAGGGATGAGGCTGAGGCGGTGGGCGATGAACTCGTCATTGAGGGCAGTGGAGTTTACCTCGATCTCAACAAGGTCGATGGCGAGCGCACGCCTCGGGCTGTTGCGGCGTGCCCCCCAATGGAGATAGATCTAAGATTTGGATTTGGGAGGTAGAAGGCAGGAGGTGGTGGAAGGAGATGTAGGGGATGGCGGCGGCGAGGCTAGTGACGATGGAGGCGAAGAAGTTGGCGATGGAAGTCGATGGGGTCGGGACAGCGATGATAACACCGGGCATGCCGTGGTGAAGGAAGAGCTTTGTGAGCAAGATGGAGGTGAGGAGTGCTCTGGAAAAAGAGAAGGGGCGAGGTTGGTTATAGACAATGGCAACTCGATCTTTTCATGTGGTTAAAAGTGGAAATGCTAACAGATATTAATAAAATAATAAAAAACTATTTAATCAAGAATTCATCTAAATGAAAGGTAAAAAAACAATTACATCGAAAAGATAGGTAAAAGCTAAAAACCTATATAAAGAGAGGGATATTATCGATTCCCCGTAAGTACACAGGACCACCTCCTCTCTCTCTCTCTCAATTGAGTTGTTTGCTCACCCTTCGGGGCAGTAACGGAGGAGCGAGGCCGGACGGAGAAGGTTGGATATGTCTCTCTCTCTCTCCCTTTTTCTTTTTTGGGTTTTGTTTCCATTCTAGTTCTTGTAGAAGTGCCGTTGGAGGTTAGAGGATGGCGCGCAAGATGGATGGATGGATAGATGGAGGAGCGCCGTGGAATTTTGTGGCCATTTTTGGGGGGCTATTCTGTTGTTGAGTTCGAAGGGAACAAACATTACGAGACGATAGTTGCATTTCGTTTCCTTGGTATCTTCCATTTGCTGAATACAATTCACGAACAAATTGATGTTCTCTCTCTCTCTCTGTGTGTGTGTGTGTGTGTGTGTGTGTGTGTGTGTGTGTTTTCGTTTCTTCTTGAATTGTTGAGAAGTTCAACGACAAGAAGGCAGTTGATCGAGGTTCTGTCTGGGGGCGCTCAATTCGTCTCGGCAGGGAAAATAAATTTTGGTCGTCTTTTCCTTTGTTCGCGTGTTGCGCGGGCGGTTCTTGGAAGATTGGGCGAAAGCCAAAAACAAGGGCGGACATTTCGATCGGTCCATTTTTCTTTTATATTCCTACGTTTCTTTCTTCGTTCCCCTCCGATCGTAGTCGAATCGCGGCGCTTCTTCCTCAAACTTTCAATTGTTTTCTCGGATGCAGAGGCGACCCATTTTGGTTGGTATCCTGGAATCGGAAAATTTTGGGGAGATCAATAGTAGTTTGACCGTTTTGGGTTCTTTTGGTACTGTTTTCTGTTAGTTTTATTTACCTTCAGATACTGATCAGTTCTTGTAATCTGTTACAAGGATAATTTACTTTCTTTGAAGCCCCGGATTTTTCCTTTTTTCCCCTGGATTTTTTAATTGGGTTTTAAGTCCTAAAATCCAATATTTCTCTCTTCGTTTTTTTTGCTTGATCTTTTCAGTTGCAAGATACAAACATCAATTAATTTGGAATACAAGCGGTGCTTTACAGATCACGTGTCAATCCTTGATGCAAATTGTCTTGGCGTGCTAGTGTGGGTATAAGTGGATTAACCTTTCAGCAAAGGTAATAATGTCAGGTAGAAAGGGCGGAGTACTAGACTACTAGCAGTAACTTTCTTTTTTCTAGTAGAGTGAAAAGGTTTTTGATCCTTGCAAAAGCCTTACGGTTGTAGGGAGCACCTCAAGACCTAATCTATATGTGGAGTTATACCATGTAGGAATATGATTCACGTAACTTAAGTTAGCTTTGACAATGTCGTTTGTTTTGGCTAGATTGCCCTTGTTTTTTATATGTGGAGCAGATGTCGATGTCATGTTGGTTGTGCTATCATGATGTGCAGGTCTAATTTTAGCGGGTTATATGTAATTTGTGTGCTCTAATTTGAGAATCTTTTGGTCTATAACTGTCAAATTCTGGGTTTTTTTTTATGTGGCCTGCACTATTTGGTCTTGATTTTGATTAGAGGGAAATACCTTGTTTCATCACATAAGTTATGCGTCCTTCTACCGCTGCAAGTTTTGGACAGAAGTAGTGCTCTGCAAATACTTCTGATCATGATGCATGTAAATTACTATATTATTTGTGAAGATTCGTTTTCCATTTTATTTGCTTACTGACTACACGAGAATTCACTATGTTAATCTGTTAATACTGTCTGTAGTCTCATTGTGCTATCCTCGTGTCCAGATGTAGTGCTGTTAAAAATGGATTCAGTCCATCAATTCTGTGATGACCTGATTGAGCTAACTTATTCATCTCCCTCTAATTTAAGCTGCTTCCTATTTCAGTTGAATATCTGATATGGATGAAACCATGGGAAGGCGAACAGTCGGTGGCCTTCTGTTCACCAAAGGAGGCTCAATTCTTGTATTCAGGGAAGACAGCCCACGCCGCAAGGCCACTGCTTGCTGTACGCACCTTGAGTGTGGCAGTAAGCTTTTCCCTGACAAAGACAGGAAAATGCATAGGGCATCCAAGGAAGGAGTGACTCCCCAGAGATCACACGTTTTCGGGAAATCTAACAGGATGCTCCCTGAAGGAAGAATGGCTTATGACAGCACCAGCAGGATTGCAGCAAGCACCTGTAGTTTAACTGGCAGTAGACCAAGAAGAGAAACTACTGGACAGGATCTGCTGGCTTGTTTGAAAGAAAGGGTCAATGCATCAAGGAAGCGTTCACTGAGTGGAGGGAGTAGCCCATCATCACCAAACACATCCAGTACTGGTTCCTCAAGCAATAGTAGATTGACTTCAAGATCATTGCATCGGCCAGCTTCAAGGACAAGAAAGGATGGCAGGAACGGTGATGCTGTCAGGATGCATAGAGTTAGTAGTGGAAGTTCTGGGGAAGATGTGGAGAAAAGCGATGATGACCAAGAACCTACAGGCAGGTTTCTTTGTCGAAGCTTGTTCAGACACAGAAGCAGACTTCAAGGAGGTCCGTTATCTTATATGGGGGACAGTTTGGATGATTCCAATGAATATTGGCGATTCGATATGGATGAAAGTGAAGAGGTATGTCTTATTGTCATAAATTTTTTTGTTAAACATCCACCCTGTATATCTTTCAAGTATGTGTTAATACAATAGAAATGCAGCCTTCCTGCATTATTTCAAAAGAAAAGGACGTGCTAACCAGTCTGAATGATTTAATGTTCCATTGAGAGAAAAAAAAATTGCCTTTCTATCATGGTTATCTTTCATTTATTGGGTAATCTGAAGATGAAAGAGGCAACTCATTTCTTTATTAATTACAAGGCAGAGCTCCTGCCTGTTTCAAAAAAGAAAGAGGCAACTCATGTTGCACGGTATTGTTGATCGTTGTGTTCATAGAAAATATAATATTATGTTTTGCAGGTTGAAGATTACCATGTACTCAATGATCGGCATAGGGGAATGAGAATGGACATTGATGACATGTCTTATGAGGTACGTGTGCATCTATTTCTTCAGTTCTGAGAATGCTGTTATGAAAATTGGTCCATGTTTATGTTAACATTCTAGTCCCGAGCATCTTTTGTTTGGAAGTTGTTCTTTTTCATTTTTTTGATGGACAACATGTGGCTACATCGCATTGTAGGAATTGCTTGCTCTGGGGGAGAGAATCGGTACTGTAAGCACTGGCCTTTCAGATGATGCGCTGTCAGAGTGTCTGAAGAGAATCCTCTATGTGCCCACAACTTCAACAAGTCATGAAGATGGTGACATCAAATGCATCATATGCCAGGTTTGTTCATTACTATCATACTATCATTGGATTGTTCTACAGTTTGATAGTGTATGGAGTTGCTAGTATACTGGGTCATATGTAACACCTTCAGTGTAAACATTTATTCAAGCATACAACTGAACAATGTTCACATACTCTAGTTGTAAGCTCCTACTATTGGTAAACATATGTTTTTGCAATGTCATTAAATATCATTAGAATAACAACCTATACAAGGTGTGCAACAGAAAAAAATGAGCTTTATATCCCTTCTATCAATGCTAAACATATTTAAATGCGTTGATGCTACATGCCTATTAAGCATTATAGGGGACATATATGCTCCATTGCTATTAAAATAGTCTGAAAGGTCTTGAAAAATCTATCATGATAGGAGTCATTTTGTTTTTGGCATGTGAAATCAACTCTATATGAGTACCCCCTCCATCCCGCAACATAAGTCAATTTTTTCTTCGAAAGTGTCGTTCCACAATATAAGTCCATTGATGAAATCAAATATGTAGTTATTGTACTATTTTCACTCTATACCCTGCTTTAATGCTAGGAGAGTGGATGAATAGCTATAGTATGTCATTTTTGTTAGAAATAACAACTTGTATTACCAACGGGCCAAAGGGCAGTGTATATATACAAAGTACAAGTGGTGAATATGCAAATAACCCTCGTAACAATGGAGAATCCTCGTAACAATGGAGAATAAGACACTATATATATCTTTAACACCCCCCTTCAAACTCATGGTGGATCAACAACACTGAGTTTGGAGAGGTAGAAGCTATGCTGTGCTCGAGTCTGAGCCTTCGTGAAGAAATCCGCTATCTAAAGCTCGGAAGGCACATACTGAAGAGTAATCACCTGATCATGCACACAAGACCTCATGAAAGAAGCATCAACACCAATATGCTTGGTGAGCTCATGCTTCATAGGATCACGGGCAATATTGATAGCACCTGTATTGTCTGACAAGAGAGGAGTCGGTGTAGTGACAGAGACACCAAAATCCTCAAGTAACCACCGTAGCCAAGTAATCTTTGCTGTCAAGAGAGCCATAGCTCGCAACTCAGCCTCTGCACTCGAACGGGACACTGCAGTCTATTTCTTCGTCTTCCAAGCAATGAGAAAACCACCAAGAAAACACAGTAACCAGAGATAGACCGACGATTAGAGGGATCGCTGGCCCAAGTAGCATCCGAATAAGCCTGAAGCTGTAACGAACTGGAGCGTGAAAAGAAGAGACGGCGAGAGATAGTCTCACGAAGGTATCGCAGAACTCGAAGAAGATGGTTGTAGTGGACCTGAGCAGAGACGAACTTACTTAGAATGTGGACAGGATAAGTGATATCTTGACGAGTAACAGCAAGGTAGACAAGACTCCCAACAAGATGACGATAGCGAGTCGGATCAGAAAGAGGCTCACCATCAGAGGGTCGGAGATGAACATTGAGCTCCAAGGGAGTCTCCACAGTATGCTGATCAGTGAGAGAGACGCGATCAAGAAGATCTGAATACTTCTCTTGGGATATAAAGAGACCATTTGGAGTGGAAGTAACCTCAATCCCAAGGAAGTAACGAAGAGGACCAAGATCCGACATAAGGAATTGCTCACTAAGACGAGCCTTGACAAAGGCAATGTACTTAGAATCATCTCTGGTAATGATCATATCATCAACATACAGAAGAAGAAGAGTCCGACCACAAGACGAAGTGTGGACAAAAAGCGCAGGATCATGATCACTAGTTGAAAAGCCAGCAGCAGTGATCACAGAGGAGAAGCGCTCAAACCAAGCACGAAGGGCTTGCTTAAGGCCATAGAGAGAGCGACAAAGGCGACAGACCATGCCCTCAGGAACAGAATACCCAGGTGGCGGATGCATATAGACCTCCTCACGCAACTCGCCATTAAAAAAGATATTCTTGACATCAAGCTGAGAAACAGACTAGTGGCGAACAGACACCACCAAAAGAAGAGTGTGGACAGTGATCATGTGGGCCACAAGAGCAAAAGTATCGTCGTAGTCACGACCATGCTCCTGCTGGAAGCCACGAGCAACAAGATCGCGCCTTATAGCGCTCAAGAGAGCCATCAGAGCGAGTCTTAATCTTATAGACCTACTTACACGTGATGGGACAAGAGTGAGATAGAAAAGGAACAAGATTCCAAGTACCAGTATGCTCGAGGGCAGCAATCTCCTCGGCCATAGCATGCTGGTACTCAGGGTGAGTAACAACATCCCGGTAGGAGACAGGCTCATGAGTAGCTGCCACGAGCGACGGACGGTGCAACGGCTTTAGGCCGTGGCTTCTCGGCGTCGGACGCGGCGGCTACCGGCGACCGCGAGCGCCTGACGGCGTGGCTGCAGGCAGCGCCTTCAGAGAAACCGGCGGCGGCGAGCTAGGAGAGGACGAGTTGCGCGTTGCACATCCAAAAGAGGAGGGAAGCCGATGGCGGCGGCTAGGAGAGGACGAGTTGCGCGTCCGGAGGAGAAAAACCTAATTGGCTCTGATACCATGTTAGGAATAACAACTTATATTACTAGGGGGTTAAAGGGCCAGTATATATACATAAAGTACAGATGGTGAATATGCAAATAACCACTCAAAACAATGGGAAATAACACACTATACATATATCTTTAACAATTTTATATGGGTATGTATGGTTCAATAACATTATTTTTTTCTTAGATTTAGTGCATTCTTAGCCTGTGCGTATGGTGGGCATGGACTTATATTGTGGGAGTGAGGGACAGAGAGAGTAATATACTGAAAAATATGCCCTCCAGAAGTTTCAAAAATACGTATTATCAATCTATCACAAGAGACAAAAGGTGGATAGATTGTCAACTATTTGAAGTAAGAATTAATCTAGAACCTGAATGACTTGCATATACTCCGGTCATCAATATCGATACGCAAGACACTCAAGCACAGGATGTTTCGCATACTGAGGGCAAAATTATCGCCATATTCTTCACTGTCAGCAAAAATGTATATTTAACCTCAAGCCATTAGACCGCAAGTTACTATAACTACACGCCACTCTAGTATAGTTGCTACAAAGATTAAAACGATGCTAGAAAAGATCATAAGACATACTCTATACAATGAGTTCCTTATTCCCTTTTTCTTTTGATGCCTTATTTTCAGGAGGAGTATATCTCTGGCGAGGAGGTGGCCAAGATGGCATGCAAGCACTACTATCATGTTACCTGCATCCAACAGTGGCTCCGGCAAAAGAACTGGTGCGCAATCTGCAAAACCGTCGCTTCTGCTACCAACCAACCGTGTACTTGACAGAACGAACTGCAGATTCATTGTCTTTACATAGACTTCTCCGAATTCTTTATTCTAGAATGAATTATTATTTTCAACCCCCACACTGTTCTTGGTCTCGTTCACTACACACTGTGCAGTCAGAACAAGCAAAGGAAGCAGAAATAAGTCCGGGTAGGGAAAATTTTGTCACTTTTGTTGTTGAACTCATAAGCTCTTTATCTCTACACAGAAATCTTGACTATAAAGCATTCCTCTTTGATAGTTGATACTACAGTTTCTGAGCATTTCACACAGTTTTGTTGGCGCTTTTGACTTGTTAAGGAGTTATTACTTATAAACAATTGTTGGTTACATCTTAAGAAAATATGTTTGCAGTTTGCTACATCTTGGCATCATGAATTATGTATGTGTGAGTTTATCTGAGCATAAGCAGCTGTTTTCTTATTTCTGCTCATATAAACTGGCGGCATGAAATCAGGAAATCTGTTACCAGTCTAAACTTGTGCTGCCCTTGATGAACTATCATATTTTAGCAGTCGTATATTCTTGTTTCATGCATCAATCTGTACAGTCTTCACAGTGTTGGTGTAGACAACAGGTGCGGAGGGTACTATGTCATGCTTCTAGTCATTTCTCTTCCTATAAATGAAAACAATGGACTCTTATCGGGTTGTTGATGAGTTTTAGTGCAACAGATATTGACAGTACTATTTTGACTGTTATTTTTATTATAATATGTATAAAAGTATGAATCCTGTAGTATCAAATCCAAATTAATATTTTTTATACATATTGAAGGTCAAATATAAGAATGTGTTGGACGGATTAGTGACCAGAGGGGGCTGAATAGGAGTCACCTATTTTTCAACTCTACAATATTCAATTTTCTTTTCACTCCAATAGTTATGAAGATCAATGCTACAAGATCATATCACAAGTCTTGTGTTGAAACCGAAAAACCTCGATCACAAAGACTAATGGCTAGTCTGACCATCGGCTGCATATCAGCAGCTTGTAAGATTCACACAATAATCTAGTTTTTGATACTATGATCCAAATCTCCTAAGATTTTAGATAAAGCTCAACAAGAAGGTAAGAAACTTATTCCAATCGACGATCGAAGCTAAGGTTCTACGAATTTATTACTTGGGGTCATGAAGGCACAAAAATCGAGAAAATCAAAACATGAGCCAAATGCTTGCTCATGGATGGAACATGGTTAAGATGATCTTAGATCAGATCTCACAAGTCTTAGCAAGCTAGATCAAAGCAAAAAACCCAGTTAAAACCCTTGAAACACAAAAACCCTAAAATCATCAAAGAGATAATAAGAACAAGATAGAACTCATCTTGGGACAATCTGGATTACACTGATAAGATGAATTATAGGTTTACGGCCCCTCCATCATGGAAGATAAAAGCTCACACATGAGCACCTAATTTTTCAATCCATCTCTCTCAAACCCTAGCCTCCTCAATTTCCTTCACTTTTCCTAAATTACAAGTTAGGGTTTCCAAGGCTAGAAGGTGCAAATCCTACGCCCTACTTTTTTATAGTGGAGTCTAGGTCTAGAGAAAAAAACCCTAATGAGCACTCGTTAAGCCCACACAAATGGGTCTACACTCACATCCTTCTCAAAGCCAATAACGTTCCGGTCTCCCGAATCCACCTCTTCGTGATCTCTGTCTCCTCTTGACCTAAACCACCTCTCCTTTGCGTCATCCCGCAACGCGGTTTCTCTAAGGCCACCAACCTAGTATTTTGGTGAAAATATCAAAATACCCTTCTCGATCCTTCTCCAAGGCTGAGTCCAATCAACGTGAAGCAATCCCGTGCTTCGCCATACGTAGGTTCAGCAATGGCCATCTTCATGTCGGCAAATCTCTCCCATCCAGCTCCCACTGAAATCAACATAGCACTTGCACCGAGACCCAAACCACTTGATGCAACTTATTACACCGAACTTCTTGTTCGGTTGTTCTTATCTATCTTGCGTTATGCTTGAGTCCAACAACTTCACCAAGTATCTTCGATCATTCTGGATATCAACTCTCCTAGCCTAGTCCCGATCATCCTTTCCGTTGACTATAGTTGACTCTAAAACACTTGCACAAAATAGACTAAGAAATCGATTCGGACACAAGTTCCTCGTAACTTGACCCACGTTAGCTAAAACATGCACCATGCAACACCGATGCACTGAAAGTCATAACTTTGGCCAATAACACAAGATCATCACACCTCACTATGAATGATTGCTTCCTAGTCGGTTTGACTGCATCCCCAGAATTCCAGAACACCCCTATTTGGACTTTTCGGCACACTATCTAGTTTTGCATCTAGTCTCCTTTTTCAATAGGACCTAGTGCAAACACACCCTCAAACACTCCCACATAAGTGTTTGGTGCGCAATCCCTAGAAGCTCTCATCGCCGGCCACGGCCGGTCTGAACACCACTTCTGGCCTGTCTGACTGCCATCTCTGGCCGATCAAACTGGCCCTGGGAGGCTGGTTAGACCACTCTGTGGTTGACAACAAATATGACAATTTGCTAAACTGATATTTTGATCTTCAAACACCTCGACACCGATATCAATTGTTCAACACTAAGATTAGGATCGTACACATGATCTCCACAGAGTATTTCACTTACACTTTCTCATAGTACTTGTACGGAGGACGTCCATGATAAACTTATTGTACAATATCTTACCACTTCAGAATTAACATCCCGTCACAGCATGTTTGGAACGTATGAAGTCAAAGAGCAAGAATTGAGTGGCATGTACATTAGAATCCTACAAGAATTCAAACATATCGATATGAGAAAAGATGTGTATGGATGGTTCACAAGAAACAATAGAGGAAGGAAAACATTTCTCATAGGGAGAGTATGGGGAGACACGGAGGAAAATGCCTCAAACTTCTCAAAGGTGAAATTATAACAATAGGTTTGAGCTCAATTTTTAGTAGGGGGGTTGAATAGGAGCATCTACTCTTTTTTAACCCTAACGGTATCGTACTTCTTCTTTACTCTGGTAGCTATGAAAGCTATGAAGACCAAAGACACAGGAACACAGCGGAAGTCTTGCGTTGAAACTGAAAAATCTTGAGGCAAAATCCTCCTGGCTGGTCTGACCACGAAGAACTGGCCATTCTGACCACGGGTGACCGGTCTGACCGCTGGCTATAGGGTCAGCAGCCCGAGACGATCTCAAATCGACCTAACTTTTGATTCTGAGCTCCAAATCCCTCGGGATTTCAACCATATCATCAAGAAGGCCATGAACCTATTCCAATCGACGGTCAGGATGATCAAAGCCAATGTTCCCTGAATTTCTTGTTAAAGGTCAAGGAAGCACAAAAATCGAGAAAATTCAAACTTTGATTCAAAAGCTTGCTCGTTGGTGGAAGATGGTCAAGATAACCGTCGATTAATTTTCATAGGTTCTAGCAAGCTAGATCGTCGTAAAAGATCCAAACAAAATGTTAGACCCCAAATTTGTAACTCAGGATCCACTGTGTAAAATTGTGTCATTCCTTGGATAAGTAGATAGCACACACAAATACTTCTTTGGTTTATTCACATACATCGCATTCACATTACAATAGCATACTTTATTACATAGATGGGCCATACAACCAACTGTCTTACAAAAAAAATGGAGGGGCAAGCGTAATCAATATACATAGTGTTATGTCTGAAAAGTGGGGATACGAGCGGAAGCAAAAGAAAGAGAGGTGGATCCATTCACTCTGCCTACAGACAAGCGACTGGGGGTCCTGGCCTAAGCTTCTCTATCATCTTCACCATCCGCCCTAGATGCCATAAAGTAGGCATAGGGGTCTTGATCAAATGGCTCTAAAAGTTATTTATGAGTGAGCATGAGTACATCATCGTACTCATGAGTTAACACACAGAATGCAATTATTATAGATGCAAGGCTGGCCAAGGGAAGGTTCATGGTCCTTTTATTTGCACAAGCTAGGTTTGAATTAGAATGGTTAGTAAGAAATTCCTAAGACTTAGCATTTTGACTAACACAAGTTTTGATAAAATGGAGTTTTGGTGTAAAGTACTAGTGGAGGTTCCAACCTCCTATACCATTGAATAGCTCTATCCACCCAATGCTCATGTTCTTTCTCTGGTCACATCCTATAATTCTCACTGATTCCCAACCAGACCATCTCAAATCTCTAGGCTTCATCAGAGCTTTTCATTTCCTCCCACAAATTATTTTATAAAAATGAAAACTAGTTCAAGCAAGTTCTCAGTATCGCCCATGACCATGGGCACAGCAATCCAGATAGTTTTCTCACTCTGCAGAGTTTGCACACTTTACCCACAAGAGACAATGAACTTATAATGTTTTCGACACACTTCCATAGGTGTGCAACTAAGTTGATTATCACAAGGCCTTTACAATGCCCCACCTCAACACAACCCCACCCGCTAAGGTTTCCATCGCTTTGAGCCACGCTCCCGGGAGACCCCTCTCTTGTGTCGTGTGGTTTACCTGTGGCTTCTACCCATACCTACGCTGAGGCGAACAAATTAGTTAGCTAGGTCGTACTCATTATAGATTTATGGTTGTACTGTTTTTACACGAGAGGTCATCACAAGAACTCGGTCCTTTATTGGCTTGGGCGGTACTTCCCATACCCACTCTGTCATGCTCTTCCCCAGCACCCGTCACGCTTTCCAGCCGCCTAAGTCGAAATCTGTTTTTGGTTTTTCTTTGTTTTAAAATACTTTTATAGTCAACATACCAGCTAGGCTCCAACATCGACTGCCACCAATCTACCTAAACAAGGCTAAGCATGACATTTAGGTACGGACTTAGTAACTAGTATGCATACTATTAGCCTAGGGTGACAAAGGATAATGTCCAAGTTCAAGAATTGAAAGTTTATACACAATTATCATTAAGGCAGTAACTATAAGCTAACTCAGCATATCTATATAAACCATAGCAATCCGATTTCATAATTTAAAACAATATAATTGCATTTCAAAAGTAGGTGCAAAATGATTAAAGTGTTGACTTACCTTATTCTAGGTCTTGCGGGTCTTGGTCTCACTCGACTTGATGTTCTTAAGGGCTTCGACGTCTATATTCGTGAAAACAACCAAAGTCTAATAAGCTAAAAGATTCAAATTGCATTAAAAAAAATTCAAACGAACTCCAAAATGGGTGTTTTTAGTTTTGAGTAGGGTTTCGTCGGGACCCCGAGTATGCAACCCCGGAACCCTCTGTGCATTCTGAACTAGTCCCAGATCAGTAGCTAGCTCGTATAGTTACAATATAGATGTAATCATATTCATACAATAAAATAACGATGAAGCAGACAAATTAATATTACTTAGTAGCAAAAGGACCTTATGGTCAAATCTTACAGAGTTGCCACACAGGGCTTAACAACAAAAGATAACTTACAGCGGAACCAAAATATCTCATGGTGGCTAGTCGAGATGCCCACAGGCAATCGAGTGGAGGACGCAACCTAATTCGCATAGTCTTCAAAATACTCCTCTTCATAGAACTCGGAGTTCTCTGGTTCTTCTTCAGTGACAGATCAACAAATGGCTTAAAGCCGTGATTATGTTAAAGTACTCAGCAAGTCGTAGGTGCAATTAATATTCATGCAAAGCTTAAACAAGGATGGATTTATGGTCATTTTGCAGAAAGCGGTATTGACAGTAATTACAATAAGTAGATTGAAAAGAAAATTTTAAAAGATTAATACATAAGTAATCAAATTCTTTTGAAACAACTAGTGAACACCCCGTTCACTTCCCAACCATTCCATCCAAACCACCCTTCCATCAATTTTCATGAAAATCCACCCATCGTGTGAAATCACCAGGCATTGAGCGTAACCGGGGGCACGACTATTCGAATAGTTTACAGTCTGCAGAGGTTGTACAGCTTGACTCACAAGAGATAATCATCTTATAATGTCAGACATTACACGCTTCCCCTGCGTGCAACTAAGTGATTATCACAAGACCTTTACAAAGCTATGCTTTGTCCCGGTTCTGCTCGCTAAGGTTTCGCCTTACTGGCCCCCTCTTGCGCCACTTAACAACCCAAACTGAACTGAAACAAAGCATTGCTAATTAGTTGGCCCAGTCCACCCCATAAATAAACTTGTGGTTGCACGGTATGGACCAGATCAATAGCGCACAAAGTTAAATCCTTAATTGCTACTCAGGTGAGGCAACCACATCCCAAAATCATCCCCTTTACTGCAAGATCACTCGCCCGAGTATAAATCATTTGTGGTTCCTCCCGACCAAATGGCAACCCTTGCCATGGCTCAACAACTTTTAATAACTGTGGCTGCACCATGGTTCCATAATTCATTAAGTCATGTTTATTCATACGAACATGTGATCATGAATCCGTCGTATAGCTAAAGCATGGCTAAGCATATACGATACCTGAGTTGGTCTAAGATATGTCCAACTAAAGTTATCCCATCCTAATGTGTCCGAGAGTTCATGTCATTCTCAAATTATCAAGGAGGCATAATGGCAATTATGTAATTATCTACTCCCAAAACCATTTAATATAAAACTAGCAATACATGTTTATATTAAACAATATACTTTTATAAAGTGGGTGCGATATGATCAAAGGTCTATGACTTGCCTTCGTTGAAGTGTTGCGATACTTCGGTCGTCGGTCCGAGAATTCGTCCAAAACGCCAAAATCTATACGTGCGAAAAGAGCCAAATCAATAAAAAAAAAATCCCAAATAAATTCAAAATAATTACCAAATAAGCACTAATAGATAGATAATGAATTTAGATGAATTTATAAATTTGAATCACTCGAATCGGAGTTCGAACGAAGAAGATATGGCCTCCGGAAGTTTGAAATTACATAAAATAAAGAAAAATGGATTTTTCCTGATTTTTTGAATGATTTTTCTAAGGGGAATTGGATTTATTGTGCCAGCTGACGTCAGCATGGGATTTTAATTTCGGGCGAATTAATTTTCAAAGGAAAAACCCGAAAATGCCAAGTGGGCTGCTGATGGGCAGCCACATCAGTGGAGGGTTGACGTGGCCGCTGACTAGGCGCCGAGGTGGCGGTGCCACGTCAGCATCGAGCGGCGGCGCTCGGGGCCCAAGGCTCACCGGCGAACGGTAGGGCTCTGGTGGCTAGCGAGGGCACCTACGCGAAGAAGGAGACGCGGCGATGCTGGTGCGCTAGGTCTCGTCGACGAGGAGTCGCGGAGAGGCTGGCGGCGAGGACGAAGAGTGGCGACGGTGGCGTCGGGTGAAAGCGGTGGTGATGCTCCGGTGGGTCTCCGGTGAAGGGGAGGTGCGCACGGGGAGGCCCATGCTCCTACGTTGTCGGAGGTGGGGTCGCTGGCGATGGAGGCGGCGGTGCTAGAGGCGGCGGCGTCGCACGGTGGCTGGCGATCAGAAGCTCCAAATAGGGGCGGAGGAGAGTGAGAGGGAGAAAGTGATTAGAGGGGAACAAGAGAGGAGAGGGCGGGGCACCCAGTGCTCGCCTTAAATAGGCGCGGGGAAGGCCAGAGAGGGAAGATGGTGGTATGTGCGGCGGCGGACTTCGCGGCGGAGAGGACAGGAGCAGGTGCGGGGAGGCGACAGGACACGGGAGGGGGAGTGGGTGGCGGCAGCAGGCGCGGCGGTCGTCCGCGTAATGAATGCGCGATGGGAGCAGGTGCTGCCAGCACAAAACACGTACGGTGCTGACGCGAGCGGCGTGGGCGCTGTACCGGCTCGGCGGGGAAGATGACTAGGAGGGTGAGGGCGGCTGACAGGTGGGGCCACTTGTCAGCGGGAGCGTGCTGTTAACGCGGAGCGGGCTGTGAAGCTGGGCCACACGCACGGGAGTGAAATGGGCCGAGGGGGAGATTTGGCCTAAGAGCCGAAGGGGATCTAGAAAAGATTTTTTATTAAAATAAATACCAGAAAAAGAAAAACCCTTTTGGAAATTAGCTATTAAAGTCTACAAATTATAGGAAATTGCACAGAAATCCTTTGAATTATTTAGAGCTTAATAAAAATATCTTTTAACTATATTTTAGCTTTTAATTTTGCAATTAAAATAGATTTTAATTTCAGTTTAAAAGAAAAAACCATTTCTAAATTCCAGAAAATGCAATAAAAGCCTTAACATAATAATTTTGACTTTTAAATCCAAGAAAATTCAAATAAACTAATTTTAATTTAATTGAAGTTTGCTTAATTCAAATTAAATGTTTTTAATTTCTAAATTTCAAGTTAAGCTTTTGCAACTTAATAAAATCAAATGGTTATTTTTAAATTTTAAAAATTTTCAAAAACTCAGGAAATTTGGGATGTTACAAGTTTGAATTTATATAAATTGAGAAACAAAAATCATTCAATTCGAAGTTAAAATGAGTGAGAACAGACTCTTCGAATTCCAAACCCTAAATTAATTCCTGAAAAAGAAAAAGGAGAGAGAGACTCCTCTCACTGATATATGGGGCCGCTGGATTTCCTTTTCTTTTTGTTTTATTTTTGGTTTGGAAGATTAACTAGGGAATGACAGGCGGGGCCCTGGTATTTTATTTTCTTTCTTCCTTTACTTTCCTAAAGAAAACTTACTTCTAACAGATGGGACCCACTGTCATAGTCTCGGTCCACATGACCAGTGCATGGACCGAAGATCCACAGCTACTGTGTTGGTCCATGGATTTGATCTGCACTATGCACTTATGGTGGTGGGGCCCGATCGTCCTAGACTCATAATCAAAAATTGTTTTCCTTTACTTCCTACTATTCACCCCTGGGCCCACACGTCAATCTAACAGAGCCCCATTAACTCTGTCCTTAATCCTTGCTTTGTCCTAATGATGCCCTAATAGCCACAATGATTATGAGCTACAGGGCTTGTCTACTTTAGACCGGAGCAGAGTTCTATGGCGCTCTCGGCCGTGCTTGCCGCTGGCGAGTCGGGCCACGGGGCGGCCAGGGAAGCCCAAAATGGGTTCCCCGCAGGATCGCGGGCCCATTGGTGTCAACGGCGAGGACTAGGGTGGTCCCTAGCGGCGGCAGCCTTCGGTCTTACGGCGAGTATCACATTCCAGCGGCGCCCTAGGCAAATGGAGGTGCACACTAGCATCTAGGGGGCAGGGGGCATACCAGAGTGGAGAGGGATGATGGAGATGGTTGGAGGAGGGCCAGCGACGAGGACCCAAGGCGGCACAGGAAGTTCCTAGAGGCGGCTGTAAGATCGAGGAGGCCGACTAGAGGGGTTGAATGGGCGTTTTAAAAACTTCTATGCGTTAAAACCGATTTCTAATGCGGAAGCTAATATAAATACGGTTTTGCACAATTAAATCCTAAATCAACTAGGTTCAACTAAGTGCACCAACAATACAAGTCTATTGATAATAATCAATCAAGCATGGACTTGTAAGCAATTCAATTTAAGCAATGTAAATGATACTATTGCAATCATACACAATGAATAAGCAATTTAATACAAGGTCTATAAATTGCATAATGTAAAGCAAGCATTCATACACAATGAATATAAATGCAATAGTAAGGCACTAGAGATCACACCACAAAGACACGTCGATGTTTTACCGTGGTGTTCGGAGACTTGCCGGTCTCCCCTAGTCCACGTTGAGGGAAACCCAAACCAATTGAGTCGGCTCCACAAATTAAGCCTTCCTCCGAGGTATCAACACCTCGCTCCACTAGGGTTGCTCTTACTCCACTCCGGAGATGACGAGCACCAAGCCACTCACAAACACCGGGCCTTCTCACAAGCTTCACTTGAGAAGATCACCAGACCACGACGCCTCCACGCCATCTAGGTGTCGGCAAACACCAAGAGTAATAAGCCAAGCCCCTTGCTTGACTCTCACCGAGTGCAACACATGCACAATTGAATGCTCAATCCAATTCTAGTTGCAACACATGCAACTAGAACCTCTCCTTTTTGCTCACAAGGTGCAACGCATGCACAATTAAGTGGAGAAGCTTACACTAGCTCAAATGAGTGAAATGGGATGCCAAAAGGTTGTCTCTCAACCGGCCAAGGTGGGTATTTATAGCCCACACACAAAAACTAGCCGTTGGAGCCGAAATCAGCAAACTCAGCCGAAATGCGGTCATACCGCACTCACAGGGGGCGGTACTACCGTTTTTGACTCAACGGTCGGAAAAGGTGCAATAATGGCTCAAAAACAAGCTGTTAAAACTTTAGTGCGGTACTACCGCACTCACAATGGTCGGTACTACCGTTCTGGGCGGTCATACAGCTCTTTTCATGGCGGTCGTACCGCAGCTCAAAATCAGCACAGACGACACTCGGTAAAAAGGTCATAACTTTTGACTCCGATGTTGGAATTGAGTGATCTTGGACTCTATTGAAAGTTTATTCAGAGGGCTACACAACCCACCTATTTGATTGATCTTAAATACATTTGATCAAATCAAAAAGCACAACTCAAAAGAGTCACTACCATGGTCTAAGTCCAAAGAAATAGCAAAAGCAATCTTAGACCATGTCAAGGGAATACACATGAATCTTAACCATTTGCAAAACATATTTGCAAACTTAGATCATGCCACAAGGAGTAGGTACATGGACTTCAATCATTTGCAAAACACATTTGCAAAGTATAGTCACATGTTACAAGGATTAAATGCATGAGCCTCGACTATTTGCAAAACACATTTGCAAATAATAGCATCATGCCACGGTGAGCTAGAGCAAGTGAGATTGAGTTATCAACACATGATGATACTCAAACTACTAGACAAGACCCCTCTTAATAGTACAGCAACCTATACTAGCAATCCGGTCTTCCAACCAAACACCAAGACCGGTAAAAGACTACGAACACATCCTTAGCCCTAGCTAGTCATACCTTTACCTTGAGCACCTTTTTGAAGCTTGATGACGCACATCTTCACTTCAAGTCCGGGTCATCGTCTTGACATACATCAACCCATGATGCATCCTTTACTTGACCTCAATCAACACATGATGAGTCTTATCTTAACTTGATGATCAACTCATGATCATCTCTTCTTCGAGATCTTGATATGCATCAACACATGATGCATCATCTTCTTGAACCTTGACTTGATGACGATCAACACATGATGCCATCCAAAGTCTTCATCACCCTGGAACATAACCTATTTATCCAACTCATGGAAAATGTTAGTACCACAATGTCATTAACATTAATTAACAAGATATACCTGCAAAAATGCTTCTAAACAAGCTATTGAAAATCCTGGACCGGTACTACCGCCAACCAAGTTGCGGTACTACCACTTGGTCCGGTCGTACCGCACAAAGGAGCGGTACTACCGATTGTAGGGTTTCCAAATTTGCCGAAAAGACACGCTCTCTGGAAAATGCATACCGACAATTAACAAACGGAACAACCGGGTTGCGGTAGTTCCGCCAACATATTTGTGGTCATACCGCTACACGGTAGTTCTGCCACATGAACTCCGGTACTACCGCACATCGGTAGTACCGCTTACCAAATGCGGTCATACCAATTTCACTGAAATCCTTCCAGAAGCTTTTCGAAATGCAATATATGACTCCTTTGTCTTGAGCCATGTCAATCTTTTATCACCTTTGCATTTCCTTTTTATGTCATCATTCAAACCCCGGGACTAAGCCTTGAAAACATCTTAGTACACACATTAGTCCCACAACACAATTGCAAATAATTGAATATAAAGCAATATGAATATATATGAACTACACAAGTTTCACATACTCAAAGGATATGTTTCAAAGTAGAGATCCCCAATATATATGGATAAAAGAATATGGATCAATACTAATGAAACCACAAAATATAGAGTGAACTCCCCCTAAATGTGTGCATACACGAATGTGTAATAAAAACATATGCACATATTCAAGTTAAACTTTTAGTGGAGTTCAACCTATATTTTGGATCCGAGGAATGCAACAAGATATAATAAAATGATGTCGAATGCATACCTCTTTGATTTTCACCTTTTCATCCAAATAAGACTACACAATGTGTATATCAATAAAAGTGTTAGTCTCACATATAGATTTATCATTAATCACCAAAATACTCCATTAACTCATAACGGCAGGTCTAGATTCTTCAGCGGCGGCGACCTACGGGGAGAGGGAAGCCGTGAGCTACCAGAGAAGCTCTAGAGAGGTGATGTGGTGCTTGAGATGCGAGCAATTAGAGTAGGGCTCACCGAGTGAGGTGCAGCGGTGGGATGAGCAAGGTAGTTAGGATCGCGATCCAACTCTTAGAGTCTTACGATTCTACGAACCCACGACAGCCCGTCGATCCAAGTCTTACGTCGATCCTACTCGTAGAGTCTTAGGGAAAAAAATATTTTTTTGTAATTTTTTTAGAGGTCAGGCTTTGCTGATATTTTGTTTTAAAGCAAAATTTGTTGATATTAATTTTTTAGAATGAAACTATAAATAAACAAGGAGCATGCAAAATATTATATCAGTGTGGTAATGTTGTTCTCTTGTAGTTCAGAACTATATCACCCATCATGCCAGAACCATTATGCTTTTCTGTTGTCTGATAAGAAGTGTTTTGCCCCTTTTTGGGTAATAAGTAAGTGGTAAACCTTATAAGAATCATACAAATTTATAGTATAGATGGTAAATATGTGTATTTTTACAAATCCGTAGAATCGCCGATTCTACGATTCGATACTACGATTCGATCCTACCAGAGGCAAATCGATCCGACTCGAGATCTCGACTCTGACTACCTTGGGGATGAGCGGTCTTAGCCGGGGATAGAGAAGAAGATGTCTTAGGCGAGTCCCTGCGGGTAAAAGACCAAATTAACAAGGGAAAAGGTTCTCATGCCCCGGAACATGTGGTGACACAGGTGGCAGGGCAGAGAGCTCACCGGAGACGACACGGCAGTGATGGCAATGCGACGGTCGGTTGTGGCGCTTGTGCTTTCTTTGCGCTAGCGCTTGGTGGAGGGGGGCAAAAGGGGCGCTCCGGGT
Source organism: Ampelocalamus luodianensis (assembly GCA_036346255.1). NCBI lineage: Eukaryota > Viridiplantae > Streptophyta > Magnoliopsida > Poales > Poaceae > Ampelocalamus > Ampelocalamus luodianensis. The sequence continues at coordinate 39,061,356 of CM070632.1, read as the reverse complement.
CACTATTTATAGGCAACAGGGGAAGAGTGGGGGCAGGCTACGGCGTGGATCGACGAGACAACGGAGGCTGGTATGGTGCGACAGTGGCATGGGAGCAGTGGTGTGGAAAGACGGCGACAGTTGCAGCAGTGACAACAGTAGTAGCTGGGGTGCGACACTAGCATGGCTGAGCGACAGGTGAGGCACCAGCTCTCCTATGAGCATGCTACAGCGGTGAGTGGTGGTGGCCGAGCCACTTATGGTGTGGCGCTAGTGCCGAAGGTGCGTGTCGCTGCAAGGGAAAGAGCAGATGGGGCGTTGTGGGCCGTGTGGGATGTGCAGGCTGCGCGGGAGAGGGCGCATAGGCCAAGGCTGGGCCAGACCAAAGGGAAAAACAAGGGAGAATCGATGGGCCAAGACGTGTGGCCCAAGGCCGGTTTTAAATGGGAAAACAGGTAGAGGAAAGAAAGGGAACAGAAAAGGGAAGATGGAAAACAGGGAAACCAAAAATTTAGGGTTTTAGTTAGATTCTAGTGTTCGCTTAACAATCACTTATCCGATTTTAAGTACTCCAAAGGTTGAACCGAACGTAGGTTTCTAGCTTCAGGGTTTTAGCTTCTCGCAATACGTTCTGGTGAGGGAATGCAGTTAAAACCACTCCCAAAAAGTATTCAGACAAGATATCAACAGATAACGCACATTTTTTAAAAAAATCCTGTATTTTTACCTTCGGGAATTTTTGGGGTGTTACACAAAACCGTAGGAACAGATAAACAATCCCAAAATGTATCAAAGGGAGAGCAAGAACAAGATAGAACTCATCTTGAGGCAAACCTTGCTTGGTTTGATTCGAGAGACTGTTGGTTTATAGCTACTCCACTATAGAGGACAAAAGATCCACACTTGAGTACTCAATCAATCCATCTCTCTCAAACCCTAGCCATCTCTATCTTCACTTTCCCCAAAACACAAATTAGGGTTTGCTAGATTTGAGAGGATTGAGTGCAAATTATGCACTCTTCCTTTTTATAGTGGAGGCTAGGTCTAGAGAAAACCTTATCGGACGTCCGTTAAGTCCACACACAAATAGGTCTACACTCACGCACATTTCTCTAAAAGGATGACGAACCAGGTCTCCCAAATCCGTCTCTTCATGATCGGCGTCTTCTCTTGTTCTAAACCGTATCTCCTTGTGCCATTTTACGCCGCGGTTTCTCCAAAGGTCACCAACATGGTATTTATGCGAAGATGCCAAAATGCCTTTTCTCTATCATTCTCCAAAAGCCTAGTCCAATCAACGTGCAACAATCCCATTTTTTTTTTGCCTCATGTAGGTTCATCAATGACTCTCTTCATGTCGGTAAGTCTCTCTCATCCAGCTCCCACTGGAACCACCATGGAATTTGCACCGATCCCCAAGCCACTTGATGCAATCAGTCGCACCGAACTTCCTGTTAGGCCGTTCTTATTCATCTTGCATCATACTTAAGTCCAACCACTTCACCCATCATCCTTGATCGTTCTGGACCTCAGCTTTTCTAGCCTAGTCTCTATCATCCTCGTCATTAACTGTCGTTAACTCCAAGCCACCTACATAACAATAGACCAAGAAATGAATTTCGGGCACAAGTTCTTCGTAACTTGATCCGCGTTAATCAAAACATGTATCATGCAATACCTATACACTGAATCACATGACTTTGACCAATCCGACGAAATTTACCGCCTTCCCGGCACATGAAACACCTCTGGCTAGTTAGACCGCCGGCCACAGCCGGTATGAGTGCTTGGGACTTAGGAGAATTTTCTAAGTCTCAGACTGTACTCTCTTTAAAATTTCAAACTCTATCTAATTTTTCTAAAACTCCATTTTCAATAAGACCAAGTGCAAATGCATCATCTCACCTTCCTACACGTGATTTTTCACTTATCCAAAAATTCAATCTATCACTTTCGGCTGGTCAGACCTCCACCTTTGGCTAGTTTGACTGTCGTGCCCCGGCCGGTCTAACCGTCAGCCCAAGGACAGTCAGACTGCTTGCCACTGGCTGGACCGACCGCCACCCATGGCCGATCAAACCGCTAAAGCCTAACAACCCGTTGAATTTTGCTAGAACCGAGGGCTTTCTAAACAACTCAACACTATTGTCAATTGTTCAATCGCACTAAGATTAGGATCATCTACCCATAATCTCCACAAAATCCCATTATTGTGCTAAACCATTCATTATTTTTGTGAAGTGGGTCGGCAGGCATCTGATGCCAGCATCCCAGTTTTGTGTTTCACGCAATTCTGGCCGTAAATGCGGTGGCTACCTACCAAGCCCGCAGAAACATCATCTGGGTGATCTATAAGAAAGTTACATACTTGCGATCGAGAAACAGCAGATTATACATGTGGGTTGCAGCTAATAGCCGGTGAATTCCTGTAGCTTTGTTCCTCCGTTACAGAACAGACCGGCTGCTCACTCCATGACAGCCTCAGAAGTCAGATCCTACGCACTTGTATGGACTAAGGCCTGGCAACTGTGCTATGTATTTGTGTATGGTGTCGAACAACTGGGTTCATGCTAGCGTACTTATCAATTCCATTTCGGTACTAGTCGGAATGGTCAAAACATGTCATACCGACATCCAAATCGGCACACCGTAGCCTCAATCCTATTCTGGTTCATTCCGGCTATTCTGGTACCATACAAAATTGAAGTGACCACTCCTTTGAATCAGCTCGAAAAGCCAAGTCCAAAACTGCTCCTTCGGTAAGTGAAATTATACTAAACTATGGTAAAATATACGAAGTTATGAACTCATATTGTATTGTTTAAGTACGTACGGCCTCTGTATTTAATCATTTTTATTCTATAGTTATGTATTTGAAGTGAGATTCTAAGTGAAATTATGTGTGCATATATATTAAAATCCAAAACGTTATACCGGAATGGACTGGTACTGGTGTATTCCATACTAAGAGGCAAACCGGAATAGCCCCCGGAATAGAATTGACAACTATACTTCATAGCCATTGTCTCCCATAGAAAAACTAACAAGGCATTCTCGGGATCGCGACACGGATTATGGGATCGTTTAATCCTACGTCCCATGGAGCTAAACTGACACGCATCGGTATATGTATTGGAATTTCATAGAGTCATGATCGTGACGATAGGATCTTATAGAATCAGGTAGGATCATGATCCTCACAACACTCTATATCAGCATATAAATTTTCATTTTACCTATTGCTAATTTAGGTTACAATAGTTTAATTTGCTTTGTTTTTGCTAATGTTGTTCTAAGGTAAAAAAATATTACCATTAATATATTGGATTTTTAATGATTAGTTTACTTAAAATAATTAAAGAAGTTTTTAAAAACAAGATTGATAGGATGTAAAATGAATAAGTGTACCCAAATTTATGAAACTAAATTTAAAAGGTTCAAAAATTCTATTCTAGCCTTGCATCTGAAAATATAATTCAATTTTTATATAAAATATATACTTTTAAAAATATGATAGAACCATGATTCTATGATCTGATCCTGTCAGATCAAAACATTCACACCTTGTCAGACCAAAACAATCACACCTAGGATCATAATCCTGACAACCTTGATCCTCAGTAGAACCACGAATCCACATTTTATAGGACAAAAACTGCACAGATAAAAAAATTTGCTTGATCCTCAGTAGAACCACGAATCCACATTTTATAGGACAAAAACTGCACAGCTAAAAAAATTTGCTTGTTTTTTGCTACTTCCTCCGGATGACTCAACACACCTGCCATGGCTCACGCTTCCTCTTCCTTTCCACCTGTGAGAGCCATCATCCTCTTTACCCACGGAGCGCCCTCAATAGGTGAGGTGACTAGACCAGGGAGTTGGGCCGGGCCATTTCAGGTCAGCCCAAGGCACGGCCCAAGCACGTCACGGCACGAACAGGAGGGTCGGGCTGGGCCTGCGAACGAGGCACGATGGGCGGCACAGCACCGCCAGTAGGGCCGTGCTCGGGCTGGCCTGGCATGACAGCAGCACGTCGGCACACCACACCAAGCCCGTGCTCGCCTGGTCGCGACACCGCGATGCCCATGCCCCCGCTCATCTCTATGTCGCCACCCCCGCACCCGCCCGCGACACCTTGGCCTCCCGTGCCCGCGACGCCTTGGCCTCCCACACCCGCGATGCCATGGCCGGGGGAGGCGGTAGGGGAGAAGGGGGCGGGGTGATGGGGGGCGACGGGGGAGGTGGAGGCAGTTGTGGAGAAGGGGGAGGCAGGGTTGATGGGCGAGAAGGGGAGAAGCAGGGGGAGGCGATGGGGAGAAGGGGAAGGTCGGGCGTGGTGGGGGAGAAGGTGGAGCCGTGGAGGCGCTGGGGGAGGCCGGGCCACCGAAGAGAAGGGGGAGGTGCAGGGGGAAGGTGGAGGCCAGGGCCGCTAGGGGAGACCGTGCTACCAGGGGAGAATGGGGAGGGGATGTCAGGGCCGGTGGGGAGTGGGGGAGGCGTCGGGGTAGGGAGAGGGGGAATAGGGGAGACACTGGGGCAGTGGGGCTTGGCGCCTTGGCCGCTTGGGAGTTGGGGGCAGAATGGCAGATAGGGGAATGGGGATGGAGGGGAGGGGGAGTCTGATGGCCCATCATATAGTGACTCAGTGCATCACTCCATCACACAAAGGCACACAACTACGCAAAGTGAAGTGACGATGGGGGAGACAGAGAATCATGGAATAGTTTTTTTTGTGACGGGTGATAAGACATGGTGAGTACTTTTAGTAGAGATTCGAGAACAACGGGCAGGTGGAAGAGAGGCAGCGGTCGTCTAACCCTTTCCGGTGATGACATAGAAGATAGAGAAGGCAACGAGCAAGACAACGACTCTACGTGAGATTCTTTCTCTCTGACTCTCTGTGCCTATAAAAACGAATGTTTGCAGCTCATTTCTTCCCCATCAAAGCTTAGCTTCTTTTCTTTGATTGTCTTTTGCTCATTTATTCACCACCGAGCGAAGCACATATTCCATTATCTGATTCTCTCTTTGCTCTAGTGCTCTATATAATAGAAAGCATGCTACCAAGGAGTCGAAGCATGAAACCAGCTGAGGGAGAGGTAGAGCTCGATAGTGTTATGCTATCGAGGAGTTGTAGCACTCCTCATTTACTTCTCCATATGTTCGGATTCATGGCCTTTAAATAAATAAACATTCTAATTTTCCAATAAGAATAATTTAAGCCATTAAACAAAGGAGCCTTTCCTATAGAAATTCTCTCACTAGCCATCCTTTCTCTTCTAGATGGTTAACTCTAACAATAGAGAGACCAAGCTCTGATATCAATTGTAGGATCAAGGATAACCGACTAGAGGGGGTAAATAGGAGGTTTCTAAAATGAATTGACTAATTTTAAACTTTGAGCAAGATAATTCTAACAAAGCTTTCTAGCACAACAAGATGATAGAACTACTAAGCTAATTAAGAACTAATGTCAATACTCGATACAATTCTAGCTAAGCAAATCAAGCACAATAGAAATGCTAGAATTGTAAATGCGAATAGTAAAGATAAGAATTAACCACAATGAAGACAAAGGAGTTTTTTCTGTGGTATCGAAGACTTGTCGGTCTTTACTAGCCCACGTTACGAAAGCTTAAACCAATCAAGCCGGCTCTACAAATTAAGCCTTCCCTCGATTTCACTAGTGGTTGTTCTTTCTTCGCTCCGGAGATGGCGAACACCGAACCAATCACAATTTTGGCGCCGAGCATCTTCACAATATCCTTGAAGAGATCACCGTGCAAACTCTCGCCAAGCCGTCTAGGTGTCGACAAACACTAAGAGTAATGAATCGCAATCTTCGCTTGACGGCAATCAAGTGCAATGGATCAAACTAGAATGAATGCACTTGAATTTAGCTCAACAACCTCACAATGAATGCAACAAGAGTAAATGAGGAGTGGAGTGAATGTTCTTAGCTCAAGGATGTAAATATGAAAGCTCTCTATCTATCCAAGAGCAGGAGGAGGGGTATTTATAGCCCCCAAACTAAATACGACCGTTGGGAGCGAATTACAGGAATTTTCAGCAAATGCGGTAGTGCCACCGTTGAATGCAACAAGAGTAAATGAGGAGTGGAGTGAATGCTCTTAGCTCAAAGATGTAAATATGAAAGCTCTCTATCTGTCCAAGAGCAGGAGGAGGGGTATTTATAGCTCCCAAACCAAATACGACCGTTGGGAGCAAATTACAGGAATTTTCAGCAAATGCGGTAGTACCGCCGTTGAACGACCGGAACTATCGCACCTTCCCAAAACGTCCAATAACGGCTAGCACAGACTCATTAACTGCTCTGAGAGAGCCGTTGAAAATCAGCGTGGTACTACCGCCAACTATCATGCGGTAGTTCCGTTTACCGGTAGTTCCAATTATGAGAGCCGGTACTACCGTTTTATTTTGCGGTCCAAAAACGATACTTTCTGGAAAAAAACGTAATGCTACTTAATTTCGGACATACCAGGGTCCGGTAGTTCCGCGATAAATACTGCGGTACTACCACACTTCCAAACAAGCCAACAAATTCCAAAAAGCATCGCTTTGTAAAAAACGTACCACGATAAAACCATGCTACCAACATGTGGTAGTTCCGTAATAAAAACGTTGGTACTTCCATTGACTCAAGAACGATTAGATCAGCTCACTCAAACGGAGTGTCCACGTGGTCCGCACAGATGGATTTGAAATGATCGGACCACTATATTAACCACACGATCCGAACAAACCATTGGACAGTCGAAACGTTTCATGGTAGTTTTGCCAAAGGAACTCCGGTACTACCGATGAGCAGTAGTTCCGTCAAGTACACTACGGTACTATCGGATTTTCAGATAAAAACAATATTGCCTTTTCAAAACAAACTCTAAGTGCATGCATGATCCTAGATTGATCCAAATAGTACAAGAACACACTATCAAGCTACTAGTCGTGATCCCTCTTAATAGTACGACATTTAACCTAAAATCTGGTCTTCCAACCTTTTCTCCTAAGACCAGTAAATAGAAAAAGGATCCTAGACTACTTGTACCTTGTCTTTGAACCATATTGATCTTCATGTTGATCTTTTGCATGCATCTCCACGTTGTTTCATTCGTCACTGAGACTAAACCTTTTAAAACACTCAATAAACATGTTAGTCCCATATACCATATTATCATTAATTACCAAAACAATATTTTAGGGGCCTAGATGCTTTCAAACCCTCATTATGTCCATTGGAAAATTATTAGATACATTGTTTCCGAGGATCAACCGATTAAGATGGGTGAAAGTTGCTCATTCGAAATAATGATCCAACACGACTTTTGTCCATAGTACCAATATGTTAGTAGGAGAACGACATCATTTGATATTGTGGATGTTATGAGGACATTGTAGATGTCATGGGGACATGCTCATGATCTTAGGTGATGAGACAATTGGCAATAGTGTTGAAAGTTTGTTGAAATCTGGAGTTTTCAGCAAGTGTCAAGGAATCGGTAGTACTGGCGTTGAAGCTGCGGTACTACCAGAGATCGTTTCAACCGCAATGTTGTTGGTGGTTGCAAAATTCCAGAGAATGTGTATTTGTGCTCTGGTGTTCTTGTGGAGCGGCATGACCGTGCTATGGTTGCCGGTAGTACCGCATGGCGGAATGATCGCGTGTGAGCGGTACGGAATTTCCAGAGGAGTTGTTTTGGGTGATTTTTTGATTTCTCCGAAGAGCGGTAGTACCGCTGTTGTTGGAATGGTATCACCGCGTTGCGGTAATACCGGTGGATATGTGGCGGTAGTACCGCTTGTGGAGTGAACTATGTGTTGATTGTCAAATTTCTTGGAGATTTGTTTTGGGTTAGGTCAAGTTTATGTTGATCATTGCATATGTGTTGCATGATGCATGTTTTGGCTAACGTAGGTCAAGTTGTGAAGAATTTGTTCCCAGAGATGGTTTCTTGGTCTATTGCTATGCAGGTGGTTTGTAGGTCTATGACGGTCAACGGCGAAGAGGATCGGGACTAAGCTTGGAGAGCTGAGGTCCAGAATGATCAAGGATGCCGGGTGAGGTCAGAGGACTCAAGCGGTGTGCAGAATGGACATGGATGACCGAACGGGCGGTTTAGTGCGACTGGTTGGATCAAGCGGCGCGAGAGTCGGTGCAAGTGCTATGGTGTCGGTGGGATCCGGACGGGAGAGACTTGCCGACATGGAGCCGTTGATCAACCTACACGTGGCGAAGTATGGGATTGTTTCACGAGGATTGGACTTGGTCTTTTGGAGAAAGATCGAGAAGGGGTATTTTGGTAATTTCACCAAATACCGCCTTGGTGCACTTGGCTAAACCGCGGCGCGGGTCGGCGCATGGAGAAGCGGTTTAGGTCAATTGAAGATGGAAACGATGCTTTGAGATACGTGCGTGTGTTAACCCATTTGTGTGTTAGGGTTTAATGGGTGCCCTAATGGTATATTCCCTAGATACTAGTCTCCTTATAAATAGAGGGGTGCTGGTGGCTGCTAGAGGCTGCTGCTGTTGAAGGAGAGCCAGCCGAACCCTTGTGTGCCTTATTGTGTTTTAGGGTTTTGAGGAGAAGAGATGAGAGGCTAGGGTTTCTAGGGTTGGATTGAGTGTGTGCTCACGTGGTGAGCTTTGTCCTCCTAGATTGAAGTGGCTGTAAACAACAATCATCCATCTATCCAAATCAATCCAACCAGATTTCACAAGATGAGTCTCTATTTTGTTTTTGTGTTCATCCTCTCTATTTGATGATTTTGGGGTTTTCTTGATCCGCGAGTCTTTGTTTGGTTTCTTCTCTTGATCTAGCTTGCTGTGACATGTGGGAACACATCTAGGATCATCTTGATCATCAATCATCCACGAGCAAGTTTCTAGATCAATTTAGGTTTTGACTCGGTTCTTGAAACAAACTTCACTCAAATCCAAAAAGGTTGTAACTTTGATGTGGATCTATTCTATCCTTGTTTGGATTAGGTTCCTAACCTCATAGAGAAGCTGTGTTTATAGTTTCATGAAGTTTGACCGAGTGAATCAAAAGTTGTGCCAATTTTACATTTGGTTTTTTCGCTGTCGGGACGAACTCCAGGATTATTGGTAGTACCTTTCATTTGCCTACGGTAGTACCGATTATTGGTAGTACCTTTCATTTGCCTGCGGTAGTACCTATTATTGGTAGTACCTTTCATTTGCCTGTGGTAGTACCTTTCATTTGCTGCGTGGTTATTGGTACTACCTTTCATTTGCTGCCCTATTATTGGTAGTACCTTTCATTTGCTGTTAGTACCTTTCTTTCTGGTAGTTCTTTTTCTGATTCTTCTTCTTATTCAGTATTTTGTTGCTGTGCTTTGGGGGTGTTGATAGGATTCAAAGCAAGTCTTCCTCTGTGCATAATCATTGATCATCATAGTTCTCATAGCTATTGAAGTGATTTACGAGTTGAATCCGATCAAAGCGAAAAATAGATTGTGCTGCTATTCACCCCCCCTCTAGTCGCCTGTTTCGGAGCCAAGTTTGCTCTTTTGTGATCTTAACCGATCTTTGAGCATGACGACTAGTTTGTCGACTTTGAGCACTTCTTTGTATCTTGTCCTAGTTCTTTTGCTGTTGATGTCCGTCGAGACAAGAGGCTTGAACATACGATATTTATGTGGTCAATTGAGAAGCAATTCACCTGCGATATTTGTGGCTACCCCTTTGGTTTTGATTGTCCTAGTTTCGGAGATGAGATACGCTTGGAGCCCAAGGAGAAGGAGCCCATTGGCAAATGTGTCGTAGCGATTGAGGATGAACGTGATGGAGAGCTTTTCAAGGATGATCATGATGACTCTTCTGAGGACAATCCCATACTCGAGCTAAGAAAGGTGAGCAAAGAAAAACTTATAAATATCTTGTTGACATATGATCATAAACTGATTGCTCTTAGGAAGAAAGTGAAATTGTTAGAAAGAGATAAGGGTGATTTATCTCATGAGCTCTCCGATTTGAAAACATCCATGTATGCTTATGATTCCTTACTTGAAGGCATGGATAACTTGAGTAATTCACTTGCATGCCTAAGATCTGAAAATAAATTATTAAAATCAAATGTTTCTATGCCATGTGATTCTTGTGTTGCCTTACATCATGAGCTTGACAATGCTAAGTTAGAAATAGACAATCTTAGATCTCTGGCTAGAAATAATTGTGATTCTTGTGTAGGTATGCTTGCTGATTTTGAGAATCTTAAATTGATTAATTCTTTTCACCTTGAGCAATTAGAGAATGCTAGGGCTGAAATTGTTGATATTAAAGCTAGGCCCTGTAGCATGTGCTTGGAGTATGAAAAATTGCTTAAGGATGGTTTAGTCTCTTGCAAGAATTGTGTTGTTTTAGAAAATGAAATTGATGCTTTGAATTGCATGCTTAATACGAAAGCATCATTAAATTCTTGCACATCTTGCAGTGGCTTGAAGAGTGAGATTGAGTCTTTGCGCGATGATATGAGCGCCAAGTTATGTGATTCTTGTATTTGCCTTCACTCTGAGATTGATGTTTTAAAGATCTCTCTTGCTTCTTTGCATTCGGAGTTGGAGCCTTTTCGTGCTAAATGTGAGTCACTTGATGTTGGTTTTTGTGCCATCGCTTTAGATAGCTCTTCTTTGGGAGGTTCGACTCTTTCGAACTCTTCTTGTGTTGTCCGAGGGATTTCAAAAGACAAGGGTGCTTCTTCTTAAAATGATACTACATCTTCAAAAGAGAAGTATCACTGCACCTTTTGTAAGAAGAATGGGCACACTTTTGAGTTTTTCTTTCGCCGTCTGAAATATGAGAATCGAGTGCGTCGTCGTGCCTCTAGGAACACACATAGTCTTTCTCATGGCATATGTGAGTCTAGTGCCGATACGAAGACGATTCATGATGTTGGTTCTTTCAAGACTTCTTCTTTGAGCGACAATGGTGCTTTGTCCTCTCGGACCATGTCTACTAGTAGACCTTTACACCATTGCTCATTTTGTGGGAAGAATGGACATCTTGTGGATTTCTGCTTTCGGCGTGCAAAATATTTGCGTCGAGCTCATGCTTCTAAGTCTCCTAGTGGGCATAGTCCTTCTCATGACATGCACACTAAAGAGCCTAGCACGAAGACTCGCTTTGATGATGGCTTCTTTGACACCTTTTCTAGTGGTGTTGGACAGCATCGTGGACTTGGCTTCCATGGTTTTGGTTTTGTCCCACGAGCTGCCCTGAGGCAGGATTTTCACCGTCTTCCAAGAGGTGGACCTCGTTTTGTTCATCGAGGTACACACCCACGACGAGGATGTGTGAGTTTCATTGGTGCTTCTGTTGGTTCTCATCATGGTGCTTTCAAGCAAGGTCGTCGTCGCTTTTCTAGAGATGGACCTCGTTTTCCTCTTCGAGTTGTCCACTCGCGGCGTGCCTTCAAGGTTGATGTTGGATCTTCTTGCATGGTCCATCATTCGCATCATGCTAACTCACATAATGATTCGACTGCCTCTAGTGGTGGTGTGTCCAAGATTTGGATTCCCAAGCATTTGCTCTCTAACCCTTCGGGATCCAAGACTTGGACACCTTGCCTTTCTCATGTGTAGGTACTGGGAACGCGGGTTGGAGAACATGGACTTAAGAGGTTCTGGTTTTTTGCTTCATTACATGATCGGGACACTTGATGGTTCTCCACCTCAACGATGGCCTCCAAGAGGCATATGCTTTCGTGATTGGTGCTTTCACATGTCTAGTGAGCTATCCTATACCTTCATGCCCTTATCTTCATGATTATTCATACTTGGCATGTTGTGCTTGTTTTTGTGCTCACTTGTACCATATTGGCATGTGTTACTATTTTGATATCTTTCATCATGCTTTTACTAGCTCTTGCTTATATATCCATGTATCATATTGTTGTTCTTTATTTTCATGGGCGTATGAGCTTGAGTTTGTCATCATGAGCTTGTGCTATCTTGTACCTTTATTATATTGCTCATGATTGATTCTTGCTTATGTATCCCTGTATTAGACTGTTGTTCATTATTTCCATGGATGTATAAGCTTGGTTTTGTCTTCACAAGCTTGTGTTGTTTTGTACATGATTAATCTTGCTCGTGTTGATTTTTGCTGTATGTATCCATATGCTTACTTGATATCCATATTAGCATACCTTGTTCATGATTTGTTCTCTAGCATGCTTTATGCTTACATGGTTTTTGTGTCATACTGTAAATTGTGGATGCATGAGTCTTGCCATAGCTTCACTAGCATGCTTTACTTTTGATTAGATGTATGTTGTGTGATATGCTATGTGCTTGCTCCTATGCCTTATTGTGGATTAAGGATAGTTTGAGCTTTGACATATCTTGGATAGCATGTGCTGCGATTGATTTGCCTATCTTCATGCTCATGGTATGAACTATTGATTATATGCTTTTATGAGCTTTGGATCATTTGTTGCTATCCTTGTTAGTCGTGTGTCTTGGTACTGTTTCCCTAGATAATGTCTCACTAACCCAGTACCAAGGCATAGACTTCTTCTGTCTCTTTAGTGTAGTCTTTTCAGTTGAGAAGAAGAACATGTGGTTCATGACTCCAGCTATTGGTTCTTCTTCATATGTGCATTCAATGATGACTATCACTTCTTGGAGACGAAATAATTTGAGATGAGGATGATGGGTGAGTGCAACTACTTTTTGGAGCATCAAGGAATGGATCTTTATCCATCATGACTACATCTCACTGCCAAGCAGTGCGACTCAGGTTCGAGCTTCTATACCTTACATTTGTGTATGGTATCCCTAGTCTACCTTGCATAGCATCTGGTTCGTGTTAGGTGTCGGGCTTGTTGAGTTCAGGGTAGATAGGAGGCTCTGTTCTAGCACTTGTCCTTTCTAGGCACTCTTCTTATCCCATGGTTTGCTAGGATGCACTCTTCTCACTGCCTAGCTCGAGCTTGTCTCCCATTCACTAGTCTTAGCAGGTTTTGAGTTGCTTGTAAGCTTTTTAGTGTTGGTGTTTCGCTTCCTAGCTTTTCGAGTTGCTTTTCCTAGAGATCTTGTGGAGTTTGAAGTCTTTGTGCTACTTTTTGTGGAGTCCAAGGCACAATTGGCAGATCTCCTCACCAAGCTTTTAGACCCAACAAGGTTTGCCACCTTGAAATGTGAGTTAGGGGTAATTTATCCCTATGGGTTGGTTTGAGGGGAGGTTGGTTCTTTTCTTAACCTTCTTTGTTCATTTGAGCTTTACTTGTTCATTTGAGATTTCCTTGTTCATTGGATCTTTTGTGGATCTTTTCTAATACCTTTTTCAAGTGGTATCTTCTTCAGATCTTTTTGATCTTTTTTATCTTGTTAGGCTTTTAAGTCTTTTGTGCATCTCATTGTATCATATTGCATACATATGAAAATCATAAAAAGATGTATTGTAATATAAGCTTTACTACTTCTGTCTTTTAATTGATGAAGCTTTGCTTATTACCCTATTGAGCTTTAGTATTTCAATTCTTGCTCAATACTGTGTCTAGTTCTTTGACTTGCTAGAATTATCATGCTCTCACATTGCAGCAATGTCTTTGCTAATTGAGCTAACACTTTAGGACAATTTGAACTAAAAATTGTAATTTGTGGATCTTTTAGTTAGTTGCATAATTAGTGATCCTTTTGTGACATTGGCCCTGTCAAAATTGCTTTGTTAGCTCTTGGATCTAGAATTGAACATTTATGGAGCTTCTTGTTCTTTTAAGAATCTAAAATTGCTCTGTTAATCAATGAAAATGATCTCTTTTGTGCGAAAAACTGATATCACCAATTCTTTCTCATGAGACAGCTTGTCATTGCACTAGGTATGAACTCAGGGGGAGTTTTGGATGACCTAGACCACTCTTTTAAGCTTTTTGTGCTTGAGATGGTCGCGGTAAGGCTTGAGATCTAGCACATGGCTAAGAAAATAAATTATCAAAATTGGTTGAAGCTTAGGAAGAGATTGTGAATGGCTCCTAGTCTAGGATCTTCTTTATTAAGATAGACCTTTTGTCAACTTGAAATGAAAATTGTTGTGAACATTGGGCTTTTCAGACAATTTGAGCTAAATGATTCAATTCATGACTTTTTGTCTTTAAGATGGTCTTTGCTAGCTTCTGATCTCACAATGACATTTTGACATGGCCATTATCACTTTGGGATACCTGTTGTCGAACTTGCTAATTTTGATGCATTGCTAAATTTAATCCAACAACATGTGATATATTGAGCTCTTTAGCCTAGCTTTGCTATATATATCTTATCATGATCTTGCTAGCTGTGTCAGGCTTGATATGTCTTGAGTGATAATAGAAATGCTAGTCTGTGCTTTTGGGTAATCTCCAAAGCTTCTTTTACTAAAAATTGAAAAATAAAAAAACGAAGCCGCTCCATTACATTTCATGCATGCTCTTTCTTTTGCTTCTTCCTTGCTTGTGCATTTGTCATCTCTAGATGAGAGGAAGGGATGATTCCTTGATGAATCCATTGTCAAAGGGGGAGAAGTTTTGGGCAAAATGTGAAAAAGAGCTTTCTGGATGTTAAAGGGGAGAAGTTAGGAGTTTTTTTTTTGGAGAAAATGGAAAATTTAAAAATTTCTCTTGTAAAATGGTGATCATAGTGAGGGGGAACATTTAAATTGCATTCTTTTGATCTTATTGTCTTTTCTGAATCTGAATTGCAATTCTTGAAGACTCATAATGATCAAAGGTTAAATAGAAAAATTGTTCTTTCATATGGACCTTAAGTGAGATTTTTGTCATTTCTTTGGAAATTGAAGCTTTTCTTGCTTCTTCTGCCGTGTCTCATTTGCTGAAACATTTCTGAAGCCAACTTGGTTTTTCTCTTTGCATTCTTTTGTTTTTGAGCCAAGTTGAGCCTTTGCGCGAAAATGTCAACTATTTTCATTTTTTAAAACCTCAAACTTACATTTTTGAGAAATTGCCAATGTGTTCATCAAGGGGGGGATTGTGGATGTCATGGGGACATGCTCATGATCTTAGGTGATGAGACAATTGGCAATAGTGTTGAAGGTTTATTGAAATCTAGAGTTTTCAGCAAGTGTCAAGGAATCGGTAGTATTGGCGTTGAAGCTGCGGTACTATCAGAGATCGATTCGATCGCAATGTTGTTGGTGTATTTGTGCTCTGGTGTTCTTGTGGAGCGGTACGACCGTGCTTTGGTTGCCAGTAGTACCGCATGGCGGAATGACCGCGTGTGAGCGGTATGTAATTTCCAGAGGAGTTGTTTTGGGAGATTTTTGGATTTCTCCGAAGAGCAGTAGTACCGCTGTTGTTGGAATGGTATGAACGCATTGCGGTAATACCGGTGGATATGTGGCGGTAGTACCGCTTGTGGAGTGAACTGTGTGTTGATTATCAAATTTCTTGGAGATTTGTTTTGGGTTAGGTCAAGTTCATGTTGATCATTGCATATGTGTTGCATGATGTATGTTTTAGCTAACGTGGATCAAGTTTTGAAGAACTTGTTCTCAGAGATGGTTTCTTGGTCTATTGCTGTGCAGGTGGCTTGCAGGTCTATGACGGTCAACGACGAGGACGATCGGGACTAAACTTGGAGAGCTGAGGTCCAGAATGATCAAGGATGTCGGGTGAGGTCAGAGGACTCAAGTGGGGTGTAGAATAGACATGGATGATCGAACGGGTGGTTCGGTGCGACTTGTTGGATCAAGCGACGCGAGAGTCGATGCAAGTGCTATGGTGCCGGTGAGATCCGACGGAGAGACTTGCCGACATGGAGTCGTTGATCAACATACACGTGGCAAAGTATAGGATTGCTTCACGAGGATTGGACTTGGTCTTTTGGCGAAAGATCGAGAAAGGGTATTTTGGTAATTTCATCAAATACCGCCTTGGTGCACTTGGCTAAACCGTGGCGTGGGTCGGCGCATGGAGAAGCAGTTTAGGTCAATCGAAGATGGAAACGACGCTTTGAGATGCGTGCGTGTGTTAACCCATTTGTGTGTTAGGGTTTAATGGGTGCCCTAATGGTATACTCCCTAGATGCTAGTCTCCTTATAAATAGAGGGGTGCTGGTGGCTGCTAGAGGCTGCTGCTGTTGAAGGAGAACCAGCCGAACCCTTGTGTGCCCTATTGTGTTTTAGGGTTTTGAGGAGAAGAGATGAGAGGCTAGGGTTTCTAGGGTTGGATTGAGTGTGTACTCACGTGGTGAGCTTTGTCCTCCTAGATTGGAGTGGTTGTAAACAACAATCATCTATCTATCCAAATCAATCCAACCAGATTTCACAAGATGAGTCTATTTTGTTTTTGTGTTCATCCTCTCTATTTGATGATTTTGGGGTTTTCTTGATCCACGAGTTTTTGTTTGGTTTCTTCTCTTAATCTAGCTTGTTGTGACATGTGGGAACACATCTAGGATCATCTTGATCATCAATTATCCACGAGCAAGTTTCTAGATCAGTTTAGGTTTTGACTCGGTTCTTGAAACAGACTTCACTCAAATAAAAAAAGGTTGGAACTTTGATGTGGATCTATTAGATCCTTGTTTGGATTAGGTTCCTAACCTCATAGATAAGCTGTGTTTCTAGTTTCATGAAGTTTGACCGAGTGAATCAAAAGTTGTGCCAATTTTAGATTTGGTTTTTCCGCTGTCGGGACGAACTCCAGGATTATTGGTAGTACCTTTCTTTTGCCTGCGGTAGTACCGATTATTGGTAGTACCTTTCATTTGCCTACGGTAGTACCGATTATTGGTTGTACCTTTCATTTGCCTGCGGTAGTACCGATTATTGGTAGTACCTTTCATGTGCCTGCGGTAGTACCGATTATTGGTAGTACCTTTCATTTGCCTGCGGTAGTACCTATTATTGGTAGTACCTTTCATTTGCCTGTGGTAGTACCTTTCTTTTGCCTAAGGTAGTTCCGATTTTCCTGATTCTTCAGCACTTCTTCAAGTATTTTGTTGCTGTGCTTTGGGGGTGTTGATAGGATTCAAAGCAAGTCTTCCTCTATGCATAATCATTGATCATCATAGTTCTCATAGCTATTGAAGTGATTTACGAGTTGAATCCGATCAAAGCGAAAAATAGATTGTGCTCCTATTCACCCCCCTCTAGTCGCCTGTTTCGGTCCTACAGATATTTTAGGGATGTATAGTAGAGAGCTAGCAATACTAAAGGAAATTTTTCTAGAAGTTCAGTACTCTTTTGCTTTAACTTCGAATATTTGGACATCATCACACAGAGAACTGCATACCTTAGTGTTGTAACCCATTATTTAGATGACGAGTATAAGCTAAACAAAATAGTCATAGGGTTTAAATTAATTCTTGAATCACATACAGGAGATGCCATTGTTGAGCTCATCCCAGGGGTAATTGAGGATTTTCAAATAGAAAATATGATTGTTTTTATAACTCTTGATAACGCATCGACGAATACGACAGCTGAACTTGACTCTCAGCCTCATTGATCTAATCTGGGCCGAAGAACTACCTCTCACCAGTCTCTGACTAGTTCAATTGGGTTCTGTACTTTCTCCCATACAAGGCCTCAAAAGGTGTCATG
Source organism: Ampelocalamus luodianensis (assembly GCA_036346255.1). Classification (NCBI taxonomy): domain Eukaryota; kingdom Viridiplantae; phylum Streptophyta; class Magnoliopsida; order Poales; family Poaceae; genus Ampelocalamus; species Ampelocalamus luodianensis. The sequence continues at coordinate 39,043,793 of CM070632.1, read as the reverse complement.
CCGAGATTAGCTTGGAAACTGTTGTTGTAGGAGAATTCGGCGAACAGCAAACACTTCTCCCAATTCTTCCCGTAGGAAAGAACACAAGCACGGAGCATGTCTTCCAAAACTTGGTTGACTCTCTCCATTTGGCCATCAGTTTGGGGATGTTACGCTGAACTAAAAGAAAGACGAGTCACCATAGTCTCTTGCAAACTATGCCAAAAGCGAGAGGTGAAGAGAGAACCACGATTTAGCATAATTGTTCTTGGCACACCATGCAAGCTCACGATGCGAGATAGGTAGAGGTCCGCCAATTGGCCCACATCAATCTTAGCTCGCACTGGAAGAAAATGGGCTACTTTCATCAGCCGATCAATGATAACCTATAAGGCATCCTTCCCCGAAGAAGTACGGGGCAACCCGGTGATGAAATCCATGCCGACGGAATCCCACTTCCACTCGGGCACTAGCAAAGGCTGAAGAAGACCTGCTGGACACTGATGCTCGGCCTTTACATGACAATACACGTCGCACTCGGCAACGAACTTGGCAATCTCACGCTTCATTCGGGTCCACCAGAACCTCCGACGAAGGTCCTGATACATCTTTGTGGCCCCGGGATTGATGGACAAGGGGGAATCATGGGCTTCACGGAGAATCAAATCGCGCAGTTCCATGACCTTTGGAACCACAAGGCGCTGTCCAAACCACACAACACCATGCTCATCTTCTGAGAAGCACTTGGCTGTCCCTTTTTGATGTTCTGCTTGATTTGGTCCACACCAACATCCGATTGCTGCGCGACCTTGATTTGGTCCACCAAGGTTGGTTGCACAACTAAGGTAGTAAGAGAACCGTGCTCAATCAAACCCAAATTGAGCAGCTGAAATTCTTCAAGAAGGGCGGGCTACTGCTCTTGGAGCATCAAAGCATTGCAATACAACTTCCGACTAACTGCATCGGCAACAACATTGGCCTTGCCCGGATGGTACTGAATACCCATGTCGTAGTCCTTGATCAATTCCAACCATCTTCTTTGCCTGAGGTTCAGATCTGGTTGGGTGAACAAATACTTCAAACTCTTGTGATCCGAATACACCTCACAACGATTACCGATTAGGTAATGCCGCTAAATCTTGAGTGTATGAACCACAGCAGTTAGTTCTAAGTCATGCGTTGGATGATTGAGCTCATGAGGCCTCAACTGTCTTGATGCATAGGACACTACCTTGCCTTCCTACATAAGGACACAATCGAGTCCCTGACGAGAGGCATCGCAAAAGATATCAAAGCTTTTGTGGACATCGGGAAAAACAAGAACTGGGACTGAAGTCAAACGCTTCTTGAGTTCCTGAAAACTCTCATCACAAGCAGCGGACCACACAAACTTCTTGTCCTTTTTGAGCAACTCGGTCATCGGCTTCGCGATCTTGGAGAAGTTCTCGATCAAGCGACGGTAGTAACTCGCTAAACCAAGAAAACACCGCACATCTGTGACCGACTTGGTCTGACCCCAAGAGAGTACATTGCTGACCTTGCTAGGATCCACGGCTACGCCTCCCGCTGAAAGAACATGACCCAAGAATGACACTTCCTTCAACCAGAACTCGCACTTGCTGAACTTTGCATACAACCGGTGCTCACGCACCTTTCCCAACACAAGCTTCAGATGCTCAGCATGCTCTTCATTATTCTTGGAGTAGATAAGAATATCATTGATAAAGACCACAACAAATTTATCCAGGTACTCCATGAATACTGAGTTCATAAGACTCATAAATAAGGCAGGAGCATTGGTTAAGCCAAAAGACATGACGGTGTACTCGTAAAGGCCATAACGAGTAGCGAAAGTCGTCTTCGGAATATCTTCAGATCTGATCCTAACTTGATGATATCCCAATCTCAAATCAATCTTGGAGAATACCCGGGCTCCGATCAACTGGTCAAAAAGATCGTAGATGCGGGGTAAAGGGTACTTGTTCTTCACCATCACCTCATTAAGCGGACGGTAATCGACGCACATGCGCAAAGTTTTGTCCTTCTTCTTGACAAAGATCACTGGACAACCTCAAGGAGATAAGCTAGGACGAATGAAACCCTTTTCTTGAAGCTCACCTAGTTGCTTCTTTAGCTCCTCCAACTCATTAGGAGGCATTCGGTACGGCCTCTTCGAAATCGGGGCGGTACCGGGCAGCAACTCGATGACGAACTCCAGGTCTCGAACTGGAGGCATCCTAGGCAACTCTTCGGGAAAAACATCCGCGAAGTCACACACTGTCAGGACATCCTGAATCTCCAAAGCTGGCTTCACTTCAAGTGCGCAAAGATACGGCCCTTGCAGCTGCGGCGAAAACACAGCATGTTCGCCTGAGGGACTTGTGAGGTAGACGACCTTCCTGGCACAATCGGTTTGCCCCAAATGTTGGGACAACCAATCCATGCCAAGAATCACATCCAGACTCGCTGAGTTGAGTAGGATAAGGTTTGCCAAGAATCCCACTCCTTCGACTTCAATTGGGACATCCCGGTATTCTTGATCAGCTCTCATTTCTGAACCCGGAGAGCGAATAAGCAAAGGAACACCCAAAGGAACAAAGTGAAGATCACTAGCGGCAACAAAAGACTTTGAAATAAAAGAATGTGAAGCTCCTGAATCGAACAACATTACAGCAGGGCGAGAGTTGACAAGAAGCGTACCCAACACAACGTCGGGCGCCTCCTGTGCCTCCTCAGCCGAGATATGGTTGACTCGGCCACTGCCCACGCCCTGGGTCTTCTGGATAGTCTTATGGTCAGGGGGATGACCGCTTCCCTGCCCATGTCCTCCATTAGGATGAGGGGCCACTCCAGTCTTCTTAGGGCAACTGTTAGCATAGTGGCCCTTCTGGTTGTAGGAGAAGCAAGTGACCTCGGCAGCCGGATTGTGGAGTCCACCTTGCTGGACCGCAGGTGCACATGGCTGAAACACGGCCTGCGGGGGATGAGTAACTGGCGCCGACGACCTCGGCGATGGTGAAGCCTGAGAATGGGCCACGGGTGCTGGCCCAACATGGGGACGAGAGAGACTTGTGAGGACCCCAGTTTATTTGGTTTGTAATGCTTAACCAACCACCTGGTCCTAGCATCACAAATCAAATAAAGCGATCTCGAGATATGTATACTTCCCGAAGCGTATACACCCGGTACAAAATTAGACATCAACTCCATTCCACACATAGAGTCCAAACACAACACTAACAAGCGGAAGATAAACAAATAGTTGAGATTATTACAGACACAGGCCGACCGGCCCAAAAGATACACAAATAACAAGAACGACAGCGGAAGCAAAAGTGCCATAGGATGGCTATAAACAAAGCCAATCGGTGTGCCTTCAACCCACAAGGCATCGGCCAGGACCGCCAAGCCTAGTCGTCACCCACGGCGCGACAGCCTGACTCAGAGTGAGGCCCCGAGGCTCACCTTCTTCCTCTGCAACAAAAACATTAAGCAAAGCACTGAGTACAAAGATTGTCTTTGTACCCTTAAGACCGACGTGTGAACTAGCGAACTGTTCATATGCTACATGCGAGCTTATGCAGTGGAGGCCATATGTTTCATTTGCATAAAGCCAATTTTCATTTGCAATAAGGTAAATGCAGTTTAAAGGCAAGTTTGCAATTCTTTTTAATGTTGAAATACGATGAGGATAATAATAGCAAAGAGCAAAGATAAAACAACCTAGAAGTGACTATCCCAATAGTCACCACAACAATAACACGAATCCCGTTCGTACCACCCATCAAGTTTTAATTTAAATGTTGTAGTCTAGTTCTTGGGGCGTATCCGAGCGTGTCCATAACCTAGGGCGAGGCTATTCGAATAGTTTTAACCTGCGGTGTACCAATGTACCCACACTTGCATCGCTTTAAGCCAAAGCACACTTAGAAGGTATGCAAGCCTGACTAAGTCCTCTGAGACTGTTTCCAATATTGTGTATTAACTACGAGCCGCTCGTATGGATAGAAATCCATACGCTTACATGGTAAAGCCGAAAGACAACTACCCACTCGGGATAAAGCTTTTGGACAACTACCATGCTCCCACCTCCATCCTCCTGCGACCTCCTGCGACCGGAGCCAATACACGCCAAAGTACTAGGTCAAGAGAGGTCCCATATAATCTAGTGTGGTTAGCACGCAAAATGCTCGATCGGTGGCGCAAGTAACTCGGTCCTTAAGCGACTCGGGCACCTTTCGATCACACCCAACAGATCACACAGTCTTACCATTGTGCCCAAGTCTAAATCATTTTTGTTTTCATTTTTAATTTTGCAATTAAACCTAGCAAAAATCTTTGAAACATAAAGTTATAGTAGATTTTGTGTGATCAAGGTTCTGACTAAGTCGATAACCGCCATTTCTACCGATACTAAGCATGTCTAAGCAATTTGACTCGGATCTACTAAGTGACAAGAGATCATCCAGCGACCTCTAATCACGACAAATAACCTAGGCTCGGTAGTAGAGATCAATATTTTGTCTACAGGATATGCAGCTACGGATTTAACTAAACAATTTAACACAAATTAAGCAATGCATACATACAAATGAAACAAAATATTAGACTTTAAAATACTGGGATTTTCATGATCAAGCTGCTTGCACAGTTCTCGTTGCTCGATATGTGCGGAGGATCGTCCTCGGGGTTGCGCAAATATCGAAGCCTAACGATCGAACATAACGACAAATAAGAGCGAATAACACCGACAAACTCAAACATTCAACAACATCAAACAAGCCAAAACTCACACATGCGGACTAAGCATGCAATAACAAAATTTTAGAAACAGAGAACAAATCATTTTAAGTTATTAGCAATTTTTCCATGAATTTTCTAAGCTAAAAACACAACAAGTCACTAGTTAATTCCTTAACAAATTCTCATGAACAGAACCAGTGTATAAAACCTATCCTAATAGTTAGTATACTGAAAATGAAATTTTCTGAATGGGTTCATTTAATTTGGACAATTATTGGAAGAGATATGCATTTTCTAATTTAGAAGATACATAAGACATCATTTTATTAGCTAACAGATTTTTGCTACAGAGACATGGGTGAAGTTAATTTTATCAAGTAGCACACTTAAAATGAAAATTAACAACTGGTTTCATGCAATTTGGATAAAAATTGAATTAGTTATGCATTTTCTAAGTTTAAATGAATTAACGATTACAATGAAAACATATTACGAAATACTAAAGCATTAAATCCTTTTTCTACACGCCAATCGATAAGCCCGACCAGCGGCGGGCCCGTGGCAATGACCGGGCAGCGCACGCCTAAAGTGGCGTCGAAGGCGTATTCAAAGATCGTCTTGGCTCACTAAGGTGCAAACAAAACACTCTCACGATGAAATCGCTTCCCATCGGAGAAAGCGCATAACGAACTACACCAACCTAGCGACAACATGGACCCACATGGCGGTGACACAAAGTGAAATGCAGCGGTTGGATTAAGCGATTTCTAAACGTGATTAACCAAGAGGCCCACAAATCGAGACTCAAGGTAGACATGATTAGAGTTAAGCCGATCTTCACCGCGAGCACGGAACGCGGTGGCGCGGCGCGCAGCGATCTTGCAAACGGGAGGTTTACGGGCGAAAGAGTGGTACCTTACGGTTCGCAGGACCTAGCGAACTTCGGCAGCGGTGGCGGACCACGAAGATGCGGCGGTGGCGGCGAGCGAGGCGGAGAAGAAGGTGCGGTGCGCGCGGAGATGGCGCTTCTGACGGCGAAGCTTCGAGAAGGAGCTCCTCGAGATCGCGGAGACACGAGAGCGATAAGCCCACGATCTTGATGATGGAGGAGGACGGTGGCGCCGGAATTGACACGGCGGTGCTTTACCAAGTTTGGAGAAGAAAGCGGCGCCGCGGCCTCGGTGATGCACCAAAGAGCGAAACAAGGTCACGGTTAGACTCGGCCGGTGATGCGATCCTAAGAGACCAAGTAGCGAAGGCGGAAACTCACGAGCGCCAATAAGCTTGCGAGCGAGATCACCGGAGGCGGAGCGGCGAAGTGGCTCGGATGATTCACGCGGGTGCTACGAGCTCGGGCGGGCAAAATGGATGCGGCGAGAGGGTGGATCACGCGGTGTGCGTGCGGGCTCGGGCTAGCGCTAACTGCGGCGGCGTTGCTCTGGGTTCTTCTCGGCGGAAAGGAAATTTGGGCGGAGAAAACACGAGAATGGAGCGAAGGGGTAGTGGATGGGCTCGATGGGTAGATGAGATCCGGCGATGCTTCACGGGCGACACGAGGACAAAAGGTGGCGGCGGCGAGGGCGTGGCAAGCATGCGCTGCGGCCGTGAGCTCGGTGAGTCGCGGAGAAGGCGAGGTCGATCTTGACAGGTGGGACCCACATGTCGCGCGAGAGCAAAGCGGTGCGAGCACGAGGCGCGCGGTGCGATTAGGTGGTTTGACTCGATCGAGCGTCGCCGGCCGTTGGATCCGAGATGGGCGGTCGAGATTGATGTATGCATTCGGACAGTCGGTTGCGCGCGCGGCGTGGATCGTTCGATTTGCATCGGACGGTCGCGATCAATTGGACTTGGCGGTGCGATTAGTTGTGCGACGAACCAAGTGTGCGAGTCGGACTCGAGCTGAGTTGGGTTCGGGCGAGAGCGATACCTTTAGAATTTGATTTAAAAGGCAGAGAAGGTTTTGGGGAATTTTTAGAGTAGCTCTGAGCTCAAAAATTTCAGAAATTTTTATGGTAGCTACTAGGGACAGAGGACAACCTTGTATAATTTTTCCAGAACTTTTATGCACTGCATTGTTCTAGAAAAATTCACAAGCTGCTGTACAGGAGTTTGACCAGATTTCAAACAGAGTTGACTTGGCCATTTGAAATAGCAAACAAAATCTAAAAATTGTGAAATAATTCAGGGAGGTAGATAGGATGATCAAGATGGTAGGAAAAATAATTTCAGAGGATGATCACAAGTGTGAAAGCTAAGAATCTGCTGACAACAATCTCCATTCACAAGAATTTAATTCTAGAAAATGGAAATTGCTAGGAAAAATGTAGAAACTTTCAAATGATTTGAAGAGACAATAAAAGTTTTATTTCCCCTCAAAATTTACATTTGAAATACAAACCTAAGTTAGGGCTGTTACAAATCTCCCCCTTACAGAATCTACTTGCGAGATTCGATCACTGGGAGAAGAAGGATGGGTAATCTGCTCGGAGGCGATCTTCCGCTCCCAAGTGGCTTCATCCTCGAGTGGTTTGACCACTGAACTTTAGGAACTTGATCACACGGTTCCTTGTTCTGCGTTCGACTTCATCGAGGATCTGAGCAGGGCGCTCACGATAAGACGGATCTTCCCGCATCAATATTTTCCAATGGCGTTTCCTCATTGGAACACGAAGGCACTTCTTCAATTGTGACACATGGAAAACATCATGCACTCCTTCAAGCGTGGCGGCAACTCCAACTTGTATGCGGCTCACTTTCTTGATGATGCGATATGGCGGAGCATATCGAGGAGCGATTGCCCTTGACAAAAGCAACGATGTCCCTTCAGAGGCGAGACTTTGAGATACACAAAGTCATTGGGCTGGAAACTTCGGCTCACGGCGACGACGATCGCATAGCTCTTACGCTGGGCCGAGCTATGCGCAAGTGCTCACGAATCAAGCGCACTTGACTTTCGCCTCATTGATTGAATCGGGCCAAGCGCCTTTCACGGTTCGACCAGTTCAACGGGGTTACGCATCGCCTCCCATACAAAGCCTCAAATGGTGCCATGCCGAGACTAGCACGGAAGTTTGTTGTAGGAGAACTCGGCAGCGGTAGGCACTTCTCCCAATTCTTTCCATAGGAAAGAACACAAGCCGCGAGCATATCTTCAAAGCACTGATTGACGCGCTCCGTCGACCATCGATCGAGGATGATAGGTGAAATTTGAGCGAAGCGGTACCCATGGCCTCTGCGATTGTGCCAAAATCGGGAAGTGAAAAGAGAACCACGATCCGACACTATCGTTCGTGGCACACCATGCGAACTCACAATGCGGGATATGTAAAGATCCGCTGGTGATTCACATCAATCTTAGATCGCCTTTGGAAGGAAATGGGCCACCTTCGTCAATCGATCAATGATAACCCATAATGCATCCTTCCAGAAAATGCAGGGCAAACCGATGATGAAGTCCATACCAACGAATCCCACTTCCACTCTGGTATAGGCAAGAGTGGAGAGACTGCGGGACGATGATCTCGGCCTTGGCGCGACAACATATGTCACATCGGCCACGAACACAGCAATCTCGCGCTTCATGCGAGTCCACGAGAATCTCGGCGCAGATCTTGGTACATTTTAGTGGCCCGGGATGGATGGACAAAGGCGAATCATGGGCCTCTGAAGAATCAAATCCCGCAACTCGGGACCTTTGGGACCTGGCCGCTTGCCCAAACCATACGACCGTGCTCATCTTACGTGAAAACACTTGGCTATCCCATCCTTGATATTACGCGATCGGTTCACACCGCCATCATTTCTGTCTGTGCCTTGACTTGATCCACCAAGGTGGTTGCACAACCAAGGCGACAAGGAACCATGTTCAACCAAACCCAAGTTGAGACATTTGAAACTCATAGCGATGCGGAGTTCTTGCTCTTGGATCATCAATCTTGCAATACACCTTTGGCTAAGTGCATCAACAACCACATTGGCCTTGCCGGATGATATTGAATACCCATGTCACAATCTTTGATCAATTCTAGCCATCTCCTCTGCTGAGGTTGAGATCTGTTGAGTGAACAAGTATTTCAAACTCTTGTGGTGGAATACACCTCACAAATGATTCTGCGTCGGATAATGCCGCCAAATCTTGAGTGCATGAACCACGACAAGCTCTAAATCATGGGTGGGATAGTTGAGCTCATGAGGTCTCAAGCTGCTGGATGCATAGGAGGCGCCTTGCCTTCTGCATAAGAACACATCCAAGTCCACGGCGAGAGGTATACGCAATAAATATCGAAGCTCTTGTGGATATCGGGAAGAGTGAGGACTGAAATGAAGTCAATCGCTGCTTGAGCTCACAGCTCTCATCATAGCGAGGACCACACAAACTTCTTATCCTTCTTGAGCAATTCGGTCATCGGCTGCGATTTTGGAGAAGTTCTCGATAAAGCGGCGGTAATAGCGCTAAGCGAGAAAACTCCGCACATCGATGTGTGACTTGGCTTTGACCCAAGATAGAACATCGACTTTCTTTGGGATCCACGGCTATGCCTCATTGAAAGAACATGGCCCAAAAATGCCACTTCCTTCAACGAACTCGCATTTCTTGAACCGCATCAGGTGGTGCTCCATGATTTGCCCAAAACAATCTTGGATGCTCGGCATACTCTGCTTGATCTTGGAATAGATAAGAATATCATCAATAAAGACCACCACAAATTTATCCAAATACTCCATGAATCTGAATTCATAAGGTTCATGAACAAAGCTGGAGCATTGGTTAAGCCAAAGGACATGGCGGTGTACTCAAATCTGACCCATAACGAGTAGTGAAGGTCGTCTTGGAATATCCTCGGATCTGATCGACTGATGATACCCCATTCTCAAATCAATCTTTGAGAACACACAGGCTCGATCAAGCGATCAAACAGATCATCAATGCGGGCGAGAGGATATTTGTTCTTCACTTTGTCACCTCATTGAGAGGGCGGTAATCAACACACATGCGCAAAGTCTTGTCCTTCTTCTTCACAAAGATCACGGACAACCCCAAGGAGATGGCGGGACGGATGAAACCCTTTGCTTGGAGCTCACCAAGGCGCTTCTTCAATTCTTCTAGCTCATTGGGAGGCATCGATCGGCGCCTTGAAATCGGGCGGTACGAGCGAGCAACTCAATGACAAACTCAAGGTCTCGAACGGAGGCATCGAGCAAATCTTCGGAAAGACATCCACAAAGTCGAGATACTATGGGAACATCCACGAATACGCAAAGTGGCTTACTTCTAATGCACAGATGTGGCCCCTGCGGTGCTGAAAATCTAACACCTTTCTTTGAAGAAGGTGGTGAGATAGACAATCTTCTGGCACAATCGATCCGCCCCAAGTGTTGGGACAACCAATCCATGCCAAGAATCACATCGGGCTTCTTTGGTAGAGCGAGATAAGATTTGCCAAAAATCCCACTCCTTTAACTATGATAGGAACATCTAAACCGAAAATCAGCGCATTTCCGACCCGGAGGCGGATGAGCAAAGAACTCCCAAAGGAACACGGTGAAGACCACTAGCAGCAGCAAATGATCTTGAAATAAAAGAATCGATGCTCCAGAATCAAATATCTGCGGCGGGGCGAGTTAACGAGAAGTGTACCCATCCACGACATCTGGCGCCTCTGAGCCTCCTCGGCTAAAGGTGGTTGACTCGACCGTTGCTCGCACTGCAGGGCTTACGAACAAGCTTACGGTGGGTGGGTGACCACTCCTGCCGCGTCCTCCATTAGGGCGAGGGCAGCGCAACACTCGAGGCAAGCGTTGGCGTAGTGGCCCTTGTTGTGGCGGCGAAAACAAGTAACCTCGGCCGGCCGGATTGCGGAGCCGCTCTGTCTTTGGATCGCGGCGCCGCGTGGCTGGCTCACGGCTGCGGTGGGCGGCGAGTGCGCAGATGGCCTTGGTGCTGGTGGAGCAAAGCGGGCCATCTGGTGCTGGCCCGGCCAGGGGCGGCGAGGTGGTGTGAGTGGTGATCGCCTCCCATTTGCGCTAGGACTCGAGCGCCTTTGTCTTATGCTTTCGACAACAATGGCCTTATCTACCAAGGCACGAAAGTCGAGAAGTCCACAATAGATAGCTTGTCTGCGGCTCCTCGGACAAGCCATCCATAAACTTCTCTGCTAGCCTCATCTGAGGCCACCTCTCCGGAGCATAACGAGCCGGATGATTAAACTGCGTATAGATACTCGAGTCACGAGTTTGCGCCCTTGCTTGGCGCGAGGAACTCCTTCTTCTTCGACTTCATCGGGCCATCGGGGATGTGGGCGACGAAAGCGATCTGAACTCCTCCCACGCGACCACATGGCCCGCGGGCTGCATGGCGAGATAGTTCTCCCACCATGAGTCTGCGCCCTCGGTGGTGGGGCGCGAAGAGTGCCTTATCTGCGCTGGCGAGCTATGTTGAGCTTCGCTCAACCATGCGCGACCAATCGTCCGCATCGAGAGGGTCCTCGAGCGGGAGAAAGTCGGCGGCGTATGCGGAGGAACTCGCAAGTCCCCAGAGTGCAGTGACGCCACCACCGGCGGGAGTGGAGGTATTCCTAGCAATAACCTCCAAGATGCGCGTCTGGTCCATGCGGTTTAGCTCAATCGGCGAGCACCTCGACCATGGTCGGAGGAGGGGAAGCTCCTCATCATGACCAACTCTTGACATTGCTGCGCGTTCTCCGGCCATCTGTTTCACTAAGACAAGTTAACAATAGCGGAAAACATGAAGTTGATAACCACTTGCAAATAACACTATGACACAAAACAAGCACAAGACTTTTAAGTTACAAAACCAAGCGACAAAAATGGACACTTAGCAAACTCATACATATCTTACCCTTATGCTCCCACAAATTTTACTTAGACTTAATTCTCTATGGTTCTCCCAAAGAGTTCTACCAGTAGTAACTATCTTTTGAAAGGAAAGAGAGAAACCAAGTTTTAAACTCAAATTAGAGTAAGATGAGAGTAGAAGGCTAAGATAGGTAAGAAGTAAAATCGAGAATCTGCCTAGGTTTTCATAAACCCTTTTATACTTTGAAATTAAGCTTTTCAAAATATCCTAAAGACGACTATGCTTGGGTTGCTACAGTCGAATGGCTCGGATACCAACTTTGAGGACCCAGTTTATTTGGTTTGTAATGTAACCAACCACGGTCCTAGCATCACAAATCAAATAAAGCTGATCCTCGAGATATGTATACTTCCCGAGCGATATACACACCAGTACAAAATTAGACATCAACTCCATTCCACACATAGAGTCCAAACACAACACTACCAAGCGGAAGATAAACAAATAGTTGAGATTATTACGGAACCAGGCAGCGGCCAAAAGATACACAAATAACAAGAGCATGTGGAAGCAAAGTGCCATAAGATGGCTATAAACAAAGCCAATCGGTGTGCCTTCAACCCACAAGGCATCGGCCAGGACCGCCAAGCCTAGTCGTCACCCAGCGGCGGCCACGACTCACGAAGTGAGGCCCACGAGGCTCACCTTCTTCCTCTGCAACAAAAACATTAAGCAAAGCAGCGAGTACAAAGATTGTCTTTGTACCCGCAAGGCGGCGTGTGAACTAGCGGACTGTTCATATGCTACATGCGAGCTTATGCAGTGGAGACCATATGTTTCATTTGCATAAAGCCAATTTTCATTTGCAATAAGGTAAATGCGGTTTAAAGGCAAGTTTGCAATTCATTTTTAATGTTGAAATACGATGAAAGGATAATAATAGCAAAAGAGCAAAGATAAAACAACCTAGAAGTGACTATCCCAATAGTCACCACAACAATAACTACGAATCCAGTTCGTACCACCCATCAAGTTTTAATTTAAATGTTGTAGTCTAGTTCTTGAGGCGTATCCAGGCGTGTCCATAACCTGGGGCGAGGCTATTCGAATAGTTTTAACCTGCGGGGTGTACCAATGTACCACACTTGAGACGCTTTAAGCCAAAGCACACCAGAAGGTATCTTAAGCCTGACTAAGTCCTCTGAGACTGTTTCCAATATTGTGTATTAACTACGAGCCGCTCGTATGGATAGAAATCCATGCGCTTACATGGTAAAGCCGAAAAGACAACTACCCACTCGGATAAAGCTTTTGGACAACTACCATGCTCCACCTCCATCCTCCTGCGACCTCCTGCGACCGGAGCCAATACACGCCAAAGTACTAGGTCAGAGAGAGGTCCATATACTCTAGTGTGGTTAGCACGCAAAATGCTCGATGCGGTGGCGCAAGTAACTCGGTCCTTAAGCGGCTCGGGCACCTTTCCGTCACACCCAACAGATCACACAGTCTTACCATTGTGCCCAAGTCTAAATCATTTTTGTTTTCATTTTTAATTTTGCAATTAAACCTAGCAAAAATCTTTGAAACATAAAGTTATAGTAGATTTTGTGTGATCAAGGTTACAGAGTAAGTCGATAACCACCCATTTCTACCGATACTAAGCATGTCTAAGCAATTTGACTCGGATCTACTAAGTGACAAGAGATCATCCAGACCTCTAATCACAGCAAATAACCTAGGCTCGGTAGTAGAGATCAATATTTTGTCTCAGGATATGCAGCTACAGTTTAACTAAACAATTTAACACAAATTAAGCAATGCATACATACAATTGAAACAAAATATTAGACTTTAAAATACCGGGATTTTCATGATCAAGCGCTTGCACAGTTCTTTGTTGCTCGATATGGTGCGGAGGATCGTCCTCGGGGTTGCGCAAATATCGAAGCCTAACGATCGAACATAACGACAAATAAGAGCGAATAACACCACAAACTCAAACATTCAACAACATCAAACAAGCCAAAACTCACACACAGGACTAAGCATGCAATAACAAAATTTTAGAAACAGAGAACAAATCATTTTAAGTTATTAGCAATTTTTCCATGAATTTTCTAAGCTAAAAACACAACAAGTCACTAGTTAATTCCTTAACAAATTCTCATGAACAGAACCAGTGTATAAAACCTATCCTAATAGTTAGTATACTGAAAATGAAATTTTACAGAATTGGGTTCATTTAATTTGGACAATTATTGGAAGAGATATGCATTTTCTAATTTAGAAGATACATAAGACATCATTTTATTAGCTAACAGATTTTGCTACAGAGACATGGGTGAAGTTAATTTTATCAAGTAGCACACTTAAAATGAAAATTAAAAGACTGGTTTCATGCAATTTGGATAAAAATTGAATTAGTTATGCATTTTCTAAGTTTAAATGAATTAACGATTACAGAGAAAACATATTACAAAATACTAAAGCATTAAATCCTTTTCTACCGCGATCGTGAAGCCCCACCAGCGGCGATGGGCCTGTATGGCGAACGGACGAGAGACAGCGCACCGCCTAAAGTGACGTCGGCGTATTCAAAGAATCGTCTTGGCTCACTAAGTGCAAACCAAAACACTCTCACGATGAAATCGCTTCCCATCGGAAAGCGCGCAACGAACTACACCAACCTAGCGACAACATGGACCCACATGGCGGTGACACAAAGTGAAATGCAGCGGTTGGATTAAGCGATTTCGCGTGATTAACCAAAGAGGGCCCACAAATCGAGACTCAAGGTAGACATGATTAGAGTTAAACCGATCTTCACCGGCGGTTCCGCGGCGAAACGCACGCTGCGGTATGCGCCGCTGGCTGATCTTGCAAACCGGAGGTTTCGGGCGAAAGAGTGGTACCTTACGGTTCGCAAGGACCTAGCGAACTTCGGCAGCGGTGGCGCGGACTCACGAAGATGCGTGGCGGTGGCGGCGAGCGAGAGGCGGAGAAGAAGGTGCGGTGCGCGGAGATGGCGCTTCTGAGCGGCGAAGCTTAGAAGGAGCTCCTCGAGATCGCGGAGACACGAGAGCGATAAGCCCGATCTTGATGATGGAGAGGGCGGTGGCGCCGGAATTGACACGCGGCGCTTTCACGAGTTGGAGAAAAAGCGACGCGCGGCCTCGGTGATGCACCAAAGCGAAACAAGGTCGCAGTTGGACTTCGGCCGGTGATGCGATCCTAAGGGACCAAGTGACGGCGAAACTCACGAGCGCCAATAAGCTTGCGCCGAGATCACCGGAGGCGGAGGCGGCGAAGTAGCTCGGATGATTCAACGGGTGCTACGAGCTCGGAGCGGGCAAAATGGATGCGGCGAGAGGGTGGATCACGCGGTGCGATCGCGGGCTCGGGCGGCGCTAACACGGCGGCGTTGCTCTCGGTTCTTCTCGGCGGAAAGGAAATTTGGGCGGAGAAAACACGAAATGGGCGCGAAGGGTAGTGGATGGGCTCGGTGGGTAGATGAGATCCGGCGATGCTTCACGGTGACACGAGGACAAAAAGGTGGCGGCGACGAGGGCGTGGCAAGCATGCGCGCTGCCGTGAGCTCGGTGAGGTGCGGAGAAGGCGAGTCGATCTTGGCAGGTGGGACCCACATGTCGTGAGCGAGCTCGCGGTGCGAGCTGGAGGCGCGCGGTGCGATTAGGTGGTTTGACTCGATCGAGAACATGCGGCCGTTGGATCCGAGATGGGCGGTCGAGATTGATGTATGCGATCGGACAGGTCGGTTGCGCGCGCGGCGTGGATCGTTCGATTTGCATCGGATGGTCGCGATCAATTGGACTTGGCGGTGCGATTAGTTGTGACCAAACCAAGTGTGCGAGTCGGACTCGAGCTTGAGTTGGAGTTCGGGCCCGAGAACGATACCTTTAGAATTTGATTTAAAAAACGAGAAGGTTTTGGGAATTTTAGAGTAGCTCCTGAGCTCCAAAAATTTCAGAAATTTTATGGTAGCTACTAGGGACAGAGGAAAACCTTGTATAATTTTTCCAGAACTTTTATGCACTGCATTGTTCTAGAGAAAATTCACAAGCTGCTGTCAGGGAGTTTGACCAGATTTCAAGCAGAGTTGACTTGGCCATTTGAAATAGCAAACAAAATCTAAAAATTGTGAAATAATTCAGGGAGGTAGATAGGATGATCAAGATGGTAGGAAAAATAATTTCAGAGGATGGTCACAAGTGTGAAAGCTAAGAATCTGCGACAACAATCTCCATTCACAAAATTTAATTCTAGAAAATGGAAATTGCTAGGAAAAATGTAGAAACTTTCAAATGATTTAAAGAGACAATAAAAGTTTTATTTCCCCTCAAAATTTACATTTGAAATACAAACCCTAAGTTAGGGTTTATTCAAGAGCGCGTGCGGACTTCTGGGTCTCCCACTTGCGCTGCAGGACTGCTTGATGCTCGTCTTGTGCTCGGCGGCGATGGCCTTGTCCACCAAGGTGCGGAAGTCGGAAGTCAACAATCGAGTTTGTCCTGCAGCTCCTCGGACAAACTCTCCATAAACTTCTCCCCTTGGCCTCATCGGTGGCCACCTCGGCGAGAGCATACCTCGCCAGTGGTTGAACTCGTGCGGTACTCGCATCAGATCTGCGCCCTTGCTTGAGTGCAAGAAACTCCTTCTTCTTGAGCTTCATCAAGCGTGGGGACATGAGCCCGACGGAAGCGGTGTGAAACTCCTCCCGGTGTACGTGGCGGTAGCGTTGCATAGTGAAAAAGTTCTCCCACCAAGAGAGTCGCGCACCTCCAAGCGATGGGATGAAAAGAGTGCCTTCTCCTGATCCTGGCACTAAGCAATGTTGAGCTTTCTCTCAACCAGACGCAACCAGTCATCTACGTCAAGAGGGTCCTCGGACCGGGACAAAGTGGGCGGCTGGGTGCGAAGGAACTCCGAGAGTCCCCCCTGTGACTGATGCCCACCACCTCCCCCAGATCCGGAGGCGCCAGAGAGAGTGGAGGTATTCCTGCAATAACCTCCAAGATCCGCGTCTGGTCCATCTGATTCCGCTCGATCTGAGCAAGAACCTCAACCATGGTCGGAGGAGGCGGGAGCTCCTCATCATGACCAACTAGCTGACTCTGACCGCTGCGAGTTCTTCCAGCCGATACCAACTTTGTGAGGACCGGGGTATTTAACTCGTAATACTTAACCTCCAAATGGTTCTAGTATTACCAATCAAATATCCTAAGCCTCGATGGACATGTGCTTCCCAGAATTGCAGCACACATACATCTTTACAAAATCATGCATCATTTCCATAAAACTCATAATAGCAAGTCTAGCAAAAGACATACAATATATAGTGTTATTACAAAAGAGCCGACCGGCCAAATGACATCAAAGTAACATGTAACAGCAGAAGCAAAAGCGCCATAAGATGGCTATAAACAAAAGACGACCGGTTAGCCAACACAACCCACAAGGCAACCGATCGGGCCGCCAAGCTAGTCGCACCCATCGCAGTAAAACTCACAGAAGTTGATCTCTTGGGAATCCACTTCCTCCTCTGCAACAACAAAGCAATGCAGTTGAGTACAAAAATGTACTCGCAAGACTTACGAATAACAAGCCTATACATAGCTACATGAAAGCTGAAACAAAGGAGATGGTTATATGGTTAATTGGACGTATAAAGCAATTTTCATTTGCAATAATGTAATAGATTGAAGGCAAGTTGTCAAATCTGTTTTTAATCATTGAAATAATAGCGAGGTAACAATAAATAACATAAGTAACTACCTAGAGGTGACTAACCCAATAGCCACCACAACATAGCACGAATCCCTGATTCGTACCACCCAATCAAGTTTTAGTGAAAAGGTTATAGTCTAATTCTCACGGGGCGTATCCGAGCATGTCCACAACCTAGGACGAGGCTATTCGAATAGATTTAACCTTGCAGGGGTGTACCAATGTACCCACACTTCAGACCGCCTTTTTGCCACAAGATTAAGCACACTTCCGAAGGTATGCCAGCACGGCTAAGTCCTACGAGACGTTTTCCAATATTGTGTATTAACTACGAGCCGTTCGTATGGATAGAAACCCATACGCGACATTGTAGAGCCGAAAGACAACTACCCACTTAGGGTAAAGCTTTTGGACAACTACAATGCTCCCAAACATCTGCCTCCTACAACCTCCTGCGACTCAGAGCTAACACACGCCAAAGTACTAAGTCAAGATAGGTCCCATTTCCCTCTAGTGTGGTTAGCATGCAAAATGCTCAGTACGGTGGTGCAAGTAATTCGGTCCTTGTTGACTCTGGCACCATTCCAGTCACACCCAAAAGCACATCATCTTACCATTGTGTCCAAGTCTAAAACATTTTATTTTCAGTTTTAGTTTTCTCAATTAAACATAGCACAAGGTGCTGATCATAAAGTCATAATAAGTTTTTGTGTGATCAAGGTTATCGACTAAGTTGACAACCACCCAAGTCTACCGGTAGCTAAGCATGACTAAGCAACATTAACTCGTAAACTACTAAGTGACAAGGGCTCATCCAACGAACCCTAAATCAAGCAAGATAATCGTAGGCTCAGTAGTAGAGGATAACATTTGCCTACAGATTATGCATCTAATGGGTCAACTAATCGACAATAGTTTAACAACAAAATAGCAATACATACGTAGAATTTGCAAACAACATGTTAGACTTTGAAAATAATAGGAGCAATATGATCAAATGATGCTACATCTGCTTACCTTGCTGGAAGTCCTCTTGCTGCAGAGGGTCACTCTCAGGTTCAACAAATTTTTTGGAACCTAACGCAAGAATGCGAAAATCCAATAAGAACGAAGAACACCAAAAGAAATTCAAAATCCAAAGTCATTCAAATTTCATGAAATTTACACAGCAGCAAGGTCATGATTTTAAATTAATTTAGCAACAATAATCATTCAATTTGGACTAAGCATGCAAAAGTTATAGCCTAAATAAATTCTTTCAGCTAGACAATTCAAATTAAATTGATTTCGGGTACTGTTCATGGCACAATTTTCCAGAAAATTCTAGAACCTGAATTTTTTTATGGTAGGTAGAACATGGCATTCTAAGAACAGCAAAATTGGATTTACTTAATTTGGAGTTAAAATGAATTACTTATGATTTTTCTAAGTTGTGAAAACTAGGGCATATCATTTTTCAAAGGCATAGACATGAACAAAACCTATTCTATATTAAAGTAAATTATCAGAGGGATTTAACAAATTTTAGTTTGCTCAATTTGGTGCTACAGAGAATTACTTATGCAATTTTCAAGTTTTAAATGAATTTCTAGACAATATTAATACCTAAGCAAGTTAATTCAACCTATATAATTTTCTAGTACAGAACAGTGCCTACACACATTTTTGTATTAAAGTTTAGTTAAGCAGAAATTTAACACAATTGGAATCATCTAAAATGGAGCTAAAATGAATTAGTTATGAATTCTTGAAGTTTAATACTATTTTTAGTTGACAAATAAAGGTTTACCGGAATTTAATCAAACTTATCAAAAAGGAAAAGACGTGGACAAATGTGGGCCGCAAATCGCGAATCGAACGTCCCAAACGCGAGGGTCGAACGAACGTGCGCAACACTGTGGGAGGTGCTCGGCGGTCCGAACATTCCAACGAACGTGGGCTGTAGATCTAAAGATGGACGGCTCACAATGAGAGTCCCGGTCGAAGGTCCAAACGCTCGTGCCATCAGAGCCGTATATCAAGAAATGAACGGTGAAAAGAGATCGGAACGCTAAGACTTCGAAAGCGCTGAGGAGGTCTAGACCGTTGGATCTAGATCTAATGGTCCAGAGCTGAGGGGAGGTCCTAAAGCTAAAGATCTTATAAGAGGAGGTCCTGAACGACCCAAATCTCCAAGGGGAGATCCTAGACGGTCAAGATTTATCCGGAGGAGGTCCTAGGTGATATGATCTACAAGAGGAGAGGTCCCTGACGGTCGAGATCTACCAGAGGAGGTCCTAGACGGCCAGGATTTCCACGGGGAGGTCCTTAATGATGACGTCTAAAAGAGGGGAGATCTTGAATGGCTCAGATCTCCATGGGGAGGTCCTGAACGGTCAAAATCTACCCAGGGGTGGTTCTAAAGGCTCAGATCTGCGGGAAGGGAGGTCCTGAGGTTTTCTTTGCAAAAGACCAAGGGGTGGTCTTTTGCAAAGAGGACCCCAAGGGCGGTCCCGAGGGTGGTTCTTACAAAAACGACCACGGGGGTGATCTTTTGCACAGGGGTGATTATAACGGTCAAGATTAAAACCCGAGAGGTCCTTAACGGTTAGGATCAAAGCTGGGGGAGGTCCTAGCAACTAAGGTTTCGCAAGGGAGATCCTGCGGTTAAGAGCTATCCCATAGAGATCTTTAACAGCTAAGATTAAACTCAAGAGGTCCTGGGACTTGTCGAACTTACGACAACAGGACCGTACTCCGCACTTTGCCCACCGGCTCGCCGCCGGCGACTCCGGCCGCGGCGGCGTGAACCAACAACTGCAAAATGTGCGCAATACAAAAGCAGACCCGAAGGGAGCACTCTCGACGACGGAACTAGCCTAAAACGCCGGCGAGTCGGAGAGGGGCGGAGGGGCTAATACGGCAAAAATCAAAAATGCGAAAAAGCTCTACGGCGCCCTAATCTAGCGGGTGCTCGAGCACTACGGGGCTATTATGAAAGTACCTGGGCCCAGAGGAGGTCCGGAGGAAGTCGGAGAAGCTCGGCGGCGAGACCGCACGGAAGCGAGGACGACAACGAGGGACGAAGATCCACGAGCAAAGAGAGAAACGGAAAATGGTGAGAATGGCTTCGCGATGGCCCGAGGTGGTCCAGAGCAAGAAATCGACGGAAAAGGTACTTACGGTGGGAAGAAGTGAAGGATTTCGGCCGCAAGATCCAAAACTCAATTCTGGGCTGCCCCTGCAAGGACAACCCAAAATCAAGCCAGGCGATTTGCTCAAGACGATGAGGTGGTCTAGGTGACGCGAAAAGAGGAGCCAAGGAACCACTGGAGCATCGAGGTCCACAACAGAGCTCCACGGCCGACAATGGCGGATTTGGGGATTCACGAGTTGGGAGCTCAAGTGGGGGAGAGGAGGCAAAAATGGTGTTGGAAAGCGGACTCAGAGGAGCTCGGGGCCTTTTTTGGCTGGTGAGCAACGGTCACAACGGGAGGGGAGCTCCACAGTGAGCTCAAGTCCACGCCCTGCCGTGAAAAGACGAGAGGATGGGAGCAGTTGGGGAAGAGGACTTTAGGGCAAAGCTGATGGCAAGCATTAAATGCACGGGACAGGAGACGTTGACGAGGACGAGCGTGAGGTGACAAGGCACAACTGCTCACTGCCATGGCGCACGGGCTCGAGGAAGAAGAAGAAAAGCGGAGGAGGTCGGGGAGGTCGTGATGGTAGGATTGGGCACGAACGACCACGATTTCACAAGACCTCCGGAGGTCTAAAGCAGCACGAGAGGTCCGGAGCGTTGGATCAAGATCCAACGGTCGCAACGCACGTGCCCAACGCCGAGCCTGAGTGCGACTCTTAAACGACTTGGCTTGACCGAGTCAAGTGGTTGGGCTCGGGTCTGACTCGAGCCCAACAGTGATTTGGATTTAGGGTTTTGAATTGAAGCTGAACTTCGAAGAATTGTTTGAGGTAGCAAACTAACTCCAAAAATTCTGAAATTTTTACAGAACTTGCTAACTTCAAGGTTGACCTTGTATAAAATTGTTAGAGGTTTTCATGCAGTGCATTTTTCTCCAAAATTCCTGCAAGGTTCTGACTAGGGTTGACTCAAGGTCAAACTGGTTTGACTGATCTCTTAAAATATTCAAACAATTTCTAAAAATTATGAAATTTTTCAGAGGGGTCACATATTAACCCTAAAACTTAGAAAAATATTTCCAGAGGATGATCACAAGATTAACCAGGAAAAGTTGGAAAGGGTCAAGATTTAGGTCAAAAGTGGCTTGTGATTTGTATTTCCATAATCTTTTTATAAGAATTTTTCAGAACATACATGAAACATAAGATGTAAGAAAAGTTTTTAATTTCTACACATTTGTTACCTTTGAAACACAAGCCAAAACTTGGGATGTTACATAAACCATTACCTGGTGAAGGACCGAAATGGCAACAGAGGGGGGGTGAATGGTGCCTTCAAAATGCCCCAAGTATCCACACAAAATTCTTCTTCTTGATAACCATAGCGATTATGAAGGCGGAGGAAATTCGTTCATTTGAAATCGTGAGCAAATTTACTAAAAGATGTAGTAAGACAAGACCCCCTTTTTGTTTGGCCGAAAACACAAAATATCACACTGGAATGTTGGTGTAGAAGAAAAGCTGAAAGTCTGAAATTGCATTGCTGAGACAAAGAAGCAAATCGGCAATCTGAAAAAGCACAGAGCTAAAGCTGCGGGAGCTAAACACGCTTGCTGAAACTGAGAAATGCTAGTCTGAATTTACGAGCCGGGCACATGTGATACTAAAAATTCAGCATAAGTCAAAGCGTAACAAGTAAAAATTTTAGCTGAAAATAATGTCGTTTGATCTGCATGCAAAATGGTCAAAGATCAGTGAACAAGAAAGGAAAAGCACTGAAATCTGCTTTGCAGAAACTGAATCTGTGATTTACGAAATTAAAGATTGTCTCTTGGGATTCTAGTGATCAAATGATCTTGAGACATCATCCCAACATAGAGCAACCCATTTGGCACTTCTCAACAAGAATCAACACAAAACCCAAAAGTCACAAATCTAAGCATAGAAGTAAAACTCGAACACATGAGACTTTATTCATGGAACATGAATACAGAGGAATGATTACAAGATTGAGTTTCTACCACATTCCATACATACTCCACACACACAGAGAGGAAGCAAGAACTCACGCACTCCACGCTCTCATTTCTTCCACACTTCTATTTGAAGAGAACCCACTACCCCAAAAAGAAATTCAAGAAGTGTCATACAACAACCACTCCATTTCTTACACCCATTTAAGGCAAAAGTCAACAACCAGATTTTGGGGGGAAAACCACCCCCTCCTCTCATTTGCTTGAGTCAATTTACCAAATTGCCCCTCAAGCACCTTCCCGGAAGCTTCCCGCTGGACCTCGACTCCTCCCTGAGCCTAGTCCCGGTCCGCTCGTCGTCACCGTCGTGTTCGCCACGGGTCGCTCGGTTCCTCGTCTCGACTCGCAACCACCTCGGCGACCACGATCAAGATGTATGAAAAAATATGAACTTTATTTTTGCTGCATTGTGTATGGCGACGCGAGTCACTACGCAGTTGCTTGACCGTTGATTGACGCAGTCACCGTAGCGCCTCGATCGCGTTCCTGAGGGCGGCGTCGATAGAGCTTGGGACGCCGGCCACGCAAGCCCATCGGGCATGGAGGTTGCACCGAGACCGATTCCGAGGCATGCGGCGTTGTGACCTTCATGCACTAAATCGCGGTCCGATTATTTTGTGTTGACTCATGTTTGTTCTAATCGCTTGGACGCAGTTGAGAGGCAGCCTCCTTCCACTAGCGAGGATGGTGTGGAGGCGAGGAGACGACTAGGACCGCGCCGATCGTGACGCTCTGGCGCTTTCTACGACCGGCCCATCGACGGCCCGATTGACCGGAGTCTAGAGACCCACACGCCCACCTCCGTGGCGGAGATGGCGCCAACGCTAAGAGGCGGGAGCTACCGACCTTGCCGTTCGCGCAGTGCTCCAATGGCGGCGCACGACGCCCGCCACGTGGCGCATGGACTCTCTAGCCAGTTCCACGATGTGCCAGCCACGGTACGGAGTTCAAAGCAGCCGCACGCCCACGCTGAAGTGGATCCGCGCCTCGTAAGTGTTCGTAACTATTGTCCTCTCGCAACAAATTTATGCAACCTGCCGATGTGTACGTGTCTTCTTGCGCCAGCGTATGGCGCATGTAGGGACGCCGCTGTTAGTAGGCACTGGAGGCCTACCGTTGTGGTTGTTTGGGTGGGTCATGTTTGGCTCCCACGGCGACAACGCCGACAAGCACTACATCCGCGACGCCGCGAGGTGGCGACTCACCAATCGACCGATCCCGCATGACGCGGGTCCGCCATGCGGCGCGACGTACACGACCGGTATGGCGCGTGGCGGCACGATGATAGCTCCATCCTCTCCGGATGCTCGCTTCTCTCGCAGCTTGTGGTCGTTGAGCATTTCCGGACGGACGCCACAAATGCACTTGGGAGCGCACGGAGAGCTTGTACATCCCGCAGACACTGGACCGCCGACCATGGCAATTGTGGTGCGCCGACGTTAGTTTCATAGTCATTTATTGTTTTCGTATTGCAATCACTATTTCGTGTGCTTAGTTTGTAGTGTTCTATTGCGAGTCATCTTCACACCGATCACCTCGCAGGGGTCTTACCCGGCACGCTGCGATGTTCGATCAATTGACCGATGACCGCGCATCTGGACACCGGTGATGCTGATTTACGGGTGGTCGCACGCACTCAATGGATCGTTTGCTATGCACGGAGACTACTGCACTAGTACACGCGGAGTGCCTTAGTGCATGATATCTTCGTGAGGAGTACCGTACAACGGTCATGCGCCGCTATTCGGCGATAGGAGGTCCCACCCTTGGGAGGTACGCTCTTGACGCACACGCCGAAGTTCACTTTACTTCTTTTGTACAATGTGTTACATCCCACCAAATAATTTTGTTGCCCCAGGTACACTAGGAAGGGAGTTCGTGGCACGATGTCCCCGGTCGGATAGGATGGCCTCGTGGGTAGGGTTGAGTAGCGCACGATTACCTTATCCAGTGGGCAAGATCCCTACGACCCAGACGCACGGCCAGCATACGGAGTGGTACGCACTGACGAGGCTTTGGCGGCCCGGTCATGGTCGACCTTCTCCTCGACGAGGCCGCGACGCCCCACACATACCCCACCCGGACTCCGCTTTCCACCGTTGCGTATGTATTCACCCGCCTTACTTCATATTTAATTTAACAAACTTAGGTCTACAACTTGATTATTACCGTGCGTGGATCTTCACCGAGTTTGTCGACTTGGTAGACTCGCGCAACATGACAACGGTGGGGAGACCGAGGGCTCCGCAGCTGATCGTGAGGCAAGATACGGAAGTGCGGACCGCGATCGTTGCGCGTCGACCGACCGGTGGACCGACCACCGAGATCGAGGGTACCGTGGCAAGACACGCCTCCCTTCCGCACGGTGGGCTCATCGTCGTGACAGGGTGGGGAGCACCCTGACTTGTCGGAGGTTAGTACGACACGCCATCACTTCTTCATTTCGAACCTCGAGTTAGTAAGGACGATCTTGTGTTACGTGTCATCGGCACCCGCACGGGTCGGAGTATGCGCGTCGTCCGAGCACATCTTCGCCAACAGTAAGTTCGGATTGTAACGAACGCTCCGCCATGATTATGTTTGTAACGTAATTCTTCGCAGAAGGCTTGGGAGGACGATGCATTCTCAGACGATGCGACCTATTCCGCACTCCATCGACTTCTTCGAGGATCCGCGCACACACAATTCTCTTTGGAGGCTTCTCACCGTGACGGTCAGAACATCCCAATTTTCCGAGCTTAAAATCATTTAAATAGTTAGAAAAATTCACCATTTGGATTTATTTGAATTTTAAATTCAAAAGCTTAATATTGAACTTTACAAACAAAACCTTTAATGTGAATAATCCCAACATGAACAATAGTCAAAACTATTTTATTTGGGTTCTATGTGCTCGATATATTTCTAAATTTTTCTAGAATTTTCGAGTTAATTTGCTATTTTCTATGCTAATTTGAATTTCTCGTATTTTCTAAAAAGGAAAATCTATTTAAAATCTCTAAAATCCTCTCGCCGATTCCTTTCCTCCGCCCATCTCTTCCGCTTCGCCCATTTAGCCACTACCGCTCACAAGTAGCGTCGTCCGACACGCCATCGTACGCCCGCTTCTCCTTGCCCACCGACGGTGGTCGTTTCTCTTCCTCTCGATCGTGGGCTCACGAGGTCATCGTCTTCGCCTCGCTTTCTTCTCCGCGCACGAGTCGCCTTCACGCATATGAAGCCCCTCACCTCCGTCCGACAATGCGCTTTTTCTCATGGCCCTTCTAGAAATCAACAAACTCTATCTCCTATCTTCCGCATCCAAATCCCAAAGAATCGTAACTCGTATCCACTTCAATTTCGTTCGTGCGAAATGAACTCAATTTGGGATTTCTATCCCGGCACCCAATTTATAAATAGCACCCGGGGATCGCCCGATCGTCCGCAACTCGTAACCCCAACCTCTCCACCTCTAAAGATTCTACGCCACAATTGGGAGTTTAGGGTTTTCACTAACTGTTTCTTTCGATTCTCGCCGCCACCATCACGCTCCGCCTTTCGGACGGTGTTCTAGCATCGCCGAGGCCACGGTGCACTCGTTGCCAACCAACCTCAGAACTTCGTCGGTTTTGACCGCGCCACTCGCCGCCAACCTTGAGTGTCGCCGAGTTTTGGTCATCGCCGGAGCATCCAACCGGTCACCGTGTTCGCGAGGTCGCCAGAGTCCACATTCGTTGCCGCTGCGGACCGGATCACGTTGTCGATCCCGCCGACAAATCTCGCCGGCAAGCCACCGTGTCCGGCCTGAGCCACTCCACGCCACCGTACCGATGTGTCATCCTTGTGGCGCAGACGTGGCGCCCACGTTGACGCCCGCGGCACCGAGCCCAAAGTTCAATCTCTCTGTGGACTTGGTCCACGGTGCATCTCACCACATGTGGGTCCCACATGTCGAGAATCATTTATTTATTTTATTTCCGAAACTCCTCGCGACGCAAGATTGCGCAATAATCCGATTTTTCTTCAGAGAAATAATTGAAATTTCAAAATCCAAATTAGATTTCTTTTAGATTTAAAACTTCCAAAGGCCATAACTTTGCATCCTAACTCCGATTGAGCCCATTCAAATTTCTAAATTTATCTAAATTCGAGATCTATTTATATGAGATTTTATTTAATTTTGGAGCTTGTTTTGCCTCTGTTATTTATTTGTTTTGTTTATTTACGTTTATGTAGACGCGATTCGATTCGTGGGAATTTCGTTGAAGAAGGAGCACCCAAGATCAAGATCAGTACATAGACTCTTTCCAAGGCAAGTCATACCTTTGATCATCTTGAACCCGCTCAAATTACTTTGTGTTAAAGTATTGCATTCTACTTTAATTATTTATTTAAATGCTTTGAGCATAGTTATTATCCATTTGTTATCACCCCATGGCTTTGTATGTCATAATTCCTTGTCACCCTAGATTGGTTTATTAGTTGGTAATATTATAGCACCAACGTGGGTTGGTTAGATGCGAGTACAATTGCTTAGTCATGCACGAGTCTCACATCTCATGTAAGTTGCAATTATTGAATGTGACTAAGTGACTATGGAATGTGTAAATCGTGCTATGTTTTATTACTTCGTGATGGCATGTGTTGCACTAAAACCAATGGGTGGTAAGGATTTAGACTGAAAGTGGTGGAAGCTGTAGATATGGTGGTTGTGTTTGGTTTGATAATCTTTGTGACTTAGTTAGAACATGGAAGTCTTGCCTTGGTCAATTAAGGACTTAACTTTGTGCGCCATTGAACTGAGCTTCATCAGATCTGACGCATGCCCGTATGGGACGGCCTAACTTGTGAGTTATGGATTCTCGGCATTGATGTTCTGTGGATAGGTTGTCCGGTGTGGGTGGAGGTGTGACTACTTGGTGGTTGCATCGCGACGGTTCGCCACTTTCCCGTCCGTGTTATACTAAATCTATGTGAGCTAGTATAGCGGAAAGCACATCGAATGTCAATGTTTGAGATGAAGTTTCGAACTGCTTTTGTTACGATTAGTGCTTACACTAGTTGTATCTTGTGGGTAAAGTGTACAACCTCTGCAGAGTGTTAAATCAAATCTATTCGAATAGCGCGTCGCATCATGGACATGCTCGGGATTTCTCACGAGGGGTAGTTTTCATAAAATGTTGGGATGGGAGCTGTATGACCTCAATCATATGGCTATGTGAAATAATCTGTTAGCTATGTGTCTTTGTGAAAACAATTGTTAAATTAATATTGTCTATTTGTTTTGAATTATGCTTTCAATCTATTATTCGTATTCAATTGCAAATGTGCTTTTATGCAAAAGAACCACGTAAGCCTTTTTTTGGAATAAGCTCGCATCTATAAATTGCATTCTATGATATGATTTAGCACGTTGTGTACTCACGCTTGTTGTAAAACTTGCACCCAAACCTCGAGAAGAGGAGGATCTACCGCTGAGGAGAGTTCGCCAAGGTTGTTGATCATTATGTCCGATCCCGGTGGTTGCCGTGGTGAATTGGTGGATCTACGCTGGAGTTATTTCCGCTCGCCGCTTATTCTCTCGTTAGCTGCGCGGGCTTAATAAGTAAACTCGACCATAAGGTCAAAACCCTTATTTGTTATTCAAACTAATCGCTTACTTTATTTATCGCCAGGTGGATCGACATTTACCTATGTTGACATCTGGTGCACTAGCGTGATCTGGACTAGTGCAAGATACGAGGTTTCGTAATCGTAATTTCGTCCCGACAAAGGTGGTATCGAGCCATCGATCGTAGGTCTTGACCTTAGTTAGATTGGCCGTCTTTAGAGTGTCCAAACTATTTTCTAAAGGAAAATTAACTTGCAAGGTTAATTAATTGCTTAACTCTTTCATATCTCTCTCGACTCAACTTTTGCTATAATCTTTTCTCTCTCCATTGTTTTAAAGTTGCTCTACCCTCTTCGTCCTGCCTTGACAGATGCTTCGCTCTGGAGCTATGGTGAGCGATAGGAGGTTATGCCAGAGCTTTGGAAGCTACTTGTGTTCTTGGAGGCTTTATCGTGCTTTTGTATGCTGCAACCACGGATGGTGAATGGACAAAATCGTGAGTGACTGTCGCTCGACGATCTACGCCAGAGGAACGACAAGGCGAGCTAACCTTCGCACATCTCGTGAGGAAGATCACTGGTCGAAGGTATCCAGAGTCGTCGCTGGCTGGCTATGCTACGACGCAACATCTACGCACGAGCTTCAAGACACCGCCTTCCGTTACCATCCCGAGCCGCAGTGGATTTGCAAAGACGCTACCCATCTACACAAGAAGAGAGCAATGCTACGTCGCACCCGCCACTGTA
Source organism: Ampelocalamus luodianensis (assembly GCA_036346255.1). Lineage (NCBI taxonomy): Eukaryota > Viridiplantae > Streptophyta > Magnoliopsida > Poales > Poaceae > Ampelocalamus > Ampelocalamus luodianensis. Next base: position 39,015,017 of record CM070632.1, on the reverse strand, counting down.
CCGCTTGAGAAGCTTGGAGAGGACTATTACTGAGCCGATCATGTCTATGAGGCTTGCAGAGAGGAAGAGAAGGTCGCCACTCTGCAAGAGATTCTCACGACAGTTCCATAAGAAGAGGAAGATTCCAAGAAGATCCAGCAGAAGGCCCACGAGCCAGAGGAAGACGGCAGCAGGAGCCACCGAGCCGCCACCGGACGTTCCTCGCCGCACCCGCCAGGCATCGGATCAGCTAAGATGTCGCTCACTGAAGCTCATACCGTCGAGCGCCGCCATGGCCAGGAGGCTTTTGAGTAGTTGTCTTAGTCTCTGGGCCAGCTTAGCCATTAGTAAGTCGCCCTTTAGGCGGTTTTGTGTGCTTACGTCGTTGTTTCTTTGTGTGCGAGTATGAGTCGCAAAGGCCCTTAGGCATTTGTTGCACCATGCTAAGATCCTAATTAATAAAGGTATTTCATTTGAGTTTCTTGAGTGTGTTTCACGGGGTTTAACCTACCCCTTACTTAGTTCTTAACTTATCTTGTGCTTGCTACTTTATCTAACCCATGGATTGCCCGATGGTTCAAACTTCGACTGCACTAGTGGTTCCTGCATTCTGACACAAGAAGCAATGAGCAACCACCAGAGCGCTCGCCACAAGCACCCGATTGACTTGCAAAACTTTGGAGCTTTCATGGCGCAAGTGCACTCAACCGATGAATACCATGATGACTCAGATGCAAGCTATGAACAACCAAGTCGACAACAATCAACAAAGATGGAGCTCGCCGCTCATGGTCACCATGGACCATCTAAACTTCGGAGTTTATGAGAACCCGTCCCACCAATTCTCGGACACGATCCCGAGAGGCAAATGATTTGCTTGGTCATCGAAGAAAGCACGATTACCACAGCTGCAAGACCGTGAGAAGGCCCTGTATACTCACCGATAGAGGGCACACCACCGGTGGGAGAACTCTGCGGCTGCATGAGACGCCACAAGATATCACGGGAGAATTGCAAGATTCGGCCGTGATTAGCATAAAATTTAAGGCATTATCGATCAAGAAGGATGAGTTCGCGCTCGCTGTGAGCTGTGTTTGTTCGACTATCTAAACAAGTTTTTCACTAGCTTCATGCGTAAGAAGATAGCTACGCATAAGGCTCGCGAGTCGCTCTCAAGTAATAACATCGATGAAGTCGCTTAATCGCCCATACTTTTCGATTTTCAAGAGTGTCAACAAAGCCTTTGTTCTAGAGGACAAACGGAAGGAACCGAAGATAACCGTGCCGCTTGGCTCAACAAGGAAATCAGCAATCATGCAGAGGGCAAGAAGCAGCACATCACGCCAACCGTCCACTGACCACGCTCAGAGCACCCGCATCGTTCCGCACCCGCCCGCTGCTCGTAACTTCCGAACCCCGCACCACAACCCCAACCCGGAAGCAATCGCAAAGCACACAAAAGTTCCATGCCCGCCGCCACCGACATTTTGCCAACCAGGTCCGCATGGGGAACAATCACCGCAGACGCTTTAACTTGGGAGCCACTCCATCCAAGACGCCAACGCAGTGCAGCAACCAAGGAGCTTCGTTGCCGTCAACGAGAGGAGCATACCACATCCGTGATCGAGAGTGTCAACCACGCCACTTTGAAGGAGCCAGAATCACCGGACGCCGATCGGGTAAGTTTCGTTAACTCCGCATCGTGACGCTTTGTTTGATTCGAGCTTCATTCGCTTGTTTTCGGAATGTTTGCTACCAAGAATAACGAAAGTTATGCAACTTAAGCATACTCTAGTCCAACGCTGGAGTAGAGCTGCTTAGAGGATGTTTAGGCTAAGTTACTCATAGCCGAGTTGAGTTTCTAGCCAACCTAATCGCTCTAGACACCCGCACTTAGATGTCATTTTTGGCATGGATTGGTTATCCAAACAAAGCCGCATAGATTGTGGCCAAGAGCCTAACAATCGAGATACCAAGGGAAACAAGATAGAATTTCTAGCCACCTCAGTTCGTGATGGACATCTAATAGTGAATAAACAGACCCTGGCCCTAGAGGAAGTACCAATGCCAAGAATATCCGATGTGTTTCTGAAAATTATTAGAATGCCACAGATCGTGACATTGAGTTTGTCATCGACCTAGTGCCGAGGACAACACCAATTTCAAAGAGACCCTATCGAATGCCAACCGAATGAATTGGTAGAGATGAAAGGATAGAGGAACTTCTTGAGAAAGGTTTCATGAGACCTAGTTCATCGCCATGGGAGCGCCACATGTTGTTTATCAAGAAGAAAGATGGAAGTATGATAATGTGTATTGATTACTGCTTCACTCAACGAGGTTACTATCAAAACAAGTATCCACTACCTGATAGATGATCCGTTTGATCGGATGAAAGGAGCGAGTGTTCTCAAAGATCGACTACATCAGTTACCACCGTAAAGATTTGTCCTAAGGATATACCAAGACCGCTGTCAACACTCGGTATGGACATTATGAGTTCTTAGTCATGTCCTTTGGCCGACTAATGCCCCGATACTTCATGAACATGATGAATAAAGTATTCATGGAATATTTGGACAAGTTCGTAGTTGTGTTCATTGATGATATTCTAGTGTACTCCAAGTCGAGGAAGAACACGCCAACATTTAAGGATAGTCTGGAAAAGCTCAGAGCATCGTTGTATGCAAAGTTCAAGTAGTGTGACCGAAGAAGGAAGTTGATTTCCTTGTGTGATGACAATGTACGAGGAGTAGCAATTGATCCCGGTAAAGCAGCGTTGTTACATTGGGAGCCCAAACCAGAATCGATTCGCAGCTTTCTGGAATGGCGTGTTATTACCACATTTCATCGAAGGATTCTCATCGAATTAAGCCTCTCTACGCAATTGTTGAAAAAGGAGAAGAAGTTCACTGGACTCCACCCGAAGAAAGTTTTCAAGAGTTGAATAAGCGCTTGACTTCAGCCCCAGCAGTCGATTTTGCCGTATATTCTAAAGATTTCGATATCTATTGTGATGCTTCGCGCCGTGGATTAGGATGCGTCGATGCAAGAAGGAAGAGCTGCTGCCACGCCACAAGGCAATTAAGACCTCACGAGGAGAATTACCCTACCCATGACTGGAATTACCGCCGTGAGTGCATGCTTTAAAGATTTGGCCACTACCTCATTGGTAATCGCCGTGAAGTCTACGCATCATAAAAGTCTAAAGTACATCTTCACCCGCATGATTTGAACATGAGGCGAGAAGATGGTTAGAATTGATCAAGGGTTATAATCTTGGAATCCACTACCATCCCGACAAAGCCAATGTAGTTGCGACGCCTAAGTCATAAGAGTTACCGCAATGCTTTAGAAGTAAAGGAAAGTTGCCCGTAACTATATGAAGAATTTCGGCTAAGACTAGAAGTTGTGTCCGGCTGATTCGTGAGCGCTTCTTGGGAGGTACAATTTCACCTCGGAGAAGCGATTCGTGAAGCGCAACTAAAGGATCCTCGGTTGTCGACATCAAGGTCAAAATAGCGTAAGGGAATTCAAAGATTTTACCAAGATGATCAAGACATACCGATTAATGGTCGATTCGTACCAGATATCGATGGTTCTAAGGCGCTTAATCTTAAAGGAAGCCCATGACTCAAAGTATTCGATTCACCCCGAAGTACCAAAATATACCAGATATTAAGACTAAAATTTGGTGGCCCATGAAGCGGAAGTCGCAGAGTTCGCGTTCTCGCGCGACGTCCCGTCGAAAGTAAAGGCAACACCGCAGGCCGTGTTTGTTGCAACCAAGATTCCATAATGGAAGTGGAAGAGATCGAATGGACTTCATTACCGGTCACCCAAGACCCAACGCGTTACGATTCGATCCGGTAATAGTCGATCGTCAAGGTCGCCCATTTCCGCCAACAAAACCACGATCGGAGATCGCCTTATGGAGTTGTACATGGCCGTAATTGTCACTTGCGGTACCTGTGCCCAAGAAGATAGTATCGATCGAGGATCTCTCACCTCTCGCTTTGGCGTAGTTTGCATGAAGCATTGGGTACCCATCTGAATTTCGCATCGTATCATCCACGCATGTGATGGAGCATCGGAAGGGTTAATCAGATATTGAGGATATATTGAGAGCTTGTGCTCTAGCTACGCCGCCCGATGGGATAAGAGTTTACCATATGCAAAATTCTCGCATAACAAATGCTTATGAAGCTTGTCCGCAAATGTCACCATTTGAAGCTTTGTATGGTCGTAATCCCCCCGTTGAATTGGTCAAATAATTAACGCAGTAGATTCGCCGGACATCATCCAAGCGCAAGAGCAAGTGACCATGATCGAGAAAGGTTGAAGATAGCTCACCGTGCAAAAGAGCTATGCCGATAATCGCCGCCGTGATCCCTTGAACCCGAAGATTTTCGTATCTTTGAGTCACCCCGCCGAGGTGTCGGTTTAATGCCAAAGCGAAGCTTGCCCTAGGTATGTTGGTCCGCTCAAGATTTTGGAACGCCGTGAGAAGTTGCTTATCGCTTGAGCTACCGATTGCAGCAAAGTGGAGTGCAAGATGTCTTTCGTCTCGCATTGAAAAGTGTCTTCGTGTGCCGAAGAGAGCTCCGGAATCGACGATTTAAAGGAGGATCTTACCTACAAGGAGCAACAATAAGATTTTGATGTCGCAGAGCGCTCACCGTATAAGACCGCTTTGCAAGGTCCAGTGAGCAACCACTAAGGAGAAGCAACGTGGGAACGTGAAGAAGAGCCGAAGTCGAGTTTCCTAGCCTTTTCTAGCTAGTCAATCTCTGGTCGAGATTCCTTTAGGGGGAGGTTTGTAACATCCCAATTTTCTCGAGCTTAAAATCATTTAAATAGTTAGTAGGAAAATTCAACATTTGGATTTATTTGAATTTAAATTCAAAAGCATTTTACAACAAAAACCTTTAAATGAATAATCCCAACATGAACAATAGTCAAAACTATTTTATTTGGGTTCTATGTACTGGATATATTTTCTAGATTTTAGAATTTTTCTCAGTTCATTTGCTATTTTCTATTGCTAATTTGAATTTCTCCGTATTTCTAAAAGGAAAATCTATTTAAAATCTCTAAAAACTTCTGCCGAATTCCTTTCTCCGCCATCTCTTCATTGTTTGCACCATTTCAACACAATGCACCGCTCAGAGGTGTTCGAACAAGACACGCCGACACGCGGCCCGCTCTCTTGCCTCACCGACGTGTGGTCATTCCTCTTCCTCTCGACAGCCTGCAGGTCGCCGTCTGCCTCGCTCACACGAGTGGCTTCTACCGCCATTGAAGCTCCCTGACCGTCCGACAACGCGCTTTTTCATTGAAGTTCTTCTAGAAATCAAGCAAACTCTATCTCCTATCTTCCCGCATACAAACCCCAAAGAATCGTAACCCGTATCTCCATCCATTTTCGAATTTCGTCAGGTTCAAACGAACTCAATTGGGGATTTCTATCCTGCACCTTTCTATAATAGCACCGAGGATCGCCTCGATCCTTCGCAACTAACCCCAATCCTCCACCTCTAAAGCTTTGCCGCCACAATTGGGAGTTTAGGGTTTCACCGCTAACTGTTCTTTCGACGATTCTACCGCCGCCAACGCCTGCCGCTTCGACCGGGAAAATCTAGCATCGCCGCCGCTTCTACTTCAGCACTGCATTATCAACCAACCTCAGAACCCCGTTTGTCGGCTTTGACCGCCGCCGACCACGCCAACCTTGAGCGCCGCCGTAGTTTTGGTCACTGGAGCATCCAATCGTGTCACCGTGTTCGCGAGGTCGCCAGAGTCCAAACTCCGTTACGCCGCTGCGACCGATCACCGTTGTCGATCTCGACAAATCTCGCCTAAGCCACCGTATGGTCCGATAGCTCCACGCCACCCTTGTACCGATGTGTCATCCCAGCGCAGACGCGGCGCCCACGCTGACGCCCGCGGCACACCGTAGCCTAGTCATTTAATCTTCTCGTGACTTGGTCCACGGTGCACCATCTCACCGACATGTGGGTCCCATATGTTAGAGAATTCGCTTATTTATTTTATTTCAAACTCCTCATTGACGCCAAGATTATGCAATAATCCGATTTTTCTTCGTAGAAATAATTCGGAAATTCTCAAAATCCAAATTAGGTTTCTTTTAGATTTAAAACTCCAGGCCATAACTTTTGCATCCTAACTCGATTGAGCCCATTCAAATTTCTAAATTTATCTAAATTGAGATCTATTTATCTGAGATTTTTATTTAATTTTTGGAGCTTGTTTTGCCTCTGTTATTTATTTGTTTTGTTTATTTATTTCGCTTACGCAGTGACGCGATTCGTGTGGAATTTCGTTGAAGAAGGAGCACCCCAAGATCAAGATCAAGACATAGACTTTTCCAGGCAAGTCACAATTGATCATCTTGAACCCAGTTTTCAAATTACTTTGTGTTAAAGTATTGCATTCTACTTTAATTATTTATTTAAATACTTTGGGCATAGTTATTATCCAATTTGTTAGTTATCACCCTTGGCTTTGTATGTCATAATTCCTTGTCACCCTAGATTGGTTTATTAGTTGGTATTATTATAGCACCAACGTGGTTGGCTAGATGCGAGTACAATTGCTTAGTCATGCTACGAGTCTCACATCTCATGTAAGTTGCAATTATTGAATGTGACTAAGTGACTATGGAACTATGTGTAAAACTGTGCTATGTTTTATTACTTCGTGATGGCATGTGTTGCACTAAAAACAACTGGTAAAGGATTTAGACTGAGGCAAGGGTAAGCTGTGGATATGGTGGAAGCTGTGGTGGGTTTGATAATCTTTGTGACTTAGTTAGAACATGGAAGTCTTGCCTTGGTCAATTAAGGACTTAACTTTGTGCGCCATTGAACTGAGCCTTACTGCACGATCGCATGCCGTATGGGACGGCCTAACTTAGTGTTATGGATTCTAAGATTGATGTTCGTGGATAGGTTAGGCCGTGTGACAGGTGGAGGTGTGACTACCTGGTGGTTGCATCGCTGGGATCTGGTTCGCTTCCGCTCCGTGTGTGTTATACTAAATCTATGTGAGCTAGTATAGCGGAAAGCACATCGGAATGTCAATGTTCGAGATGAAGTTTCGAACTGCTTGTTACGATTAGTGCTTGCTACACTAGTTGTATCTTGTGGGTAAAGTGTACAACCTCCGCAGAGTGTTAAATCAAATCTATTCGAATAGCCGCACCGTTAGCCATGGACATGCTCTCGGGATTTCACACGAGGTAGTTTTCTATAAAATGTTGGGATGGGAGCCGGTGACCTCAATCATATGGCTATGTGAAATAATCATGAATGTGTCTTTGTGAAAACAATTGTTAAATTAATATTGTCTATTTGTTTTGAATTATGCTTTCAATCTATTATTCGTGATTCAATCAAATGTCGCTTTTTATGCAAAAGAACCACGTGTTTTTCTTTAGAATAAGCTCGTGATCATAAATTGCATTCTATGATATGATTTGCAAGCACTTGTGTACTCACGCTTGTTGTAAAACTTGCTCCAAAACCTACGTAAGAGGAGGAGTCACGCCGCTTGAGGAGGAGTTCAAGGTTGTTGATCATTAAGGTCCGATCCTACGGTTGCTCGTGGTGAATTGGTGGGATCTACACCGAGTTATTTCCGCTCCGCCGTTGTTTTATTCTCTCGTTAGCCATGCGTGGTTTAATAAGTGTAAACTCGACTATAAGGTCAAAACTCTTATTTGTTATTCAAACTAATCGCTTACTTTATTCATCGCTTGTGTGGATCGACATTTACCTATGTTGACACTGCAGTGCACTAGCGTGATCCTCGAACTAGTGCAGATATACAAGAGGGTTTCGAATCGAATGGTCCCGGCAGTGCGCCGAGTTGACCCACCGATTGCACCTAACCGACGCAGAGCAGCCCCTGCGACACCACCGCAGCTACTTGCGCAGTCGGGTAGTCAGTGGCACCACCCTACGTACTGCACCAGCGACGGCAAGGCCGGGCGACGGGTGCGCCCTAAGAGGGCACGACACTAGATCTTGATTTATGTAAATATCAGTAATGGTACCTATGTAAATTTTATTCTATGTGCAACTATTATTATGGCAGTCTCCAGTTTCGATACCATAATTTTTCGACGAGCCAGCTATTTAGGACTGCTTGACCAGACATGAGCAAATGAGCTAGCTTTTTAGGACGATGTGACCAGACGAGCTAGCTTTTTAGGACGATGACCCGACGAGACAACTTTTTATGGACGATGACCTGACAAGGCAGCTTTTCCTGAGGATGTGGCCAGACTAGGCAGCTTTTCAGGACGATGTGACAAGACGAGGCAGCTTTTCAGGACGATGTGACAAGACGAGGCAACTTTTCAGGACTATTTGACTAGGCGAGACACCTTTTACCAAGACGAGCCCTGGCCACGGCTCATCCGCTTCTAGCTATAAATACAACAGAACTCGCCCAACAAGTACAACAACACCACCAAGTAGAAAACATGGACAAGGAGAAGGGAATGAGAAAATCCACAAACTTTGAAGGATTGGGTGTCTCCCATGAGACAAGCGCCGCTATCATGCCGCTAGTCGAACCTTTCACACACCAAACTTTTCCGAATCGTGGATCCGAGAAGTCTCCGTAGTACGCCCAATGATTCTCGGGTTGAGCCGCGACGCACCATGCTCGCGAACGCCCTCTTTGAAGGGCCCCGATAAAGTGGCGCCACCCTATGCTAGTGTCGGACGCTGTGCGCCTAAATCAACCGATGAGTGGACCATTGGGCAGCGCTTATTGGTGTCGTCCAAACTACGCCGTGGACTACAACGACAGTGCATCCGTAATGAAACCGCGATTGTACAATGCATTTTTTCTTCCCGTAACGCGCGAATTAACTCTTTTACCATCGCAGCCTCCGCCACCCTATGCGACTTCCCGGCAGATCGACGACAAGATCCACCCTACGACATGGTGATTGCCGAGACGGAAGAGCTGGGGTGGAGGACATCGAGACCCGTGAAAGACACCTCAAAGAGTTGGAAAGCTGCAAGCCGATTGGTCCAAGACAAGCAAGCAGTTCGAGCTGGATCCGTTTTGGAATCCAGTTCGGCCTCCGGAATCAGCCTAACAGCACCAACTTAAAACAGACATAACTTTCACATACGGAGTCCGTTGGAGGCCCACAAGTACTTGATTGAAAGCTTATTTCGTTCTCTTTCCAACGGATCCGGCCTCATCTTCAAATTCTTTCTGGACTGATCGTAATCATCAAAAGAAGATGTTATATCACTTGTTTGGGCCAATCTGGGCCTTGTAATCATACTGAATTTGGCCCATCTGCCGGCGGGCCACCTGGGGGTGCAGTTACTGTTCATGTGAACAGTATCCATGGCATTAGTCCCATCCCCTTAGTTCTATTAGATGTGTGGCTCCTCATCCCCTATTTAAGGAGGCCGCACCCCCTCTTGTTTTCTTGGATTTTGTTTAGTTAAAAGTTAGCTTTGTTGCAACTTCGTGTATTGGCTTGTGTCGGCTAGACCAACCATAATACCGCTTCAAAATCCCAACTCAATTAAATATTTCAATCCTATTTGCAATTTCAGATTGCTTATTATCTTGTTCTTGCGTGCTTCTTCGGTGTATGCAGGAATCGACCTTCGTGGTCAGGTCAACCGTATTCGTGCACGGTTGATAACGACTTGTCAATCAGTTTAGCGATTGCGTGGTTTCGAGCTTTGCGTGTTCGTAGCCAGGATCGTGAGAGTTGAGCGACACCTACCGGACTTATCGTTCTCATCGAAAGATCGGGCCAACAAATCGGACCTTCGGGTTTATCAATAGCGACATAGAATTGAGTAGGTTAGATAAATGTAGTGGAACTGTGTAGTACATATTTTGAGTTGTGTAGCGACATAGAATTGCGACAATAGCGACATAGAATTGAGTAGGTTAGATAAATGTAGTCTAACTGTGTAGTATATATTTTGAGTTGTGTAGCGACATAGAATTGAGTATGGCGCTGGTTGACCGCTGTAGTTTTATAAGTAATGCAGGAATTCTCTTTTAAACTAGGAGAATTGCATGACACATTCTAAATTTGTGAAAAAAACACGGAGTAGCTGAGTAGGTCAAAAGAGCAATGAGAATATTTGTACGCGGTTATTATTTTGTTAGTGTGCTGTTATTATTGTGTTAGTGCGCAGTCAATATCTTGTTAGTGCCAAAAATACCATTTAAACTAGAAAAATAGCATGATAGGTATTAAATTTGTAAAGAAAATTCGTAGTTACTACATAGGCTATGTAAAGATGTATGAAAAAAATATGAACTTTATTTTTTTTGCTTCATTTTCAGGTATGGCAGACGCGAGTCACTACGAGTTGCTTGACCCAGTGATTGACGCGCGTCACCGTAGCCGCCTCAGTACCGTGCTCCCCCCGGAGGGCGAGGCGTCGATAGAGCTTGGGACGTTTCGGCTACGCACGCCCATCAGGGCATGGAGGTTGCACCGAGACTGGATTCCGAGGTACGTGCAGTTGTGACCTTCATGCACTAAATCGCGGTCTGATTATTTTGTGTTGACTCATGTTTGTTCTTAATCGTTTGGACGCAGGTTGAGAGCAGCAAGCCTCCTTCCACTAGCGAGGATGGTGGAGGCGACGTGGGAGGACGACTACGACCAGCGTGCTGATCGTACGTCTAGGCGTTTTCTATACGACCGGGCCCTACTGACGGCGCTGATTGACCGCTGGAGTCTAGAGACCCACACGTTCCACCTCCCGTGCGGGGAGATGGCGCCAACGCTACAAGACGTGAGCTACCTGACTGGGTTGCCCTGCGCAGGTGCTCCAATGGCGGCGCACGACGTCCCGGCCACGTGGCGCATGGACCTCCTAGCCAGGTTCCACGATGTCGCCGCCAGCAATGGTGCGTGGAGTTCAAAGCCCGCACGCCCACGCCAAGTGGATCTCGCCGCCTCACGTAAGTGTTCGTAACTATTGTCCTCTCGCAACAATTCGTATGCGAACCTTGCTGATGTGTACGTGTCTTCTTGCAGCCCGAGCGTATGGCGCAGAATGTAGGGGACGTCGCTGTTAGTAGGCACTTGGAGGCCTACCTGTTGTGGTTGTTTGGGTGGGTCATGTTCTTGGGCTCCCACGGCGACAACGTCGACAAGCACTACATCCGGTACGCGCGTGAGGTGGCGGACTCACCGATCGACCAGATCCCGCAGACGCGCTGGGTCCGCCATGTTTGGCGCGACGCACCACGACCGTTGTGCGATGCGTGGCAGCGTACACATGATAGCTCCATCCTCTCCGGATGCCTGCTTCTACTGCAGTTGTGGTCGTTGGAGCATTTCCAGATCGGACGGCCATAGCTGCACTTGGGAGCGTACGAGGAGAGCTTGTACATCCCGCAGGACGACCTGGACCGGCCGACCATGGGCACTGTGTGGTGCCGCCGACGGGTTAGTTTCATAGTCATTTATTGTTTTCGTATTGCAATCACTATTTCGTGTGCTTAGTTTGTAGTGTTCTATTGCACAGGTCATCTTCACACCGATCACCTCGCAGGGGTCTTACCCGAAGTACGTTGCGATGTTCGATCAATTGACCGATGACCGCGTCATCTGGACACCGTACAGTGACGACAGGGTGGTCGCGCGCGCACCCAATGGACTGTCGGTGCTATGCACGCGAGACTACCTGTACTAGTACACGCGGAGTGCCTTAGTGCATGATATCTTCGTGGAGGAGTACCAGGTACAACGGGTCATGCGCCAGTTTGGTCTACGATAGGAGGTCCCAGCCCCTTGGGGGGGAGGCGGTGCCGGCGCACGTACACGCGTAAGTTCACTCTTTACTTCTTTTGTACAATGTGTGTTACATCCCCACCAAATAATTTTGTTGCCGTCCACAGGTACACTAGGAAGGGAGTTCGTGGCACGATGTCCTGGTCGGATAGGATGGCCCCTTGGGTCGAGGGTTGGAGTAGCGCGCACGACGACCTTATCCAGTGTGGGCAAGATCCCTACGACCCCGAGACGTACGGCCAGTACATGGAGTGGTACGCTACTCGGACGAGGCTTCGGTGCGTCCGGGTCATGGTCGACCCTCCTCGACATGAGGCCGCGACGTCTGACACGTACCCCACCCAGTCGGACTCCGTTTTCCACCGTTGCGTATGTATTCAACGGTCCTTACTTCATATTTAATTTAACAAACTTAGGTCTACAACTTGTTGATTACCTGTGCAGGTGGATCTTCACCGGGAGTTTGTCGACTTGGTAGACTCCGCGCAACACATGACAACGGTGGGGGAGACCAGAGGGCTCCTGCAGCGGATCAGGGAGGCAGCATTACGCGGAGTGCGGACCGCGACTGGTCGCACGCCGACCGACCCGGTGGACCGACCAGTCCGAGGACGAGGGGTCAGCCGTGGCAAGACACAGCTTCCTGCTCCGCACGTGGTGGGCTCATCGTCGTGACAGGGTGGGGGGAGCACCTCGGGACTTGTCGGAGGTTAGTACGACACGCTCACATCACTTCTTCATTTCGAACCTCAGAAGTTAGTAATGACGATCTTGTGTTATAGGTCATCAGCTCCACCCGTACGCGGGTCAGGAGTATGCCGCGTCGTCCGAGCACATCTTCGGGCCAACAGGTAAGTTCAGATTGGTTGCGTAACGTCCTTTCCGCCATGATTATGTTTGTAACGTAATTCTTCGCAGGAACGGCTTGGGAGGACGATGCATTCTCGGCAGACGATGCAGACCTATCGGCACCCATCGAGGACTTCTTCAGGGATCCGCGTGACACACAATTCTCTTTGGAGGCTTCTCAGCTGTACGGTGCTGTAACATCCCAATTTTCTGAGCTTAAAAATCATTTAAATAGTTAGTACGGAAAAATTCACCATTTGGATTTATTTGAATTTTAAATTCAAAAGCTTAATATTGAACTTTACAAACAAAAACCTTTAATGTGAATAATCCCAACATGAACAATAGTCAAAACTATTTTATTTGGGTTCTATGTGCTCAGATATATTTTCTAAATTTTTCTAGAATTTTTCTGAGTTCATTTGCTATTTTCTATTGCTAATTTGAATTTCTGGTATTTTCTAAAAAGGAAAATCTATTTAAAATCTCGGAAAATCCTCTCGGGCCGAATTCCTTTCCTCCGGCCCATCTCTTCGCTGTTCCGGCCCATTTCAGCACCATTGACCTCGCACAAGAAAGCGTTTCGCCGCACGCCGACACGCTGCCCGCTCTCCTTGCCCACCGACGTGTGGGTCGTTCCCTCTTCCTCGACCGTGGGCCGCTGAGGTCATCGTCTTCGTCTCGCTTTCTTCTCCGCGCACGAGTCAGCTTCGGCCGCCATTGAAGCCCCTCGGACCTCCGTCCGACAATGCGTTTTTCTGTTGGAAGCCCTTCTAGAAATCGTGCCAAACTCTATCTCCTATCTTCCCGCATCCAAATCCCAAAGAATCAGAACCCGTATCCTATCCAATTTCCGAATTTCGTTCATGCCCGAAATGAACTCAATTTGGGGATTTCCTATCCCGGGCACCCCAGCCCCTATAAATAGCACCCGGGGATCGCCCGATCGTCCGCAACTCAGAACCCCAATCCTCTCCACCTCTAAAGATTCGGCGCCGCCACAATTGGGAGTTTAGGGTTTTCACCGCTAATCTGTTCTTTGACGATTCTGCCGCCACCATCAACGCTCCGTCGCCTTCGACCGGTGTTCTAGCATCGCCGCCGCCTGGGCTTCACGGTGTGCACCTCCGTTTCGTCAACCAACCCCCGTAACCCCGTGGTCGGTTTTGACCGCGCCACTCCGCCGCCAACCTTGAGTGTCGTCGTAGTTTTGGTCACTGCCGGGAGCATCCAACCGTGTCACCAGGTTCGCGAGGCTGCCAGGAGTCCAGCGCTACTCTCCGTTGTCGCCGCCGTGACCGGGATCACCGTTGTCGTATCCCGCCGACAAATCTCGCCAAGCAAGCCACCGTGTCCGGCCTAGTCGACCTCCACGCCACCCCGTACCGATGTGTCATCCTGTGTGCGCAGACGTGGCGCCCACGTTGACGCCGCGTGGCACACCGTGAGCCCACCAGTTTTCAATCTCTCGGGTGGACTTGGTCCACGATGCACCATCTCACCGACATGTGGGTCCCACATGTCAGAGAATTCATTTATTTATTTTATTTCCGAAACTCCTCGCCGACGTCAGCATTGCGCAATAATCCGATTTTTCTTCAGAGAAATAATTCGGAAATTCTGAAAAATCCAAATTAGGGTTTCTTTTTAGATTTAAAACTTCCAAAGGCCATAACTTTTGCATCCTAACTCCGATTGAGCCCATTCAAATTTCTAAATTTATCTAAATTCGAGCTATATTTATCTGAGATTTTTATTTAATTTTTGGAGCTTGTTTTGCCTCTGTTATTTATTTGTTTTGTTTATTTATTTCGTTTGCGAGTAGACGTCGATTCGTCGGGGAATTTCGTTGAAGAAGGAGCACCCCAAGATCAAGATCAGTACATAGACCTTTTCCAAGGCAAGTCATACCTTTGATCATCTTGAACCCAGTTTTCAAATTACTTTGTGTTAAAGTATTGCATTCTACTTTAATTATTTATTTAAATGCTTTGGGCATAGTTATTATCCAATTTGTTATCACCCCTTGGCTTTGTATGTCATAATTCCTTGTCACCCTAGATTGGTTTATTAGTTGGTAATATTATAGCACCAACGTGGGTTGGTTAGATGCGAGTACAATTGCTTAGTCATGCTACGAGTCTCACATCTCATGTAAGTTGCAATTATTGAATGTGACTAAGTGACTATGGAACTATGTGTAAAACTGTGTGCTATGTTTTATTACTTCGTGATGGCATGTGTTGCACTAAAACCAACTGGGTGGTAAAGGATTTAGACTGAGGCAAGTGGTGGAAGCTGTGTGATATGGTGGAAGCTGTGTGCTTGGGTTTGATAATCTTTGTGACTTAGTTAGAACATGGAAGTCTTGCCTTGGTCAATTAAGGACTTAACTTTGTGCGCCATTGAACTGAGCCTTACTGTACGACCGCATGCCTGGTATGGGACGGACCTAACTTAGTACGTTATGGATTCTCGGCATTGATGTTCAGGTGGATAGGTTAGGCTGTGTGACAGGGTGGAGGTGTGACTACTTGGTGGTTGCATCGCGGGACGGTTCGCCACTTTCCTGTCCAGCGGTGTGTGTTATACTTAATCTATGTGAGCTAGTATAGCGGGAAAGCACATCGGGAATGTCAATGTTTGAGATGAAGTTTCCGAACTGTTTTGTTACGATTAGTGCTTGCTACACTAGTTGTATCTTGTGGGTAAAGTGTACAACCTCTGCAGAGTGTTAAATCAAATCTATTCGAATAGCCGCGTCCGCAGTCATGGACATGCTCGGGGATTTCACACGAGGGGTAGTTTTCATAAAATGTTGGGATGGGAGCTGTGTGACCTCAATCATATGGCTATGTGAAATAATCTGTTTAGCTATGTGTCTTTGTGAAAACAATTGTTAAATTAATATTGTCTATTTGTTTTGAATTATGCTTTCAATCTATTATTCGTATTCAATTGCAAATGTGCTTTTATGCAAAAGAACCACAGAAGCCTTTTTCTTTGGAATAAGCCTGCATCTATAAATTGCATTCTATGATATGATTTGCAAGTACGGTTGTGTACTCACGCTTGTTGTAAAACTTGCACCCAAACCTACAGAAGAGGAGGAGTCTACGCCTGCTTTCGAGGAGGAGTTCGCCGAAGGTTGTTGATCATTAAGGTCTGGATCCCAGTTGGTTGCCTGTGGTGAATTGGTGGGATCTACGCTGGAGTTATTTCCGCTCATTCTTTGTTTTATTCTCTCGTTAGCCTGCGTGGCTTAATAAGTGTAAACTCGACCATAAGGTCAAAACCCTTATTTGTTATTCAAACTAATCGCTTACTTTATTTATCGCTTGTGTGGATCGATATTTACCTATGTTGACACTTGTGTGCACTAGCGTGATCTGGACTAGTGCAAGATACACAGAGGGTTTCGTAATCGCACTCGGTCCCGACAAAGGTGGTATCAGAGCCATACTGACTGTAGGTCTTGACCTTAGTTAGATTGGCCGTCTTTAGAGTGTCCAAACTATTTTCTAAAGGAAAAATTAACTTGCAAGGTTAATTAATTGCTTAACTCTTCTCATATCTCTCTCGACTCAACTTTTGCTATAATCTTTTCTCTCTCCGCTGTTTTAAAGTTGCTCTTACCCTCTTCGTCTGTCTTGACAGATGCCTCGTCTCCAGAGCTATGTTGAGCGCATAGGAGGTTATGCCGCCGAGCTTTGGAAGCTACTTCAGGTTCTTGGAGGCTTTTATCGTGCTTTTATGTCGGCAACAACTGGATGGTGAATGGACAAAATCGTGGAGTGATCTGTCGCCAACGATCTACGCCAGGAGGAACGACATGGCGAGCTAACCTTCGCACATCTCTGTGAGGAAGATCACTTGGCTGGAAGGTATCCAGGAGTCGTCGCGCTTGGCCATGCTACGTATCTGCAACATCTACGCACGAGAGCTTCATGACACCGTCTTCCGTTACCATCCCAGAGCTGCAGCCGTGGATTTGCCAGCACGCTACCCATCTACACAAGAAGAGAGCAATGCTACAGTCGTGCACCTCGCCCAGTTTGCAGCTGCCCAGGAGGAAGCCTTGGAGAGGACTATTACGGAGCTGGATCATGTCTATGAGGCTTTGCAGAGAGCTGAAGAGAAGGTCGCCACTCTGCAAGAGATTCTCTACGACCAAGTTCCATAAGAAGAGGAAGACCCCGAGGATGATTCCGAAGAAGATCCAGAGGAAGGCCCAGTCGAGCCAGAGGAAGACGCAGAGCCAGAGGAGCCACCGAGCGGCCAGACCGGGCGCTGTTCTCGCCGCACCAGCCCAGGCATCGGATCGGTTGCTAAGATGTCGGCTCACTTCCGAGTCTACAGCCGTCAGGAGCGCCGCCGCGGTTGTGGAGGCTTTCTTGAGTAGTTGTCTTAGTCTCAGTCTTTCAGGCTTAGCCAGTTTCAGTTAGTAAGTCGCCCTTTAGGCGGTAGTTTTGTGTGCTTACGTCGTTGTTTCTTTTGTGTGCGAGTATGACCTGCAAAGGCCCTTAGGCATTTGTTGCAGCCATGCTAAGATCCTAATTAATAAAGGTATTTCATTTGAGTTTCTTGAGCTGTGTTTCGTCGGGTTTAACCTACCCCCTTACTTAGTTCTTAACTTATCTTGTGCTTGCTACTTTATCTAACCCATGGAGCTTCGCCAGATGGTTCAAACTCGCGATCTACGCTAGTGGTTCCTGTACTCAAAGACCAAGAAGCAATGAGCAACCACCAGCAGGAGCGCTCCGCCACAAGCACCCCCGATTGACTTGCAAAACTTTGGAGCTTTCATGGCAGTGCAGACCCAACTGATGAATACCATGATGACTCAGATGCAAGCTATGAACAACCAAGTCGACAACAATCAACAAAGATGGAGCCCGTACGCTCATGGTCACCATGGACCATCTAAACTTGCGGAGTTTATGAGAACCCGCCCACCAACATTCTCTCGGACACGTATCCCCGTGAGGCGGATGATTTGCTTCGGTCATCGAAGAAAGCTACGATTACCAGGTCACGGTGACCGTGAGAAGGCCCTGTATGCCACTCACCAGATAGAGGGCACAGCCACTGAATGGTGGGAGAACTTCTGTGCCGTGCATGAGACGCCACAAGATATCACGTGGGAGGAATTTTCTGCGAGATTCCGCCAAAGATCATGTACCGGAAGGCATTATCGATCCAAGAAGGATGAGTTCCGCGCTCTCAGCGTGGAGCTATGTCGGTGTCGACTATCTAAACAAGTTTTCTCACTAGCTCGCTATGCGTGCAGAAGATGTAGCCACGCATAAGGCTCGCCGAGTCGCTCTCGAAGGGGCTGAACATCGGATCGTAAGTCGCCTAATCGCCCATACTTTTCCTGATTTTCAAGAGCTGGTCAACAAAGCCTTTGTTCTAAAGGACAAACGGAAGGAACTGGAAGATAACCGTAAGCGCCGGATGGCTCAACAAGGAAATCAACAATCACAGCAGAGGGCAAGAACAGGGCCATCACAGTTCAACCGGTTTCCACCTCAGACTACGTTCAGAGCACCTGCACCAAGTTCCGCACCCCGTCCAGTTGCCCAGAACTTCCGCAACCCTGCACCTGTCAACCCCAACCTGGGAAGCAATCAGCAAAGCACACCGAAAGTCTGTTATGCCTGTCGCCAGCCGGGACATTTTGCCAACCAGTGTCCGCAAAGGGGAACAATCACTCCGGTACGTTTTAACTTGGGAGCCACTCCATCCAAGACGCCAACGCCAGGCAGCAACCAAGGAGCTTCATAAGTTGCCGGTCAATCCGGAGGAGCACTACAGTCCGTGATCAGAGGCCGTGTCAACCACGTCACTTTGGAAGGAGCCCAGGAATCACCGGACGTCGATCGGGTAAGTTTCGTTAACTCGCACTGCATCGCTTTGTTTGATTCGAGCTTGATTCGCTTGTTTCGGAATGTTTGCAACCAAGAATAATCAAAGTTATGCAACTTAAGCATACTCTGTTAGTCGAGTCGCTTGGAGTAGATCTAAGTGCGAGAGTGGGATGTTTAGGAGCTAAGTTACTCATAGCTGGAGTTGAGTTTCTAGCCAACCTAATCGCTCTAGACACCTGCACCTTAGATGTCATTTTTGGCATGGATTGGTTATCCAAGCACAAAGCGGCATAGATTGTGGCCAAGAGCCGTAACAATCGAGGATACCAAGGGAAACAAGATAGAATTTCTAGCCACCTCGCCGTGATGGACATCTAATAGTGAACGATCAAGACCCGTCCCTTAGAGGAAGTACCAGTCGTCAGTGAATATCCGGATGTGTTTCCAGAAGAATTACCAGGAATGCCACCAGATCGTGACATTGAGTTTGTCATCGACCTAGTGCCAGGGACAACACCAATTTCAAAGAGACCCTATCGAATGCCAACCGATGAATTGGTAGAGATGAAAAAGCAGATAGAGGAACTTCTTGAGAAAGGTTTCGTGAGACCTAGTTCATCGCCATGGGGAGCGCCAGTGTTGTTTATCAAGAAGAAAGATGGAAGTATGAGAATGTGTATTGATTACCGTTCACTCAACGAGGTTACTATCAAAAACAAGTATCCACTACCCCGGATAGATGATCTGTTTGATCAGATGAAAGGAGCCGAGTGTTCTCAAAGATCGACCTGCGATTAGGTTACCACCAGCTAAAGATTTGTCCTAAGGATATACCGAAGACCGCGTTCTCAACACGGTATGGACATTATGAGTTCTTAGTCATGTCCTTTGGCCTGACTAATGCCCCTGCATACTTCATGAACATGATGAATAAAGTATTCATGGAATATTTGGACAAGTTCGTAGTTGTGTTCATTGATGATATTCTAGTGTACTCCAAGTCGGAGGAAGAACACGCCGAACATTTAAGGATAGTCTTGGAAAAGCTCAGAGAGCATCAGTTGTATGCAAAGTTCAGTAAGTGTCACTTCTGGAAGAAGGAAGTTGATTTCCTTGGTCATGTGATGACAGCCGAGGGAGTAGCAATTGATCCCGGTAAAGTTAAAGCAGTGTTACATTGGGAGCAGCCCAAAATCAGAACTCGATTCGCAGCTTGGGAATGGCAGGTTATTACCGTCATTTCATCGAAGGATTCTCATCGATTGCTAAGCCTCTTACGCAATTGTTGAAAAAGGAGAAGAAGTTCACTTGGACTCCAGCCTGTGAAGAAAGTTTTCAAGAGTTGAATAAGCGTTTGACTTCAGCCCCATCTTGATTTTGCGAATATTCGGAAAGATTTCGATATCTATTGTGATGCTTCGCGTCAGGGATTAGGATGCGTCCTGATGCAAGAAGGAAGAGCTGTCGCTTACGCGTCAAGGCAATTAAGACCTCACGAGGAGAATTACCCTACCCATGATCTGGAATTAGCTGCCGTAGTGCATGCTTTAAAGATTTGGCGTCACTACCTCATTGGTAATCGCTGTGAAGTCTACACAGATCATAAAAGTCTAAAGTACATCTTCACCCAGTCAGATTTGAACATGAGGCAGTGAAGATGGTTAGAATTGATCAAGGGTTATAATCTTGGAATCCACTACCATCCCGACAAAGCCAATGTAGTTGCGGACGCTCTAAGTCATAAGAGTTACTGCAATGCTTTAGAAGTAAAGGAAAGTTGCCCAGAACTATATGAAGAATTTCAGAAGCTAAGACTAGAAGTTGTGTCCGGCTGATTCGTGAGCGCTTTGGAGGTACAATACACTACCACGAGAAGCAGATTCGTGAAGCGCAACTAAAGGATCCTGTGTTGTCAGACATCAAGGTCAAAATAGCAGAAGGGAAATTCAAAGATTTTACCAAGGATGATCAAGACATACTCTGGATTAATGGTCGATTCGTGTACCGATATCGATGGTCTAAGGCGATTAATCTTAAAGGAAGCCCATGACTTAAAGTATTCGATTCACCCGAAGTACCAAAATATACCGGATATTAAGACTAAATTTTGGTGGCCCAATTTGAAGCGGAAGTCGCAGAGTTCGTTGCCTTGTGCGACGTCCCGTCGTAAAGTAAAGCGCGAACACCGAGGCCAACGGGTTTGTTGCAACCATCAAGATTCCATAATGGAAGTGGGAAGAGATCGGAATGGACTTCATTACGGTCTACCCAAGACCCAATCGGTTTCGATTCGATCCGGGTAATAGTCGATCGTTTGACCAAGGTCGCCCATTTCTGCCGATCAAAACCACGTACTCGGAGATCGCCTTGCGAGTTGTACATGGCCGAATTATCGGCTTACGGTGTGCCCAAGAAGATAGTATCGGTCGAGGATCTCGGTTCACCTCGTTTTTGGCGAGTTTGCATGAAGCATTGGGTACCCATCCAATTTCGATCAGTGTATCATCCACGCATGCATGGACAGGTCAAAGGGTTAATAAGATATTGGAGGATATGTTGAGAGCTTGTGCTCTAGCTAATGCTGCCCGATGGGATAAGAGTTTACCATATGCAAAATTCTCGTACAACAACAGTTATGAAGCTAGTCTGCAAATGTCACCATTTGAAGCTTTGTATGGTCGTGCTGCCAACAGTTGAATTGGTCGAAACAATTTGAGCGTTGATGTTCGGCGGACATCATCCAAGAAGCAGAAGAGCAAGTGGCCATGATCAGAGAAAGGTTGAAGATAGCTCAGTCCAGGCAAAAGAGCTATGCTGATAATCGTCGTCGTGATCCCAGTTTTGAACCTGAAGATTTCGTGTATCTTTGAGTCACCCCGCTCAGAGGTGTCAGAAGGTTTAATGCCAAAGGGAAGCTTGCCCCTAGGTATGTTGGTCCGTTCAAGATTTTGGAACGCCGTGGAGAAGTTGCTTATCAGTTGGAGCTACCGCAGTTGTTAGCAGGAGTGCAAGATGTCTTTCATGTCTCGCAATTGAAAAAGTGTCTTCGTGTGCCAGAAGAGCAAGCACCGTTGGAATCGATTGATTTAAAGGAGGATCTTACCTACAAGGAGCAGCCAGTCAAGATTTTGGATGTCGCAGAGCGCCTCACCAGAAGCAAGACTGTTCGTTTTTGCAAGGTCCAGTGGAGCAACCACTCAGAAGGAGAAGCAACGTGGGAACGTGAAGAAGAGCTGAAAGCCGAGTTTCCTAGCCTTTTCTCTAGCTAGCCGAATCTCGGGGTCGAGATTCCTTTAAGGGGGGGGGGGAGGTTTGTAACATCCCAATTTTCTGAGCTTAAAAATCATTTAAATAGTTAGTAGGGAAAAATTCAACATTTGGATTTATTTGAATTTTAAATTCAAAAGCTTAATATTGAACTTTACAAACAAAAACCTTTAATATGAATAATCCCAACATGAACAATAGTCAAAACTATTTTATTTGGGTTCTATGTACTCGGATATATTTTCTAGATTTTTTTAGAATTTTTCTGAGTTCATTTGCTATTTTCTATTGCTAATTTGAATTTCTGGTATTTTCTAAAAAGGAAAATCTATTTAAAATCTCGGAAAATCCTCTCGGGCCGAATTCCTTTCCTCCGCCCATCTCTTCATTGCTTCGCCCATTTCACCATTGACCTCCGCCGCGTAGGTGTTCACCAAGACACGCCGACACGCGGCCCGCTCTCCTGCCCGTGACGTGTGGGCTGTTTCCCTCTTCCTCTGATTGGTGGGCCCGCCGAGGTCGTCGTCTTCGTCTCGCTTTCTTCTCCGCGCACGAGTCGGCTTCGGCCGCCGTTGAAGCCCCTCGGACCTCCGTCCGACAACGCGTTTTTCTGTTGGAAGCCCTTCTAGAAATCGTGCCAAACTCTATCTCCTATCTTCCCGCATACAAACCCCAAAGAATCAGAACCCGTATCCTATCCATTTTTGAATTTCGTTCGTGCCCGAAACGAACTCAATTTGGGGATTTCCTATCCCGGGCACCCCAGCCCCTATAAATAGCACCCGAGGATCGCCCGATCCTCCGCAACTCAGAACCCCAATCCTCTCCACCTCTAAAGCTTCGGCGCCGCCACAATTGGGAGTTTAGGGTTTTCACCGCTAATCTGTTCTTCGACGATTCTACCGCCGCCGTCAACGCTCCGTCGCCTTCGACCGGTGTTCTAGCATCGCCGCCGCTTGGGCTTCACGGTGTGCACCTCTGTTTCGTCAACCAACCCCCGTAACCCCGTTGTCGGTTTTGACCGCGCCACTCCGCTGCCAACCTTGAGCGCCGCCGTAGTTTTGGTCACCGCTGGGAGCATCCAACTGTGTCACCAGGTTCGCGAGGCTGCCAGGAGTCCAGCGCTACTCTCCGTTGTCGCCGCCGTGACCGGGATCACCGTTGTCGTATCCCGCCGACAAATCTCGCCGGCAAGCCACCGTGTATGGTCTAGTCAGCCTCCACGTCACCCTTGTACCGATGTGTCATCCCAGGTGGCGCAGACGTGGCGTCCACGTTGACGCCCGCGTGGCACACCAGAGCCTAGCTGTTTCAATCTCTCGGGTGGACTTGGTCCACGGTGCACCATCTCACCGACATGTGGGTCCCATATGTCAGAGAATTCGTTTATTTATTTTATTTCCGAAACTCCTCATTGACGTCAGCATTGCGCAATAATCCGATTTTTCTTCAGAGAAATAATTCGGAAATTCTGAAAAATCCAAATTAGGGTTTCTTTTTAGATTTAAAACTTCCAAAGGCCATAACTTTTGCATCCTAACTCCGATTGAGCCCATTCAAATTTCTAAATTTATCTAAATTCGAGCTCTATTTATCTGAGATTTTTATTTAATTTTTGGAGCTTGTTTTGCCTCTGTTATTTATTTGTTTTGTTTATTTATTTCGTTTGCGAGTAGACGTCGATTCGTCGGGGAATTTCGTTGAAGAAGGAGCACCCCAAGATCAAGATTAGTACATAGACCTTTTCCAAGGTAAGTCATACCTTTGATCATCTTGAACCCAGTTTTCAAATTACTTTGTGTTAAAGTATTGCATTCTACTTTAATTATTTATTTAAATACTTTGGGCATAGTTATTATCCAATTTGTTATCACCCCTTGGCTTTGTATGTCATAATTCCTTGTCACCCTAGATTGGTTTATTAGTTGGTTATATTATAGCACCAACGTGGGTTGGTTAGATGCGAGTACAATTGCTTAGTCATGCTACGAGTCTCACATCTCATGTAAGTTGCAATTATTGAATGTGACTAAGTGACTATGGAACTATGTGTAAAACTGTGTGCTATGTTTTATTACTTCGTGATGGCATGTGTTGCACTAAAACCAACTGGGTGGTAAAGGATTTAGACTGAGGCAAGTGGTGGAAGCTGTGTGATATGGTGGAAGCTGTGTGCTTGGGTTTGATAATCTTTGTGACTTAGTTAGAACATGGAAGTCTTGCCTTGGTCAATTAAGGACTTAACTTTATGCGCCATTGAACTGAGCCTTACTGTACGACCGCATGCCTGGTATGGGACGAGCCTAACTTAGTAAGTTATGGATTCTCGGCATTGATGTTCAGGTGGATAGGTTAGGCTGTGTGACAGGGTGGAGGTGTGACTACTTGGTGGTTGCATCGCGGGACGGTTCGCCGCTTTCCTGTCCAGCGGTGTGTGTTATACTAAATCTATGTGAGCTAGTATAGCGGGAAAGCACATCGGGAATGTCAATGTTTGAGATGAAGTTTCCGAACTGTTTTGTTACGATTAGTGCTTGCTACACTAGTTGTATCTTGTGGGTAAAGTGTACAACCTCTGCAGAGTGTTAAATCAAATCTATTCGAATAGCGCGTCATGATCATGGACATGCTCGGGGATTTCACACGAGGGGTAGTTTTCATAAAATGTTGGGATGGGAGCTGTGTGACCTCAATCATATGGCTATGTGAAATAATCTGTTTAGCTGTGTGTCTTTGTGAAAACAATTGTTAAATTAATATTGTCTATTTGTTTTGAATTATGCTTTCAATCTATTATTCGTATTCAATTGCAAATGTTGCTTTTATGCAAAAGAACCACAGAAGCCTTTTTCTTTAGAATAAGCCTGCATCTATAAATTGCATTCTATGATATGATTTGCAAGTACGGTTGTGTACTCACGCTTGTTGTAAAACTTGCACCCAAACCTACAGAAGAGGAGGAGTCTACGCCTGCTTTCGAGGAGGAGTTCGCCGAAGGTTGTTGATCATTAAGGTCTGGATCCCAGTCGGTTGCCTGTGGTGAATTGGTGGGATCTACACTGGAGTTATTTCCGTTCCGTCTTGTTTTATTCTCTGTTAGCCATGCGTGGCTTAATAAGTGTAAACTCGACTATAAGGTCAAAACTCTTATTTGTTATTCAAACTAATCGTTTACTTTATTCATCGCTTGTGTGGATCGATATTTACCTATGTTGACACTGTGTGCACTAGCGTGATCCTGAACTAGTGCAGTATACACAGAGGGTTTCAGAATCGTAATTCTGGGTCCCGACAGGTGCGCCGAGTTTGACCCAGCCGACGCAGACCCAACCGACGCAGGAGCAGCCCCTGGTGACACCACTGCAGGCTACTTGGCAGGTCGGGTAGTCAGGCTGCCCGACCCTCTTACGTACTCGCACCAGCGACGGGCAAGGCCCGGGACGACACGCGGGGTGCGCCCTAAGAGGGCACGGCACTAGATCTTGATTTATGTAAATATCAGTAATGGTACCTATGTAAATTTTATTCTATGTGCAACTAGTAATGGTACCATAATTTTTCGACGAGCCAGCTATTTAGGACTGCTTGACCAGACATGAGCAAATGAGCTAGCTTTTTAGGACGATGTGACCAGACGAGCTAGCTTTTTAGGACGATGACCCGACGAGACAACTTTTTATGGACGATGACCTGACAAGGCAGCTTTTCCTGAGGATGTGGCCAGACTAGGCAGCTTTTCAGGACGATGTGACAAGACGAGGCAGCTTTTCAGGACGATGTGACAAGACGAGGCAACTTTTCAGGACTATTTGACTAGACGAGACACCTTTTACCAAGACGAGAGCCCCGGCTACGGCTCCGTCCGCTCTAGCTATAAATACAGCGCAACTCGTCCAACAAGTGCACAACAACACCACCAAGTAGAAAACATGGACAAGGAGAAGGAATGGGAGAAAATCCACAAACTTTTGAAGGATTGGGTGTCTCCCCATGAGACAAGCGCTCGCTATCATGCCGCTAGTCAGGAACCTTTCACACACCAAACTTTTCCGGAACTGGTGGATCTGAGGAAGCTGCCTCGTAGTACGCCCAATGATTCTGGGTCGAGCCGCGACCCCCCACCTATGCTCGCGGAACGCCCTCTTGAAGGGCCCCCGATTGGGGTGGCGCCACCCCTATGCTGGTGTCGGGATGCTTACAAGTGCGTCAAATCAACCGATGAGTGGACCATTGGGCAGCGCTATTGGTGCTGTCCAAACTACGCTGTGGACTGCAACGACAAGCATCCGGTAATGAAACCGTATTTCAGGGTACAATGCAATTTTTCTTCCCGTAACGGCGTAACGAACTCTCTTTACCCACCGCAGTCTCCGCCACCCCTATGCGACTTCCGGCAGTAGATCGACGACAAGATCCACCCCTACGACATGTGGTGGTTGCTGAGACGGAAGAGCTGGGCCAGGGAGGACATCGAGACTGTGAAAGGCACCTCAAAGAGTTGAAAGCTAAGCAAGCCGAGCAAGGTAGGCGGGACAGGCAGCGCGAGGAGCAAGAGCGTGAGCATGTGAGGCGACGGGAGGCCGAGAGGGAGCGGAAGAGGGCCATCGCGGCGAGAGCTAAGGCGCAAGGCGAGGAGTACAATGCCGAGCTGGGCCGCAAGGGTAAATAGGCACGTTCCACTCAGTATTTCTACACTATTCCTCCACATATGACATGTATTTGAATTTCCCTAAAGGCATGCGTGTACCGTTCTCGGTTCATTGTCCTGCGTGCCATGTAACCCCCTTGTCCGATGAAATATCGTGTTCTTATCGTTGTCCTGCGTGCCATGAACCCCCTTGTCCGATGAAATATCGTGTTCTTATCGTTGTGTCATTTCCCCAAAGTTCTCCAAGGGAGTTGTGTAGGAATCCCCAGACGCATTATAATATTTACAACAACAAATAGCCGACGCAATAAGTTACAAAAATGAATCCCTGTCGCTAGTTGAACCGCTTGTCGCCGGTTGACCTATGTATCGTCAGTTCAACTGGTGACAGGAAGCTATCGCCGTTTAAACTAGCGACAAGCCCTGACCTCTATAAAACCCTGTTGGAACCCTCGAAATTCCACACAGGACTCAGTCTTATTGAGGAAAAAGAGAAGGACACAACAAAGAGGAGGAGAAAAGCTAGCGAAGCGCTGTTCATCCAGTTGCCCACCTCTCGGGTAATTTTCTTAACAGAATGGATTACATGATTTTTGATGTACTGTTATGTAGTAAAGTCCGTTTTACATACTTTTTTTGTGGGCTATTGAGTTGCACATATGTAGTTCAACGTGTAAATGTTCTGTGGATATCATGGGGATATGCTCATGATCTTAGGATGATGTGACAATTGGCAATGCCGTTGAAGGTTTGCGGAAACACGAGTTTTCGGCAAAGTTCAGATTCTGTCAGGTCTCAAGCGGTCCGACCGCCTTGGTGGCGATCGACCGCCCATGCTCGGTGTTTTGTCTTTGGCGATCGATCCGGCGGTCGTGATCCGGCAGCAGGTAGCGATCGGCCGGCGTCGATGAGATCGGACCGACAAGTTGAGTGGCATTGGAGTTTGGTGGGCCAAAAATAGAGGTGTAGGCAAGTGAGGAGATTCTCGATTTTCTTGCACTTGGTCCCATGATTTGAGTCTTTCTTTGATCCGCGAGTTTTTGCTTAGTTTCGGACGGATCTAGCTTGGTCCGTGACGCAGAGAATACATCTAGGATCATCAATATCATCAATCACCTACGAGCAAGTCTCAAGATCATATTTTCGCTTTGACTCGTTTTTGACCTAACTTCGCTCAAACCTGTAAAAGGTCGAATCTTGGCAAGAATTATCACGATCGTTGTTTGAATAGGTTCCTGACATACTTAGGTAGGTGTGTGTCAAATTTCACGAAGTTTGGACGCATCGAATCAAAAGTTTGATCAATTTGCGCTTCGCTTGTCGGCCGTTTTCTTTGTTCATCGAACCGGTCCGACCACCAGAAATCGGTCCGACCGCTTGGATCGGTCGATCGCTAGACCGACCGGCCGACAGCGCCCGCGGAGAGGTCAGACCGCCACTGTCTTCGTGTTTTGCTTTTGTGTTGATTCTACCTGGGTTTTGAGTTGATTCAATACAAGTCTTCCAGCAGAAAATGTCAACTTCTCTGATTTGACTTTGGAGTGCTCTATAGCAAGCTCAAGACTCATGAGATCAAAGTGACCATTCTAAGAAGGGTAACATGGCTTTGGTAGCGGACAGCTCAAGAGAGCCTCGATGGGTCGTTTGAGTCCTATTCTGGTTTTTCACTTGCTTCTTTATCTGCAATCCAAGAAGAGGATCTTGAGAGTATTCCTGAGCCTGAGATGACGCTTTTGATTAAGAAGTTCACACGGGCCTACAACAATATGAGAAACAAAAAGAGAGGCGGCCCTGTAACTTGTTATGAGTGTGGAGAGCTTAATCACATCCGGGTAAATTGCCCCAAGCTGAAAGGTAAGAGCAACCACAAAGATGAAAAGCCAGCTTGGAAGAAGTCTTAGGGGCGCAAGTCCAGGTTTGATGATGTCAAGCTCAGGAAGGCTGCTCACCGGGTTCTTGCCGCCCTTGGGGATCGATCCTTGAGCGATGTGGACCCCGGGAGCGAGGAGGACAAGGAGGAGGAGCTCCCTCAAGACAAGAAGGGGAAGGCTAAGGACTTCACCGGCATGTGCTTCATGGCTGACTCCGACGACATCGATGACAACAATGAGGTATCTCTTTCATATGATGTTCTCTTTGCTAGATGCGAAACTGTCTATGAGCAAATGATAGGTCAGGATAAAGTTTTAAAGTTTATCATGACTAAGAATGAGGAATTAGAGTCACAAGTAAAGAAACTCACATTAGAACTTGTGAATGCTAAGAGTCTTGAATCTGATGAATGTTCATCCTGCTATGCTTTACATTCTGAATTTGCTAAACTGCAATCTGCTCATGATATTGCTTTGCAACAATTTGAAAATGCTAGGATTGAACTAGTTGAAGTTAAATCTGCTCCTTAAAAATGTTTAGAGTCTAGCAAGTTGGTTGCTTCGATGTGGTTGAATCTAGCTCTTGCTCATGCGCTTAGAACGTGAACGTGAATTACATGATGTTGTAGAAGCGGCTAGAGCTAAATATGCCAGCTTAAGGACGAGATAATTACGCTACTTGTGCTTCATGTGAAGCTCTTAAGCTTGAAGTTGCTCTTTATAAGGTGAGGTTTAACGCTAAAACTTGTGATTCATGTGTTAACCTTAGAAAAGAAATTACCTTAATGACACATTAGAAAGATTTTCTAAAGGTAAGAAATATTAAACATGATTCTTGACAAGTCAAAAACTCCTTATAAGAAGCAGGAATTAGGATACAACTTTGCCGAGGATAAATCTAATGGTATTCAAATCTTGAAAAATGGCTTAGTTGAATTTGATACCCAACCTGCAAAGATCACTTTCAAATCTGCAGGTTTTGCCTAACCATCTGTTCAGTCAAAAGGTGCTTCTCCCAGTGGTACCAAATACCATTGCACCTATTGCAAGAAGGATGGGCATTTGGTTGAGTTCTGTTGGCGTAGGTTGAAAAATACTAAGAAAAATCTTGCTAGAATGTCATCTAATCAACCTAGAGCTTTTGTGAGACATGGCAATTTAGAAAGGAAGAAACCTGGTCTAGGATTTATTTCATATGCTAATCATGCTCATGCTCCTAGACAGGATAACTCTCATGTTAGAGTAATCATTGCTCACAACAGAATTTCAAATAGAATCAAGGATAGCACTTCTGCTTTGCATACTACTCGCAGACATGTGTCTCAGTACTGGGTTCCCAAGTCATGTTTAACTAACCCCAGTATTGAGACACATCGTCCTTCTGTGCCTTGATTTTCAAGATCGCCGCGGAAGGAAGGACACGTGGTTCGTCGACTCCGGATGTTCACGCCACATGACTGGAGACTCAAAATGGTTCACTTCCTTCACGCGGTCGATAGGTGATGTTCTCATCACTTTTGGAGATAATACTCAAGGGCGGATTGAAGGAACAGGAACAATCAGGGTGAACGACAATTTCATACTAAAGGACGTCGCCCTTGTGGACAAGCTTAGGTTTAACTTGCTCTCTGTCTCACAGCTTCTTGACGATGGTTATGAGACTATATTTAAGAAAAATGCTTGTCGGGTGCTTGATTCTGCTGGTGAGCTCGTTTTTGGGATTTATAGAGTTGATAGGATCTTTGGAGCTGATTTTTCTGAATCTCTTGCTGGTTCTCTTAAATGTTTGTTTACACCTTCTTCTGAGTTCTGGCTTTGGCACCGACGTTTGGGGCACATTGGTTTTGATCATCTGATGCGAGTCAGCAACCATGATCTCATGAGAGGTTTGCCTAAACTCAAAGCTATCAAGGATGTTGTATGTGTGCCCTGTAGGCATGGCAAGCAAGTTGCCACCTCACACCCTTCAGTGACTTGGGTCATGACTGACGGACCGGGACAGTTGCTTCATATGGATACTGTTGGTCCTGCTAGGGTTCGGTCAATTGGTGGCAAGTGGTACATTCTTGTCATAGTTGATGATTTTTCAAGATACACTTGGGTGTTCTTTCTTGCTTCGAAGGATGAAGCTTTTGGTCATTTTCGTGATCTTGTTCTTCGTTTGGCTTCTGAACTTTCTGGTGCCTTGAGAGCGATCCGCAGTGACAATGGCACGGAGTTCAAGAATGCCTCGTTTGCCTCTTTTTGTCTTTGAAAGCGGAATTGAGCATCGTTCTCTTCTCCACACGTCCCTCAAATGTAATAGCGTTGTGGAAAGGAAGAACAGAACCTTAGTCGAGATGGCTAGGACAATGCTAGATGAGTATAGCACACCGAGGAGGTTTTGGGCCGAAGCTATTTCTACAGCTTGCCATATTGCAAATCGTGTCTACTTGAGACCTTCTTTGGGCAAGACTTCATATGAGCTTCGTTTTGGTAGAAAACCCTTTGTTTCTCATTTTTGAGTTTTGGAGCTAAGTGTTTCATTCTCAAGACAGAAACCTAGATAAATTTGAATCAAAGACTTTTGATGGTTTATTTACAGGTTATCCCGCACATTCGAGGGTTTTGGGTTTTAATGTTGAAACTAACATTGTCCAGAGACATGCAATGTCACTTTTGATGAGACTAGCCCTCGAGCTAGATCCGATATTTCGTGATACACAGTGTGAAAGCATTTTTGTGGAGGAAGATGATGACGGTCGATATTTGTCCTCCACTGCTGCTGCTGAGGCTCTGTCCAAGTTCCGTAACACGCACGATCGCTTCACCTCCAAGTGAGGCTCTCACGCATCTTCTTCATCAAAGAGCACTGCGGAGGTTGAGGAGATATTGTCTCCCGCGCTCCACTTCATATTCGAGGCATCATCCTCGGATCGGATGATTGGTAATCTTAATGAGCGAGTCACTCGCCCGTGTATCACGATCCAAGTCTCTACTCTCATTATGCATTTGTTGCTTCTTTCAAACCATGATATATCACATGCGTTATCCGATTCTAGTGGGTTAATGCCATGCATGAGGAGTTAGAGAATTTTGAGAGGAATAAGGTCCGAATCTAGTAGAACCTCATAGTGGTCATAATGTGATAGGAACCCGTTGGGTGTTCAAAAATAAACAAAATGAGGATGGTTCTGTGGTTAGAAACATGGCTAGATTGGTAGCTCAGGTTTTAGCCAAGTTGAGGGGTTAGACTTTGATGAGACATTTGCTCTGTTGCTAGATTGGAAGCCATTCGCATTCTCGCTTGCATTTGCTTTGCTTCTAAGGGCTTTAGATTATATCGATGGATGTTAAGAGTGCCTTTTGAATGGTTTTATAGAGGAGGAAGTGTATGTTAGACAACCCCTCAGGCTTTGAGAATCCCAAGCATCCACATCATGTTTTCAAGCTATCCAAAGCCTTGTATGGTCTTAAGCAAGCCCCTAGAGCCTGGTATGATAGACTTAAGACCTTTCTGCTTAAGAATGATTTTGAGATGGGTAAGGTAGACAAGACCCTGTTCATCCTTAGGCGTGGCAATGACTTCCTGCTTGCTCAGATTTATGTAGATGATATTATCTTTGGTAGTTCTTCTCATGCTCTTGTTTCCAGTTTTTCTGAGACAATGTCCAGGGAATTTGAGATGAGCATGATGGGAGAACTCAACTACTTTCTGGGGCTTCAAATCAAGCAATGCAAGAAAGGGATCTTCATCCATCAAACGAAGTACACCAAGGATCTGCTCAAGCGCTTCGAGATGGGTGACTGCAAGCCGATCACCACTCCCATGGCGACTTCGACTGTTTTGGATCCAGATGAGGAAGGAGAAGCTGTGGATCAACGCGAGTACCGCAGCATGATCGGTTCCCTCCTGTACCTGACGGCCTCAAGACCGGACATCCACTTCACGGTCTGCCTATGTGCGAGGTTTCAGGCGTCTCCGAGGACTTCCCATCGCCAAGCCATTAAGCGCATCTTCAGGTATTTACACTCTACCCTCCAGTATGGCATTTGGTATTCCTGCTCGTCTTCCTTGTCCATTCGGGGGTTTTCTGATTCTGATTTTGCGGGCTGTCGGCTAGATAGGAAGAGTACCTCAGGCACTTGTCACTTCCTAGGCACTTCTCTTGTCTCTTGGTCTTCTAGGAAGCGCTTCATTGCACAATCCACTGGCCGAATATGTAGTCTTTGCTAGTTGTTTGTAGTCGATTTTGTGGATGGTGTCCACTCTTAAGGATTTTGGGTTGGCGTTTGATAGTGTTCCTCTTTCTCGTGATAACACTTCGCGATTAACATTGCTAAAAACCCATGTGCAACACTCTAGGACCAAGCACATAGACATTCGCTATCACTTTCTTAGAGATCATGTCGAGAATTGTTATATTGTGTTTGCATTTCGTGGAGTCCGAGGCTCGGTTGGTGATATCCTCACCAAGCCTTTAGATCCAACTAGGTTTGCAACCTTGAGAAGTGAGTTAGGGTAATTTATCCCTACGGTTTGGTTTGAGGGGAGTTGGCTCTGCTTCAACTTTTCTTGTTCATTTGAGCTTTTCTGCTTTTTCTCGATACCTTCTTCTAGTGGTATTTTCTTTTGATCTTTTGATCTTTTAGGCTCTTTAAGTTTTTGTGCATCTCATTGTTTCATACTGCATTCATATGAAAAACCAAAAGATGCATTGTTATATAAGCTTTTCTCGCTAGTCTTTTAAAATTGATGAAGCTTTGCTTATTACCCTTTTGAGCTTTAGTATTTCACCGCTCAATGCCATGTCTAGTTCTTTGATTTGCTAGAATTATCATGCTTTCACACCTCGTTGGCTGGTCGCAGCGCACGTGATCGAAGTCACGGCTGCGGAGGACGTGGAGCTGGTGCCGAAAGCCTCGGCGCTGTGAAGCTCGAGAGGGCCCTGGTGCCGCCCAACACGGGACGAAACAGACCGCCCGAGTAGACCGATAGGCCTCCCACTTGCGCTTGCGAGACTCGCCCGCGCTCTCGCCTTGTGCTCGCGACGATGGCCTTGTCCACCAAGGTCCGAAGTCGGGAAGTCCACAACGAGAGCTTGTCTGCAGCCTCGCATAAGCCCTCCATGAACTTCTCTGCTGGCCTCATCGGTGGCCACCTCGGCAGAGCGCACTCGCCAAATGGTTGAACTCATGGAGGTACTCACACGCATTTGCGCCTGTTTGAGCGCAGGAACTCCTTCTTCTTGACTTCATCGGTGCCGCAGGACATGGGCCGCGGAAAGTCGACGGAACTCCTCCCACGACCACGTGTCCCGCGGGGTCCGCATGGCGAGAAATTCTCCCACCATGAGAGTGCCGCACCCTCCGGTGATGGGATGCGAAAGTGCCCGCCCTGCTCACGGCATCGAGCAGCGTTGAGCTTCCGCCAACGACGCACCGATCGTCAAGGCCCAAGGGGTCCTCGCACTGAGAAGGTAGGAGGTCGAGTGCGGAGGAACTCCGCAAGTCCCCACGAGACGGTGACCACCTCCGGATCCGAGGCACGGAGGGAGTGGAGGTGTTCCTGCGATAACCTCCAACACCCTACGGTCCTCCGAACGATTGCGCTCGACCGCATGAGGACTTCCGCCATGGTCTGAGGAGGGGAAGCTCCTCATCGGGACTACGGTGATTCCGGCCTCGTGTCCCACCAGCCATCCTGATTCACTAAGATGAGTTAGCTACAAGCCCGAGATAAAAAGAAAGCAAAGAAATCCAAATTCAAGAAAGAGGGCTCAGGAATAACCACCAAGAGCACAGGACCAAAAATCACCAAATCGACTTCCTGAAACGACTAACCCGTATGGAAGAACGAGTAATCGTGTGAGAAAACCCAAAATTTTCAGAACTAAATTCTAGCTCAAAACAGTCCAAAAATCGAGGTATAACCACCTAATAGCGTATAGGCATTAGCTAATCTCATATCACTTCTTACCCTTTCATTCCCACAAGTTTTAGTTGAATTTACTTCTCATTTCCTACCTTAATTACTAACTACTAGCTAGCTGTCCAACTTCCCTTCTCCAAGCTCTCATGTTCCTCCCAAAACCAAGTTAATCGATAGAGGCTAATTTTTGAAAGGAAGAGAGGAACAACTTTTTCAAACTTAAGTGAGGGTAAGGTGAGATGAGCAAGCTAAGATAGGTAAGGAGCAAAATTAGAGAACTTACTTAAGTTTTCACAACTATCGGAAAGTAAGTTTCAAAATATCCTAAAGGTGACCAAGCTAGGGGTTTCTACGGTCAGTATGGCTCTGATACCAACTTTGTGAGGACCCGGAATATTTAACTAGTAATACTTAACCTCCAAATGGTTCTGGCATTACTAATTAAACATTCTAAGCCTCGATGGACATATGCTTCCTGCACTACAGACATGCACATCATCACAAAATTACACATCAATTCCATACACATACATCACTAAGTTCAACAACGACATATATAAAGTAAAGTTATTACAAAAGAGAGCCGACCAGCCAAATAGAACAAATAAACAAGAATGACAATGAAGCCAAAGCGCCATAAGATGGCTAGAACAAAAGTCGACCAGGTTAGCCATACACCCACAAGGCAACCCACGGCCGCTAAGCTAGTCGCCATGCAAGCTACCACAACACACTCACAAAAGTGAGGCCCCTCGAGCTCACCTCCTTCCTCTGCAACAAAACAATTAAAGTTGTAGCAACCAGTACAAAGATTGTCTTTGTACTGCAAGATCGACGTGTGGAATAGCGGACCTATTCATAAACTACATGCAAGCTTATTTAGGTGGAGGTTGTATGTCTCATTTTGCATGAAGCCAACTTTATTTGCAATAATGTAATACATTTTAAAAGCAAGTTTGCAAATCTGCTTTTGTTATCAAAGTAATGAAAGTAAAGATACATACAAGTAACCACACAAGCGACTATCCCAATAGCCACCACGAAGATAGCACGAATCCCGATTCGTACCACCCATCAAGTTTTAATTTAAAAGGTTGTAGTCTAACTCTTGAAAGACCTTGCCAAGCGTGTCCATAACCTAGGGCGAGGCTATTCGAATAGTTTTAACCTGCAGGTGTACCAATGTACCCACACTTCGATCGCCTTCAAGCCACAAGCACACTACCAAGGTATGCCGGCACGACTAAGTCCTACGAGACATTTCCAATCTTGTGTATTAACTACGAGCCGCTCATATGGATAGAAACCCATATGCTTACATTGCAAGTCCGAAGACAACAAATCCCATCACGGTGAAGTCTTTCGGACACTACAATGCTCCCAACACCATCCCTCCTGCGACTTCTGCGACTGGAGCCAATACACGCCAAAGTACTAAGTCAAGAGAGGTCCCATACCTCTAATGTGGTTAGCACGCTAAAATGCTTGGTTTAGTGTAACAAGATGTTCGGTCCTTGTTGACCCTGCACCATTCCATCACACCCAAAAATCACACCATCATACCATTGTGCCCAAGTCTAAATCATTTTGTTTTCAGTTTTAGTTTTCATAAGTAGACATGACACAAGGTGGAAATCATAATCCATAATAAGTTTTAAGTGATCAAGGTTATCGACAAGTCGATAACCGCCATTTCTACCTAAACTAAGCATGGCTAAGCAATTAATTCGCAACTACTAAGTGACAAGAGCCCATCCATGAACTCTAAATCACAGCAAGTAACCTAGGCTCATGGTAGTAGAGGGTAATCATTTGCTAAGGAAATGCATCTACTAGGCCAACTATTAACACAAAGTAGCAATGCATACATAGAATTTGTAATCAACATAAATACTTAAAATATTGGGATTAACATGATCAAACTGCTTGCCTTCTTGCTGTTGCTCAAACTGTTGTGGATGGTCGTTCTCGGGGTTACCGCAAATGTCGAACCCTAAGCGAAAGGCAAAAGGAACCAAGAACAACCAATAAGACGAGCCACACTTAAACAAACGAGCAAGCAAAAATTATCCAAATGCGACGAAATTTATACATAAGGTAGGATACGAATATACCTAGACATAGAAACTGGAAAACCTAATTGGGGATTTGTGGTGCAAAAGATATTACCTAAAAACCCATTTTCGGCCATAATTAGGTATTGTAGCAAAAATATTTTCTAGAGGTTTTCTGGACTTGAAAATTTTATGATAGGTTGCTACTGACATTTTAAGGCTAATACAAGTGGTTTCATCTTAATTGGAGTTAAAATGATTTAGTTATGATTTTTCTAGGATGCAAAACTAGCATAATGCACTTTCCAGAAATATAAACATGTGCAAAACCCATTTCACATTATAGTATGATAACAGAGGGATTTCCTAACATCAAATTTCTATTTTTAGGATTTACAGGGAATTACTGGTGTCTATTACATCATTAAATGAATTTTTAATTGCTACTAATAAGGTTAAATCTATTAACATATTTTTCTCAATTGACTTAGGCCTACCACCATTTTTAGATTAAAGTTTAGTTAATAACAAATTTATCAAAGTTAAAATCATTCAATTAGCAGATATACGTAAAAAGATATGCATTTTCCAAGTTTTACTACAATTCGAATATATAAAAATAGCGAGAAAACAAGCTATTAAAGATTACAGAATTTTCTACTACGTACATAGCTAAAAGCATTTTTATATTAAACTTTAGTGAAATACAAATTTATTGTAGTTGGTTTCATGTAAAAGGATTTATCTTGAATTAGTTATGAATTTCTAAAGTTTTGATACAATTTTCATTGATAAATAAATACTTACGTAAATAAAACCAACCCAACCGAAAATAAGACGTGGGCGCCGTGGGCCGTTGATGCAATATCCAACGAGCCACACGCACGGAGAACAGCGCGACGCACGCGATTCATAACGAGGCCCACCGTTGGATCAAGATCCAACGGCTCACGAGGAAGGATGCAACCGGGCGGTGCGGTTGCCTCGACGATCCACGCACCGCGGATCTAAGGATGAACGGCTCGATCACGCCTCGGTCGGAAGGTCCGATTGCACGCACGATCGTGGCGCGGATCAAGTGATGGACGACCAAGAATGATGAGGGGAACCGGAGGGTCCGAACGCATACAAAATCTAGGCCGCAGATCGCAAAATGGACGGTGGTCCAAGATCGAAGGCAATCAGGAGTGCTGACACGTGGGGCCGCATGTCAGTGACTGAGAGTCACACATGCGAGATTTAACACACGTGCCGCAGCTGCACGCGACCCACCGGCAAGTGACTTAAAGGAGGTTTTAGGACAGCTAATTAATCACTCATGACCAATGATTAGTGATGATTAGCAATTAATGTGTCCTAAAGATTTTGAACAGAGGTGATTTAGGGACAATGGGACCACACGTCAGTGGCCCAAAAAGGTAATTTCGGACACATTTATTGCTAACAATGATTAGCAATAAATAAACCCAAAATAAGCCTAATGACTTCTGGTTTTCGGCGCTAAGCTAATGGGCCCACCGCGCAGGCACGGGGACATCCCGACGCCTAATAAATGCCGACACTTAATTAACCTAAGATTAACATTAATGATGCCTAAACGCACGATAACGCCAATGGGATTTAAGAAATGGACCCACATGTCGATGAGGCATTAGGCCGATTAAACACCATTAATGCTCTCACCGATTGGCAATCATTAAGCATTAAACTTGTCCTAATTATTTGACGAAAACGGGGCTCCCAGCTGACAAAGCCCGAGTGGCTTTCATGGCTTGTCGCGGCGACTCGTCGCGGCGCGCCACAAACTATCAAAATGGGTTCGCAATAGTCTCGCGGACCCAATGCTTGACGCCTCGCCGGCGTGGAGGTGCAGGCGCCGGCGAGAAAACAAAGAAAGAGGCGACGCGGCAAAACACAAAAATAGCAAGATGCTCCGCTGCGGTCCAAGGAAGCGAGTGCCATGACTTCTAGGGACTATATAGAAGCTACCTTAACCGAGAGGAGCTCCAAAGATGGCGGGAAGACTTGAACACGATGAAGTCCACCGGGCCGAAGAAGATGAAGTGGAAGATGAGGTTACGAGCAAAATGAGTGGAACCAAATCATCACCACACTTCATTAAAGCTCAAAGAGGCTCCAAAAGCAATTAATTGCAAAAGAACCACTTACGAGGTGGAGAAGAAAGGGGTGAAACCAACTGAAAATCTCCAAACTTAAAATTGAGTGATTCTGCGAATGCAACCCAAAATCAAGTTAGGGAAATATAAAGGAGGTTGAGGAGTTCAAGAGGGTGCACGAAAGGTTGAAGATGAACCACTGGACACCAAGGCGCCATTGGAGCCTCGGGTCAACAATGGTGGATTGAAGGTTTGAGATGGTTTTGAGCTCAAACACGAGAGGAGCTAGGTGTGGTGTAAAAGAACACCGGGAGGACCTAGAGGGGCGATATATAGGAAGGGATTAGGGTTTCGAGCAAGAACCCGAGTCCATGGTGGGCTCGGTTCATGCTACGATTATGGACCAAGAAATGATGGGAGCAAGTGAGCACGGTGACAATGGAGGAGAAAGCTGGTGCGCATTAAATGCCCCAGAGAGACGCGACGAGAGCAAACTTGAGGTGACACATCAAAGCCGCCCCGCTCTCTCTCTTTACGCCATTGTCGCGCGCTTTCGGGGACAGAGGAGGAAGAAGAACAGAGAAGCAACCACGGCCGTTGGATTTTAGATGGACGCGTCGCGATTTAAAGAGCCCGCCGGACAACCGATTGCTTACGGAATGCGGGCGGTTGGATTGAGATCCAACGGTCCCAATTGGTTAATGCAACCGAGGGTCCGAATGCGCACCTGAGCGTGGGCGGCGATTTGAATCCAACGGTGATATCGCACGCCGCTTTAAAATGCGGCTCGGTGCAGCTAGGTGGTTCAACCGAAGTCAAGTGGCTCGGACTCGAGCCCGACTCGAATCAAGGCGATGAATCGCCTTTAGGTTTTAAATTAAAGCTGAGACCTTTGGGGATTTATTAGAGGTAGCAAAATAGCTCCAAAAATTCTGAAATTTTACAGGAGCTTGCTGATTTAGACGTTGACCTTGTGTAAAATTTTCAGAGGTTTTTATGCATTGTATTTTTCCCAAAAATTCTACAAGGTGCTGGTTTTAGGTTTGACGAGAGTCAAACAGGTTTGATCGCCCTCTACAATATTCAAACAATTTCGAAAAATTGTGAAATTTTTCAGAGGGGTCACATACCACCCCAAGAACTTAGGAAAAATATTTCCAGAGGATGATCAAAAGGTTTGACAAGATTGTTTTTGAAGGAACAAGATTTGGATCAAAAGACTTGTGGCTTTGCATTTCCATAAGTCTTGTACAATACTTGTCCAGTACAAACAGGAAACACATGATGCAAGAAAAAGTTTTAATTTCTACTCATTTTCTTACATTTGAAACACAAGCCCAAATTTGGGATGTTACAGGGGAGAGGATTTAAAAGTATTAAAAAGAGGGAGAAAATAGGAGAATTTGAAGTTTTCTGAAATTTGAGGATCATAGTGAGGGGGAGTTTCTTATTTGCATTCTTATGGTCTTGTTGCTCTTTCTGAACTTGAATTGCAATTCTTGATCCTCACGATGATCAAAGGTCATTTCGAACAATTGTTCTTTCATATGGACCTTAAGTGAGATTTTTTACTCTTCTTTGGAAATTGAAGCTTTCTTGCTTTCTTTTGCCTTATCTCACTTGCCGATGCTATTCAAGCCAGCTTGGTCATTTCCATTGCTTTCTCTGCATTTGGACCAAGTTGTGCCTTTGCGCCGAAAAACGTTGAGTTTTACTTTTCAAACCTCAAAACTTGCATTTGTGGGGAATTGCCAATGTGTTCATCAAGGGGGAGATTGTGGATATCTTGGGATATGCTCATGATCTTAGGATGATGTGACAATTGGCAATGACGTTGAAGGTTTGCGAAACACGAGTTTTCGCAAAGTTCGATCTGTCAGTCTCAAGCGGTGCCGACCGCTTGGTGTCGGTCCGACCGCCCATGCCTCGGTGTTTTGTCTTTGGCGGTCCGACCGCCGATCGGGCGGTCCGATCGCTTGGTAGCGATCCGACCGGGCGTTGATGAGCGGCCGGACCGCAAGTTGAGTGGCATTGAGTTTGAGGTGGGCCAAAAATAGAGTGTAGGCAAGTGAAGAGATTCTACCGCACTTGGTCCCATAATTTTTGGAGCCTCCGGTCAAAAGTTCTATTCGCTTTAAATTTCCAGAGAGGTTGCGGATTTGGTGTTGAAATTTTGGCTAAGTCCTTTGGTGGCGATGGCTCCAGTCGCAGTGGAGTCGCAGGAGGGCCGGGTGTTGGGAGCCATTGTAGTGTCGTGATCGAAAGGTTTCACTTATGTCGTGATGGGATTTGTGGTGGCGATGGTTGCAAGGTCAAGTTCATGGGTTTCATGTCATATGAGCGGCTCATGAGTTAATACACAAGATTGGAAATGTCTCGTAGGACTTAGCGGCCGGCATACCTTCTAGAGTGTGCTTGTGGCTTGAAGGCCCAAGTGTGGGTACATTGGTACACCCCCGCAGGGTTATTCGAATAGCCTCGCCCTAGGTTATGGACACGCTTGGCAAGGTCTTTCAAGAGTTAGACTACAACCTTTAAATTAAAACTTGATGGGTGGTACGAATCAAGGATTCGTGCATGTTTTGACTAACGTGGGTCAAGTT
This sequence comes from Ampelocalamus luodianensis, assembly GCA_036346255.1. Classification (NCBI taxonomy): domain Eukaryota; kingdom Viridiplantae; phylum Streptophyta; class Magnoliopsida; order Poales; family Poaceae; genus Ampelocalamus; species Ampelocalamus luodianensis. The sequence goes on along the minus strand of CM070632.1, from coordinate 38,974,024 downwards.
GTGAAGAACTTGTTCCCGATTTACGATTTTCTTGTCTATTGTTGTGCAAAATGTTGGTGGTCAAATACGGTTGGCAATGCGAGGATGATCGGACTAGGCTTGCAGAGTTGAGGTTCAAAACGATCGATGATGCGGGTGAAGTCATTGGACTCAAGTATGGTGCAAGATGGACAAAGGTGACCGACTTTTGTGACGTGTTGCGGTAGCTGCGGGGCGTTGAATCAAGCGGCGCGTGTCGTGTGCAAGTGCCATGGTGGTTTCGCCATCTTATGGCGCTTTTGGATGGGAGAGTATATTGCCGACATGATGAGAGCTCTCTTGGATCAACCTACACGTATGTCGTTGTTGGACTTAGTAATGTATGTTGTATGGGAATGATGTGTATTTTGTGATGATGTGCATATGTTGCAATGCGCACAATTTGGACAGAACCAATTGGCGCTTTAAATATTCCGGCGCTTTAAAAGGCGTGTGTGTCACCCGCTTGTTTTGGGCCTTAACGGGAGCCCATTAGGGAGACTCTATTAGAAACCCCAAGCCTCCACTATAAATAGAGGAGGGAGGTGGCTGCACCTCGATCCTGGCTTTTCGACCCTTTCATTGTTTAGAAACCCTAATTTGCTTAGGGAGAGGAGGAGTGGAGGTTAGGGTTCTAGAGAGTTGGATTGGATTTCGTGCTCATGTATTGAGTCTTTGTCATCCATTGATGGAGTGGCTATAAACCAATACCATATCAAATCAATCCAAAGAAAGTTTCTTCAAGATGAGGTTAATTGCTTTCTTTCTCTCTTTTTGATGATTTGAGTCTTTCTTTGATCCGCGAGTTTTTGCTTAGTTTCTGGATGTGATCTAGCTTGCTGTGACGTGTGGGAATACATCTAGGATCATCAATATCATCAATCACCCACGAGCAAGTCTCAAGATCATATTTTCGCTTTGACTCGGTTTTGACCTAACTTCGCTCAAACTGTAAAAGGTCAGAATCTTGGCAAGAATTATCACGATCGTTGCTTGGAATAGGTTCCTGACATACTTAGGTAGGTGTGTGTCAAATTTCACGAAGTTTGGACGCACGAATCAAAAGTTTGATCAATTTGCGTTTCGGTTTGTTGGGCTGTTTTCTCTGTTCATCGAACCAGCGGTCTGACCGCTCGAGAAATCGGTCTGACCGCTTGGATCGATCTGACCTCTAGACCGACCGGTCTGACCGCCCCCGTGAGAGGTCAGACCGCTAGTGTCTTCGTGTTTTGCTTTTGTGTTGATTCTACTTCGGGGTTTTTGAGTTGATTCAATACAAGTCTTCCGCTATGCATGATTGATTGATCTTCATAGCTTTCATAGCTATTGGAGTGAGATTCGTATTGAATTGAATTTGGGAGAAAAAGAGATCGTGCTCCTATTCACCCCCCCTCTAGTCGCCTTTTCGGTCCAACATGTTCTTTACACTACAGTGCGTCAAATATGTCTGACGTCGTCAATTTCAAAATTAACTACAGCTGAGGGACTATTATGGAGGGTCCCGAGGGGATTGAGTTGAGTTATTTCCAGTCAGCGGACGTGCCCCTACCAAGACCTGAGCAACGTACATTCGGCGCTGTGATGCGGTGGTTGTTCCACACCTTCCAAGTGGACCGTGATGTGTACGATCTGACATTGATTTGCCTTGCCCTCCGAGCAGGACAGCCCACTTATTGGGAGTTAGTGCAACTAAAGGGAATAAATTTGTGGCGGTCGTATGTACGCATGGCGAGAGAGAGGGGATGGAAATTGGTCCTTCTGGTCCAGGCTTATGCCAAACCCACTCCAGCATCCGTGTCTGAACAAGTAGGAGTTGCTAACACCGAGGAAGAAATAGGTGACTCCAGCACGGCGCACTACATGACAGAAGGGCAAGGGGTTGCTGATACCGTCGATGAAGACTATGCCGAATCACCTCATTCAGTGAGACAAGCTAGTGGGCTTGCTGACGAGGGGGAGGAGCTGGAAGACCTAGTGCAAAGGATGGATCTCGAAGACCAGGACTACATGACATTATCCGAAGATAAAGGTTCTGATGACGATGATGATGCGGACCAGCAGGCGATTCCATCCGAGTGGAACACATACCAGTTCGAGAATCTCATCGTGAACGAAGCCTCCGTGTACTGTAGGAGTACGACCAGAGCGAGGTCAGACTAGGAGCTACGTACAAATGCAAGGAGGTCGTGCAGGATGCGGTCAAATTCTGGGCATTGTCGATGCGGCGCACATTCACCGTCGTCAAGCCTACCCCAAGATGCTACGACGTGAAGTGCAGCATAGAGGGATGCCCTTGGCGCGTGCACGCATTTCAGCCCAAGTGGGACACCTACTAGAAGTGCTCCATAGTGGTCCCTCACACATGCGTCGTCGCTGAGTCAGTGCAGTCCCACCGGAACCTGTCATCAGGCTTCATCGCCAATCTCATGTACGGTGAGATCATGGATAACCTAGATTTTGAGCCACGATCCATCATTCGGGCCATTGAGGTAAGGTTCCAGTACACTATTAGCTATGCCAAAGCTTGGAGTGCAAAACAGAAGGCATTGGAATCAAGGTTCGGCACGTTCGAGGATTCCTACCACAACCTCCCTAGGCAACTCCGAGTCATACAAGACAGGAATCCCGACACTCATGTCGATATTCAAGACACCACGCATCCGAAGTGGCCTAATAAGAGGGTACTACAACGAGCATTCTTCGCCTTTGATCCATGCATCAATGCATTCTGGCACTGTCGTCTAATCTTGTGCATCGATGGCACATTCCTGACTGGGAGGTACAAGGGCCAGATACTAACTGTAATAGCAACGGACGGAAACAATCAAGTTCTTCATGTGGCATTCGCTTTCGTTGAAAGCGAGAACACGGACAGCTGGCTGTGGTTCCTAAAGAATGTGAGGATTTCTATTGTGCAGGACCGTCCCAACGTATGCCTCATACATGATCAGCACGTAGACCTGCTGCGTGCAATAACTCAGCTACAACGAGGAGAGAACGTACCACTTCCATGGCCGGATCTACAGAGCAGGTGGTGCATGAGGCACTTGGGTGCAAAATTGATGCAGCCTAAGAAACCTTAATTCATAATGTGCATAACAAGGTGACTAGCAGCGTGGAGGAGGCTATGCATGCGGGTAGTAAACCTGTCCGTGAGGTGCATGCGTGCGTGTCGAGTCCTGCGGCGCACGGGCTGCCGTATGCATGCGTGGAACCTGAATATTTGGAAGTGCATGCATGTGTGAAGGAAGGCATATATACAAGTGCAAGCAAAACATATTACGTGCTATATACTAACTACATGGATTTTGGTTGGTTTGGATTGCATGGAGATAACGTGCTGCATGAATTCAAAAGGGAAAGAAGATTGTGGTTGATTCTATCTTTATGTGCATGTGGATGGGGTCCACCAAAGAACCTTAACGCATGAAAGAGATTTCCCAGGAGGTTTTGTTGGAGATAGACCACAAAGCTATTTGTTTGGTGGCTGCATCAACCTAAGATATTTCCTTGTCATATCTTCCACTGGCGTGAGGATTTGTTGGGCCAGTGAATTCCTTTTTATATTAGTAGTTTCCTTTTTCATTTAATTCTGAATAGGAAAGAGTCCTAGATATGTTTGTTTCCTTTAATCTTTGTGTAGCCCGATGGGACATGTTAGCACCTGCGTGTGCAATTTTTGTTTAGTTCGTTCCGAGTCCAACTCAAGGTAGAGTGCGTGTGTTTTGCTCGGGCCGATGCCTACGAGCATAAAAGGCCAAGGGTTACTTCCTTTGGAGGGAGTTAAGTTTGAGTTATGAATTAAAACACGTGTGCGTGTTGGCCTTCGGCCGTTAGTGTTTATCCCTATTCTATGAATGTTCTTGTGAATTTCAATCTCGGATTTCATCTTAGCATGGTGGTTTCTAGCTGTGGTGCTAGGAGTTGCTCGTTGGATCTTTGATCCCTATTTCTTGTTCATGTACTGTGGTGTGCACGGTGTGAGATTTATTTATCCAGGTGCAGATTGTTGTTTTAGATTACTATTCATGTGCATGGTACTGTTCATCCGACGCTAAAAGAAGAAGACGACGCACTACTGATCTTCGAGTTCCACCGTGAAAGATCGGGCAACCCACGGATTCAATCTCGCCTTGAGGTTGATCCGCATCAAAACTTCTATAAGCAGTTCCGTAACAAGGACTTGATAAACCTATTCAAGCGCCTGTGCAACCAGAACCAGCAGCGTAAGTTCGAAATACTATGGAAGATTCTAGACGACCGGACCCAAACCCACAGAAGGGGGCTGCGAGAAGGGCCGCCCCAAGCGCTGAGCAGCCCCCCAAGCATTGCCACAGCTACCCACAGACGCTCCTAGTGTCACGAGGAAGACAGGGGCACAGGTCAAATGCTTCTCAGACTGGATTGAGCACAAGCCTAAGGAGAAGTGGTCGCTGCTACATGACAGGGGTGGTGCTCGATATGGTATCATGACAACCAACCTAGCTGAGGTCTACAACTGGGTCATGCGCGGCGCCAAGTGCCTCCCTTTGGTTGGTATTGTGGAGGCAATTCTCCGCTGTATCACAAACTATTTTGTTAACAGATGCAGCAATGCGTTGCTCGCCATGGCAAATGACAGAGTACTCTACTCCACCATGATCACCGCATACATGGAGGAGAAGAGCAAGAAGGGTGAGATGCACCGGGCATTCAAAATGGGCACGAGGGAGCTTCGCTTCGAGATAATGTGCAGGGATAAAGGACGTCGCGGGACTAACCGTGAGAGGATCACCCATGAGTGCACGCTACGCCGCGATAGTTGCGTATGCACTTGTAACAAGCCCATTCTTCTGCATAGGCCCTGCTCCCATGTCATGGCTGCCTGTTCGACGGTGGCGCAGCATCCCGGGCAGTACCTCTCTCACTATTTCACCAAGGAGGCGGTGATGCAAACATGGAGTGGAGAGATGTATGGTTACGCCATTGTTGGCCATTTCACTGGCCATCCCACCTGGGAGCAACTAATCTGCGCCGCGAACATTGCTAGGCTCAAGGGAAAGGTTGGCCGGCGACAGGTACGGCGCATCAGGAACGATATGGATGAGGCAGAAGCTGGACGTCGCACGAAGAAGTGCTCCATTTGCAAGGAGTCTGGGCACACCTTTAAGACATGCCCTATGCGAGATACTCAGGACCAAGGAGACATCGGCATTCCGGACGTCGCCGCGGGGACCTCATCCGGTGCCCCGACTAGAGGAAGTCTACATGGGAGACGTTGAGGTCGTGACCACGAGAAAAAACGGATAGTACTAATATATTATTATCAATGTTGTGAATTATCATTTCAATTAAGTGTTATGGCATTCTGCTGCAAGTTCTGTAATATCAGTGTGTATGAATTCCCGGGCGAATCGCAATATCACTTACCTTCCCCTTTACGAATCGTTCATACCTCAAACGTTCTCGGTAAATTCTCCAAAAATTAACCGTAGTAGAACAATATACGACGATGATAAAATGTTATTGCGAGTCTAACAGATTTCGTACCGTTTAAAATTTATGAAAATCACAAACTGCCTAAGTGGAATAGGGAAAATCTAAAATCGCTAGGGTCGAGGTAGAGATCACCGCTGAATCGGCGACAGAAGCTATCGCCGCTGAATCGACGACAGCTTCTATCGCCGCTTCAATCGGCGATAGCTTCGTCGCCGCTCAACTAGCGATAAATACCTCAATCGGCGGCGTGGTGGGGATAGGTTCTGCCGCTAGTTGAATCGGGCGATGTGATATATTTTTGTAATTTTTGGGAGCGACTATTTATTTTTGTAAATATCTTTTAAAATAATATTATTTTAAAAAATTGCTTATCCATGCAGGTCGAATCAATCGACCCATCGCAGTCCAGAATGGAGTGTTCCAATACGAGTGGGTGAATGCGACCTCACGGCGCTCTGTCAGAGGTCAAGAGGAGAGAATCCAAAGCTTCAGTTTGGGCACCACAGGAGGAGTCACGGGAGGCAGGTCCTCTGCAACCGGCTAGGAGCTCGATATATGTTCTGTTGCGGATTAGTTAAGCAATACGTGATCCTGTTGCGATAATTTTGTATGTTAGGGATGTTATCTTTGTTATTTCGTTCGCGGGAGCCTAATTTTGCTATTGCGTTTTAAAAAGAGGTTCACTCCAAAGTAGGGTAGCTTCTTTTGTTTGGTCACAACTCACAACTTGATTGGAAGGAAGAAAAATAAAAGAATCTGCGGAATTTTGCCTGACTTTTCTTTCATGGAAACGAACATGGAAAAATTATCCGCTTCTTGCGGAAGCCATATGGCTTAACGTGAAGATCTTGCAAAATTCATATGAATTTCTAAGTTCTCAACAGCCCTTGCTTAGAACTGGTCCGCAAGGTCATGGTGAAATTAGTCATGGGATAAGCCTTAAGATAGCTATGATAACCAGGATTTTTTTTAATTTGGCCTCATGCTGCCACTTTAATTGCAAAAATAGCCCTTTTGACATCAAATTTGCGAAATTGGCCCACTGCCGAGCGCGGAAGAACCGGATGCCGACGTGTGCATTTCCCATGCTCAGGGGCGTGTGGAACGCCGGTGCACAGCGTGGTAGGCCGAGCGGGAGCGAAAGGTGGCTGGTCCGGGCAGCTTCCGTGCCATCGGAGCGCTGGTGTTCGCCGGCTGCCTTCCGCAGTATCGGAGTGCGGCAAGGGCAGGAAAAACACTTGCTGCATGCATCGAGAGAAGAAAATTTCATGCATTTAATGCATGCATGCATCATGCTGCATGTGCATCTTCCGCGCTCCAGTACCGCGGAAAGCAACCAGCGAGTTGCCGTGCTCCGATGGCGCGGAACCGGGCTAGGGCCGTGACATTTTGCCTCGCTGGTTCCCGCGCCCGTCTGTTTTCCACGCCTGGCACTATCGTTCCGCACTCCCCAAGCGCGGAAAGTTCCACGTGTCAGCCTACAGTCCTTCCGCGCTCGGCAGGGAGCCAGATTTGCAATTTTAATGCCAAGAGGGCTATTTTTGCAATTAAGGTGGCAGCACAGGGCCAAATAAAAAAATCGATGCAACCACTCTCTCTTGGAAAAGAAAAAGAAAAAAGGGGAGACCCTTGTACATGTGTCCATCTTTGGATGGCCTAATGGTCTGTTGATTAATTGTATGGAACTAGTAGCCTGCTGCACGCATCTGCGCGCTGAGGTATTTCCTGGCAGAACTAAGGGCTCTCAACTGGAAAGATTTATGTTATTCAACTAAAGAAATTACAAACTGAAATGGAGTTAAAGTATTTTGACACTATAGGACAGCTTTCTAATCCCTCGTCAAGCCAACCTAGTAGTATGTAATACATAAACCACCTCTGACATCCAATTTTCCATTACAATAAAAGCAAAAAAACTTGCATACCCTCCCTCAAAATTACACATCACTAAATGCAAGAGCACACTCCTCCATACCACAATCATATCCGAAGTAAATGATAGAATTATAATGTATTAGTGCCACAGAATAATACTGATAAAGGAGTTAGTTAACTAGGCAATCCCAATAGACAACAGTGTAAAGATCATTAAATTTAACCAAGCTTCCTTCTACCCTGCTCAACTGCTTTTAGCATAGAATAGCGAGATGTGTTATCATCTGTCTTAACCATTGTCTTATGAAAAATGATATTACATGACAAAGTAAACATCCACAAGTATACATATAATCTATAGAGATTCAGATATTGACCTAACTATAAAAGATGAGAAGCTTACATGAACATAATTCAAAAAAACTGAATTGTCAAATGTAAACATACTGCATGTCCCCTGTCAGTTCATACTTGACAAAATGGCAGGCAGATAGTTTGAGCCCCAAAATACAATGACGCTTGGAGTTTAATACATATAAAATATGTGACAAAGCATACCTCAAGCCTTATAAGAACATTCCTGTTTTGTAGAAATCTCCTGTCCTATTCAGCTAACAGTGGCATGTTTCCGGAATTTTGCAGTATGGTCTTGAAGCTCATTGTTCCAGTCCCTAATAATCTACAATAGGTACTTTCATGAGATTGTCTACAAACTGAAATGTTACTACGCTATACTATGTTCAAAAAACTACAATAGAAGATCAATTCAACCTTAAATGCAGTGTTAATAAAAAAAAAGGAATGTGTTATATTGAAAACAAACCAACTGTAATTGAAAAAGATTAGTACAATACCTCCTCAACACCTTTAACAATAGTTTCTGATGGAAGCTTAGGTGCCTAGGATGCTGCTAGAATGATAGCAGTAATAGAAGGCCTGCATCATGGAAAATATTAATATCTTGCTTCCCAGCTCCAATTACAAGTAACAAATGGAGTAAATAAAGGGAGCTTGTACAACCTAGTGCTGCTAGCTCGAACAGCTGATGAAGTCACCTGACCTGTACTAGAACTGGTAGATGTTGTGCTTGCAGTTGTAGTATAACCACCCGCGGATTGTACCCAATTAAAACAAAGTTGAACAATAGCAAATTATTCCATCATTTTAACTGGGTATAATACGGTGATTCATAGGTTCATCTGGCTTGGATCAAGAACACCTAGAGGTGCTGTGGGAGGGGTAGGGCGGGGCGTGGGAGGAAAGCGAGGAGGAGGAAGGGAGAGAGGGTACCGATGGTCGGCGCAGGCGAAGGAGTTGACCCTGTGGCTGTCGAGCTCGCGGTGGCGCGCTTGGAGACGATGTAGGCGGGGCTCCACCTAAAGCGCGGTCGCGACCGCCGGGGATGGCTGCCGGAGGTGCAGGGATGCCCGAGCCGAGAAGGGGGAGGAGGGGGTGGGTGAAGGGATACGGGTAGACTACGATAGCAGCAATTCAGAATTTATATCACGTAAACCAGGATGTTAAGCAAGTAGATGATCACAGATCGTTACCACCAGACGCGCATTGTAGTGGAAGATGAGTTGGAGCAGCCTGGTCCAACGAAGAGCACGTCGGTGAAGAATCGTAGTCGATCGTCTAGCGTCCTCGCGAGTCGATCGTCTCCTCCAGCAACCTTTAATGTTCCTTGTGAAGATCGCGGATCGTCCTTAAGCGCAACAGCAACTACAATAGCGCCTCTACGGTATCCACACGTCCAGGGCAGGAACAACCGAACGCTGGTGTGATAGCATCAGGTCGCACGGCTGGGCTCTCTCACGAAGATGGCGGCTAGGATTTCGGTGGAGCAACTCACATCTCTCGCCTGTCCCTATAGCCTCAAGCATCTCCTTATATAGTGCCCATGACGGATCCTATCTGAACATGTTTTGTTCCAACCTGTTAAGTGTGTGACCCGTTAGGTTTATGCGTAGTCGGTTGTGACTCGAAAACTCTTTTCCGACCATGAGTTGTAGCGGTCCCTAGTAAGACATAACGATTCCCGAATACACACAAATTATATCGGACGAACCTTAATGCAATATGATCTACGACCAGGTCCTCATCACTTACGACCAGCTTATAACTAGTCGTGACCACCAGTATTTAAACGATCGTACGTAACTCCTACGCGATTAATACTTAAATACGACCATCAAACTGTACGATCGTTTCGATTTAGTCTCAACCAGTTCGTAACTCTTTACGACCAGGTTTTGACCACTCTGTAATTACATTCAACCAATTCGTATCTCCATACGACCAGTCAGTAACTGATTGAACTAAGCGACCTACTCGTGTATTCTTCCTTTGCCTCACGATACCTGATTTGAACTCCAGGTGAGATGTTTGTCATCTATGGACTGTTCAATACTTTCTCGATCGAGTATCGGATAACCTTATGTGGTCGAATTCTTCGACCACGAGTGGCATGACCATGCACTTTTTTTATCTGACCACTTCGAGGGGCCCAGAGATATCTCGCCCGTTATGTTAGGAGGGGCAAATCCCATATCCGACCAGTCACATCTCTCCGCATGTTTCATAGCATACCCAAAAGATACCTTTATAACTACCTAGTTACGAGTAGCGTTTGGCAACCCCTAAGAGTGCTATTACATATGTAAGGAACCATGCCGATCTCAGGTCTAAGGATTATACATTATCATTGCTTGAGACCAACTAATGACATATAGAATCATAACAATCTCAATAGTGTCTCAAGGTGGGTCTATCCAACCCCATGTTCTCTAACATGTATTCACATTATTGATTCGATATCCCTATATCTATGATCGGTGAAACATGATCATCAATCAATACATGTGCTGGTCGTAGAGTTACTGGTGTTCCGACCAGTGACATTTGACTAGGGATACTTTTAGACGACATCATATAAGTCAAAAAGTTTCACCAACAAGTCACATAATCGTTGATCTATATAATTGATGATTCATTCAAGGAACAAAATAACATTTATTCAATAACTCATAAACATAGACGTGATACAATTATCTCTACGATTGCCTCTAGGGCATATCACCAACAATCTCCCACTTGCACTAGAGTCAATCGTACAGGTATCGAATACCCATAGCTCTTGTGTGTGCCTCATGCTTAGGTTGCAGGAAAGGCTTTATCAATGGATCAGCAATGTTCAAATCCGTGTGCACTTTGCATATCTTCACATCACCTCTTTCTACAATCTCACGAATATTATGATATCGTTGAAGTATGTGCTTGGACTTTTGATGCGATTTAGGCTCCTTAACTTGTGCAATGGCTCCACTATTATTACAATAGAGATCCACTAGACTGGAAGCACTTGAAACCACACCCAGTTCATTAATAAACTTTCTAATCCATACAGCCTCTTTTGTAGCTTCCGAAGCGGCAATGTACTCAGCCTCTATTGTAGAATCAACAACCGTTCCTTGCTTGGAACTTTTCCAGCTCACTACTCCTCCATTCAAACAAAACACAAACCCAGACTCGATCTGTAGTCATCTTTGTCGGTTTGAAAACTAGCATCGGTGTAACCATTTACAACCAGCTCTTCCTCACCACCAAATGCAAGGAATGCATCCTTAGTCCTTCTTAAGTACTTAAGGATATTCTTGACTGCTATCCAGTGAACTTCACTTGGATCTGACTGATATCTGCTCGTAACACTTAGAGCGTATGACACATCTGGTCGTGTGCACAACATGGCATACATGATAGATCCTATAGCGGAAGCATATGTGATTCTACTCATTTTATCTCGCTCATTAGTGGTCGTAGGACACTGAATCTTTCTAAGATTAATACCATGTGACATGGACAAGAAACATTTCTTAGAATCTTGCAAGTTGAACTGTTTCAACACCTTGTCGATGTACACATCTTGACTTAATCTAATTAGCATCTTAGATCCATCTCTATAGATCCTTATACCTAGAATATATGTTGCATCTCCTAAATCTTTTATAGAGAAACTATTTCTCAATGAAGCTTTAACAGATTCAAGCATAGGAATGTCGTTTCTGACCAATAGTATGTCATCTCCATACAATATCAGAAATACAACTTTGCTCCCACTAATCTTCTTGTAAACACAAGATTCTTCTTCATTCTTAATGAAGTCAAACCCTTTGATCACTTTATCAAAACGAATGTTTCAACTCCGAGATGCTTACTTTAATCCATAGATGGACTTATTAAGTTTCTATACCTTTCCAGCCTCCTTTGATCGACAAAACCCTCAGGTTATCCGATGTACACATCCTCACTTAGGTTCCCATTTAGGAAAGCCGTTTTGACATCCATTTGCCATATCTTATAGTCGAAATATGCAACAATAGCTAGAATGATCCGAATAGACTTAAGCATAGCGACGGGCGAGAAGGTTTCATCATAATCAACACCTTGAATTTGTCTGAAACCCTTCCCGACCAGTCGTGCCTTATGAATGTGAACATTTCCATTCATATATATCTTTTTCTTAAAAATCTATTTGCACTCAACGGTTTTAACACTATCAGGTAGATCAAACAAGTTCTAAATTTGATTATCATACATGGACTTTATCTCGGATCTCATGGCTTCAAGCCATGACTCAAAGTCTGGGTCCACCATCGCTTTTGAATAAGTTTTAGGCTCATCATTATTCAACAACAATACATCATGCCCATACCTTATAGGCATTTGACGTGGCCTTTTCGATATACGTGGGGCTGATACTTCGACTACAGGTTCAACAATATTTTGTTCATCCTGTAGAGGTTCAGCAGGAGTTGAAATATTTTCAGATATTTCCGACTTCGTTGCGCTTGTTTCCATTGTTCAACAATATTTTGTTCATCCTTTAGAGGTTCAAAGAAGCATTTATCGAGTTGAAATATTTGACATATGCCTCACAACCCTATAGCTTGATATTTCCGAATTTCTTCGAGTTTTCGCCCTTTTAAAGTGAAAGTAGTCCATTGACTGGACCAATTGTGTTTTCCAATGAAAAGAAACTCTTTCTCCAAGAAGACACCATTACGGCTTTGATTCAACAAACACATGAATACATCTCCAATTTGATTTCATTCCGCTTATAAAATTAATATCCTTTAGTTTCCTTAGGATACCCTACAAAGAAGCATTTATCGGACTTGGTTGTGAGTTTATTAGACGTTAAACGTTTGACATATGCCTCACAACCCTATAGCTTGAGAAAAGATAATCCATGATACTTCACAGTCCATATTTCATATGGTGTTTTTCTCACGTATGTTGTTTGTGATATAGCGAGCATTCAAACTTCTCACAAAACACAGCAAAACGCGTGTTTTCAGATATGCGAGCATTCAAACTTCTCACAAAACAGAAGAAAAAAAAGTGAGAAGTCCGTTTAAGTTTCTCTCTAGCTACAACAAACTCAAGGATGTGTTTATCTCTAGCTTGGATCTCAACAAACCATTCGAGTTATTTTTGTTAAGAAACTGGGCCCAGGACCGGGAGTCCTGGCCCAAGGTGGGCTCCTCATCCCAAACCCTAGAAGGGTCGTAGCCTATAAATAGGGGGTGCTATTCATTGTAAAGATTTGATCGTTTGATGAAGGAATAAAGAGAAGCAAGAAGTCCCCCTACATCTCTGTGTTCTATCTCTTATTCTGTTCTTGTTGTTCATGCATTGTTCTTACAATTCTATGCATGTCTACGAGGTAATCGCCGATCGACTCGCCAATGACGGTTCCTCAACACGTTATCGCACGATCGACTCTCCTCGCATCGAAAGGTAACCGTCGATGAACGACACTCGTAAATTGAATCGTTTTCTAGATTGTTTTCAATTCGCAAATTTGGCTTTCTAGATTGGTTTTCACGGTGCAAATCCGCTCTAATCTACCGCGAGCCGACTTGAAGTCGCCGCCAAGCCGATCGGTGGGTTGCATGAAAGAGTAGATGATGATTGTACCGTAGGTTGTATATGCGATGCATGAAAGGCATCATGTGCACGCACCGCCGCAGCGCCGCCGTCACTACCTCGCGACACGTTACGGCCGGCATAGTCCGCCATCACGTATCGCCACGGAGGCAACGATGAGGCCACCCGCTAGCACGCGGCAAGCACGCACATGTCGGCATGAAGCCGCGCCTCTGTTGCAATCTCATACTACATTATATTGCATCGCATACATGAACAGTAACAAAAAAAAGGGACGGCCGACGGCCCTATAGAGCCGCGTCGCCGTCGATTTTGGTGTCACACCCGGCCACCTGAAGATGGCACCGCCACGCGCGCACGGGGCACGAGGCCGGCAGCCGCTTGCGCCCCCGCGCATGAACAGTACCCGCGCGGATGAACCGTGCCTGCGGCGGATGAACAGTGCGCCCGCATGAACAGTACCCGCGCGGATGAACAAGTGCGCCGCATGAACAGTGTTTGCGTGAACAGTAATCCGGCCATGAACAGTGCTTCACATGAACAGTGTTTTGCGGAAGAACAGTACCGCGCGGATGAACAGTGTGCCCGCATGAACAGTGTTTCATGTGAACAGTATCCGACCATGAACAGTGCTTCGCATGAACAGTGTTTTGCGGATGAACAGTGCGGTCGCATAAACAGTACTGCGCGGATGAACAGTACGACCGCATGAACAGTGTTTCGTGCGAACAGTAATTCGGCCATAAACAATGTTTTTCGGATGAACAGTGCACACGAAGAATTTTGCTACGCCCCCGCACGGGCTTCTCGCCGAACATAACCGCCGCCCGCACGCGGCACTCCTGCCCGACTGCCGCTCGCACACGGCTCCGCACTGGCCGCACCGCGCACTCCCACCTTCGGGCTCGAACCGGCTGCATCGCACCGGCCTCACAGATCACCGCACACTGCCGCCCTCCGTGCCCCTCGTATGCGTTTTCCGCCTCGCCATCTTGTATCGCACCGGCCACCTCTCGTAGTGGAAGACCGCCACTGGCTCGCAGCCGTGACGATCGCCTCGCGCCGCCCTCGGTCCTGCATGGCCACACCGGCCCTCGGTTTTGCGTGGCCAACAGCCACCCCGCGCCGCCCTCGAATGGCCTTGTGCCACCGCTTGAACCCACCCCAAACAAAAAAAGGAGGGCGGTGGAGAAAATTCAAATTTGCGGAATTTGTCGAGAAGTCATTTTTCCTAGCAGAAAGAGCCTCTGAATTCAATTTTGAATCAGCTTTTGCATTTGAAGCATGTTTATTTTTCTTATTATTATTTCTATGCAATTTATTTATCAGATTTATTGCTTTGATTATCTCAATTGTTTATATTGCTTTTAATCATTGAAAATAGCAAGAAATCATGAAAAATGCGAGAAAAATACGGAATACGAACACGAGTTCGATGAACATTATGAGAATTTTGCAACCATTTTATGCAGATTACTAGCGTAATCCTTTGAACTTTTGCATGAATAGGAATATGATCGCATCACGAACCAAGAGTTCAAGAATCGACCAAGATGACCGTAATTTGTATAGAATTTATATCGCCTCCAATGCGTGGTAATGTGATCACGGATGAGCGGAGCGATTGGGAAGACCCTCGCTACCTTGCGGTACAATCCGTACGCAACTATCGTTAAGACGACTACATGAAGTATGCCGAATTAATTGACATCATGCAAGTTGCGAAAGCTCAGGGTGATGTTCTAGGAAAGAACTTCATCTTGCAGCCACCTAGTAGCAATGTTGGCCATGAAGCCATCGCTAGCGCCTACAGATGAAGCCTCTCACAAATGAGAGGAGCAAGAAGGGTAAGGTCGTGCGTCGCACATTATTGATGCTTTACAGTCTAAGAAGAAGGGCAAATGATAGCATGAGGCATACCTCGCCATTGCAGGCATAGAGGATCCACATCCATTAGCTGCACTTATGAATGTGAACAGCCCAGTAGCAGCCCCATCATCCCTCCTTTGGATATCGCAGCGACCACAGCTGTAGCTGCCCAAGAGGAGAAGATCGCGCATGGAGCCGATTTAGGCAGAAGTTCCTGAATACTTCGCCTATTAGATCCAGTGCACGCATTGCACTCGGACCTTTTATAGAAACTTGCAGTTTGTAATTGAAGTAGAATTTTGAATTATTGAATAATGGTTGCAAGCTCTAGGAGAGCAAAGCATTAAATTCTTATTATGAGTCCTGCAAGACTTATTTTCCCGTTTTTATAATAGCAAGTTACGTTCTGATATCTGAAGTATTTTATTTATGTGTTGCTTGCTTTCTGCTACATATTAATAAAGTACATTATATTAGAACGCGTGTAGCGCCCTATGGAGGAAGTGTTCTTAGCATGTAGCGGCACAACGAATACCATCCTGAGAGAAACAGAAATTTTTTCAGTCGATCAGCAAGAATGCTGGTAGTCTTACGACAGTCGCAGGCAGCGATACTTGTATAATAAGCTCAGGAAGGGCCATAATTATACTCCCAAAGGACACAACTTTGGTCATTAAAGAAGACTTGTTGTACCCAGAATCGACTAGAACTCTCAAGGATATTTGCGCTAACAGTTTCCATGTAGAGACTGAAGAAGAGTATGGTATGAATACTGCTCATTACAAAGCGTGAAGAAAGTGAAAAATAGCATTAGAATATCTTCCTTCATATGAAATTGGGCTATACTACACTAATATTAAGGCATCTGCAGCCTATACTGCCTTGAAAACCGTATTTAGAAGCTCTGAACTTTTCTATCTCTGGCATGATAGATTGTGCCGTCTAAGTCTTAGGATGATGAGAGATATAATTAACAATTCACAGGGACATGATATGAATGTTAAGAATTTCTCGAATCAGAAGATTTTGTGTGCCCGCATGTGCCACCGAGAAATTAATTACTAGACCTTTTGCTCAAAAGCGAAGGATGAAGTCCTTGCATTCTGGACCGTATCCAGGAGACCTTTTGCGGTCCTATATAGCCCCTGTAAGGGTCATTTTAGGTATTTTATAGTGCTCATCAATGCTTCTTCAGAATGGTTGCACGTATGTTTATTGTCTACGAGAGATCATGCTTTTGTATAGCTAAATCTCGCAGATAATTAAATTAGAAATATTTTCTCTCATCATCATGAGAAGTCCACATGAATGGACAACGCTGGAGAACTTACTTCGAAAGCATTTGATGATTATTGCATGAAAATGGGAATTGAAAGTTGAGCATTCTGTACCACATGTCCACACCCAGAATGGACTAGCAGAACTTTGAAGAATTGTAATTTGCCAACTACATGTTGGGGACGTGCAGTCCTGCTCGCAGCAGCTCTCATCAATTTTAGACCGTCGGCTTATAACATCCATCCACCTATGCAACTAGCGCAAGGGTCAGCACCGAAAACTACTCATCTTCGCAGGTTTGGTCGTAAGGTTTATGTACCTATACCATCACCACAGCGAACTGCAATGGGTCTTCTCCGAAAGTCTGAGATATACATTGGTTATGAGACAGCATCCATAATCAAGTGTTTGGACCCTATGACTGGAGATTTGCATAATGCCCGATTCGTTGATAGTATATCAGATGAGATTAGTTCCCCGTCATTAGGGGGAGGAAATCAACCCTTGATAATAATGTCGGGAAATAATTGAAGTCTAGAAGACAATTGAAGTCCAGAAGATAATTGAAATCTATGCATATGACCCGCGCACTAGTAAAGCAAATAGAGAAGTCTAGAAGATAATTGCAATCTAGAAGATATTTGAATTGAAGTCTAGACGACAATTGAAGTCCAGAAGATAATTGATTTGCAAGCATTAGCGAATCAACTGCCTGACCACTTTAGTGATTTGAAGTGCGTGATCAAGTCGCATTTTCCTGTATGCAATGCACCGGAGAGGGGTGAAATACCAATGAAGGTATCCCTAATCCCGTCCAGAGGCCTCAGAATAAAAGGACGAGAACTCCGGTCCTCGAATCCGGCAACCGGGACGCCGTGAAAAAGGATAAGAAGGATTTGACACAGCCGATCACCGAAGTGCCCTAGAACTAGAAGGGGAGCCAGTTGAGACCTGGCACCGGTATGGAACCTTCAGAAAAGGCATACCAGAATTGAACATCCCCATGGAGGGAGACATCAGCATGGATGTGTGCGCACACATCGGAGCTGAAAAACTAAAGGGACTTGCCCCGCAATTGGAAGCAGCGGTGAGCGAGTAGAAGCATTAGAAGAATCGCCCCTTGAAGAAATAGTTATAAAATTTATGACCTCGGGAGAATCTTTGAATATGACAACAGCCAATGTCGACATATACTTTGCAAAGAAACTTGCCACAATCATCAATCTTGATTCAGAGCTCAGACGCTCATTGAATGAAAGAAAAGATCGATTGAAAGAAGGCAATAGAAACCGAATTATTCTCCCCGAATAAAAGAAGGGCGTTTGGGCACAGTAAGTCGTCGCCTCCTTGTGCACCCGTAGGGCATAAGTGGATATTTGTTCAAAAGAGAAATAAAAGAAATAAGGCTCGTTGCATAAGGTTTCATTGAACATCCAGAGATGATTATGAAGAAACCTATTCCCGATCATGGCGTAACCCCTTTAGACATTTTATCTCAATGGCGTTGAACTTGAAGTTAGAAGTGAAATTGATGGATAGGGTACCAGCATACCTTTATGAAATATTGGATTCGGACATTTATATGAAGATACCTGAATGTATCCCTGTCCCGAACTAAGATAGAGCAAATAAAAATATGTACAGTGTGAAACTCAGAAAGTCACTGTACGAACTTAAGCAATTAGGCAGAATGTGGTATAATCGCTTGAAGCGACTTTCTATGCAAGAAAGGCTACACGAAAAATGAGAATAATCTCTGTATGACGATCCCATAATGGATTTTGTATAATCTCAGTGTATGAAGATGATCCGATATCATCTAACCACAAGGATATTAGGAAAGCAAGCTCTTACCTAGAGTCGGAGTTCGAAATGAAATATTTGGGTAAAACCAAATATTGTCTAGGCTTGCAGCTTGAGCATACCCCTGAAGGGATTTTAGTACATCAGTCAAACTACACTCAGAAGGTGTTGGAAATGTTTGATTTTGAAAAGGCATACCCTTTGAAAGTGCCAATGGTCGGGAGATCTTTGCAGCAAGACAAGGACCTGTACAGACCTAGAAAAGAGGGGGAGGAAGTCCTGGGACCAGAATTCCCATATTTAAGTGTGATAGAAACACTCATGTATTGAACAAACTGTACTAGACTGGGCATTGCATTTGCCGTGAACCTATTAGCAAGGTATAGTACAGAACCTACCAAAGACATTGGCAGGGAATGAAGGACATCTTCCGATACCTCCAAGGAAGCAAAGAACTTGGTCTGTTCTATAGAAAGAACTAAGACCTAACTATGAATGGCAATGCAAATAACGGGTACTTGTAGGACCCGCATACAGCCAAATAGCGAACATGATATGTATTCCTATGTGGTGGAACTGCAATTCCATAAAAACCGTCTAAGCAGAGTCTTGTACCGACTTCGACGAACCACTCGGAAATGATAGTACAGTATGAGGCCTCACGAGAATGTGATTGGCTTCGGCGGATGATTCACCACATCCAGCAGTCGTGTGGATTGAATACCGCACAAACCCCCACTGTTATCTATGAAGATAATGCAGCTTGTGTTGCACAAATGCAGATGGGTTATATGAAGAATCCTCTCACAAAGCATATCAACCCCAAGTTCTTCTATGCTCATGAAATGCAAAAGATGGACGAAATTAAGGTACTGCATACTAAGTCATGTGAAAATCTTGCAGATTTGTTCACTAAGTCACTTCCAGCATCTAGCTTTGAAAGGTGCATATGTGAAAATTGGAATGATGAGACTTAGAGAAGTGCAAAATTCAGGGGGAGAATCTTCACAAACTCATTACTAAAGCTTGATCACGAAGATCGAGTACCCAAAGAGCAAATCCTGAAGATTAAATGAAATTGGGTGGATTGTACTCTTTTTCCCTTGACGAGTTTTCCTGAAGTTTCCTGCTAACGCTTTTAATGAGGCAATTGTGCAGATAACGAACATGATTCATGTACTCTTTCTCCAAATTTTTCCCACTGGGTTTTTATGGGGTTTTGATGAGACATGGACATGAAGGATGAGTGCCCAAGGGGGAGTGTTAAGAAACTGGGCCCAGGACCGGGAGTCCTGGCCCAAGGTGGGCTCCTCATCCCAAACCCTAGAAGGGTCGTAGCCTATAAATAGGGGGTGCTATTCATTGTAAAGATTTGATCGTTTGATGAAGGAATAAAGAGAAGCAAGAAGTCCCCCTACATCTCTGTGTTCTATCTCTTATTCTGTTCTTGTTGTTCATGCATTGTTCTTACGATTCTATGCATGTCTACGAGGTAATCGCTCGGACTGGACTCGCCAGCGACGGTTCCTCAACAATTTTGTTGCGTAAAACCGAAGGATAAGAGAACAGCTTGAACAAAAAGAATCAAATCTCGGATCTTATGGAGCCGTTCAACTGATATCGGTAATCAATCAACTGAATGCATGCGCGACTTCCAAAAACAGTCAGTAAGCCCAATTTCACAATTCCGAATCCCTTTCTCCACTAGTAAAGGAACTTGTCATCGGATCATACTCGTGATATTCCAGACAAGGAGAAGAATATCGTATCTGAACTTAAGCATCCATAGAGTTTAAAGGAATCCATATAGCACATCAATCTCTGCATTGAATCCAACGGTCATAACAATTGACTTAAATATAAAACAATTTCAGACGATTTAAAAATAGCAAATCCTAAATAATAAATACCATGACACCGTCGTAATTCTCATCCACTTAACAGAAACATCAATCAAAATCAACCAGACATCTGAATCAATCCACGCCACGATTTAACACTGTAACCACATTGGTATTTCCATCAAAGTTAAAGAGAGAGAGAGAGTTACACCCTGTGCCAAATGAGGCATATGCCGGTTTCCACTTGTTCAAAGCAAACTAAATAGCAACTAAGAAGATAAGCCAGGCCCTGAGCCGTCGGCAACCTAGACTCCGACCTCAAAACAAATCAAACTGAATTAAGATTACAGACGACGGCGTTCGTTCGGTACCGCTCCTGAAAATCCGCAACGGCACGAAGCGACGTTCGTTCATGCGTGGGAGCTCCATCACTCACACGGTGTAGTGGCGCTGTATCGTGTCGATGTCGAGCCCCTTGAGCCTCACCGTCGACTCCATCTGGCCCTTGAGCGTGTTCAGCTCACGGAGCCTGCGGCAGCGACGGCGAGCAATGCCCGCCCACACAGGCAAGAAAATGTTCAGTTCAGAGTGTGCTAGACAGAGATGTATCAGAGCGAAATGTAGTTTAGCTCCACTATGCTTCACTGTCATGCCACTCGTGCTTACCTTGCAACCTCCGCTCGGCGCTTTGCCTGCTCGGCGATCTCCGAGAGCTCCCTGTAGCTGCTCCTCTCGTTGAGGATGCCGGCGATCTCGGGCGCCGGGAGGCCGTGGAGCGTCCGCTGCGCCGTCGCCCACTGCGCCTCGCGCTCCTCCCTGCCGTAGTCCTTCTTGGTGGTGAAGGCAATCTGTTTTGAAGTTCGGCAAGGAACACGCACGTAAACATTTGGCCAAAGAAACAAACTGTGACAAGACAACAAAGGATGCTTACTACCTTGTGCTCGAAGAGGTTGTCCCAGGCCCTCCCGCTGAGCGCGTAGCGGATACCGAACTTGAACCAGTCGAGGGGGACGAAGGTGACGAGGCTGTAGAGCCAGATCACCCCGGCCCAACCCCACCCGATGCCGCTGATACGAGCAAACCCGAAGTGGGCGTACACCGCCAGGAGAGTGGCAGCCTGCGGTGGCAAGGCAACAGCAGTTTGGGTTCAGGTTATCGATGCATGCAAACTCAGCTGCCCATCCATGGCGGCAGGGGGAGGAGGAGTGGGAAGCTGGCTTACGATCTGCGCGATGACGAACGCGGAGCACAGCCAGAGCCCGGGCCGTTCCAGGAAGCACCAGCTGCGCGACCGGGTCACGAATATCAGGGCCTGGCTGATGATGCTCACTTGCAGGTACAGGGCAGACATCATCGCGTCCTCGTTGCCCCTCAGCGATCTCACATGGAACGTGTTCTGCAGTTGGAACAATAGCAAAAGGAGGTTTAGCATCTTTGTGAGGAAGCTTTTGTACGATGAATCCATAGATATCTCATTGTTCTTTCGCCCGTAATTTCATTTGCTGGGATTGTTCATGGATGGAGAGGGAAAAGGAATGCCTACAGTGAACAAGTCTGTGCTCCTCATGGCCCAGAAGAAGATCACAGTCATCACGGCCAAGTAGGTGCCATACACGATGCCGGTGATGAAAATCTCTCTCAGCTTCCAGCTGTCTGGGTGAGGGGATGGCTTCACTCTGTCCTTGGAGATCGTCATGATTGTACCTGAATCAATTAAACATATGAACCATTTGAGTACGCGAATGGTCGATGATGCGGGGACTAAAGAGAGGTTTAGCATCTTGAAGTTGTTGTCCAAACCCACCGTCGTTCAGAATGGCAATGACCAGGATCATGAACGGAGAGAAATCAAATTTCCAGATCAGTGCAATCAGCATGAAGGCAAGCTGCAGATTGACAACAGAAGATGTTTTCAAACAAATACAGTGTTGAACAAGTGGATTCTTCAAGACCTCAGAAAAATGAACTTACCACAATACGAATTGTTATCGACACCGCGTAAATCTAGGAAATAACAAGATCAGATAGAACAGTCAGAATTGTAATTGGGAAGGGAAAAAACATCTTAACCATGTCTGAGTTTTGTCAGGCAGGGAATGCTCACAGTGTAGTTCTTCATCCTCTGGAAGATGGCTCGGCTAGTGAGCACAGCACTGATGATGACGCTGAGCCCAGGTTCAGTAAGCACAATGTCGGAGGCATTCCTGGCCGCATCAGTAGCATCGGCGACGGCGATCCCTATGTCGGCCTTCTTCAGCGCGGGCGCGTCGTTCACGCCGTCCCCAGTCATCCCGCAGATGTGCTTCATCTCCTGCAGCTTCTTGACGATATCGTACTTGTGCTCTGCATAACAGAGATAGCAACTTCAGATTACACACTATACAAACTAACAAGATGCAATGAAATGCGATTGCATTGCAATACAGCTCTCGCGTGCTGAATTATGTTTATTCAGAGATTTTACTTAGAAATTCATATAAAAATCAAATTGCATATTTTTTTATTTTTATTCTGAATATCAGTTTATTTATTTTTCTGTAATTGGTATACAGATCCAATTGCTCATTTTTATTTAATTATTATTCCAAACTACAGGTATTTAAAAATTATACTTTGAAATTCGTATCGAAATCAAATTGCCAATTTTATTTTATTTTTTCCCGAGTTTCAGTTTTTTATTGGAATTCGTTTACAGGTCCCATTGTTAATTTTTTGTTTAATTTTTATTCCAAATTATATTTATTTCGATATTTAACTTAGGAATTCGCGTAGAAATCAAATTATTAATTTTATTTTGTTTTTTATTCTGAATTTTAGTTATTTTTGAATTATAGTTGATATTAACGTGGACTCTTTCTCTTAATCTAGACCATTACCCAGCACCATCAACGTAGCAAGTTCAGATCACATACTCTATAAAAATTAACAAGATGCAATAATTCATGAAAAAGAGGTTGCATTGCAATGCAGCTCTCGCGTGCTATCTCACCTGGGAAGACACCGGCGAAGCCGTCGGCCTTCTCGATCAGCTCATCCTCGGGGACCGAAGCAATGGATTCATCTTTGTTCTGCCCGAGCAGCGCTGATGAGGGGTACATGTTCGTGCCCATGCCGAGCCTTCTTCCGGTCTCCTTGGCGATGGCAAGCTGATCACCTGCAGCACACATGTCACACTTGATGAAGTCAGCCTGAACAACCTCTCAATCTTGCAGTAAGAAACAGTAGAATCACATGATGATCAATGGAGCAATGTACCAGTGATCATCTTGACATTGATGCCGAGGCTGAGCGCCCGCTTGATGGTCTCGGCGCTGTCGTGCCTCGGCGGATCAAGGAGGGGCAGCAGGCCGACGAGCTCCCACGGTGCCCCAGGGCTATCCTTGTTCTTCTCCGGCACTTCCTGCAGCACAACGAACCCGACAAAATGTTTTACACAAGAAAAAGAATACGCAGTTCGTAGTTGTACAATTAATTGTACATTCAGAAGAGAAACCAAGAAGATTATTCTTAATCATCGTGCCTGTCTGGCGACTGCGAGGGATCGAAGGCCGCGATCGGCGTACTTGTCGATCACGGCGTGCACCTTGTTCTTGACATCCTCTCTGCAGTTGCAGAGGGCCAAAATCTGCATCCATGCATACACACCATGAAAGCTAGCCACGATGGCAAAATAACATACAAGATGTGTCAGAGGAAGAAGAAGCGGGGACCTGCTCGGGAGCGCCCTTGCTGACGCGGTGCCAGGTGCCGTCGGCTTGGTCGATGTAGGTGAGGGCGGTGCGCTTGTCGACGGGGTTGAAGGGGAGGAAGTGGACCTCCTTGATGCCGGCCCGGGCCTCCTTGGGGTCGGCGAGCATGCCGACCATGGCGGCATCGATGGCGTCCTGGTTCTCGACCCTCGAGGCCCTGGTCGCGAGCAGGAGGACCAGGTCCTGGTCGACGCCCTTGGCGAACATCTCGATGAGGCCGCGGTCGACGCCGAGCTTGTTCAGGGTGAGCGTGCCCGTCTTGTCGCTGCAGAGCACGTCCATGCCGGCCATCTCCTCGATGGACGTCATGCGCTTGGTGATGGCGCCCTGCTTCGATAGCCGGTGGGAGCCGATAGCCATGGTGACGGAGAGCACGGTGGGCATGGCGATAGGGATGCCGCCGATGAGCAGCACGAGGAGGTTGTCGATGCCGTCGCGGTAGCGGCGGTGCTGGATGAGGTACATGACGATGATCTCGACGAACATGCCGACGGCGATGGCGGCGATGCAGAAGTTGCCGATGGCCTTGAGCACCTTCTGGAAGTGGCCGACCTGGTTGGTGGTGTCGACGAGGTGCGCCGCCTTGCCGAAGAAGGTGTGCACGCCGGTGGCGATGACGACGGCCTCGATCTCGCCCTGCTTGCATGTGGAGCCCGAGTAGACGCTGTCGCCCGGGGTCTTGGTCACCGGCAGAGACTCGCCGGTGAGCGCCGACTGGTCTATCTTGAGCGGGTCGCCGTCGAGGAGGAGGCGCACGTCGGCCGGGACGATGTCGCCAAGCTTGATGCTGATGATGTCGCCGGGGACGAGGATGGCGGCGTCCTGCTCGCTCCAGCGGCTGTCGCGGAGCACCTTGGTCTTGGGGGCGAGGTTGGCCATGAGCGCCTTGGCCGAGCTCCCGGCGTTGCGCTCCTCAATGTAGGAGATGGTAGAGTTGATGAGGAGGAGCACGATAATACCGTGAAGTCCTGCCAGTCCGGCGGGCGATGGTCACCGTTGGCCATCACGATGGCCATGACGGCTGCCGCCTCCATCACCCACGACAGAGGGTTCCACATAAACCCTAAGAACTTGAGGATCTCACTCTCCTGCGCCGCACGCAAACACCATGCCACCATTATTACATACTTGTATTACGGAAAAACAAAGCTCGCAGCTAATCTAATTAGTCAAAACACACGTAGATTAAAAGTTTAAAACCAAACGAAATTAAAGATGACAGAATCGGAAACTACTAACCTTCTTTTCTTCGAGTTTGTTGGGGCCGAAGACGGCGATGCGCGCCTGGGCCTCCTCGAAGGTGAGGCCTTCCCGGCTGCATTTCAGATTCTCGAGCACCTCCTCCACCGGGATGTGCTCCTGCCATGAGAAAAACACACACACAGACAGAATTAATTTTAAAAAAGTTGATCAGTACTGATCGAAATACGAGTAAAAAATTGATCAGCACCGATTGAAATATGAAAATAGAGACATCCGATCATTAGGTGGCGGCAGATCACAAAAAGTGAAAGAAAAAGAAAGGTGATCTGTGCAGATGAGAAAACTGGAAACTAGTTGAGCTAGCGCCTTCTTCTAATTCACTCGTGAATCAAATAATAAAAAGGGCGCACGCATGTTTATCGTTCAAATGAGCAAGCAAAAGGAGATTAAATCCGTCAAGTGGTGGGATTCGATCTACTCTCCTCGTATTTCCCTAGAATTCGTTCTTCTTATCAAACCCGTATGAAGTTTTCAGATTCGATCTACTCTTTTTCATACTTCCCCTAGAATTCAATTTTTTTTTCCTTATCAAAGATCATGCTCGATCGAAACAACACTAAAAACTCAACTCAAAGAACAAAGAAGAAGAAGAAGAAGAAAAATATCAAGGAAGACTCGTTGGAACTTGCAACACCAAGAAGAAGCTGGAAGAAGCAACAAGTGATCCGAGATCGATTTCGTCCTCACCAGATCAACAGATTCGTTCCTGATTTGCTCCAGGACGTCCGATGCCGCCGCCATCCTCTCCGTCTTCCGCGCGAACGCCGGGCGAGCACTACCGCCGCCGCCGCCCGGGGCCGGGGATCACGCCGCAGTCAGGAGCACGCACGTATCGAATAAGGGCGGGATGGGGTGGCGTTTGGCCCAGGGGGAGTGGCTCCTGTCTTATAGGGGGTGTGGTGGGGCCGGCCCCGCTACTATCTCTTCTCGAATTCAGTTGCCGTGGACTCCTTTTGTTTATCTCATTTATTATCTTTCTTCTTCTTCTTCTTTATTTATTATTACTATTATTGTGTTATTATTATTTCCTGCCGCTATTATTGTGTTATTATTATTTCCTGCTGCTAGCTGTTGTAGTAGGCACATGCAAACGGTTCGGTTGTGGTCTGTAACCGTATCGTATTATGTACCGGATCGTACGTACGTACGTATGTACGTGGTCGCATATATACAACACCAGAAAGAAATAATAATGGATGGACGGCTGTGATTCAAGTTAACAAGTCATCCATTCATTCTCACGTCCATCATGCATGCATGCAGCACGCACGTACGCACGAGAGAGGAGTGGTTGATCACGTACCTATGTCACGACGACTCTGGTACGTAGATTGGTCGGGGGAGATCTGTTGAGTTGCGGTAACCAATTAACCTAAAATCTTAAGTTGACGAGTAAAGAAACCTAAAATCTCTTAGCTCTGATACTATATTGAATTGCATGTATCAATTAATTCACCTAAAAATTTAAACTGATGAGAAAAAGATGTCTAATACACTTTAATGAGATCGACATTAAGGCCTAATATGTATGTTTTTCCAAGTGATGGGTAACCAAAAATCAAATCGAAAAAAAAGATAAAATGAAAAATTATTAATTAGAAAGAAAGGGAGACATCAAATCAATTTAGAAGAAATACCTATAAATGTATGCGCGCGCGCTTTTCTCTCGCTGAATACACAGTGAACATCATTAGCTGTACATGCTTTGCCTAGCTAGCTAGCAAGGTGGCAATGTACCCTATGCATGCATGCATGCATGCTAGCTACTCTACTTAGCTGATGCGACTGAGGTCGAGTCGTTAACATCTTGTGTTGTATCTACCTAGCTAGGTGCATGTGTGCGAATTTAGAATTAGATTTTTTTTTGTTTCAAAAGGTGGATTAACCACACACATATATCGAGGACATATCCTGAATACAAGGATATAGACAACCATTGTCTATAATACTAAATACAATATTAAAGATGACTTCTATAGTAGGTTGTCTTTTCATAGACAGTTGCTCTATGTACAATGTGTCTTGTTTCTCGTGTTACAATCGACTACTACATAACGACTTAATTCCCAATGCCCCCTCTCTTTTCCACGTCATCTCATGTCGTAGAGATGACCCAATTCTCAATGCTCTCTCCTCTCCTGCACATCATCTCGTGTCCTACGTGGTAAAGTTTAGAGACAGTTGACGTCATACCATTGTACATGTTTTAACCCTGTGCTTCAGCGAGCACCTGTAAATTAGTGCTTGATTTGCTAGGCATATACACGCACGTTTCTCTTTATTCTCCCCGTTCTAATTCTAATTGCGTATTTGAGGAATCTTTTGCTTGTATACATACATAAACTATCCACTTTTATCAGTTTTGGCTCTTTTGCTACTTTAAATTCTTTAATAAAATAGACTGTGTGCATCTTTGATATAGAGGCAGGAGAGAAGCATTCTCTTCTATTATCTAAAAAGTTTGATGTGACAGGCAGCGTACCTTTTGTTCTATATTTGGCGTGATTTTATTTCTCATTTTTTGAAAAATGCATACATGCGTGATGGATGTATGCATACAGCTTGTGCTACTCGACTTGTATTTTGAGCTAGATACGCGCTGGACGGTCGTGCGAGTCAATGGATCGGATAATCTTTGTAGCGAATGCCAGCTATTAGCAGTTGACTCTATCTAGTCAATTTTAATATAATATAATAAATATTATTGTTGTGTCACGTTGACTTCAAGATTAATTAGACACATATTCTATCCTTAGCTAACGCTCGTTAAGTTGACGCCCAAATGAAGAAAAAGGTTGTTGATAATTAAAACCAAGAGCATGCAAAAAAAAGGGTGTTTTGTTTCAGCTCTATCTAGCTAGCTAGATAGCTGCATGCATGCATGCATGCATCCCGGTAGAAAGGTTTACGGATAAGTTTGCTAGTGATTTGCACTTGCAGTATATGCATAATGAGACTATATATATGACGGGTAAAATTGAAAGAGTTTTTTTAAAAAAAAATCGTGCACAATCCATTCATCATGCAGCATATATATACCTGGCCGGCCGTTCCGTACCCAAATTAATCTCCATAGAGACGCCTTTCGATTTCGATCAATCGTTTATTGGGTAGCAATTGCAAGCCCCAGCTCGTATGCTGTACTAAGTGATTTTGGGGCGGCAGTTCGGTTGTTGCGCCGGTTGTGTCGGGTGGATCCATGGATTTGTTAGTTTTATCTTCAAACAAAAAAGATTTTGACGATGATACCCTTTCAAATGACAATTAATATAATAGCCTTAAAAATTCACAAGACTCCTGGTGTAGTACGTGCCTAACCCAGAGAGAAGAAATCTCTTTGCTTGGACATGTGATTCTTTTGCGTCAAGAACAGAATCGAATAATAAAATATAGAGATAAAAGAGAAGAAAGGAGCACGCGTGCTAGCTATTTCGGAATTGCAGGTTTTTTTTTGTTTGAAAGAGCAAATTAAACAATGGGTTCGAACTTCTGCTCGTAGATAATGGTATACAGGCAGGGCGGAGCTGACGCTGGCCTCAGGCCGGCCCATTCGCATCTCCTCAAAGTTGGCAGTCAGTTGGCATTGCCCCAAGGCATAGGAGGCTAGGAGCCATTCAGTTGGCATTGCCCCAAGGCTCGAGGCCCGAGACTCGGTTCTAGGTGGGATCTGTCGAGGGCCGAGATGAAGCATTGAAAAAGAAGAGCGGATCGAGTTGATGCCTGCAAATGTGCTACTGTGTACGTGATATAATTAGGAAAAATTGGTCAGGACACTGTAAATTGACACTTTTTACGAACGAACATCTAAAAAGTAGGGTTACGTAATAATAATATATTATAAAAATGTGTAATTTTGATGTAGGATACTCATGCCATTATTTTGTCATTTCTGGACCACAGGGGAGAGAGAAAACACGCGAATTGTCAATTTTGCCCTTCCTACCCTCACTCACTCCATCTCTTTCTTCTCCCCATTCTATTTCTTGTCCCTTGGAGCTCTCTTGGCCGAATGTGGCTCCATGGCACCACCTCTCCTGGCTCCGACTCGGCCTAGCCGTCGGTGCGCCTCGGCCCTCCATGGTGCCGCCTCTCCTGCTCCCGGCTTGGCCGACGCCGCCATCACCTGCTTCGGCCCGGCGCCCGACGCCCACGAGCCGCCCCAAGGGGTGCCCCTTAGATGAAATGGCCACAGTACTGAAGGCAGCAAAGAAAGCATGAGCCTGATGTTGGAATTAATCCTTCCATTAGTTTCCTTTTGATTTCGGTTTTGAGTCATAGAAGTTTTAGTTTTAGCAATCAGTTCAGTTTCGGACAGAGTCTATTTTCCAGTTTTGTTTTCTGAATTCGGATCAAATTGTACTCCGATTTGTAATCTGTTTCGGTTGTAGACATTGCAGTTTTAGGATGTAATCCTGAGTATCAATATATGAGAGATTGGAAGAAGAGGTGCGCCGATTTGCACCAAAAATCAGTTTGTCTGCGTTCTGTTTTTACTCTGGTTTATGTCAAAGTGCAGACACTATTCACAAACTAGCAATTGCGAGTACAAACAGAACTTCAGAGGTGTTCTGGAGTCTAAAGTGTTCTGAAGTCTGAACTTCAGTAGAACATCAATCATTGGATTCCTTTTCTGTAATACTTCTGCAAGAAACCATCAATGATTGGAGGAGACACAACAGCTTATGCTCTTCATGGGAAAAATGTTCTGAAATTCTGATCAGAATTCTTGTCAGGAGTCAGGACTCACAGGTAGTTCAGCGACCAAGAGCAGCTAAGCTTGTCATGGAGATTAAGTTCGTTATATTCATAGTTCATTTAGAAACTAATTTACAGGTTCAAATTTTGCTCCAATGCCACATACTGAAGCAAAGAACTTCTATTACAGCTTCAGCTCAATAAGTAGCTTAATAGTCCTCAATAAGTAGCTTTACCTACGCATCATCAAGCTATGAAAGCATCACAAGCTCAAGATGTTGGAATTAATACGGGCTAGACTCAATTTTAATTCCTGAAAAATCCCAAAGGCCCATGTGCATGTGCTAAAACTGTTTAGTCTCATATGGAGAGTTAAATGTGAGTTACACCACTTTAAAAAGTGGAACATGGTAGCCCCATTGTGGAATTGGAGAGAGCCAATACACGCGTGTGCTCGCTCGCTCGCTCGCCTCACCACGCCGTGCCGTGCCGTGCCGTGCCGAGCCGAGATCTATTCGAAAATCGAAATGCACCGACTCGTAGTAAATGGTATTAACGGACGACTTAGACAGTACTCTACATTTTGGTATTGTCTCCGACGATCTCCATCCCAGCGAGGTGCGTGTACGGTCGCACCGGGAGAGCAGGTCTCCGAAACCCCGTCCTTGAAGGTTTGCACGAGCAAGGATGAATAAGGTTTTTAGGAAGCGTTCGCGCGACTGCTCGCTGCTTCCTCTTCGTTCGATTCTCTGCTACGTCTACATCAACTGCACGACTACTACCACGACGTCCACTACGCCATGACGAACGACGACCTAGCCAAGACTCCTGCTGCTGCTACTGGATCTGGAGTTCCTACTGCTGCTGCTCCTTCCACTAGATCTGGGTATGCCTATCTCGCACTTATTTGTTGGTTAGCTTTATTATCTGTTGTTAACTTGAACACTGAGATAGGTATGCTAGTTTCTGTCCTTTTGGATCTTAGTATGGCTATAGTGTTCTTGTTTATTTGTTTTGTGAAAATGACTAGAGTAATTTCCATTATTTATCTACCATATTTCTGGATTAAAGTAATTCAAAAATGCTCATATATTCAACAATCCAAAAACCTTATTTTAGGCATTTTTCGTCAACTGGCTTTGCTGCTACGCTCAAACCCTCTGAGTTCGATGGCGCGAACTCCAACTCTGAGGTGGCGCACCAAGATGGTGCTTTGGCTAACTGCCATGAACGTTTTCCATGTGGCAAAGGGCAAGCTGAAGAAACACTTACTCCTGAATAGGAGCAAGCGTTCGAGGCTGCTGATAACCTTTTTAAAGGTGCCGTGGTTAGCGTTCTTGGTGAGAAGTTAGTTGATGCATACATGGTGATTAAAACGGGAAAGAGATGCACTCGAGGCCAAGTTTGGGATTTCGGATGCAAGCAGTGAATTGCATCTCATGGAGCAATACCATGACTATAGAATGGTTGATGGCTGTTCTGTAGTCGAGCAGGCTTATGAGATACAATCCATGACCACAAAACTTGAGCACTTCAAGTGTGTGTTACCGGACAAGTTTATCGCGGGAGGCATTATTGCCAAGCTTCCTCATTCTTGGAAGAATTTTGCTACTTCTCTGAAACATAAGAGACAAGAGTTTTCTGTTGGAAATCTCATTGGGTCTCTTGATGTTGAAGAGAAGGCGAGGGCAAAAGATACACACACTAGAGGTAATGAGGGACATTCTGGCGCCAATGTGGTGCAGAAGAAGAATGGCCAAGCTCAAAAGTTCAAAGGCAAGAACAAGACTGCACAAACAACTAGCTTCAAGAAGAAGAACACAAAGGATGGCCTTTGCTTTGTGTGTGGCGAACCTGGTCATTGGGCCAAGGATTGCAGCCAACGCAAGGGTGGAAAGAATCAGCAAGGGCAGAATTCTAAATTTGCTAATGTTGTTGTTAGTACTACTGAGATGGAAACATCAGGGTATGGTAATTTACCTACTGTTCTTTCCGTATGTCAATTTATCGATTGGTGGATAGACACTAGTGCTAATATACATGTATGTGCTGATATTTCATTGTTCTCTTCTTACCAGGTCACACGGGATTCAACCGTTCTAATGGGGAACGGGTCACATGCCACTGTTCATGGTGTTGGCACGGTCGATCTGAAGTTTACTTCGGGGAAGATTGTGCAACTGAAGAACGTGCATCATGTGCCATCTATCAATAAGAATATCGTCAGTGGATCTCTTCTGTGTAGAGATGACTTTAGACTGGTTTTTGAGTCCAATAAATTTGTAGTGTCCAAGTGTGGACAATTTGTTGGTAAAGGCTATGTGTGCGGAGGCTTGTTCCGTCTATCCCTTTCAGATTTTGTAATAATGTTGTGAACCATGTTTGCAGTGGTAATGAGACTACTATTTGGTATTCACGACTTTGTCACATAAATTTTGGTTGCATGACACGGTTAGCCAGTATAGAGTTAATCCCAAAATTTACCCTCGCCAAAGGTTCTAAATGTCAAGTTTGTGTGCAATCAAAGCAACCTCGTAAGCCTCATAAGGCTCTGAAGGTAAGAAACTTGGCACCATTAGAACTAATACATTCAGATCTGTGTGAGATGAATGGTGTGTTAACAAAAGGTGGTAAGAGATATTTCATGACTTTGATTGATGACTCCACTAGGTTCTGCTATGTGTATCTTTTGAAAACTAAAGATGAAGCTCTTCACTACTTTAAAATCTATAAGGCAGAAGCTGAGAGTCAACTTGAAAAGAAAATAAAAAGGGTTAGGTCTGATCGTGGCGGCGAGTACTTTTCTAAATAGTTCAATTTATTCTATGAGGAACAGGGTATAATCCATGAGAGGACGTCTTCCTATTCACCCCAGTCAAACGGGGTTGCTGAAAGAAAGAACTGCACTCTAACTGATTTGATTAACGCTATGTTAGAAACAGCGGGTCTTTTCAAAGCATAGTGGGGGAAGGCTATATTGACTTCATGTCTGTAACATCCCAATTTTGGGACTTGTGTTTCAAATGTAAGAAAATGAGTAGAAATTAAAACTTTTTCTTACATCATGTATTTCCTTTGTGTACTGAACAAGTATTGTACAAGAAGTTATGGAAATACAAAGTCACAAGTCTTTTGATCCAAATCTTGAGCTTTCAAAAACAATCTAGTCAAACCTCTTGATCATCTCCTGAAAATATTTTTCCTAAGTTCTTGGGATGGTATGTGACCCCTCTGAAAAATTTCACAATTTTTAGAAATTGTTTGAATATTTTTGGAGGTCAGTCAAACCTATTCAAATTCTGGTCAGGCTATGGGCCAGCACCTTGTGGAATTTTTGGAGGAAAAAGTATAGCACAAAAACCTCTGCAAAATTTATACAAGGTCAATAACTCAGCTAGCAAGCTCCTGCAAAAATTTCAGAAAATTTTGAGTTAGTTTGCTATCCCAAATAAATCCCAAAGTTCGGCTCTAATGAAAACCCTAAAATCCAAACCACGGTTCGAGCGGACTTGGGTTCGAGTCCGACTTGGCTCGCCACTCGACTCGGTCGGTCCACGAACAGCGCCAAGTCCGGCTCGGCGCACGTGGCGTTTCTTAGTCGTTGGATTTAAATCGTGCGGCTGGATAGCTTGAACCGTTCGACCCTCCAATCGCACTCATCGCTCGAGTCGTTGGATTGAAATCCAACGCCATGAGCTCCTTTAGCTATTTTGGCACTCGGGATGGGGCGATCTCGACCGTCCGATTAAATCTTAAACGGTCGCGACGCCTCGTTCTTCTTCTTCCTCCTCTCTGTCTTCTTCCTCGCGCCGCACGTGGCCACTGTGCGGTATGGCGCTGTCACATCCCGCGTCCGCGCCCTCGCGTGTTGTCGGGACGGTAGCGGCGTGGCAGCACTTTCGGCCAAAAGCCGTGCTCCGCGCTGCCCTCCTTCATTAGCCCTAGTTTTAGCACGGCTGAGTTCGCCGTAGCTCACCGCGGGGCCCTCTTTTCTTTGTTTTGTGCTCGTTAGTTTCAAAAGCCCTGGACCCTCCTCCGATTTTCCTTCCACTCCGATCACCCCACTCATTTGTGCTGTGGTTGAGTCCAACCACGTGAGCACTCCTCCGCCATTGATGCCTTGTGAGCTCCTTCGGTGATTGGGTGCTCCAGTGGTTCTAATCCGAATATTTTCCTATCCCTTGGAGCCCTCGTGCCTCCGATCGATTCCCTAACTTGATTTTGGTTTCCCTTCACAGAACTCCTTAATTTCAAGTTTGGAATCTTGGCGTCGTAGAGCTCCCCTTCGCTTCTAACTCCGTAAGCCTTCTTCGTCCAACCCTTTGGTCTGGACCACCTCCGGGCCATCGCAAGCTTACCATGACCATTCCTTTTGCCTCTGGTCGCCTAGGGCATCTTGTCGTCGTGGTCTTCCTCGGTAGCCGCGTCGGTCTCCGCCGCCAAAGACTCCTCCGACCTCCCCGGACCTCTCCTGCTCCCGGTAAGTTCCTTTTAGCCTCAGAGAGCTTAATCACTAACTAGGTTAGCTCGTAGCGCCCTCTTTCGCGTTTCGGTTTTGCCGAAACGCTCCTCCGCCTCTCAGGCTCGCGGCGTTCATGTGCCCGCTCCGCCGTTGAGAGTGGTTCCTTTATGTGTGCAATAGTATTAGGAACGTTTTCATACAGTTGGCTAGCGCCGCCGTGGTCTTGGTCGTCGGCGACGTGCCGGCGAGCTCCACGCGGTGCTCGGTACTTTCTCGGATTTTTGTCAAGTCCTCGGACCTCCTCGGGTTGTTCTTGGCCGTCAATGACCTCCCCGGGATTAGATCTAGGCCTTAGATTCACTTCTGTGTAAATTCTAAGTCCTAGGACCTCCTAGAGTAATCTCACCGTTTAAGACATCCTTAGGTCGAATCTTAGCCGTTAGATCCGCTCGTGAAAACCTTAAGCGCTAGGACCTCCCCTGGTTAGATCCTAGCCGACCATGACCTCCTTAGACTCAATCCGAGCCACTAGGACCATTCCTGCGCAAAAAGACCTCCTCGCGGTCTTTGTAAAAGACCACCCCTAAAAAAAAAACCCCCCTCAGGGTCCTCTTTGTAAAAGACCACCCCTGGTCTTTTATAAAGAAAGCCTCAAGACCTCCCCCGCCGATCCGGGACTGCTCAGACCTCCTAGGCCTAACTCGAGCCGCCCGGATCTCCTCCCGTTAAAACACTGTCGCATAGGACCTCCCCGAGCAGATCTTGGCCATCCAAGACCTCCTCAGTTAAATCCCAGCCGATCAGGACCTCCCCTGGGAGATCTTGACCGCTAAAGACCTCCCTCTGGAGATCTAGACCGTCGAAGACCTCCTCCGTGAGATCTTGGCCGTCCAGACCTCCCTCCGTAGGTTTAGCCTTAGGACCTCCCCTAGTGTTCGGGACCGCCAGATCTTGATCTGACGGTCACGACCTCCGTTAGGCGCGAGGACCTCCTTTGCGTCGCGCTGCATGCACCGGTCGTGGCCGTTGGATCAAATCTCAACGGTCCGCACTCTCCCAGTCGCGGAGGAGGTCTTTCGTGTGCCGTGCTTCGAGGTCCGTGGCCGTGCGATGAAGGATCGACGGCCCACGACCTCTCCTTTTTCCTTCAGTTCAGTTGGACCTCCGGAGAGCTCAAATTTTCTAAGTCTTTTAATGTTTCAAATTTAAAAAATGCTCAACTTTGTCATTTTAGCTCCTTTTTGAATGATTCCATTCTTTCTGTAGCTCATTATAGTATGAACTTTAATTTGAGAATGAATTTAGGCTGTCATGTAGCAGAAAATGTTATAAACCTCATGATCTTGTTTAGTGAAAATGGTTTTCCAGAAATTCATTGAAAATTTATAAATTGCATAACTTATTCTTTGTAACTCTAAACTGAGCAAACTAAATTTTGTTAAAACCCACTAGGAATGTACTGTAATTTAGAATAGGTCTTCATATGATCCTTGCCACTGAAATTAATGATTCACTAGTTTTATAACTTAGAAAAATCATAACTAATTCATTTAAACTCCAAATTGTGCAAACTCAGTTTTGCTGTTGTTAGGATAACCATATATACCTACCATAAAAATTTCAAGTTCCAGATTATTCTACAAATTTTCGCCATAAACAGTAACCATAATTAATTTAATTAGGATTTTTCAGGCTGAGAGAACTTAGTTTAGCCATAACTTTTTCATGCTAAGTCCAAATGAAGTGATTCTTGTTTCTAAAATTGTCTAAAATCAACCTCTAGTTGCTGTAGAAATTTCATGGGATTGGATGTTTTTGCTGTTGAGTTCCTTTTGGTGTTCTTCGTTCTTATCGGTTTTTATTGCCTTTTCGCGTTAGGTTCCGAAGATTTTATTGAACCTGAGCACTCCCCTCTGCAGCAAGACCAATCCCAGCAAGGCAAGCAGTTTGATCATGTTAATCCCAGTATTTTAAGTATTTATGTTGTTTACAAATTCTATGTATGCATTGCTAGTTTGTGTTAAACTATTATCGCTAGTTGACCTAGTAGATGCATTTCCTTAAGACAAATGATTATCCTCTACTACTGTGAGCCTAGGTTATTGCTGTGATTTAGGGTTCGTGGATGAGCTCTTGTCACTTAATAGTTTGCGAATTAATTGCTTAGTCATGCTTAGCTTCCGGTAGAAATGGGCGGTTATCGACTTGTCGATAACCTTGATCATATAAAACTTATTATGATTTATGACTTCCACCTTGTGCCATGTCTACTTATGAAAACTAAAACTGAAAAACAAAATGATTTAGACTTGGGCACAATGGTAGGCTGGTGTGATTTCCGGGTGTGACCGAATGGTGCTGAGTCAATTAAGGACCGAACATCTTGTGAGTACCTGTTATCCCGGCAATTTGTGCGTGCTAACCACACTAGAGGGTATGGGACCTCTATTGACTTAGTACTTTGGCGTGTATTGGCTTCGGGTTGCAGGGAGTCGCATGAGGGATGGTGTTGGGAGCATTGTAGAGTCCGAAAGGCTTCCCCCCGTAACGGTTGGTTGTCTTTCGGCTGGCAATGTAAGCGTATGAGTTTCTATCCATACGAGCGGCTCGTGGTTAATACACAATATTGGAAAACGTCTCGTAGGACTTAGCCGTGCCGGCATACCTTCGAAGTGTGCTTTGTGGCTTAAAGGCGATGCGAGTGTGGGTACATTGGTACACCTGCGCAGGTTAAAACTATTCGAATAGCCTCGTCCTAGGTTATGGACACGCTTGGGTAAGCTTTTAGGAGTTACACTACAACCTTTTAATTAAAACTTGACGGGTGGTACGAATCGGGGATTCGTGCTATGTTGTGGTGACTATTGGGATAGTCACTTCCAGGTGGTTACTTGTATGTATCTTTATTTCAATGTTATTTTAACAATAAAACAGATTTGCAAACTTGCTTTTAAATATATGACGTTATTGAAAATAAAGTTGACTTTGTGCAAAATGAGACATACAACCTCCACCTAAACAAGCTTGCATGTAGTTTATGAATAGGTCTGCTATTCCACACGTCAGTCTTGCGAGTACCTTTGTGTACTCGGTTATCTTGCTTAAATGTATTTGTTGCAGAGGAAGAAGGTGAGTGGAGGGCCTCACTTCGTGAGTTGTCTTTGTGGTAGCCTTAGAGCGTCTAGTCATGGCCTGTCGGTTGTCTTGTGGGTTGTGTGGCCAACCGGTCGACTTTTGTTCTAGCCATCTTATGACACCTTTTGCTTCCGCTGTCATTCTTGTATATTGTTATATTTGGCCGGTCGGCTCTTTTGTAATAACTTACTTTATCTATGACCTTTACTAGACTTGTTATTGTATGATGTATAGAAATGATGTGTAATTTTGTGATGATGTGCATATGTTGTAATTCTGGGAAGCATATGTCCATCGAGGCTTAGAATGTTTAATTAGTAATGCTAGAACCATTTGGAGGTTAAGTGTTACTAGTTAAATATTCTGGGTCCTCACAAAGTTGGTATCAGAGCCATACTGACCGTAGAAACCCCTAGCTTGGTCGCCTTTAGGATATTTTGAAAACTTACTTTCAAATGGGTCATTAAGATTTAAGTAAGTTCTCAAATTTTACTCCTTACCTATCTTAGTTGCTCATCTCACCTTGCTCTTGAATAAGTTTTGAAAAAGTTGTTCCTCTTTTCCCTTCAAAAGCTAGCCACTTATCGATTCACTTTGGTTTTGGGTGAACCATGAGAGTGTGACTTAAAATGGGCGGTTTTAGGAGAAGATTAGAAGTTTAAAAGGGCAGATTTAGACAGCTAGCTAGTAACTAGTGAAGGAGGTAGAAAACGAGAGGATAATTCAACCAAAACTTGTGGGAATAAAAGGGTAAGAAGTGATATGAGTGAGCTAAATACCTAATACTCTAGTAGGTGGTTATACCTTGGTTTTGGGCTGTTTAGAGCTAGAGTTGGGTGCTGAAATTTTGGTCTTCTCCAACGTTACTCGTTCTTTCCATACGGGTTGGTCGTTTCGGGAAGTTGATTTGGTGACTTATGGTCTTATGCTCTCTTATGGCTATTCTTTGGTCATTTTAATTGAGTTTGGGTTTCCTTGCCTGTTGCTCTTGTGTTGTAGCTAACTTGTCTTAGTGAATCAGGATGGCTGGAGGAACCCGTAGTGGTCGGAATCAGCCGGGTAGTCCCGATGAGGAGCTTCCCCCTCCTCCGACCATGGCTGAAGTCCTCATGCAGATCGAACGCAATCGTTCGGAGGACCGCAGGGTGTTGGAGGTTATCGCGGAAACACCTCCACTCCCTCCGTGCCTCGGATCCGAGGAGGTGGTCATCGGTCTCGTGGGGACTTGCGGAGTTCCTTCGCACGCAGCCTCCTACCTTCTCCGGTCCGAGATCCTTGGGCGCAGACGATCGGCTGCGTCCGGTTGAGCGAAGCTCAACGTTGCTCGCGCCGTGAGCAGAGCGGGCACTTTCGCATCCCATCGGTTGGAGGGTGCGGCACTCTCGCAGTGGGAGAACTTCCTCGCCATGCAGCCCGCGGGACACGTGGTCTCGTGGGAGGAGTTCAGTCGACTTTCCGTCGGGCCCATGTCCCCGCCGACTGATGAAGTCAAGAAGAAGGAGTTCCTTGCGCTCAAACAGGGCGCAAATCGGATCGAGTACCTCCATGAGTTCAACCATCCGCGAGGTACGCTCGCCGAGGTGGCCACCGATGAGGCCAGCAGGAGAAGTTCATGGAGGGCACATGAGGAGGCTGCAGAACAAGCTCTCTATTGTGGACTTCCCGACTTCCGCACCTTGGTAGACAAGGCCATCGTCGCTGAGCACAAGGCGAGCGTGGCGAGTCCCGCAGCGCAAGTGGGAGGCCCGCCGGTTCGCACGCAGCCGGCCTCGTCCGTCCCCTAGTTGGGCTCGCATCGTGGCCCGTTCTTTGGCTTCACCACCGCCGAGGCCTTCGGCACCAGCCCCACGCCCTCCGCAGCCGTGATTCGATCCACGTCGCGCCGCGAGCCGCCAGCAGGTGTTCCCGCAACCCACCGCCGACGCCACCGCTTCTCTCGCACAACAAGGGCCACTACGCGAGTAGTTGCCCTAAGAAGATCGAGCGCCCTCGCCCCAATGGAGGACGCGGCAAGGGAGTGGTCACCCACCGACCGAAGACCCGGGCTTGGGAGCGCCGAGTCAACCATATCTCGGCCGGGAGGCACAGGAGGCGCCCGACGTTGTGTTGGGTACGCTTCTTGTCAATTTACGTCCCGCTACAGTTTTATTTGACTCTGGAGCTTCGCATTCTTTTATTTCGAGGTCGTTTGCTGTTGATAGTGGTCTCCACTGTGTTTCTTTGGGGGTTCCACTACTTATTCGCTCTCCGGGTTCGGAAATGAGAGCTGACCAAGTGTGCCGGGACGTTCTTATCCACATTAAAGGAGTGGGATTCTTGGCGAATCTTATCCTACTCGATCCGGCACGCCTGGATGTGATTCTTGGCATGGATTGGTTGTCCCGACACTTGGGGCAAATCGATTGTGCCAGGAGGATTGTCTTTCTCACCAGCTCCTCAGGCGAACAGGTTGGGTTTTCACCGCAGCTGCTTGGGCCACATCTTTATGCCCTTAAAGCAAAGCCAGCATTGGAGATTCGCGATGTCCCCACTGTGTGTGAATTCGCGGATGTCTTTCCTGAAGACTTGCCCGGGATGCCTCCCGTTCGAGACCTGGAGTTCGTCATTGAGTTGCTGCCCGGTACCGCCTCTTTTTCCAAGAGGCCGTATCGCATGCCTCCTAATGAGTTGGAGGAGCTGAAGAAGCAACTAGGTGAGCTGAAAGAGAAGGGTTTTATCCGTCCTAGCTCATCTCCTTGGGGCTGTCCGGTTATCTTTGTGAAGAAGAAGGACAATACCTTGCGCATGTGTGTTGATTACCGTCCGCTTAATGAAGTGACGGTAAAGAACAAGTATCCTTTGCCCCGTATTGATGACCTTTTTGATCAGTTGTCCGGAGCCCAGGTGTTCTCCAAGATTGACTTGAGATTGGGCTATCATCAAGTCAGGATCAGGGCCGAGGATATTCCGAAGACGGCCTTTGCTACTCGTTATGGTCTTTACGAGTACACCGTCATGTCTTTTGGTTTGAACCAGCCCCCGCTTAATGCTCCCGCTTTATTCATGAACCTTATGAACTCGGTATTCATGGAGTATTTGGATAGGTTCGTGGTGGTATTCATTGATGATATCCTTATCTACTCCAAGAGTGAAGAAGAGCATGCTGAGCATCTCAAGCTTGTGTTGGGCAAGCTGCGCGAGCACCAGCTATATGCCAAATTCAGTAAGTGCGATTTCTGGTTGAGGGAAGTGGCGTTCTTGGGCCATGTTCTTTCAGCAGGAGGTGTGGCTGTGGATCCTGGCAAGGTCAACGATGTGCTATCTTGGGGTCAGCCCAAGTCAGTCACCGATGTGCGGAGTTTTCTTGGTTTGGCTGGCTACTATCGCCGCTTTATCGAGAATTTCTCCAAGATTGCGAAGCCTATGACTGAACTGCTCAAGAAAGACAAGAAGTTTGAGTGGTCTACTACTTGTGATGTGAGTTTTCAGGAACTCAAGAAGCGGTTGACCTCAGCCCCAGTGCTTGTTCTCCCTGATATTCACAAGAGTTTTGATATCTATTGTGATGCTTCTCGTCAGGGTCTTGGTTGTGTTCTTATGCAGGAAGGCAAGGTTGTGGCCTATGCATCAAGGCAGTTGAGGCCTCATGAACTCAACTATCCTACTCATGACTTGGAGTTAGCTGCTGTGGTTCATGCACTCAAGATTTGGCGGCATTATCTGATTGGTAACCGTTGTGAGGTGTATTCTGACCACAAGAGCTTGAAGTACTTGTTCACGCAGCCAGATCTGAACCTCAGGCAAAGAAGATGGTTGGAATTGATCAAGGACTATGATATGGGCATTCAGTATCATCCGGGCAAGGCCAATGTCGTTGCGGATGCACTCAGTCGAAAGGTGTATTGCAACATGTTAATGCTCCAAGGGCAGCAGCCTACCCTCGTAGAGGAATTTCAGCGCCTCAATTTGGGTTTGATCGAGCACGGTTCCCTTGCTACCTTGGTTGTGCAACCGACCTTGGTGGATCAAATCAAGGCAGCACAGCAGACAGATGTTGGTGTAAGCCAAATCAAGCGGAACATCAAGGATGGGACAGCCAAGTGCTTTTCAGAGGATGAGCATGGTGTTGTGTGGTTTGGGCAGCGTCTTGTGGTTCCTAAGGTCATGGAATTGCGGGATTTGATTCTCTGCGAAGCCCATGATTCCCCCTTGTCCATCCATCCCGGGGCTACCAAGATGTATCAGGACCTTCGTCAGAGATTCTGGTGGACCCGTATGAAGCGCGAGATTGCCAAGTTCGTTGCCGAGTGCGATGTGTGCTATCGTGTGAAGACCGAGCATCAACGTCCAGCAGGTCTTCTTCAGCCTTTGCCAGTGCCAGAGTGGAAGTGGGATTCTGTAGGCA
This sequence comes from Ampelocalamus luodianensis, assembly GCA_036346255.1. Lineage (NCBI taxonomy): Eukaryota > Viridiplantae > Streptophyta > Magnoliopsida > Poales > Poaceae > Ampelocalamus > Ampelocalamus luodianensis. The sequence continues at coordinate 38,932,225 of CM070632.1, read as the reverse complement.
TGGATTTCATCACTGGTTTGCCCCGTACTTCCTCGGGGAAGGATGCCATCTGGGTTGTCATCGATCGATTGACTAAGGTAGCGCATTTTCTGGCAGTGCGTACCAACCTCAGTGTTAGTCAATTGGTGGATCTCTACGTATCGCGCATTGTGTGCCTGCATGGTGTGCCATGAACGATTGTGTCAGATCGTGGTTCTCTTTTTACCTCTTGGTTTTGACATCAGTTGCAAGAGGCCATGGGGTCGCGTCTTTCCTTCAGTTCAGCTTATCATCCCTAGACTGACGGTCAGACGGAGCGCGTCAACCAAGTGTTGGAAGATATGCTCCGTGCTTGTGTTCTTTCCTATGAGAATAAGTGGGAGAAATGCTTGCCATTTGTTGAGTTCTCCTACAACAACAGCTTTCAGGCCAGTCTTGGCATGACACCATTTGAGGCCTTGTATGGGAGAAGGTGCAGAACCCCTTTGAACTGGTCGAGACCGGTGAGCGCGCGATTTTGGCCCAGAGTCGATTAATGAGGCCGAAAGTCAGGTCCAGTTGATTCGCGAGCATTTGCGCACGCCCGATCCGAGCAAAAGAGCTATGCGGTCGTCGTCGCCGTGAGTTGAGCTTTGAGCCCAATGACTTTGTGTATCTCAAAGTCTCACCCTTGAAGGGCCATCGCGTTTTGGCGTCAAGGGCAAGTTGGCTCCTCGCTATGTTGGGCCGTGTCGCATCGTCGAGAGAGTTGGGGCGTGGCGTGCATGGTTGGAGCTACCACCGCACTTGAGGGTGTGCATGATGTGTTCCATGTGTCACACGAAGAAGTGCCTCCGTGTCCCAATCGAGAAACTCCGTTGGAGGTTCTCGATGTGCGGAGAATTTGACCTCCGCGAGCATCCTGTTCGTATTCTTGAGGAATCGAGCGGAGAACAAGGAACCGTGTCATCAAGTTCCTTAAGGTTCAGTGGTCAAACCATTCTGAAGATGAGGCAACTTGGGAGCGAGAAGATCGCCTTCGTGCAGATTATCCATCCTTCTTCTCCGAGTGAACGGAATCTCGGGTCGAGATTCTTGTAAGGGGGGGGGGGAGAGTTGTAACATCCCAATTTTGGGGCTTGTGTTTCAAATGTAAGAAAATGAGTAGAAATTAAAACATTTCTTACATCATGTATTTCCTATGTGTACTGAACAAGTATTGTACAAGAAGTTATGGAAATACAAAGTCACAAGTCTTTTGATCCAAATCTTGAGCTTTCAAAAACAATCTTGTCAAACCTCTTGATCATCTCCTGGAAATATTTTTCCTGAGTTCTTGGGATGGTATGTGACCCCTCTGAAAAATTTCACAATTTTTAGAAATTGTTTGAATATTTTTGGAGGTCAGTCAAACCTATTCAAATTCTGGTCAGGCTGTGGGCCAGCACCTTGTGGAATTTTTGGAGGAAAAAGTATAGCACAAAAACCTCTGCAAAATTTATACAAGGTCAATAACTCAGCTAGCAAGCTCCTGCAAAAATTTCAGAAAATTTTGAGTTAGTTTGCTATCCCAAATAAATCCCCAAAGTTCAGCTCTAATGAAAACCCTAAAATCCAAACCCTGGTCGAGCCAGACTTGGGTTCGAGTCTGACTCGGGCTCGAGCCACTCGACTCGGTCCAGTCCACGAACCGCGCCAAGTCCGGCTCGAGCGCACGTGGTCGTTTCTTAGTCGTTGGATTTAAATCGTGCGGCCTGGATAGATTGAACCGTTCGGACCCTCCAATTGCACTCATCGCTCTGAGTCGTTGGATTGAAATCCAACGCTCATGAGCTCCTCTAGCTATTTTGGAACTCAGAGGACGTGGGACGATCTCGACCGTCCGATTAAATCTTAAACGGTCGCGATCGCCCCTGTTCTTCTTCTTCCTCCTCTCTGTCTTCTTCCTCGCGCCGCACGCGGCCACTGTGCGGTATGGCGCTGTCACATCCCGCGTCGCGCCTCGCGTGTTGTCGGGACAGTAGCGGCGTGGCAGCACTTTCGGCCAAAAGCCGTGCTCCGCGCTGCCCTCCTTCATTAGCCCTAGTTTTAGCGCGGCTGAGTTCGCCGTAGCTCACCGCGGGGGCCCCCTTTTTTCTTTGTTTTGTGCTCGTTAGTTTCAAAAGCCCCTGGACCCTCCTCTGATTTTCCCTTCCACTCCTGATCACCCCCAGCTCATTTGTGCTGTGGTTGAGTCCAACCACAGTGAGCACTCCCTCCGCCATTGATGCCTTGTGAGCTCCTTCGGTGATTGGGTGCTCCATTGGTTCTAATCCGAATATTTTCCTATCCCTTGGAGCCCTCGTGCGTCCGATCGATTCCCCTAACTTGATTTTGGTTTCCCTTCACAGGAACTCCTTAATTTCAAGTTTGGAATCTTGGCGGCCGTAAGAGCTCCCCTTCGTTCCTAACTCCGGTAAGTCTTCTTCGTCCAACCCTTTGGCCTGGACCACCTCTGGGCCATTGCAAGCTTACCATGACCATTCCTTTTGCCTCTGGTCGCCTAGGGCATCTTGTCGTCGTGGTCTTCCTCGGTAGCGGCGTCGGTCTCGCCGCCAAAGACCTCCTCCGACCTCCTGGACCTCTCATGTGTCCCGGTAAGTTCCTTTAGCCATGTAGAGCTTAATCACTAACTAGGTTAGCTCGTAGCGCCCTCTTTCGTGCGTTTTGGTTTTGCGAAAACACTCCTCCGCCTCTCGGCTCACGGCGTTCATGAGCCCGCTCCGCGTTGAGAGTGGTTCCTTTACGTGTGCAATAGTATTAGGAACGTTTTCGTACAGTTGGCTAGCGCCGCCGTGGTCTTGGTCGTCGGCGACGTGCCGGCGAGCTCCACGCGGTGCTCGGTACTTTGTCGGATTTTTGTCAAGTCCTCGGACCTCCTCGGGTTGTTCTTGGCCGTCAATGACCTCCCCGGGGTTAGATCTAGGCCTTAGATTCACTTCTGTATAAATTCTAAGTCCTAGTACCTCCTAGAGTAATCTCAGCCGTTTAAGACCTCTTTAGGTCGAATCTTAGCCGTTAGATCTGACTCTGTGAAAAACCTTAAGCGCTAGGACCTCCCCTGGTTAGATCCTAGCCGACCATGACCTCCTTAGACTCAATCTGAGCCGCTAGGACCACTCCTGCGCAAAAAGACCTCACGGTCTTTGTAAAGACCACCCCTAACCCCCCCTCAGGGTCCTCTTTGTAAAAGACCACTCCTGGTCTTTTATAAAGAAAGCCTCAGGACCTCCCCCCGCGTCGATCCGGGACTGCTCAGGACCTCCCTAGGCCTATCTGAGCCGTCCGATCTCCTCCTGTTAAAACACTGTCGCATAGGACCTCCCCGAGCAGATCTTGGCCATCCAAGACCTCCTCAGTTAAATCCCAGCCGATCAGGACCTCCCCTGGGAGATCTTGACCGCCCAGGACCTCCCTCGCTTGATCGTGACCGCTAAAGACCTCCCTCTAGAGATCTAGACCGTCGAAGACCTCCTCCGTGAGATCTTGGCCGTCCAGACCTCCCTCCGTAGGTTTAGCCTTAGGACCCCCCCTAGTGTTCGGGGCCGCCAGATCTTGATCTGACGGGCACGACCTCCGTTAGGCGCGAGGACCTCCTTTGCGTGCGCTGTGCATGCACTGGTCGTGGCCGTTGGATCAAATCTCAACGGTCCAGACCTCCCCAGTGCGGGAGGAGGTCTTTCGTGTGCTGTGCTTCGAGGTCCATGGCCGTGCGATGAAGGATCGACGGCCCACGACCTCTCCTTTTTCCTGTAGTTGAGTTGGACCTCCCGAGAGCTCAAATTTTCTAAGTCTTTTAATGTTTCAAATTTCAAAAATGCTCAACTTTGTCATTTTAGCTCCTTTTTGAATGATTCCAGTTGCTGTAGCTCTGTTATAGTATGAACTTTAATTTGAGAATGAATTTAGGCTGTCATGTAGCAGAAAATGTTATAAACCTCATGATCTTGTTTAGTGAAAATAGTTGTCTAGAAATTCATTGAAAATTTGTAAATTGCATAACTTATTCTCTGTAATTCCAAACTGAGCAAACTAAGTTTTGTTAAAACCCACTAGGAATGTACTATAATTTAGAATAGGTCTTCATATGATCCTTGCCACTGAAATTAATGATTCACTAGTTTTAGAACTTAGAAAAATCATAACTAATTCATTTCAACTCCAAATTGTGCAAACTCAGTTTTGATGTTGTTAGGATAACCATATCTACCTACCATAAAAATTTTAAGTTCCAGATCATTCTAGAAATTTTCGCCATAAACAGTAACCATAATTAATTTAATTAGGATTTTTCAGGCTGAGAGAACTTAGTTTAGCCATAACTTTTTCATGCTAAGTCCAAATGAAGTGATTATTGTTTCTAAAATTGTCTAAAATCAACCTCTAGTTGCTGTAGAAATTTCATGGGATTGGATGTTCTTTGCTGTTGAGTTCCTTTTGGTGTTCTTCGTTCTTATCGGTTTTATCGCATTTTCAAGTTAGGTTCCAAGAATTTATTGAACCTGAGCACTCCCCTCTGCAGCAAGACCAATCCCAGCAAGGCAAGAAGTTTGATCATGTTAATCCCAGTATTTTAAGTATTTATGTTATTTACAAATTCTATGTATGCATTGCTAGTTTGTGTTAAACTATTGTCGCTAGTTGACCTAGTAGATGCATTTCCTTAAGACAAATGATTATCCTCTACTACCGTGAGCCTAGGTTATTGCTGTGATTTAGGGTTCGTGGATGAGCTCTTGTCACTTAGTAGTTTGCGAATTAATTGCTTAGCCATGCTTAGCTTCCGGTAGAAATGGGCGGTTATCGACTTGTAGATAACCTTGATCATATAAAACTTATTATGATTTATGACTTCCACCTTGTGCCATGTCTACTTATGAAAACTAAAACTGAAAAACAAAATGATTTAGACTTGGGCACAATGGTAAGCTGGTGTGATTTTCGGGTGTGACTGGAATGGTGCCCGAGTCAATTAAGGACCGAACATCTTGTGAGTACCTGTTATCCAGGCAATTTGTGCGTGCTAACCACACTAGAGGGTATGAGACCTCTCTTGACTTAGTACTTTGGCGTGTATTGGCTTCGGGTCGCAGGGAGTCGCAGGAGGGATGGTGTTGGGAGCATTGTAGAGTCCGAAAGGCTTCCCCCCCGTAACGGTTGGTTGTCTTTCGGCTGGCAATGTAAGCGTATGGGTTTCTATCCATACGAGCGGCTCGTGGTTAATACACAATATTGGAAAACGTCTCGTAGGACTTAGCTGTAACAACCCTAACTTAGGGTTTGTATTTCCAATGTAAAATTTTGAGGAGAAATAAAAACTTTTGTTGTCTCATCAAATCATTTGGAAGCTTTCCAGATTTTCCCTAGCAATTTCCAATTTTTAGAATTTAATTCTTGTGATTGGAAATTGTTGTTATCAGATTCTTAGCCTTCAAACCTATGATCATCCTCTGAAATTATTTTTCCTATCATCTTGATCATCCTATCTACCTCCCTGAATTATTTCACAATTTTTAGATTTTATTTGCTATTTCAAATGGCCAAGTCAAACTAGTTTGAATTTCTGGTCAAACCCTAGGTCAGCAGCTTGTGAATTTTCTGCAGAACAATACAGTGCCTAAAAAGTTCTGGAAAATTTATGCAATGCTGTTCTCTGTCCCCTGTAGCTACCATAAAAATTTCGGAAATTTGGGAGCTCGGGAACTACCTCTAAAAATTCCCCAAAACTCTCTCGACTTTTAAACTCAAAATCGAAATAATCGTTTGTTCGCTCAACTCGAGCCCGACTCAAATCCGACCGCACCTAAATGGCTCGGTCGCACCACCTAACTGCACAGCGCGAGTCCAATCGATCGTGACCGTCCGATGCAAATCGAACGATCCACGTGCGCGTATGCAATCGACCGTTCCGAATGCATACATAGATCTCGACCGCCCATTTCGATCCAGATCAACGTCTTTTTGATCGAAGTCGGACCAGCTCATCGCGCGCTTTGCTGCTGCCGACGACGCGGGCCCTTTGTCGTCGCCACCTACCTCTCGCCAAGAGCTGAGTGCCGGCGGCAACGTGCATGCGCGCCACCTCGCCTCGCCGTCCGTTCTCGGTTTCCTCGCGCGCTTCACCTCGGCCGCATCATCCGCTGCTAGCCCATATCCTGGTGCGGCATTAATCGCTCGCCATCTACCTCTCGACTCGCTTTTTCTCCCATGCGTCTCGGTGCCGAAGCTCCGCCTCTGTTTCCTCCGCCTCGTCCCTACTTAAGCTCACCCAAAGCTCCTCTTCCTTCTTTAGACACCATTAAGCCATCCCCTATCACCCATTGCTCCTTCTGAGCTCAAATCGTAGTAGTGCTCGAGCTTTGGTGCACGACCGTGCCGCCACCGCCGTGTCAACACCACAACCAGTGAAGCTCATCTTCTCCTTTGCGCGTCATATCATGTTCCAGATCCCTATCATGTTTTCCCCTCAGCTAATTTTGAGTTTCACTCGCAGGGAGCCGTTGAATTTTGGTGTCCCTCTATTTCGGCCGAAAGTTGGATCTTCGTCCTCATCTCCGGTGAGTTGGCTCTTAGAGTAATTGCTCGCGCTAGCACCATCTAGTGCACTCACTCGAGCTATCTCCATCTCTCTTTTCCCCTATTTTTGCTCAGGTTGCTCACTCGAGCATAGTTCCCTTGCTGCCTTGGTTATGCAACCGACCTTGGTGGATCAAGTCAAGGCGGCACAACAATCAGATGATGGTGTGGGTAAAATTAAGCAGAACATCAAGAATGGATCAGCCAAGTGTTTCACAGAAGATGAGCACGGTGTCGTATGGTTTGGGCAGCGGCTTGTGGTCCCAAAGGTCCCAGAGTTGCGGGATTTGATTCTTCAGGAGGCCCATGATTCGCCTTTGTCCATCCATCCGGGGCCACCAAAATGTACCAAGATCTCGTCAGAGATTCGGTGGACTCGCATGAAGCGCGAGATTGCCGTGTTCGTGGCGGATGTGACATATGTTGTCGCGTCCAAGGCGAGCATCGGCGTCCCGCAGTCTCCTCCACTTCTTGCCTATACCGAGTGGAAGTGGATTCCGTTGGTATGGACTTCACATCGTTTGCCCTGCATTTCTTCGGGAAGGATGCTATCCGGGTGGTTATTGACCGATTGACAAAAGTAGCACATTTTCGTCGGTGTGTACCGCCCTCGCCACAAGAAATTGGCGCACTCTACATATCCCGCATTGTGAGTTTGCATGGTGTGCCACGAACTATGGTGTCGATCGTGGTTCTCTTTTCACTTCCGACTTTGGCACGCTCACAGAGGCCATGGGTACCGTCTTACTTTCAGCACCGCCTACCATCCTCAGACTGATGGTCAGACGGAGCGGGTCAACCAAGTTCTTGAAGATATGCTCCGTGCTTGTGTTCTTTCCTATGGGAAGAATTGGGAGAAGTGCCTACCGCTTGCCGAAGTTCTCCTACAACAACGGCTTCGAGCTAGTCTCGGCATGACACCATTTGAGGCCTTGTATGGACGGCGCCGCAGAACACCGTTGGCCGGTCGAACCGGTGAAAGCGGTTCTTTGCCGGATTCGATCAATGAGGCGGAAAGTCAAGTGCGCTTGATTCGTGAGCACTTGCGCATAGCTCACCCGAGCGAGAAGAGCTATGCGGTCGGCGTCGCCGTGAGTTGAGTTTCGGCCCAATGACTTTGTGTATCTCAAAGTCTCGCCTGCGAAGGACATCGCCGCTTTGTCAAGGGCAATCGCTCCTCGATATGTCCGGGCCATATCGCTTCATCAAGAAAGTAGGAGCTGTTGCATACAAGTTGGAGTTACCAGCTACACTTGAAGGGGTGCATGATGTTTTCCATGTGTCACAATTGAAGAAGTGCCTCCGTATTCCAGTTGAGGAAACACCATTGGAAAATATCGATGTGCAGGAAGATCTGTCTTATCGTGAGCGCCCCGTTCGTATCCTCGAAGAAGCTGAACGCAGAACAAGGAACCGTGTGATCAAGTTCCTCAAAGTTCGTGGTCAAACCACTCGAGGATGAAGCCACTTGGGAGCGGAAGATCGCCTCCGGCAGACACAGTCCTTCTTCTCCCAGTGATCAGAATCTCGGGGCGAGATTCCTGTAAGGGGGGGAGATTTGTAACAGCTCTAACTTAGGGTTTGTATTTCAAATGTAAAATTTTGAGGAGAAATAAAAACTTTTGTTGTCTCTTCAAATCATTTGAAAGTTTCTACATTTTTCCCTAGCAATTTCCATTTCCTAGAATTAAATTCTTGTGAATGGAAATTGTTGTCATCAAATTATTAGCCTTCAAACTTGTGATCATCCTCTGCAATTATTTTTCTGTCATCTTGATCATCCTATCTACCTCCCTGAATTATCTCACAATTTGTAGATTTTATTTGCTATTTCAAATGGCCAAGTCAACCTAGTTTGAAATCTGGTCAAACTTCTGTTCAGCAGCTTGTGAATTTTATTGCGAGAAATCTAGTGCATGAAAACTCCTGGAAAAATTTCACAAGGTTGTCCTCTGTCCCTAGTAGCTACCATAAAAATTTCGAAATTTTTGGAGCTCAGGAGCTACCTCTAAAAATTCCCCAACCTTCTCTGTCTTTTAAATCAAAATCTAAAAACACCGCTCCTGCCCAACCCAACTCAGGGCTCGAGTCCGACTGCGACCGCTTGGCTCGCTCGAACCAACTAGTTGCACCGCGGCGCCTCGATGGTATCGCTACCGTCCGATGCGATCGAACGATCCGCGTTGCGCGCGCAACCGACTGTCCGAATGCATACACCGTCTCACCGCGTCCGCTTTGGATCCAACGGTCGATACATTCTGATCGAGTCTAAGTATCTGTTCGTGCGCATTGTCCGTCGCCGACATATGGGTCCCACTGTCGTTCTTCCTCGCCGACTCAGCGCCTCACGGAGCTCGGCCGCGATCGCGCATGCGCGTGCACGCAGCTTCGTCGGCCGCCACGCCGGACGCGTGTCCGCCTCGTGGGATCGCTCAAGTCCATCTACCTCCTAGGGTCGCCCATTCCTTCTCGCACCATTCTACGCCTCTCCGCCCATTTCTTAGCTTCGCCGAGAAAACCCGAGTAGCGCCGCCGTGTTAACGCCGCCTTGAGCCCGCGATCGCACTACGTTGATCCACGCTTGACGCCGCCTCCATTTTGCCCATCCTGGTTCTTGGCGTCCGTGAATCACCGTGGGTGGTATCGTCGTCTCCACCTCCGGCACTCGGCTCAGTGAGCTCGTTTGCGCTCGGTGAGTCTCAAGCCTCGGCGGTTGATCTCACTTGATCGCAATGCTTCACCGATGCTCACGGTGGGCTCGTTCTCGTCTTTGATGCATTGTGGAGGGTGTGCGACTTCTTCTTCTCGAGCCGTGATTTCGCGCGCGGTGATTCCAGCCGCCTCGAACCTTCTTCGCCGGCATTGTCCAGGCGTATCCTTCCTGGCCGAGGCGATTCCGGGCGCACCTTCCGGTCTTCAAGCTCACGGCGTCTTCTCCGCGAGCACCGCACCTTCTTCTCCGCCTCCGCCGTCGTGAGCCCATCTCCGTCGACCATCGGGCTCGCGTCACCGCCACCGGGTTCGTGAGATCTTTGCGAACCTTAAAGTACCACTCACTCGCCCTAAGACCTCTGGTTCGCGAGAACGATCGTGCGGCGTACCACCGCCCTTGTGGTCGCCGTGGCGCCACGGCGATGTTAAGGTCTAACCCTACTTTTAGTGATAACCATCTTTAGTCGATTATCACCGATTTGTGGGCCCTCTTTGGTTGTCGCGTTTAGAAATCCTTTAATTCAGCCCGTTATTTGTTCTCTCGAGTCACCGCCATGTGGGTCCATGTTGTCGATTAGGTTTGTGTAGCTCGTACGCGTTTCCTCTGTTGGGAAGCGTATTTCTGCTGAGAGTATGTTAGGTTTGCACTTTGGTAGCGAAGACGTATTCTTAGAATACGCCACGTCACCTTCGCGCGGTGGTTCTGGTCAGCACTTTCGCTCGGGCCCGCTCGTTGTCCGCTAGTTGGTGTGGGTAGAAAAAGGATTTAATGCTTTAGTATTTCGTAATATGTTTTTTGTTGCAATCGTTAATTCATTTAAACTTAGAAAATGCATAACTAATTCAATTTTTATCCAAATTGCATGAAACCAGTCTGTTAATTTTCATTTTAAGTGTACTATTTGATAAAATTAGCTTCATCCATGTCTCTGTAGCAAAAATCTGTTAGCTAATAAAATGATGTCTTATGTATCTTCTAAATTAGAAAATGCGTATCTCTTTCAATAATTGTCCAAATTCATTGAACCCAATTCAAAATTCCATTTTCAGTATATTAATTGTTAGGATAGGTTTCAGATACTAGTTATGTTCATAAAAATTTGTTAAGTATTTAACTAGTGCTTTGATGTGTTTATAACTTAGAAAGTTCATAGAAAATTCTTAATAGCTTAAAATGATTTGTTCTCTGTTTCTTAAATTTTGTTATGTCATGCTTAGGCTCTTTGTGTGAGTTTTGGCTTGTTTTGATGTTGTTGTATGTTTGAGTTTTGTCGGTGTTATTCGTTCTTATTTCTCGTTATGTTCGATCGTTAGGCTTCGATATTTGCGGCAACCCCGAGGACGATCCTCCGCAACAACTTGAGCAACAGCACTGTGCAAGCAACGCTTTGATCATGTTTATCCCAAGATTTTAAAGTCTAATATTTTGTTTCAACTGTATGTATGCATCGCTAATTTGTGTTAAATTGATTAGTTAAAGCGTGTTTGCATATCCGTAGACAAAATATTGATCTCTACTACCCGAGCCTAGGTTATTTGTTGTGATTAGAGGTCATTGGATGATCTCTTGTCACTTAGTAGATCCGAGTCAAATTGCTTAGACATGCTTAGTATCGGTAGAAATGGGCGGTTATCGACTTAGTCGGTAACCTTGATCACACAAAACTTTCTATAACTTTATATTTCAGCATTTCTGCTATGTTTAATTGCAAAACTAAAAATGAAAACAAAAATGATTTAGACGCGCACAATGGTAAGATTGGTGTGATCTATTGGGTGTGGTCGAAAGGTGCCCGGTCAATTAAGGACCGAACATCTTGTGAGTTTTGTTATCGAGCATTTCGCGTGCTAACCACACTAGAGGGTATGGGACCTCTCTTGACCTAGTACTTTGGCGTGTATTGGCTCCGGGTCGCAGGAGGTCGCAGGAGGGATGGAGGTGGGAGCATGGTAGTTGTCCGAAAAGCTTTATCCTGAGTGGGTAGTTGTCTTTTGGCTTTACCATGTAAGCGTATGGATTTCTATCCATACGAGCGGCTCGTAGTTAATACACAATATTGGAAAAAGTCTCGTAGGACTTAGTCGTGTTGCATACCTTCTAAGTGTGCTTTGGCTTAAAGGCGGTGCAAGTGTGGGTGCAGTGGTACACCCCTGCAGGGTTAAAACTATTCGAATAGCCTCGCCCTAGGTGATGGACACGCTTGGGTAAGCTTATCGAGAGTTAGACTACAACATTTAAATTAAAACTTGATGGGTGGTACGAATGCGGGATTCGTGCTATTGTTGTGGTGACTATTGGGATAGTCACTTCTAGGTGGTTTATCTTTCGTTTTTGTTATTAATATCCTTCTTGTTATTTCAATCTTAAAATGAATTGCAAACTTGCCTTTAAAGCAGTATTACCTTATTGCAAATGAAAATTGGCTTTATGCAAATGAAACATATGGCCTCCACCAAATAAGCCTCGCATGTAGCATATGAACAGTGCGCTAGTTCACACGTCGGTCTTGCGGGTACAAAGACAATCTTTGTACTCAGGTGCTTTGCTTAATGTTGTTGTTGCAGAGGAAGAAGGTGAGCCTCAGGGGCCTCACTTCTGTGAGCTGTGCTGTCGCTTCGTGGGTGACGACTAGACTTGGCGGTCCGGTCAGATGCCTTGTGGGTTGGAGGCACGCTGATTGGCTTTGTTTATAGCCATCTTATGGCACTTTTGCTTCCGCTGTCGTTCTTGTTATTTGTGTATCTTTTGAGCCTTCGACTGTGTCTGTAATAACCTCTACTATTTGTTTATCTTCCGTTTGGTAGTGTGATGTTTGGACTCTATGTATGGAATGGAGTTGATGTCTAATTTTGTACCGAGGTGTGTATATCTTTGCTTTAAGTATACATATCTAGAGGATCGCTTATTTGATTTGTCTTTGCTAGGACTGTGTGGTTGGTTAAGCATTACAAGCCAAATAAACTGGGTCCTCACAAAGTTGGTATCGAGCCATTACGACCGTAGCAACCCAAGCATAGTCGTCTTTAGGATATTTTGAAAAAGCTTAATTTCAAAGTATAAAAGGGTTTATGAAAACCTAGGCGATTCTCGATTTTACTCCTTACCTATCTTAGCCTTCTACTCTCATCTTACTCTAATTTGAGTTTAAAACTTGGTTTTCCTCTTTCCTTTCAAAAGATAGTTGCTACTGTAGAATCACTTTGGGAAAACCATAGAGAATTAGTCTAATTAAAAATTTGTGGGGGTATAAGGGTAAGATATATGTGAGTTTGCTAAGTGTCCATTTTTGTCAATTGGTTTTGTAACTTAAAAGTCTTGTGTTTGTTTTGTGTCGTTAGTAAGTTATTTGCAGTGAGGATGTCGACTTCTTGTTTTAGGCTATTGTTAACTTGTCTTAGTGAAACAGGATGGCCGGAGAACGCGTGGTAGTCAACAGGTGGTCATGATGAGGAGCTTCCTCCTCCTCAGACCATGGTGAGGTGCTCGCCGCATCGAGCGAAACCAGATGGACCAGACGCGCATCTTGGAGGTTATTGCTAGAATACCTCCACTCCGCCGTGTGGTGGTGGCCACGGACTCGCGAGGACTTGCAGAGTTCCTCCGTACACGCCGCCGACTTTCTCCCGCTCGAGGACCATCTCGAGCGTGACGATTGGCTGCTCATGGTTGAGCGAAAGCTCAACATAGCTCAGCGCCAGCGCAGGATAAGGCACTTCGCGCGCCCCACCGCCTTGAGGCGCAAGACTCTCATGGTGGGAGAACTATCTCGCCATGCAGCCGCGGGCCATGTGGTCGCGGTGGGAGGAGTTCGTGACGCCTTTCGTCGGGCCCACATCCCGATGGCCCGATGAAGTCAAAAGAAGGAGTTCTCGCGCCAAGCAAGGGCGCAAGTCGGTGACGAGTATCTATACGAGCTTAATCATCCGCTCGTTATGCTCAGGAGAGGTAGCCTCGAGATGAGGCTAAGCAGAGAAGTTTATGGATGGCTTGTCCGAGGAGCCGCAGACAAGCTATCTATTGTGGACTTCTCGACTTTCGTGCCTTGTAGATAAGGCCATTGTTACGAGCATAAGGCAAAGGCGCCGCGCAGTCCCGCAAGTGCAAATGGAGGCACATCGATCGCTTCACACCACCTCACTGCCCCTCGGCCGGGCAACACCGATGGCCCGTTCTTTTGCTCCACCGGCGCCGAGGCTATCTCGCACCAGCTCCTCGCCCACCGCAGTCGTGTTTCAGCCACGCGCGCCGCGATCCAAGACAGAGCGCCTCCGCAACCGGCCGCGAGGTTACTTGTTTTCGCCGCCACAACAAGGGCCACTACGCCAACGCTTGCCGTCGAGTGTTGCGTCGCCGCCGTCCCAATAGAGGACGCGGGGGGAGTGGTCACCCGCGACTGTAAGGTTGTTCGAAGACCTGTGGTGCGAGCAATGGCCGAGTCAACCACCTTTCACCGAGGAGGCTCAGAGGCGCCGATGTCGGATGGGTACACTTCGCACTCGCCCCGCTGCAGCAGATTATTTGATTCAGAGCATCGCATTCTTTTATTTCAAGATCATTTGCCGCTAGTAGTCTTCACTGTGTTCCTTTGGGAGTTCCTTTGCTCATCCGCTCTCCGGGTCGGAAATGAGAGTTGATTTACAAGTTGTCGGGATGTTCCTATCGTAGTCGGAGTGGGATTTTTGGCAAACCTTATTTTGCTCGATTCAATGAGATCCGATGTGATTCTTGGTATGGATTGGTTGTCCCAACACTTGGGGCATATCGATTGTGCGGGAAGATTGTCTATCTCACCACTCCTTCAAAGTAGCAGTCGGGTTTCGCCGCAGCTGTGGGCCACATTTATGTGCATTAGAGGCGACACCCTTGCGATTCGTGGATGTTCCCATAGTATCGACTTTGAGGATGTTTTTCCGATGATTTACCCGATGCCTCCGCTCGAGATCCGAGTTTGTCATCGAAGTTGCGCCCTGCATCGCCCCGATTTCAAGGCGCCGTATCGAATGCCTCCCAATGAGCTAGAAGAATTGAAGAAGCGGCTTGGTGAGCTCCAAGCAAAGGGTTTCATCCGTCCCGCCATCTCCTTGGGGCTGCCCGTGATCTTTGTGAAGAAGAAGGACAAGACTTTGCGCGATGTAAAGTGGATTACCGCCCTCTCAATGAGGTGACGGTGAAGAACAAATATCCTCTCGCCCGCATTGATGATCTGCTTGATCGCTTGATCGAGCCAGTGTTCTCAAAGATTGATTTGAGAATGGGGTATCATCAGTCGATCAGATCGAGGATATTCGAAGACAACTTTCACTACTCGTTATGGGTCAGATGAGTACAATCGTCATGTCCTTTGGCTTAACCAATGCTCCACTTTGTTCATGAACCTTATGAATTCAGATTCATGGAGTATTTGGATAAATTTGTGGTGGTCTTTATTGATGATATTCTTATCTATTCTAAGATCGCGAGCATGCCGAGCATCCAAGATTGTTTGGGCAAATTGCGAGCACCACCGTATGCGGTTCAAGAATGCGAAGTTCGTTGAAGGAAGTGACATTCTGGGCCATGTTCTTTCAATGGAGGCATAGTCAGGATCCCAGCAAGGTCACGACGTTCTATCTTGGGGCAGCCCAAGTCGGCCACCGATGTGCGGAGTTTTCGGCTTAGCGGGCTACTACCGCGCTTTATCGAGAACTTCTCCAAAATCGCAAAGCCAATGACCGAATTGCTCAAGAAGGACAAGAAGTTTGTGTGGACTCTGCTTGTGATGAGAGCTTTGAGCTCAAACAGCGGTTGACTTCAGCCCACCCTCACTCTTCCCGATATCCACAAGAGCTTCGAGATTTATTGCGATGACTCGCTGTGGACTTGATGTGTTCTTATGCAGAAGGCAAGGCGCTTGCCTATGCATCCAGTGCTTGAGACCTCACGAGCTCAATTATCCCACCCATGATTTAGAGTTGGTCGTGGTGCATGCACTCAAGATTTGGCGGCATTATCCGATCAGAATCGCTGTGAGGTGTATTCCATCACAAGAGTTTGAAATACTTGTTCACTCACCAGATCTCGAACCTCAGCAGAGGAGATGGCTAGAATTGATCAAAGATTATGATATGGGTATTCGTGATCATCCTGCAAAGCCAATGTGGTTGCCGATGCACTTAGCCTAAAAGTGTATTGCAATACTTTGATGATCCAAGAGCAAAGAACCTGCACTTCTGCGAAATTTCAGCGCCTCAACTTGGGTTTGGTTGAGCATAGTTCCCTTGTCGCCTTGGTTATGCAACCGACCTTGGTGGATCAAGTCAAGGCGCACAACAATCGATGATGGTGTGGGTAAAATTGCGTAACATCAAGAATGGATCACCAAGTGTTTCACGTAAGATGAGCACGGGTCGTATGGTTTGGGCAATGCTTGTGGTCCCAAAGGTCCCAGAGGCAGGATTTGATTCTTCAGAGGCCCATGATTCGCCTTTGTCCATCCATCCCGGCCACCAAAATGTACCAAGATCCGCGCCGAGATTCTCGTGGACTCGCATGAAGCGCGAGATTGCCGTGTTCAGGCCGATGTGACATATGTTGTCGCCAAGGCCGAGCATCGGCGTCCGCAGTCTCTCCACCCTTGCCTATACCAGAGTGGAAGTGGATTCCGTTGGTATGGACTTCACATCGTTTGCCCTGCATTTCTTCGGGAAGGATGCTATCTGGTGGTTATTGACCGATTGACAAAAGTAGCACATTTTCGTCGGTGTGTACCGCCTCAACGTCGAGAAATTGGCGCACTTACATATCCCGCATTGTGAGTTTGCATGGTGTGCCCACGAACTATGGTGTCGATCGTGGTTCTCTTTTCACTTCCCGACTTTGGCACTTCTCATGAGGCCATGGTACCGTCTTACTTTCAGCACCGCCTACCATCCTCAGACCGATGGTCAGACGGAGCGAGTCAACCAAGTCCTTGAAGATATGCTCCGTGCCTGTGTTCTTTCCTATGGGAAGAATTGGGAGAAGTGCCTACCGCTTGTCGAGTTCTCCTACAACAACGCCTTCCGAGCTAGTCTCGGCATGGCACCATTTGAGGCCTTGTATGGACGGCGCGCAGAACACCGCTGAACCGTCGAACCGTGAAAGGCGCTTGGCCCGGATTCGATCAATGAGGCGAAAGTCAAGTGCGCTTGATTCGTGAGCACTTCGCGCATAGCTCGACCGTGCGTAAGAGCTATGCGGATCGGCGCCGCCGTGAGTTGAGTTTCCACCCAATGACTTGTGTATCTCAAAGTCTCGCCTCGGGACATCGCTGCTTGGTGTCAAGGGCAATCGCTCCTCGATATGCTCGGGCCATATCGCATCATCAAGAAAGTGGAGCCGCATACAAGTTGGAGTTGCCACACACTTGAAGGGGTGCATGATGTTTTCCATGTGTCACAATTGAAGAAGTGCCTCCAGTATTCCAAGCTTGAGGAAACACCATTGGAAAATATCGATGTGCGTGAAGATCTGCCTTATCGTGAGCGCCCGCTCAGTATCCTCAAGAAGCTGAACGCAGAACGAGGAACCGTGTGATCAAGTTCTCAAAGTTCAGTGGTCAAACCACTCCGAGGATGAAGCCACTTGGGAGCGGAAAGATCGCTCCGAGCAGACACCCGTCCTTCTTCTCCCGGTGGATCGTAATCTCGGCGTAGATTCACGTAAGGGGGAGATTTGTAATAGCTCTAACTTAGGGTTTGTATTTCAAATGTAAAATTTTGAGGAGAAATAAAAACTTTTGTTGTCTCTTCAAATCATTTGAAAGTTTCTACATTTTTCCCTAGCAATTTCCATTTCCTAGAATTAAATTCTTGTGAATGGAAATTGTTGTCATCAAATTATTAGCCTTCAAACTTATGATCATCCTCTGCAATTATTTTTCTGTCATCTTGATCATCCTATCTACCTCCCTGAATTATCTCACAATTTTTAGATTTTATTTGCTATTTCAAATGGCCAAGTCAACCTAGTTTGAAATCTGGTCAAACTTCTGTTCAGCAGCTTGTGAATTTTATTGGGAGAAATCTAGTGCATGAAAACTCCTGGAAAAATTTCACAAGGTTGTCCTCTGTCCCTAGTAGCTACCATAAAATTTCAGAAATTTTTGGAGCTCGGAGCTACCTCTAAAATTCCCAACCTTCTCTGTCTTTTAAATCAAAATCTCAAACACGCTCTTCTGCCCGGGCCCAACTCAAAGCTCGAGTCCGACTCGCACCGCTTGGCTCGCCGAACTAACTAGTTGCACCGCTGCGTCGATGGTTGTCACCGTCCGATGCACGATCGAGCGATCCGTTGCGTCGCGCAACCGACTGGTCGCCAATGCATACACCGGTCTCACCGTCCGCTTCGGATCCAACGGTCGATACATTCTTGATCGAGTCTAAGATGCTGCTCGCGCCGCATTGTCCCGTCACGACATATGGGTCCCACTGTCGTGCTCTTCTCGCCACTCGCCGCCCAATGAGTCTCACTGGCGATCGCGATGCGTGCCACGCACTGCCGCCGCCACGCCGGGACGCGTGTCCGCTCTGTGGGATCGCTCAAGTCCATCTACCTCCTAGGGTCGCCCATTCTTCTCGCACCATTCTTACGCCTCTCCGCCCATTTCTTAGCTTCGCCGAGAAAAACCCGAGAGCGCCGCCGCTGTTAACACGCCGCCCTGAGCCCGCGATCGCATCTGGCTGATCCACGCTTGACGCCGCCTCCATTTTGCCCATCCCGGTTCTTGGCGCCCGCTGAATCACCAGGGTGGTATCGCTGCCTCCACCTCCACTCTTCTGCCCCGTGAGCTCGCTTATGCTCGTGAGTCTCAAGCCTCGCCAAGTTGATTCACTTGATCGCAATGCTTCACCGATGCTCACTGGGCCTCGCTCGCCTTTGATGCATTGTGGAGGGTGTGCGACTTCTTCTTCTCCGAGTCGTCGTATTTCGCCGCTTGTGATTCCAAATACTCGCACCTTCTTCGCGGCATTGTCCGGGCGATCCTTCCGGCCGTGAGGCGATTCCGCGGCGCACCTTCCGGGTCTTCTCGGCTCACAGCCTTCTCTCCGCGAAAGCATCGCACCTTTCTTCTCCGCCTCCGCCGCCGTGAGCCCATCTCCGCTGACCATCGGGCTCGCGCCACCGCCACCGGGTTCGTGAGATCTTTATAACCTTAAGGTACCACTCACTCGCCCCTAAGACCTCCTCGGTTCGCGAGAACAACAGGCGGCCGCACCACCGCCCTTGTGGTCGCCGTAAGCCACTGGCAGTGTTAAGGTCTAACCCTACTTTTAGTGATAACCATCTTTAGTCAAGATCACCGATTTAGGGCCTCTTTGGTTAATCGCTTAGAAATCCTTTAATTCAGCCCGCTATTTGTTCTCCAGTCACCGCCATGTGGGTCCATGTTGTCGCTAGGTTTGTGTAGCTCGTAATGCGCTTCTCCGTTGGGAAGCGATTGCGGAGAGTATGTTAGGTTTGCACTTTGGTGTCAAGACGATTCTTAGAATACGCCGACGCCACCTTCGCGCAGCGGTTCTCGGTCAAGCACTTTCGCCGGGCTCGCCGCTGTCTGGGCTAGTTGGTCGGGTAGAAAAAGGATTTAATGCTTTAGTATTTCTGTAATATGTTTTCAAGCAATCGTTAATTCATTTAAACTTAGAAAATGCATAACTAATTCAATTTTTATCCAAATTGCATGAAACCAAAGGTCGTTAATTTTCATTTTAAGTGTACTATTTGATAAAATTAGCTTCATCCATGTCTCTGTAGCAAAATCTGTTAGCTAATAAAATGATGTCTTATGTATCTTCTAAATTAGAAAATGCGATTCTTTCAATAATTGTCCAAATTCATTGAACCCAATTCAGAAAATTCCATTTTCAGTATATTAATTGTTAGGATAGGTTTCAGATACTAGTTATGTTCATAAAAATTTGTTAAGTATTTAACTAGTGCTTTGATGTGTTTATAACTTAGAAAGTTCATAGAAAATTTAATAGCTTAAAATGATTTGTTCTCTGTTTCTTAAATTTTGTTATGTCATGTTTAGGCTGCTGTGTGAGTTTTGGCTTGTTTTGATGTTGTTGTATGTTTGAGTTTTGTCGGTGTTATTCGCTCTATTTGTCGTTATGTTCGATCGTTAGGCTTCGATATTTGCGGCAACCCCGAGGACGATCCTCCGCAACAACTTGAGCAAAACAAGACCGGCAAGCGCTTGATCATGTTTATCCCAGATTTTAAAGTCTAATATTTTGTTTCAACTGTATGTATGCATCGCCTAATTTGTGTTAAATTGATTAGTTAAAGCCGAGTCGCATATCCCGTAGACAAAATATTGATCTCTACTACCGAGCCTAGGTTATTTGTCGTGATTAGAGGTCACTGATGATCTCTTGTCACTTAGTAGATCCGAGTCAAATTGCTTAGACATGCTTAGTATCGGTAGAAATGGGCTAGTTATCGACTTAGTCAGAACCTTGATCACACAAAACTTTCTATAACTTTATATTTCAAGATTTCGCTATGTTTAATTGCAAACTAAAAATGAAAACAAAATGATTTAGACGCGGGCACAATGGTAAGATTGTGTGATCTATTGGGTGTGGATCGAAAGGTGCCCGCCACTAAGGACCGAACATCTTGTGAGTTTTTGTTATCCAGCATTTCGCTGCAATAACTACACTAGAGGGTATGGGACCTCTCTTGACCTAGTACTTTGGCGTATTGGCCCGGCCGGCAGGAGGCGCAGGAGGATGGAGGTGGGGAGCATGGTAGTTGTCCTAAAAGCTTTATCACAGTGGGTAGTTGTCTTTTCTGCTTTACTCATGTAAGCGTGCATGGATTTCTATCCATACGGCGGCTCAGAGTTAATACACAATATTGGAAAAGTCTCAGAGGACTTAGTCTTGCTAGAGATACCTTCTAAGTGTGCTTGGCTTAAAGGCTGTCTCAAGTGTGGGTACGAGCTGTACACCTGCAGGTTAAAAACTATTCGAATAGCCTCGCCCTAGGTGATGGACACGCTTGGGTAAGCTTATCGAGAGTTAGACTACAACATTTAAATTAAAACTTGATGGGTGGTACGAATGCGGGATTCGTGCTATTGTTGTGGTGACTATTGGGATAGTCACTTCAGGTGGTTTATCTTTCTGCTTTTGTTATTAATATCCCTATCTGTTATTTCAATCTTAAAAATGAATTGCAAACTTGCCTTAAAAGCTGTATTACCTTATTGCAATGAAAATTGGCTTTATGCAAATGAAACATATGGCCTCCACCAAATAAGCTCGCATGTAGCATATGAGCAGTGCCTTGCTAGTTCACACGTCGGTCTTTGGGTTCAAAGACAATCTTTGTACTCGTGTGCTTTGCTTAATGTTGTTGTTCGGCAGGAAGAAGGTGAGCCTCGGGGGCCTCACGTGGTGAGTGCGGTCGCCGCTGCGTGGTGGCGACTAGACTTGGCGGTCCTGTCGGATGCCCTGTGGGTTGGAGGCACGCGATTGGCTTTGTTTATAGCCATCTTATGGCACTTTGCTTCCATTGTCGTTCTTGTTATTTGTGTATCTTTGGGGCTGATCATACCTATGCATAATACAACCTCTACTATTTGTTTATCTTCCGTTTGGTAGTATGATGTTTGGACTCTATGTATGGAATGGAGTTGATGTCTAATTTTGTACCGAGGTGTACCTGCTTTGGGAGAGTATACATATCTCGAGGATCGCTTTATTTGATTTGTGCCGCGAGGACCCGGTGGTTGGTTAAGCATTACAAGCCAAATAAATTGGGGTCCTCACAAAGTTGGTATCGAGCCATTCCAATCGTAGTAACCAAGCATAGTCGCCCTTAGGATATTTTGAAAAAGCTTAATTTCAAAGTGTAAAAGGGTTTATGAAAACCTGTGCATTCTCAGATTTTACTCCTTACCTATCTTAGCCTTCTACTCTCATCTTACTCTAATTTGAGTTTAAAACTTGGTTTCTCTCTTCCTTTCAAAAGATAGTTACTACCGGAGAATCATCTTTGGGAGAACCATAGAGAATTAGTCTAATTAAAATTTGTGGGAGCATAAGGTAAGATATGTATGAGATGCTATGTCCGATTTTTGTCAATTGGTTTTGTAACTTAAAAGTCTTGTGTTTGTTTTGTGTCGTTAGTAAGTTATTTGCAAAGTTATCGACTTGTTTTCCGCCATTGTTAACTTGTCTTAGTGAAACAGATGGCCGGAGAACGCTGCGCGCTTCAAGCAGTCGTCATGATCGTGAGCTCCTCCGACCATGGTCGAGGTTCTCGCCGACGAGCTAAACCGCATGGAAACACGCATCTTGGAGGTTATTGCAGGAATACCTCCACTCTCGCCGCAGGTGGCGGCCACCGACTCGCGGGGACTTGCGAGTTCCTCCGACGCACCGCCGACTTTTTCCCGCCTGAGGACCCTCTCGACAAGGGATGATTGGCCGCGCATGGTTGAGAGAAAGCTCAACATAGCTGCCAGCACGATAAGGCACTCGCGCCCCACCACCTGAGGGCGCCGACTCTCATGGTGGGAGAACTATCTCGCCATGCAGCCCGCGGGCCATGTAGTCGCGCGGAGGAGTTCAGACTGCCGGGCCCACATCCTCGATGGCCCATGGTCAAGAAGAAGGAGTTCCTCGCGCTGCTAGGCGCAAGTCCGTGACGGAGTATCCGCACGAGTTCAATCATTTGCCTGTTATGCTGGGAGGTGGCCTCGATGAGGCTAAGCAGAGAAGTTTATGGATGGCTTGTCCGAGGAGCCACATGCTATCTATTGTGACTTCTCCGACTTTCAGCCTTGTAGATAAGGCCATTGTTGCCGAGCATACAAAGGCGTCATGCAGTCCCGCAAGCGCAAATGGGAGGCGACGCTACTCACACCACCACTGCCCTCCCGTGGCCGGGCCGCCTGGCTCTTTTGCTCCACGGCGCCAGGAAATCCGCACCAGCCGCCCACCAGCCGTGAGCCACCACGGCGCCGCGATCCAAAGAGAGCGCCCCGCAATCCGCGGCCGAGGTTACTTGCTTCGCCGCCACAACAAGGGCCATTATGCGCATGCTCGCCAGTGTTACAAGACCGCCCTAATGGAGGACGTGGGGTGGTCATCCACCGACGTAAGATGATCCGTAAGCCCTGCAGGCGAGTAGCGGTCGAAGTCAACCACCTTTCACCGAGGAGGCTCAGAGGCGCTGATGTCGTGATGGGTACACTTTGTTAATTCTCGCCCCGCAAGATATTTGATTCTGAGCATCGATTTTTTATTTCAAGATCATTTGCTGCCGCTAGTGGTCTTCATCGTGTTTTTGGAAGTTCTTTGCCCATCCGCTTCTCCGCCGGAAATGAGAGCCGATTACGCGGTTCGGATGTTCCTATCATAGTCAAAGGAGTGGGGTTTTGCAAACCTTATTCGCCTGGGCCCATGAGCCTCGATGTGATTCTTGGCATGGATTGGTTGTCCCAACACTTGGGACAAATCGATTGTGCCAGAAGATTGTCTATCTCACCATTCTTCAAAGAGCAGTCGGATTTTCGCCGCAGCCTTCAAATGATCTATGCGCAAGAGAAGGCCACCTTGCAAATTCAGGATGTTCCCATAGTATCCGACTTTGTGGATGTCTTTCCGAAGACTTGCCCGGATGCCTCCGTTCGAGACCTTGAGTTTGTCATCGAGTTGCTGCCCGCATCGCCTCTATCTCAAAGGCGCCAGATGGATGCCTCCCAATGAATTGGAGGAATTGAAGAAGCGCTTGGTGAGCTCCAAGCAAAGGGTTTCATCCGCAGCCATCTCTCTTGGGGTTGTCCGGATTTGTGAAGAAGAAGGACAAGACTTTTGCGCATGTGTTGATTACCGCCTCTCAATGAGGTGACGTGAAGAAAATATCCTTTGCCCCGCATCGATGATCTGCTTGATCACTGACTGGAGCCTGTGTTCTCAAAGATTGATTTGAGAATGGGGTATCATCAGTCGATCAGATCCAAGATATTCCTAAAAATTTCACTACTCGTTATGGTCCAGACGAGCACACCGTCATGTCCTGGCTTAACCAATGCTCCAAACTTTGTTCATGAACTTAATGAATTCAGATTCATGGAGTATTGGATAAATTTGTGGTGGTCTTTATTGATGATATTCTTATCTATTCCAAGACCGGCAGAGTATGCCGAGCATCCAAGATTGTTTTGGGCAAATTGCGGGAGCATCACTATATGCAAAGTTCAAAGAAATGAGTTCTGTTGAAGGAAGTGGCATTCTTGGCCATGTTCTTTCACTGAGGCATAGCTGTGGATCCAAAGAAGGTCGTTGACGTCTATCTTGGGGTCACCGTCACCATCGATGCGGAGTTTTCGTTTAGCTGCTACACACGCCGCGATCGAACTTCTCCAAGATCGCAGCCAATGACTGAATTGCTCAAGAAGGACAGAAGTTTGTGTGGTCCTGCTTGTGATGAGAGCTTGTGAGCTCAAACAACATTGACTTCGCCCCGCCTTACTCTTCCCGATATCCACAAGAGCTCGATATTTATTGCGATGCTCTCGTGAGGGTCTTGGATGTGTTCTTATGAAGGCAAGGCAGTTGCCTATGCATCCAGCAGCTTGAGACCACATGAGCTCAACTATCCCACCCATGATCTAGAGCTTGTCGCGTGGTGCATGCACTCAAGATTTGCGGCATTATCTGATCAGAATCACTGTGAGGTGTATTCACCACAAGAGTTTGAAATACTTGTTCACTCAAATGATCCAACCTGCAGAGGAGATGGCTACAATTGATCAAAGATTATGACATGGGTATTCAGATCACTGCAAGGCCAATGTGGTTGCCGATGCACTTAGCCGAAAGGTGTATTGCAATACTTTGATGATCCAAGAGCAAAGAACCGCACTTCTTGCAATTCTCAGCTGCCTCAACTTGGGTTTGGTTGAGCATGGCCCTTGCTTCTTTGGTTGTGCAACCAACCTGGTGGATCAAATCAGGCAGCAAAGACAATCGATGATGGTGTGGGTAAAATCGCGTAACATCAGAATGGATCACCAAATGTTTTGCTAAGATGAGCACGGTGTTGTATGGTTTGGGAGCGCTCGTGGTCCCAAAGGTCCTGAGTTACGGATTTGATTCTCCATGAGGCCCATCATTCGCCTTTGTCCATCCATCCCGGCCACCAAAATGTACCAAGATCGCGCGAGATTCTCGTGGACTCGCATGAAGCGAGATTGCCGTGTTCGGCCGTGATGCGACGATGCCGCCGCAAGGTCCGTCGAGCATCAACGCCCATGGGTCTTCTTCACCTTTGCCGCACTCACGGAAGTGGATTCAGAGGCATGGACTTCATCACCGGTCTACCCGCACTCGCAGGAAGGATGCATTATGGGTTATCATCGATCGATTGACGGTGGCTCATTTCCTTCCAAAGGCGATCAAGATTGATGTGAATCGTTAGCGGATCTTTACATATCCCGCATTGTGAGTCTCGCATGGTGTGCCACGAACAATTGTGTCGATCGTGGTTCTCTGCTCACCTCCGGTTTTGGCATAGTCTATGTGAAGCCATGGGGACCCGTCTTTTTCAAATCCGCCATCATCCTCGTGACAGATGGTCGACGGAGCGAGTCAACCAAGTTCTAGAGGACATGCTCAGGCTTGTGTTCTTCCTGGAAAGAATTGGGAGAAGTGCCTACCGCTTGCCGAGTTCTCCTACAACAACAGCCTTGCTAGTCTCTGATGGCACCATTTGAGGCTTTTATGGGAGGCGATGCGTAACCCCATCGAACTGGCGTAAATCGGGAAAGACAGCTTTGGTCCAGATTCCATCAATGAGGCCGAAGTCAAGTGCGCTTGATTCGGAGCACTTGCCGTAGCTCACCTGCAGTAAGAGCTATGCATCTGCCGTGAGTTGAGCTTCCAGCCCAATGACTTTGTGTATCTCAAAGTATCACCTTGAAGCGACATCGCCGCTTTGGCAAGGGCAACCTCCTCGCTGCGACCCGTCCGTATCGCATCATCAAGGTGGGAGTCGCATACAAGTTAGAGTTGCCACCACACTTTGAGGGTGCATGATGTTTCCATGTGTCACAATTGAGAAAGTGCCTCCGTGTTCCCGCTGAGGAAACGCCATTGGAAAATATCGATGTACAAGAAGATCCGCCTTTATCGTGAGCGCTCGCTCAGATCTCCTCAAGAAGTCAACGCAACAAGGAACCGTGATCAAGTTCCTTAAAGTTCGTGGTTAAACCACTCCGAGGATGAAGCCACTTGGGAACGGGAAGATCGTCTCCAAGCAGATTACCCGCCCTTTTCTCTCAAAGGATCGTAATCTACAGATTCTGTAAGGGGGAGATTTGTAACAGCCCTAACTTAGGGTTTGTATTTCAAATGTAAAATTTTGAGGAGAAATAAAACTTTTGTTGTCTCATCAAATCATTTGGAAGATTTCAAATTTTTCCTAGCAATTTCCAATTTTAGAAGTTAATTCTGTGAATAGAAATTGTGGTCGCAGATTCTTAGCTTTCAAACCTATGATCATCCTCTGAAATTATTTTTCCTATCATCTTGGTCATCCTACCTACCTCCTGAATTATTTCACAATTTTTAGATTTTATTTGCTATTTCAAATGGCCAAGTCAACCTAGTTTGAAATCTGGTCAAACTTGCTCAGCAGCTTGTGAATTTTAGTGGAGAAATCTAGAGCATAAAACTCCTGAAAAATTACGCAAGGTGGTCCTCTGTTCCAGTTAGCTTCCATAAAATTTCTGAAATTTTGGAGCCCTGAGCTATTCTAAAAATTTCCAAACCTTCTCTGCCTTTCTAATTCAAATCGGAACACTGCTTTGTCTGCCCGAACCCCACTTGGGCTCGAGTCCGACCGCACTAATGGAATCGGTCGCACCACCTAGTTGCACCACGAGCCCGATAGCTATCACCGTCCGATACAGATCGTGCGCCCTCGTAGGCCGAGTCCGCGATCACCCACGCATACATCGATCTCACCGCCCATCTCGATCCAACGGCCGGCGCGATAATGGTCGGTCGAACCACGGTTTGCGTCGCGACTTGACTCGGCTCGCGCTGCCTTGTCATTGCCACCGAGGTGCGGGCCCACATGTCGTCGCCACCTACCTTGCGCCGGCGGGTCGAAAGTGGCGCGCGATGAACGCCACCCGCCACCATTGCCTCGCCACCGTTCGACATCGCCGCATTTCTACCACATCTTCCGCCGAGACCATGCCTCGAAGATCAATCACTCACTCGTCACCACCTTGTCGGCACCGTTTGAGCTCCTCGGTGCCAGCACGCCACTGCTCCTCCGCCTCGTCCCTACTTAAGCTCACCCAAAGCTCCTCTTCCTTCTTAGACACCATTAAACAATCCTCGTCACCCATTGCTCCTTCGAGCTCAAATCATAGTAGTGCTCAAACTCGTTCACGCCGCAAGGCCCGCCCGTGTCATCCTCGCAACCTGAAGATCATCCTTCTTTTTGCACACGTGTTCTAGATCCCTATCATGATTTCCTCAACTAATTTTGAGTTTCACTCGCAGGCCATTGAATTTTTGTGTCCTCTTCTTCTCGGCCGAAAGTTGGATCATCGCCTCATCTCCGTGAGTTGGTTTCTAGGCAATTGCTCGCGCAAGCACCATCTAGTGCACTCACTCGCTATCTCCGCTCCCTTTTCCCTATTTTTGCTCAAAGGTTCTCCTCGGTGACCCTTGATCGCCGCGCGTTCTCACACCGGCCATCCTCGCACTTCTTGAGCTCCACACATTCCGGTGAGTTCCGTAACTCATCGATGCCCATGCGCGCTGCGCAATTTTCATTGTTCACTCGTGCGCCGCACCTTGTCACCCCCACCGCCGCCGCGCCACCCGCCGCCACCGCGGCTCCGCCAACCCGCGACCACCCTTAGCTTCGTGAACCCTCGCGACCCATTTTGGCCGTCGCGACACCTCGCGCCGCCACTCCTTCACCGCGCCGAATCCAGTCCGAGCCTTCGTTTCTTCCTTGTGCTCACCGTGTCGCTGTGGTGGCGCGAGCCCACCCTTAAGCTTTTAGTTAGTGCCGATCACGCTATGAATGTTCATTAGTTCACTCATTGCATGATCAAAGTTGGTATTGGAAGTTTGAAAGTATTTTAGTGTTGTTCTCTCGAATGTTCTGTCGCTTTCATGTCAGAATTAAATTTTAGCTTCATTCTTATGTTTTGATTCTTGTTTAGTGCCGGTTAGCTTCCTTTGTTGTGGTTAGCATGAAATCATTTAGTTAGTATCTTTAAGTTTCAAAGCTCTTGTTGTCATGTTTGATCATATAGGGTTAGCTGATCATGTTATTGCCTCGCACTTTTGATTTATCAAGCGTGAAGATTTGGTGTAGTAGCATGCCGAATTGTGATAACCTTACAATATGTTGGCATGTTGCTTAGGTGTGTTAGTAGCTGAATTTTATTAAAGCCCAAACTTAATTGGAATTTTGTTTAGCATCTCATGGTTGGATACTTGACTAGTTAGTGTTTTCAATAGCTTCTTGTAGGTTCTGTGCTCTCACCGATAATGGTTGTTTTAGAGTAGCTAATGCTTTCGATATACTAACTTGTTGATTAAATATACACAATCACCATCAAAGTCCGTCCAAAGTTTAAATCATATAAAAGGATTGATTTTGTGGTTAACCTGATAAATAAGTGAGTGGGTAGATCAATCACTTGAAAGCATGTCTTTGAAGCATCTCAGAGTGCTTATTTGTTACTCCTTTGTGTTGGTCTAGCCTCTGTATAAATTGGTATTTGTGTTTGATTATTGAGTTTGCCGTGTTATTCGCTCTTATTCATTGTTTTGTTCAATCGTTAGATTCGATATTTGCGCAAACCCGAGAACGACCCTCCGCAACAAATTGAGCAAAGCAATGTGCAAGCAGTTTGATCATGTTTATCCCAATGTTTTAAAGTCTAATATTTTGTTTCAACCGTATGTATGCATCGCTTAATTTGTGTTAAATTGGTTAGTTAATCCTTAGATGCATAACTGAGGCAAATGATTATCCTCTACTACCGGGCCTAGGTTATTTTCGTGATTAGAGATCGCTGGATGATCTTTGTCACTTAGTAGATACGACAAATGCTTAGACATGCTTAGTATCGTAGAAATGGGCGTTATCGACTTAGTTTGTAACCTTGATCACACAAAATTTACTATAACTTTATGTTTCAGATTCGCTATGTTTAATTGCAAAAATTAAAAATGAAAACAAAATGATTTAGACTTGGGCACAATGGTAAGACTGTGTGATCGTTGGGTGTGATCGAAAGGTGCCCGAAGCCGCTTAAGGACCGAGTTACTTGCGCCACCGCATCGAGCATTTTGCGTACAACCACACTAGAGTATATGGACCTCTCTGACCTAGTACTTTGGCTGCACACTGGCTCGTGAGGTCGCAGGAGGATGGAGGTGGGAGCATGGTAGTTGTCCGGTTTATCCCGAGTGGGTAGTTGCCTTTTCGGCTTTACCATGTAAGCGTATGGATTTCTATCCATACGAGCGCCAGTAGTTAATACACAATATTGGAAAAGTCTCGTAGGACTTAGCTGCAAAGATACCTTCTAAGTGCTTTGGCTTAAAGGCGGTCTCAAGTGTGGTACATTGGTACACCGCAGGTTAAAACTATTCGAATAGCCTCGCCCTAGGTTATGGACACGCTGATACGCCCAAGAACTAGACTACAACATTTCAATTAAAACTTGATGGGTGGTACTAACTGGGATTCGTGTTATTTTGTGGTGACTATTGGGATAGTCACTTCTAGGTGGTTACTTGTATCTATCTTTATTTCGCAGTTATTTCAACAAGAAATGAATTGCAAACTTGCCTTTAAACTCGTATTATATTATTGCAAATGAAAATTGGCTTTATGCAAATGAAACATATATGGCTCCACCGATAAGCTCGCATGTAGCATATGAAAAGTGTCCGCTAGTTCACACGCGTTTTGCGGCAAAGACAATCTTTGTACTGTGTGCTTTGCTTAATGTTTTGTTGCAGAGGAAGAAGGTGAGCTCAAGGGCCTCACTCGTGAGTCAGGTTGCCGCCGGGACGACTAGACTTGGCGGTCCCACGATGCCTTGTGGGTTGGAGGCACGCCGATTGGCTTTGTTTATAGCCATCTTATGGCACTTTGCTTCCGCTGTCTTCTTCTGTTATTTGTGTATCTTGTGGCCTGGTCGGCCTCGTCTGTAATAACTCTACTATTTGTTTATCTTCTGCTTGGTGTGGTGTTTGGACTCTATGTTTGGAATGGAGTTGGTGTCTAATTTGTAACGGGTGTGTATATCGCTTCGAGGTATACATATTCGAGGATCAATTTATTTGATTTGTGATGCTAGGACCAGATGGTTGGTTACACAGCCAAATAAATTGGGGTCCTCACATCCCATATCCTCTAGTGTGGTTAGCACGCACTGCATGCTCTGATAACAGATATACAAGTAGTTCGGTCCCATTGACCCGGCACCATTCCATTCACAGCCAAAAGATCACACCATCTTACCATTGTGCCCAAGTCTAAATCTTTCATTTTCAGTTTTGGTTTTGCAATTTAGACAAAGCACAAGGCTGAAATATACACATTATAAGAGTTTGTGTGATCAAAGTTATCGATTGAGTTGATAACCGCCCATTTCTACCGAGAAGCATGGCAAGCATAATGACACGTAAACTACTAAGTGACAAGGGTTCATCCAATAACCCCAAATCACAGCAAGTAATCCTAGGCTCAGTAGAGGATTAAGCATTTCCTATCGATTATGCAACCACTGGGCCAACTATCGACAATAGCTTAAAACAACATAGCAATGCATACATAGAATTTGTAAACAATATATTAGAATTTGAAAATAGTAGGAACAATATGATCAAATGAATGCTACATCCGCTTGCCTTCCCGGAGTGCAATCGATGGTCGTGGCTCAATATCAACATAAAATTATCTTCGAACCCAACGCAAAAGGCGATAAGCAAATAAGAACGAAGAACACCAAATAAACTCCAACAAAGAAACACATCCAAAACTAATGAAATTTACACAACAGCTAGGGAATGATTTAAGACAATGATAGGAACAAGAATTATGCAATTTGGACTTAACATGCAAAAGATATGGACAAAATGCTCTTTCTCACCTTTTACAATCAATCAATTTAATTATTAGTAATGTTCATGGCGAAATTTTCTAGAATGATCTAAGGTATGAAATTTTTATATGTAGATTATGACATCCTAATAACAAAAGTTGAATTTACTAAATTTGGAGTTATACACATTTACTTATGATTTTTCTAAGTTGTAAATCTAATGCAAGTCATTTTACAGAATTATGAACATGCTCAAATTTTATTCCACATGAAAGTATACTAACAGATGAATTTAACAAAATTGATTTTGCATGATTGGATTTATACGTAAAAGATATGCATTTTTCAAGATTAAATCCATTTTTGAATATTCAAAGTGACAGAAATCGTTATTTCTAGTTATACAACCGCTACTGAATATGCTTAAATCCATTTTTATCATAAACTTAAGTGATAACAAAATTTATTACAGCTTGGAATTATCTAAAAGCGCTAAAATGAATTAGTTATGAGTTTCTAAAGTTTTATATCATTTTCATTGTTAAATAACTACTTACCATAAACAGACAAACTTAAACAAAAGAATGAGACGGACACTTATCCACCCTTGATCTAAAATCCCACGCTCATGCGCGCGCAAAACAAATGCACGCCAAGACGAAACCTAATCGAGCCCACCGTTGATCACGATCCAACGACGACACGAGTGTATGCATTCGACGGCGCGTTGTTTGCCAATCCTAGCCGCACGGCGATGGACACCCGAGCGCACCAACAATGGAAGGTCCGATTGCATATAAGATCCCACCGTTGATCGCAAGATCGGCCGAGAATGATCAAGGCATCCGAGGGTCCGACGCACTCACGACCGGGTCGCAGATCCGAAACGAACGGTGGCTATAGATCGAATTCAAAGAGAGATGCCGACATGTGGGACCGCATGTCGTTGACTTCAAGTCACAACCGCGAACGCGAACCCACGCACAAGACACCGGCCCACTTGTCGATCGAGAGTGGCGTTTAGACGAATTAATGCTACTAATGATCCTCATTAAATAAACCTAAAAGAGACACTCAGGACTTCGATTTTGATCTTAACCTCGCCCACAAGTCGCCGACCCAAAGGTGAATTCGACGCGATTAATGCCAAATATAATTAACCAATGATTAGGCATTAATGATGACGAACAAGTGATTGCGCAAGCGGGATTTAAGGATGTCAGCCCATCGTCGATGGTCTAACGACATAGATTAAGACACCATTAATTAACTAATGATTAGCAATCACTGTGCAATTAATATGTCCTAATCAAATGACAAAACGGAGTTCTGTGCGAAAGTCCCGAAGCGACTTCAACGCTTGCCGTCGCGACATCGCCGCAATGACGCCAACAAGAACCAAAATGGAATCGCAATAGCACTACGAACCTAATGGTGGCATTCCGCCGCGCGAGGATCAGAACGCCAACATGGAAAATGAAAAAGGAGCTTATCGCTAAACATGAAAATAGCGAAAGCGCCCGGCCAGCCTGGGAAGCGGGTGCCGAGCTCTAGGACTAATAAGAAGCCTTGATGAAGGGAAGCTTCAAAGATGGCCGAGATGCTTGATCACTGAGGAAGTCACGGGACTTGGAGAAGAAAGATTGAAAATGACACTCGAGCCAAATGAGTGATACCAGCATCAATATAGCTTCATTAAGGTCCACGGTTACATGAGCAAGTAATTAGGAAATGGAGCACTCACCTGAAATGAGGAAGAAGATGACCACTAGCCGATTTGAACAAACCCCAAATTGGACAATTCCTGAGAATCAAATCCAAAATTAAGTGAGGGAAATGTTCAAGATAGTACATAGATAAGGATAGGGCAAAGAAACATGAAGGAGAACCACTGAACACCAAGAACACCAATGGAGTTTCGTCAACAATGGCGACTTGCCATTTTTGAGGTGTTAAGCTCCACACCGTGAATGGAGCTTGATGGTGGTCTAAAGAAACCCCAGAGGTGATTTGGGTACTTATAAGGCCTTGAGGCATTAGGTTTGCACCACAAGCCTTTCTGGCAAGCAGCTAAGAGCACAAGGTGCCGGCGAAAAAGCTAGTAGACGCGGCAATAGGGTATGGCTCACTAATACCTCCCACGACCCTCACCTGACTAGGGCCGAGGAAGCATGAAAAGACACCGCCATGCCCTACACCGTGCTCGCATGGCCAGAGGTTGAAGATGACCAGAGGAAAGGCTCATGCCCAGAGCTCCCACGATTTAAATCGGATGGCTAAGATAGCGCCACGCTCCGGGCTTTAAACACAACGATCACGAGCCCTAGAATTAGAAATGAACGACAGATTGCCCCACGCTAAGTAACGTGGTTTACAACAGGGACAAGCGAGCATTGATCTTAATCCAACGGCTGTGTTCAAACCAACAACCGGAGGGTCCGAACATCACGCAGGATCCGAACGATTGATGGAGATCTAACGTTGACATTCGCTTAAGCAACCGAAGGTCCGAATGGTTACACGCACGCGGCCGCGCGATCGAGATCTAACGGTTGAGAATGGACGCGCTTTTAAAGAGAGGCTCCTGCGCTTAGTTGATCGACGAGTCAATTGCTCGAGCCCAGTTTGACTCGAACCCACACAGTGAGACTAGGTTTTGATCTCAAATAAGAACAGACTTTGAGGATTTATTTGAGGTAGCAAATTAACTCCAAAAATTATGAAATTTTACAGGAGCTTGCTAACTCAGATATTAACCTTTGTAAAATTGTAAGAGGTTTTATGCTGTGAATAAATCTCCAAAATTCTGCAAGGTTTGTTTTAATGTTTGATGAGAGTCAAACAGTTTAATCAGCATCTAAAAATATTCAAACAATTTCTAAAAATTATGAAATTTTTCAGAGGGTCACATACCATCACGTAAACCTAGGAAAAATATTTCCAAAGATGATCACAAAATCACAAGATTGTTTTTAGAATATCAAAGTTTGGACCAATTAGGCTTGTGACAATGTATTTCCATAACTCCTTGCAACTAGAATTGTTTGGTACAACAGAAATACATGATGTAAGAAAAAGTTTTAATTTCTACTGATTTTCTTACATTTGAAACACAAGTCCAAAGTTGGGATGTTAAGCTTATAGAATGAACTTTAACTGAATGAAATTAGGCATCGTGATGTAGGAGAAAATGATATAAACCGCATGATCCGTTTAGTGAAAAAGCTTGTCTCGAAATTCATTGAAAATTTGTAAAATGCATAACTTATTCTCTCAGAATTCCAAACTGAGCAAACTAAGTTTTGTTAAACCCACTAGGAATGTACTGTAATATAGAATAGGTCTTCATATGATCCTTGCCACCTAAATTAATGATCTACTAGTTTTAGAACTTAGAAAAATCATAACTAATTCATTTCAACTCCAAATTGTGCAAACTCAGTTTTGTGTTGTTAGATGACCTTATCTACCTACCATAAAAATTTCAGGTTCCAGATCATTCTAGAAATTTTTGCATGAACAAAGAACCAAATTAATTTAATTAGGGTTTTTCAGTCGAGAGAACTTAGTTTAGCCATAACTTTTTCATGCTAAGTCCAAATGAAGTGATTCTTGTTTCTAAAACTGTCTAAAATCAACCTCTAGCTGCTGTAGAAATTGCATGGATTTGGATGTTCTTTGTGTTGAGTTCCTTTGGTGTCTTTCTTATTCGCTTTATTGGTTTTATCGCCGCGTTAGGTTCAAGAATTTATTGAACCCGAGCACTCCTCCGCAGCAAGACCAATCCGAGGAAGGCAAGCAGTTTGATCATGTTAATCCCTATAATTTTAAGTATATGTTGTTTGCAAACTCGATGTATTGCTAATTGTGTTAACTATTGTCGCTAGTTGACCTAGTAGATGCATTTCTTAGGCAAATGATTATCCTCTACTACCATGAGCCTAGGTTATTGCTGTGATCGAACTCGTGGATGAGCTCTGTCACTTAGTAGTTGCGAATAAATTGCTTAGCCATGCTTAGCTTCCCGTAGAAATGGGCGGTTATCGACTTGTCGATAAACTTGATCACATAAACTTATTATAACTTATGATTTTAGCCTGTGCTATGTCTACTTATGAAAACTAAAACCTAAAAATAAAATGGTTTAGACTTGGGCACAATGGTATGATTGGTGTGCTTTTGGGTGTGATTGGAATGGTGCCTGGTCATTAAGGGCCGAGTTACTTGCGCCACTGCATTGAGCATTTTTAATGCACAACCACACTAGAGGGTATGGGGCCTCTGACTTAGTACTTGGCGTATTGGCTTGGTCAGTGGAGTCGCAGGAGGGATGGTGTTGGGAGACAGTGTCCAAAGACTTCACCCGATGGGATTTGTTGTCTTCGCTTGCAATGTAAGCGATGGGTTTCTATCCATACGAGCGCTCGTGGTTAATGCACAAGATTGGAAATGTCTCAGAGGACTTAGCCGTGCCGGCATACCTTCGAAGTGTGCTTTGTGGCTTAAAGGTCTCAAGTGTGGGTACATTGGTACACCCCGCAGGTTAAAACTATTCAATAGCCTCATCCTAGGTTATGGACACTCTGATACGCCCGTGAGAACTAGACTACAACATTTTAAAACTAAAACTTGATGGGTGGTACGAATCGGGATTCGTGCTATGTTGTGGTGGTTGTTGGGATAGTCACTTCCGTGTGGTTACTTGTATTTATCATTATTTTGCTATTATTTTGACAACAAACAGATTTGCAAACTTGTTTTCAAATGTATTACATTATTGCAAATAAAGTTGGCTTTATGCAAAATGAGATATACAACCTCCACCTAAATAAGCTTGCATGTAGTTTATGAATAGGTCCGCATTCCACACATCACCTTAAGAGTACCTTTGTGTACTCGCTATCTTGCTTAAATGTATTTGTTGCGAGGAAGAAGGTGAGCTTGAAGGGCCTTACTTTTGTGAGCTTTGTTGTAGTAGCCATGGGCGACTAGTTTATGCCCTCATTGCCTTGTGGGTTGTGTGGCTAATCGATCGACTTTTGTTCTAGCCATCTTATGCTTTTGCTTCCATTGTCATTCTTGTATATAGTGTAATTTGGCGGTCGGCTCTTTGTAATAACTTTACTTTATGTATGTCGTTGTTGAACTTAGTATTAATTGTTGTATGGAAATGATGTATGATTTTGTGATGATGAGCGTGTGTTGAATTGGAAGCACATGTCCATCGAGGCTTGGATATTTGATTAGTAATGCTAGAACCATATGGAGGTTAAGTATTACTAGTTAAATACCCTGTCCTCACGCTTGCTTGGTCCATTAATGTTGTCTTAGCATTCTCTTAACTGAATTTAGTGGGGACTGTTCGGAGGCGGCACCTCTTCGCGCCCTTCATTCCCGCACGGTTGATGCAAGTGCATTGTTTGTACTTTGTTTGTGATTGCTTGGACATGAATGTGTGTTTGATACATGTTAGTGTTGTATGGCTGTTGGCATGTGTGCATAATAAGAATGGTGAATGTCCAAAGTATGGCTATGCTCTATTCATGAATGTTGTTATTGTTTTTGCACTTTGATGATGAATAGAGGTGGTGCATATGCATATTGATATCATGTTGAGGCTTGGTCTTGTGATGACCAAGCATGCACATCTTTGAGGTCCCCACATGTATGTGACGCTTGAGGTCCCCACATGTGGAGTGTGGCTTGAGGTGCCTTTATGTGATACTGAAGTTTCGATTAGAGATTATTTAATCGGGTGAGGGAATTAATTAAACAAAATAAACAAAAGGGTTTTCGGTGAACCCGCCCGCCAGCTAAGTCGGCCAGTGGCTGCCCATGGTGCCAAGAAGGGAGGCGCCAAGGCCCAAGCCCATGCGCTCCCCAACCCTAGGCCACCCCTTTTCCTCTCTCTCTCCTCAAGCCGCCACCATCTCCACCTTCCTCCTGCCTTGGCGCCCTCCACCTCCCTTGAGCCCTGCTGGTGGTGTCGCCTCACCTTGATGCCTCCGTCTGTCACCAACGCGAAGGAGGAGATGTAGATCATCGCCATCAAATCGAGATGGAGGAAGAGGAGGGAGAAGATCGTCTTCATGGGGAATTTGATCAGCGCATCCTGAGGGTCTCCAATGGTAATCGATGTTTCCCGCCATTTGATTTAGATTAGAAGAAATCGATTAAGATTGGTTGATTGAATTGCTGCTGCTACAAATTCAATTCTGTCCAGATTCTTGCGCGGCCTGTTTCGTATGCTTAGAGGCAGAATTAGGGATTTTGATCTCCTAGAGTTATTTAGAGGATGCTCTAGCTTCGGTGGCCGCCAAGATCACCTCATTCCGACTTTCGAGTCAAAAGTTATGATAGATTTACTATCTGCTGTCCAGAATCCTGACGAGAATTAGCAGTCTCTATATATGTTGATATATGGCCTAGTTAGAGGGTGATTCAGAGGTCTTGCCCATAACAAATTTTGAAGGTGATATAACTAGCTTTCAGGATTGATAAATAACACCTCATTTGGATTTATAGATCAAAAGTTATGCACTTTTTTTGTGACTGTCCAGATTGTAGGTCAGTCTGTCCAGATTGTATGTCGTTTCTATCTTTAGTTTTGACCTGTGTGCCACTTTTTGTTAAATGCAAAATTTGAATGTCGTACAACTAGGTTATTGTAGATAATTTCATAACCTTTTCATATTGTTAAAGAACGCTCAATTCGGAGTTGTAGATTAAAAGTTATGGTTGTTTTAGTATTGCTGTCCTGTTTGTTCAGACAGAAGTTGTGCTGCTGTTTTGTTTTCTTTATTAGAGAAGTTTATTGGCCGAATTGGGAAATCTCATCAACTTGAATGTTATAGATATGTTCGTTAAGATGAGGTAGGATCTGACTCATCTCATTTCGAGTCCCATGTCATTAACTACTGTTTTCGTGCTGCTGTCCCGACACGCTTTTGCCAGCTGTTTTTCAGATTAGGTTTTATGGCGATTCCTTGGGAGTTCAAGGGGTATTGTAGACTTTAATTCGGTTGGATTCTATGTTGTTCTTATTTCGTTATTTAATTGTTTAGGCCACGAGGCTACGGTTTGGGAGCGCCATCGTTGTTCGCTAACGCGTCGCAACGCCGAAGGCAAGTACTTGTTGCTGAGTGTTGTGATTGTGAATGTTTTCATGAATATAGTG
This sequence comes from Ampelocalamus luodianensis, assembly GCA_036346255.1. NCBI lineage: Eukaryota > Viridiplantae > Streptophyta > Magnoliopsida > Poales > Poaceae > Ampelocalamus > Ampelocalamus luodianensis. The sequence goes on along the minus strand of CM070632.1, from coordinate 38,894,632 downwards.
ACATATTGTGTTACCCGAGATGTTGAATTGGTTATGTTCTTTCATTATGGAGTATATAATGAGAGATGGTATTATCACTGCTCATATTCATATCATGCATCCTTTATTCATGTTATGTCCACGGGAGGATTGTAAGTCCCACCATTCCAATGTGGGCAATTTGGACATTGTCATGTCCGGCCCACGGAGTGGATTGAAAGACCCATCAATTCCAGTATGGGCATGTAAGACCCATCAATTCCAAGATGGGCAACTTTGGACACCTATATGAAACGTTCTTCATATAGGATTTGGATCCCCGCACTTTGTTAAGGTGCGGGCTTAAGTGAACACCGATGGTGTGTCACTCACTATACCGATATGCATGTGTGCAGTCCATCCTTGATTACATTCATTCATTTCATGTTTTCATAAGTGTTCACTGATGCAAGGTTCAGACTTAAATGGTGATATCCCGTTGTATATGTGTTCTTTCTCTTTCATTGTACTTGCTGAGTCATGGACTCACTTCTGCGTTGTTTGTTTATTTTAGGTAACCCTGTTGGCTCACTTGGGAGGAGTAGACGCACTACTGCTCTCACATCATCCTATTCATGTTCAAGATTAAATTTAGTTCTATCTTACATTTGTTAATGATGAACCGTAATAATTAAATTATAATTGGTGAAGGAAGGATACCTTCTCCACATGGATGTTGATTTATTATCACAGTGTGAACCTTCTTTTATTGATGATCATAATTAAATAACTAAAAGGTGAAGGAAGGATACCTTCATCATATCCTGCTTAACTTAATGTCGTTTTTAGTTGATATACTTGTTTCAAATTCTTCCGCATTATGGATGTATGTTAGATGTTTTAGGTGACATCTTGGCCTGATAGCGTGGTGTTACACTTTACTTATGAGTATTGGGCAATTGGTCCTCGCGCTTAGCACAAGCATGGGTATGCAAATGACATTGCATACTTTGTACTCAAGATGCAAAAGAGATAAAGAGAAGGAATCCTTGAGCATTGCATATGCATATGGAATGATTTAAGATATGTTTCTAGTAGTGGATGCTTATGTTATGTTTTCTTTGTACCGTATGCCTTTATTATGTACTTGTCAGTCCGTGGACTCACCCTTGTTGTTGTTGATGTTTTAGGTACCCAATCCAAGATCGACATGCATGGAAGGGAGTAGTTTTGGTCACACGCACAATGCCATGAAGCTTTGATAGATGATTAAAATTTTAGATCGCATATTGACAAATGAGCAAACTGCTAAGTGATGGATTAAGGTTACGTTAATTGCTGATTATTTGTAATAACGCTTGTAGCATCTCTCCTTTGGTTAATTGTGTTTAGTCTTTAGACTTTGATATATCGTGATGCCTATTGTTATTTAGCGTGGAATTTCCTTAGTTTGATATTTACTCATATTGAACCTCCGAGTTTTATTGAAGAAACAAAAAAGATGCTGCCGGATTTCAGTAAATTGTTATTCTATTAATCTGTCAATAGTTACCTAGGTAGCATTTTAGCCTGCCATTGAGGCTGGGGTGTTACAATTGGTATTAGAGCGGGTTGTAGGTCCGTGGTTCATGAAATACTAATTTGACACACTAAGCACAGTAGTCGGGGATGGGTTTTTGCATTGCATTTACGCTTCTGTTGAGTTGTATTGATGATTCTTGTTATGAGATGATCTAATATATCTATATTATAATACTATAATTATTATGTGGGATAACCCATGTTGAGAGGTTGAGGTTGTGGTTGTGGCCCTGGTTTTACCAGTTACCCACCGTCATGTATGAGAATAGGAAGTGGTTACCTCGGATATCTTAGTACAAAGCGTTGATAGTGAGTATATTTAGAAGAGTTGTTCTTCCCTTGAAATTTGATTTGGTCAACTCTTATCTGTGGTGATTGATGAGTTTTTCCTTGGGCTTTTAGTTCATCCTGATTGATGGGTTGCGTTGAATTATGTTTCTATTGGCTTAATTTGTCCCAGAAAGAAATCGTTGTTTTCCCAACCGATGAGTAATCTTTGCACTGTGAACTTGGTTAAAATTGACCTTCGTATGGAGTTTTGTCTTCCTCATGGGAAAACTTGATCCATTTATTCGCTTGATGTTTTTGGGTTAATGAAAGTTTCGCTTTGCAAGTCCTTTTAGTACGAGAGGTTTTGACTCAATATATCTCTTTGGTATTTTGAGTGTTGAAGATTAATGGTTCTTTTTTTTAAAGAAGATGTTAAACCCTTTAGTGATGTTTTGTCTTAGTTAAGTGAGAGGTTTTAATCAAAGCAATTAATGGATATGAATGGGTTATCGATTAGGTCTCAGAGTGTGTGTATGATCAATCTTAACTAAATTCCTCAAAGAAAGTTAATTAATCTAAAAGTGGCTTGTAGTAGTTCTTGATGAGCTGTGATTAAGAGTATGGCTATACCTAATGGTAATCAATAGAGTTAATAAGAGGTGGACCATTGATGAATTGAGTTGATCATTAAGAGTGATACGCTTGGTAAACTTATTTGGTAAATTGGATTAACGGGTCTCAATGGATTAACCTAACCATTTGGGATGGTTAAGTTCAAAAGGAGTTAGATTATTATCTTAGTGGATATTAATCTTGGAGCAACCTTTGTGGATACTTAGTGATTATAAGTATTGCTAGGTGCAATTATTGTCGATTAAAGTTTGGTGTTGAGCATCACTAAGATATAAACCGATGGAATTTAATGGATGAACAATGTTTACATGGTGGTAGAACTATAAGATAATAGTATGTCTTTGATGAGAGGTTTTGGAATAACCTTTTAATTTGTGTAGTAGTTCTCAAAAATAAGTGGTTGTTGTAGTGAGAGTATAAGATTTTGTACACTCAATTGAGGATGAGATGATAAAGGGGTATGTAACATTCTGTGAGCCTTTGGGGCTTAATAAAGGAAGAGTTGACGATAACGAGTCTTGTTAAGGGTAGATTATTCTTGATGTTAGTAAGATTGTCCACAAGAGTTTTGATTTATCGTAGTGGTGATGATTCTTCTAGAGAAAGTAAGTTAATTGCCTTTCTTAATATCGCTTAAATGAAATGTTTGGAGTGTTGTATTTGTGGTTTTTTGGAGTTCACGATTTATGTAGTAGATGGAATTAATTGAGCAATATGACGTATGGAAAGGTTTTGTTTGTTCCTAGGTGGTTAATGTGATTTGGTTTCAAAGGCATTTCTTGTTTGGTTTAAGTAATATTGTAATCAAAGAAAATTGCTTTCTTTGTTAGCGAAAATGTGTACCACAAATATTTGAGGTTGGAGTTAAGAGTTATAATCTACAACTTTTTCATGAGTTACAGCTTAAGAGTTTTTGAGTTTCAATAGCAATGTTTTCTCATGATTTATGAAGGTTTGATATTTCTTCTTGTGGGACATGTGCTCAATGTGGACCGATTTTGCTTTCCGAGATCATTGCTATTGGATTGTTCTTATTGGTCTCGTGCTCACTCCGATGAGCAACGCTTTTGTGTGTTGAAACTTGTATTATTTCTTCCTTTGATAAAGGAATTAACCAACTTATGTTGCCGAGTCTTCTAAAGTGTAATTTGGCAACTGTTGGTGGTGGACAAGTTTATGATAGTGGTGAAATTTTTGGGAACCAAGCTATTTGAAGAGTAGTAGATGTGGATTGGTTTTGACCTTAACACTGGAGAGGATTCGATGGAATGTTTTGCGATGAAATGAAATTGATTAGTATTACAACTAGTGGAACCTATAGCGAAGTTATGATCCAATAACCTTTGTCTATGTTGTAATGTTGAGTTAACGAAAGTGTGGTCTCTTGATAAATTTATTAGTATCGCAATTGGATACTTTAATATTGTGTAGAAGAGTTTTGATGGGTAAGTTAATGAGAGTAGGTAGAGAAATCTATTAGTCGTTAATTAATGGATAACAAGGATTGTTAGTAATTGTCAAGTATGACTTGCCCCTGATTAACCATATGGGTTAGATTATCTCTAAAGATAGCGTGGTCAGAATACATTTTTTTATTAATGTTAGTGATCAGCACTTGAATCTTGATCAATGGCCAAAAGTATGGTGAATGAGTATATTGTGGTCGTGTAGCTGAATTTGATTGATACCGGGTTAGAGAAGGTCTAAGGTTAAATGAATCGCTAGTATTTGATTAGTGAGGAATGTTGATATTAATAACTAGGTTATTGTTGAGTCAGGAAATTTAGTAAACGAATTTGAGGATTTCTTATCAATTATACTAGATATTCAAGGTAGGAGACTTTGAGGTTACATTTGGGGCTTTGCATGTTATGCTAGGACCTTGAGACCCAATACTATGTGTAAAGGAGGATGGATGAGGAATTTTGAATAGTGTGTTGATCTTTGATAGAATACTTTGGGTAAAGTAAATGAGTGTGAATGTGGTGAGTTTCACATTGATTATCCATAAAGGATGAAGGTGACGTGGTGGAGGAAAGCTATATTGAGGTGTGTTGCATTATTTGTCAAAGTAATTACTTTAGTAGTTGATCAGAGTATGTTATTATAAATTGAAGAGTATCTCTACATAGGTGTGGATCTTACGCACAGTTTGAGCATAGCTTGAGATGGTCAAATTAAAAGAAACGAATTAGTAGTTATGCATGATTTGGAATCTCATGGTTTAAGAGAAAGTTAAATTTAAAGAAAGTTTGAGAAAAGGTTGTATTATCGAATGATGAATTATTCTCATAGTTTTTATTTGAGTTTGTCCCTAAGTCGATGCCAAATTATAAATGGAGTTGTTTCTTTTGGTATGTGGTTCTTTCGCTAAGATAAAGAAAGAAATGGTTGTATTGGGCATACGAAAGTGATTTTGCCTTTTTTTGTGGTGTTCATTGGCAACCGCCTACTTGGAAAGTGGAAGAGTTTCATGATGAATCTTTTGTTTTGATTTAACTCTTTTGGTAAGGAGTTGGTAATAGGTTGTGATAATTTTTCAAATGGTTCTATTTTTAAAAGAGTTTGTTTTAAACAAGTTCTGCTGTAAGGCCCCTGTTAAAGGAGGTGCTATTGTCAAAGTGAAGAGATTGAATGATACAAAGAACAAGAGTTCTATGTGTTATACAAGTTTTGTGGTTTAGTACCAAGGAATACGCCCAAGGTACATTAGTTGTTTCGAAGCGAGATTTGGGAGCATCACTAGACCATTTGAGTCCTAGCAGTGAATGTTTATTTGACCATTGTCGGGGGGAGTATTGAGAAATCTGAGGTGTTTT